>BSBN01001272.1:5000000-6250000 GCA_027924645.1 Cunninghamia lanceolata | reverse complement strand
GAAATTTTTGGAGGGTATGAAGTATGAGAATCATTGCTTTGCATTGATTCCTAAGATCAGTCAAGAGCAATGTGAGGATGTACCAACAAAAGTCTTAGATTTGTTGGAAGAATTTCAAGATATTGTCTCTGATAATGTACCAGAAGGTTTACCACCAGTAAGGAAGATAAGTCATCAAATGAATTTGATACTAGGAGCTAGTTTGCTAAATAAGGCAGGCCACAGAATGACTCCTGTAGAGAATGAAGAGTTGAACCGACAAGTTCACAAACTGTTAAAGAAGGGACTGATAAGGGAGAGCCTAAGTCCATGTGTGATGCCTGTAGTACTAGCACCCAAGAAAGATGGAGAGTGGAGAATGTGTACAGATTCTCAGGCCATCAATAAGATCATGATCAAGTACGGATTTCCATTGCCAAGAATGGATGACATAATAGATTTTTTGAGTAGAGCCAAGTACTTCATGAAGATTGACCTGAAGAGTGGGTATCACCATATCCAAATCAGATAAGGAGATGAATGGAAGACATCCTTTAAAACAAAGGAAGGTTTGTATGAGTGGTTAGTCATGCCATTTGGGCTAACCAACGCACCAAGCACATTCATGTGGCTTATGAATGAGGTATTGAAAGAGTTTTTGGGAAGTTTTGTTATTGTTTATTTAGATGACATTTTAATTTTTAGTAAGACTTGGGATGAGCATCTGATGCATATCAGAAGAGTTTTATAGAAGCTGAGGGAGGAGAAATTGTTAATTAATCTAAAGAAATGTAGTTTTGCAAAGAAGGAGTTGGTATACCTAGGATTTGTTGTCTTAGAGGAAGGTCTTAAGATGGATCTAGAAAAAGTAAGGGCTATCATTAAATGGCCTACGCCAAGGAGTGCTACATAAGTATTATCTTTTCATGGTTTGGCAAGTTTTTACAGAAATTTTATCAGGAATTTTAGTAGCATTTGTGCACCCCTAACTAAGACAATGAGAGGGGATAGAAAAGAGTTTAGATGGACTACAGGAGCAAACAAGAATTTTGATACATTGAAGTAGAAAGTCACAGAGCAACCTATATTGGCACTTCCAAATTTTAATAAGGTATTTCAAGTAGATTGTGATGCTAGTGGCAGTGCTATAGGAGTTGTTTTGAGTCAAGAAGGTAAGCCCATTGCCTATTTTAGTGAGAAGCTTAATGATGCCAAGAAAAAATATTTTGTTTATGATTAGGAGTTTTATGCAATAGTTCAGGCTTTAAAGAAATGGAGACATTATCTGTTGCCAAAAGAGTTTATTTTATATACTGATCATCAGGCTTTGCAATATCTTAATAGTCAAGGAAAGTTAAATCGAAGGCACTTAAAATGGGTTGATTTTTTTCAAAGTTATACTTTTGTTTTGAAGCACAGAAGTGGGAAGTCCAACAGAGTTGCAGATACCTTGAGCAGAAGGCAAAATTTGTTGACAGAAATGAAGATAGAGGTTGTTGGGTTCGATGAGCTCAAAAGTTTGTATCCTAAAGATCTAGATTTTGTAGAGCTCTGGAAAGCTTGTTTGGAACCTATTACTTTGGATGGGACAAAATGGCTAGATTACATAATCCAAGATGGCATGTTGTTTAGGGGAAGTCAGTTGTGCATTCTGAGGAGTTCCATGAGAGAGAACCTGATTAAGGAGAAGCATAGTGGGGGATTAGCTCGACACTTTGGTTGAGATAAGACCATTGCTATTGTTGGTGAGCATTATTATTGGCCACAGTTATAGTAGGATGTGAGGAAATTTGTGCAGAGTTGCAGATTGTGTCAGATGGCAAAAGGAGCAAGTCAGAATACAGGGATATATCAGCCATTACCTGTACCAGAGAAGCCATGGGATGATATTAGTATGGATTTTGTTCTTGGTTTACCAAGGACACAGAGAGGACATGATTCCATTTTTGTGGTGGGGGAGAGGTTCTTGAAGATTGCACATTTTAATCCTTGCAAGAAGACTAATGATGTTGTTCATATTACCAAGTTATTTTTCAGGGAGGTGGTGAGACTACATGGTCTACCTAAGAGCATAGTTTCAGATCGAGATACCAAGTTTGTTGGTTATTTATACAGGACATTGTGGAAGAAGTTGAAGTTAGATTTGAAGTTCAGTTCTGCACACCATCCACAGACTGATGGACAGATGAGTCAATGCCAGAAGTTGGATCCACTTTTTGGCCAAAAAGTGGAAGTGTTTTCTCTGATTTTTAGAATTTATCACATTTGACCTAAACATTTGATGCACTTAAAGATTGAATCTTAAAAAAAGTAAGTAATATGAAATGTAGTACTCAGAGTCTAGTTTCCAAATACGTAATTTATTTTAATACCCAAATGATACAAATTGATTTTCAATAGGCATTTCTAAAAACCACTGTTTAAAAGTCACTTTTTTTTACCATACCATACACGTGTATGACCAACATAATTTGACCTAAATAAAAGTATTTTTTAATCCTTTTGGGGAAAACTGTGTAGTACAGTGAGGATTGATGAGAATTTTTTTTATAATTTTTTTCCAAATATTTTTTTTAATTAATTTTTTATTGGCCCTAATTGTTGTTTTTGAAAACCTCTCGTGTACGACCAACATAATTTGAGCAAAACTAATCATAAAATGAGTTTTTTTTCATTGTGTAAAGAATGATGTGTAGATTGATGACATAATTTTTTTTTCAAAAAACTTTAAAAATTAAAAGTTATTAAAAAAATACAAACACCTGTCATTTCAAGTTTTTGGACCAATTTGCTCATAAATTAAATAATAAATAGAAAATCAAGTCCAATTAAAAAATTACATATTTGAAAATTAGACACTGTCATCTGTAATGGGTTTTAATTTCATAAAAAAATTTAGAAAAAAATGTCGTCAGTCATATAAGTAAAGTCAGTCTTTCCTCTTGTTCTATACTTAGACAAATACTTGCAGGTCCAAGGCTCAAGGTCGGCTACCCATGCCTTTCCCAAGCCTAAAACCAAACCAAAAGCATAGGTGTGAAATTCAAAATTTTAGAAATGGGTACCCATTCTAAAAAATAATAGAAAACAAAATGGGTACCCATTTTAAAATGGGTACCCATTTCTAAAAAGTATTAAAAAAACAAAACGGGTACCCGTTTCTAAAAATAATAAAAAATAAAATAGGTACACATTTTTGAATTTAAGAAATGGGTACCTATTTTAAAATGGGTACCCATTCTAAAAAATAATAAAAAATAAAACAGGTAACCGTTTCTAAAAATAATAGAAAACAAAACGGATACTCATTTTAAAATGGGTACCCGTTCTAGGCTCAAGTGCCTGTTCCTGTCAAGATTTTTTTTGAATGATACTTCCTCTATATGTGGACCCAACTTCTTGCTTTTACCCAAACTAAAGTGGTGAATAGGAATTTGGGTAACCTACTACGATGCTTAGTAGGGGATAAGCCCAAGGGATGGGATTTGATTTTACCATAGGCAGAATTTGCTTACAACAATTCTATCAATAGTACTGGTAAATCACCATTCCAGATTGTATATGGAAATAGTCCAAGAAATGCTTCAAAGTTAAGGAAGCTAGACAAGGGAGAAAAGACAAGTGCTGAAGCTTAAGACTTTGCAGAACACTTGAAGAATTTACATGAAGAGGTGAGAAAGCACATTAATAAGATGAATATTCAGTACAAGGCTAAGGCAAATCAGAAGAAGAGATATAAGGAATTTCAGGTAGGAGATGAAGTCATGGTTCACTTGAGAAAAGAAAGGTTTCCAGTTGGAACATATAATAAATTAAAAATGAAGAAGTTTGGACCATGCAGAATTTTGAAGAAGCATGATTTAGGAAATGCATATGAGGTAGAGCTACTGAGTGGGATCAACATTTCCCATGTTTTCAACATTGCTGATTTATTAGAATATCATGAAGGTGGAACAGAGGATGGACCAACAGAAGAACAGTGGAGTATTCAGGCATCTACTTCAAAGGAAGAGATAGAAGAGATCTTGGATATCCATGTGGGAAGAAGTACTCAGAATAGGCAATATGAAGAATATCTGGTGAAGTGGAAAGGAAGGCCTGTCAAAGATTCTTCCTGGTTAACTAAGGCAAAAGTTGACCATTTGGGGTTTTCCTCAAACACCTGAGATATGACAAGGTCACTTCTCAAAATTACCCTGGGTGTCTGATGTAGGAGCATCTAGTGGTGTAAGGGCAATCTTGTATCACCCAAAAAAAGATGATGTTTCAAAACCGTTGATGTTGTTTCCATTTATTTTCAAAATTAGTATTTCTGGTTCCATAATCACTTGAATAATAATGTAGAACTTTCAGTTTTTTCAAACTGCTAAAAATAGAAAACTACCATTTTAGGAAAGTTTGCATTTGGGCACAAATTGAAGCAAAAATTTACAGGAAGCTTCGTAAATGAAAAATAAGACCTTTGGCGAAGGAATCATGCAAAGATCATTTGTAAGCTGAAAGATATTAAAGTTTCTATTTCTCAAAAATCGCCTGAAAATTATTCAAATTCAAGTTTGAGGTACTAAAAGGTCCCATATAGGCCTGAAAATGACTAGAACTAGAAAAGCTAGTTCTTAGCACGTAGAGTACTCCACGAGCTTTCCAACGCTTCAAACGACATGTCAATCAGACACCCGAATCAAAAGTTATGGCTCCTGGTAACTGACCTATTTTTGGAGGGAGATGCCAATTTCAAAATTTGTTGTTGGCCGCCAAAAAGGGATATTACTAACCATTTTTGGGAACCCTTGGTGGTAGTGGAGATAAGGGGGAAAGTATAGAATCAAGAAAAGGTGGGAAAACAAAAACCCTAGTTGATTTGGGGTTGCAGAAGGCAGAATATTCCAAAGCCTGGTGATGGGTAGCTGTAATGGGTTGCAGCCTATGGAGGATTCATTCCTCTGATTGTATTTGAGCTTCTATAATGTAATGAGTTGTCCAAATCATTAAAAGAACATTATATTTTCTATGTGCAATTTATGTTGTTTGTTTTGAAATTTACCCCCTTCATCAATTGTTGAACACACTAAGATACTGAGAAGGGGGTGAATCAGTATCTAATCAAACTTCAAGTCCTCCAAAGCAGATTAAAACTTAAGCATTACCATCAATATAAACATGAAAGATTAACACAATGCACATCAACACATAACACCAAATATACATGGAAAACCTAAGAAGCGAAAAACCACGATGAGGATTAACTCACAATATATGAAGCTCAAAATAACAACTTTGTTTTAGGGCTACAACCCAAGGAAGCTACTACTCCATGAAAACTTTGATTTAGGGTCACTCCCAAGGAAGATACAACTCCCTGCAGACTTTTTTTTAGGGTCACTCCCAAGGAAGCAACTACTCCCTAGATTAAGAACAAACAAAGAAAAGATTATAGTATGACAATCTTTCTACTACCTGAAAACTAACAATGTAGTTCACACCTTTGATGATTGCAATTCTGCCTTTTCATAGTTTCTTCTAATGATTGGATCAGTTATACACACTCTTTATTTTCCTCTTGTCACAAAAATATCTTCAAGATGAATCAGGATAGCCTCTAACACTTCTATTTTTTCTCCTTCAATTGCACATCATGATGCATTTATTCTGCCCCTTTTCTTGCTTATGAACCTTATCAATCACATTGCAATCACACCTCGCCTAACTCAATTTGATTTACAATTTATACATGATATTACATTGATTACATTTCTTGTTAACTAGAGACATCATGAAAAATACATTTACAAGTCGGCCAGACTACACACAACATGAAACATGTAGAGGACAAGTCCTAAACTAGACTACACACTACACCAGCAAAAGACCCATGCCTTGCAGACATCAACACTTGCTTAACTAGGTCCAAAACATCCTTTACATCATCAAACATCAAGTAATTACATCTGTACACTCTGCTCATTTGAAAATACAATAGGCTTAAGCAAAGACATATGAAACTTGAAGCATAACAGCCACAACAACTTGTGGACCTTGTGCAGTACTAGAAACAAGAAATATATTCATGAAACTATTACAGATGAGTCTACAAGAATCATACAACATCTCCAAACACTCCTTTACCTCTGCACATCAAGAATTTTGTGTTGCACATCTTCAACCATGAATTTTGAGAACAACAAGTCATCTAGAACACACTGCAACATACTGTCAATGAAAAATTGAGCTTGCGGATCACCAAGAAACTTGAAATTGCAATAAATCATGTAATGCACATCCATAAACATGTCCACAAAACCTCAAAGGAAAACATTCACATCTAGAGGAATGCAAACCATTCCAATAGGCTTTCAACACCACATTGCTCTACCAAAACACATGTCGATACTCTATCATGTATAACTTTCACAGCGGAAGATCAAATGATCTAAAACTTTGGAATTATCACCTTCATAGCACCCTGAACACAGTTCTAGACCATACTAAGAACACCTTCACAGAAACAACATTGTCTTCACATTGTCTACTGCAAAACACCCTTCTGATAATCCAAACACTATGAAACTTGGAAGACACATGATTTGACACTATATGAAGCTATCTTCCAATCCACAAAGCCACACCATCAAAAGAATGAAGATGCGGAGCAATCTCTCAAACAGTCTTCAAAGCAGTCATCCTGTAGCAGAAACATTCACCAACCTTCCAGAGGCCAAACCTTCTTTGTATCAACACATGCATTCTTAGGAACAGTAGGAGAGATCATACAATATACTTCAGGCCACTAGTAACATCTTCCCAACATCATCAACACATCTGATCATCTTAGTGCTTCTAATTCCTATATTAATGTATCTTATTGATGCTTCTAATTCCCATCTTAATATAACTTCATACTCAACTCTGCATTGATCAAGGCACATGACATCCAACCATGAACTTGAGTAACCACATTATAGTCAACATGACATCCAACCATGAACTATATCTTCTCTATTGGATAGGACATGACATACAACCATGAACACCATCACACATCCAAAACAGTGTTGACATCAATGACAACCTTGTGATAGTGTTGACATCAATGACAACCTAAGGAACCATATGTGTAACATAAAGAATACCAACGAAGATGACCATCAAGACTCTTTCAAGGATTTCACTAAACTATTCGAATCCTCCATATGCACCATATATAGCCTCTCAACCATGCCATCATCATCCAATGACCTTCCACTCGTCTATCCCCAACTTAACGACTGGGACCAATAAGGACCTCCGGTCCTATATGTCGCACAAAATGTTGAAGCAATAGCCGAATTAATGGGGGTTAGAGACCACTTACCCCTAAGAGATCACAAAGATGACTATATCATGGAACTCAACACATCCACCTACTTCAGGGAGAACCTCCATGTCTCTTAGTCATAAAAATATAAAAATAGAAAAGACATCCCCTAGTGAAAACCACTCTGTGGCACTTTCAAACGTATCTCCAGGTGAAAACCTCTACGAGGCACCAGGAGATGAGAGAATGGACCTCCCCAAAGTCCCAAAGCTATAACAAGAAAGATCATTGATCCTTGTGGAAGAGTCACAAGAGATTAATCTTGGTACTGAAGAATCACCAAATATCACCTTTCAAGCCACTTCCCTCACACTAGCAGAACAAGATGCCTTCTTTGTTGATAGTAAGGAATACTGAGAGGGGGGGTGAATCAGTATTCCATAAAATCTCTTCTTAACAAGATTGTTAATCTAATTTCCAAATCTAATAATATAAAAGCAGAATAAGCATACGAACAGCAACCACAAAGACATAACACATGAACACTAGGATTTTTATGTGGAAAACCCAAAAAGGGAAAAACCACGGTGATTGTTAGCTCACAATATATTAATATAGCACAATATCGGATTACAAAAAGGCTCACTGCAAGAAAGATTCACTAGCAAACAGGCTCACTGCCTAGAGAAAGAAAAAAGAAAGAGGAATGGCTCACTACCAAGTTGAACTACTCAGATTGCATCTACACATGTATAGTTGCATCTCCATTGAAGCATAGAAAAATAAAGTCATCACTCTTCATCTCTGTCTGCCCTGTTTCATTGCTCTGCTCTTATTTGGGGTTAAGATCTCTCTTCTTCTACTAGTTGTTGCCTTATCTTCGCATGCTTTTCACACACACAATACCTCTTCGCATATCCATCATATCACCAAAGTGAAATTTATTGGATATATATCTGCAACAAGATTTATCTCTTAATCAGGTCGGCAAGTTAAACCTGAAATGTGTAAACAAAGAGTTGTACTCTGTTGGCTTGATCTTGTGTACAATCTACATTGTAGACTCAAACAAATGTGTACAATTCTTCACATAGGTCATCCCCAATCATGTAACCATTTAGATTAATTATCCAGATGATATAACTTCTCCGCATAAGGATCTACCATGCCTGTCGGCTTGTTCCTTAAGAACATACTTGATCAATTCATCTGTCATATCATAGCTCATATTGCAGACCATAGGAGACTTAATGAATCATATCCAACAATGATTGGTGATCTCTTAACAAGCCTTTATATCTGCGGAACCAGATAAACCTGTGTGTTAAAATGCGGATCTTGGAACTGTTGCACTGTCACAGAGAAATACTATCAAACTGGAAGCCGATATTGGTAAGCTTGTAGAATGTTATCTATTGAACTTCAAGGCTATAATCCTAGATTTAGGTAGTCATGACATATATTTTAGTTGCCTCAGAACCATAGAACAAAATATGCACTTGCGGAGGAATGCGGACCCTTTTACTTTGCACTATTCACATTCCCTGTCTTATCTCTATTCATCCAGACTTAGACATTTTTTCTAAATGAATTTTAGAGGAATTCATGACTTGAACACTAGAATATATCATCATCAAATAGCTATGAGTTATCATACCTAAACTACATTTACATGTCTTCATCTGCGGAGGCATACTGATTCACTTTCTATCCCTTACTCTGAACACTGTCCATACTTAGTCATTTTGGCCTTCCGAACTTGAATATTTTTGTGCCTTGTTGCCAATCCAAGTTGATCTTTTGGAATGATGTCTTCTTGTCATGTTGATTTATCCTCTTTGCCTTGTTTCCATCAATGGCTACATTCAAGTCTTCTTCATAGTAGTGTCTCTTGCCAACAATCTCCCCCTTTGGCATTGATGACAACACTTAGTGAAAAATGCTATATTGCTCCCCCTTTCTATATACACTCTATATTTCTTCTGCCCCTAAGATGTTTTGCCTAATTTTCACTGATCTTCTTCTTCCCCTTTGACATCAATGACAAAGGTGTAGGTTTCGAAGTCAAAACCAGTCACAACTGCAAAAATTTATTGTACTCTACCACATATGTACAAATACAATCTTCAACTTTATTTTACATGTGCTGGAGGATGTCATTGAAAATGTTCTTAATTTGAGCTAGCTCACCATCCCATCTTTTCTTGGCATTGTCCAAAATTTGAATATGACCACTGATTAGAAAAATTAGAGTCTCTGCCTTGTGAAGATCAGACGGTGTGTCAAATTGTGAAGCTACTTGTGCTTCAGCTGCTAGATTAAACATAGAATCTAACTTAGGACTGATTATTCCTCTTAGCTGACACATTTTCTTTCTTATTTTATCCCTCTGACTTATTAGATTGTTCATGTCATTATGAAGGTTGATGACTTGACTTTCCTTGGTGCTAACTGATTCTATTACCGGATCATATGCCTTAGAAGTGTTCATCAGTTTCTGCTCCAACTCCTTGATCTTTTCTTCTATTTTCTTTGTGACTTTTGGCCAGGATAAATAAAAATTGTATATATCACCAGCTTTTTTAATGGAACTTTGAATGCTTTTTATTCTATTGCCTAGCTGGGCATTGTCATTAGTTATCATTTCCTTTAACTCATTCAATCTCTTCTAATTAAATTCTTGCCTAACTTTTATGTCTGTGGATTTCTCAAAGGATTCAAAATGTTTACTTACAGAGTTTATAAGTCCTTTGAGTTAATTTTCTGATGACAAAGAAGTGTCTTTCTGGTATGTTGGCATCAGCTTTTCCAAAATACTAGATGCCTCACCAATGAGATCACTATCCTCTATGTGAGACTTCAAAATTTCCTCTCTTGCTTTTGCCTGTACAATTGAAGCGAATCTAAATTTTTTTACAGGAGACATTGTGTCCAAGTTTATTGGACCATGTAGAAACTTAGGCTCATCCAAAACTTATTTCTCTTTCTCAAAAAGTTATTTAACTAACTATACAGTGTCTCTTGGTGTAGTAGAGACTTCTTCTTTTAAGTTCTACTCTGGATCATCTAGATCCATGTCCTTATTAGGGTCCTCCTTCTGTTCCGGTGAAGGATTTTCCTTAGCCTGTACCTCCTCAGTCTTTTCATTGTCAACTATTTGATGTCTTGGAGAGGATCTTGTTTCAGTGTCAGTAGTAGATACTTCTTTCTCCTCAGTCACTTTGACATCTTCATCTATTTCTTGATCAAGATTTATTTCTGGAGCAGATGTATCATTTCCAGCATCTATTTCTTTATTGTCATAAATGGTAGGGAGATTAAATTCCCGCAAAGTAATTTCTTCAGTTTCCTTTACCACCTTTTCAATATCTCCTCCCATAAGAGCATTCATTCTTTTCTTTGACCTGAATTTGTTGTGAATTGCTTTGGAGACTTTTACTTTTTCCTCTGGAGTAATTTCCGGACATAGTTTTATTAAAGAGTGTTCTCTTAGTTCAGCATCCTTTGCCATGGCCGCTTCCTTTCTTGTAGACATTATACTTGTCAGGCTATGTGGAAGATCATCAATTATTTTAATTAGGGATTTGTTGTAGATGATTAGGTATTCTACAACAGTAGTCTCAATAATCCTTTTATCTGGATTATTATATTCATCATATAATTGTGCAACTGGTTTTAGATTTCCATCCACTGTTATAGCTTTAAGCACAACTTCAAGACTTATAGTTGTTTCCTCTATCAGAGGCACATCTTGTTTTTGTCTTTTCACAGTTTTACCCTTACCAGATGGTTTCTTTTTGCTAGTTCCAGAGGCCTTTGTAACCTTAGGTTTCTTCTTTTTCACTTCTTCATCAGACTATGTTTCTTCTTCATCAGTTCTTCCTATACTAACATACATCCTTCTACCTTTCATTTTCTGTCTCTTTGTGCCTTTGTCAGTGGATTTCTTGGACGGTTGCTCCACACTTGCAAATAGTGTGGGACCAGAGAATGTGGCAAAGCCTCTTGTAGACCTTTGTGTTGCTTCATACTTTTCTTATTTCCTTTTAGGCTCCTTCGGAGCCTTAATCGGTTATGCAGTCAAGGTACGATGGTCCGGTGAGGGACAGTCCATCCTTGCAGCCTCTAAATAATTAAAACTAAGATCATACAGATATGCAATGGAAGCTAATAGTTAATCACTGGAAAGATAAAAGACATTCATGAACTCATAACACAAGATGTATCCTGGGAAAAACCTAACAGGGAAAAACCCAGCCTTCAAAGCTCATTCTTTATATATTATACTTCAAATTGAATTACACTTGCCTCAAGGGCTTTACAGATGCTAGGCCATAGCCCAGGGGTTACAAAAGATTCATACAACAATATTATTTCATGATTTCTTTCTTCTACAACTTAATTCTTAGCTCTGCAACTCATTCGACTCTGTTCTGCCACTCCTTCGGATCAAAACAACTTCAAATCTCGCTTCATATCTTCGTGCTATTGATCACTACTTTCTAAAAATCCTTTATCTACTTTTTATATCATCCGCAAACTTTCAAATCATCACCAGGTTGACCTAATTGCAATGGCTAGCTTATGTAACATGCACACAAAATAGGTCGGGCCTAAACATAAGGTACTGCTCCAAAATGCTTAGAACTTCATGCAGATCACCATTGAAGATCAGCCAAGTCCTAAACTTAATCGACCAATTCTCCTTTTTGCTCTGCAAGTCACGATATTGATCCGCAAGCTGATTTAGACTTACTAAACACTGTCGGCTCTATTCTGCAAAAATAGTCAATCTTCTGGTAGCAATATCTCTCTGGAATCAAAGACAAATGATCTAAATTCTTGATATGTTATAACTGACTACTTCTAGATGTTAATTCCAGTTCTGCATCCTCTAATATTCAAATACCAAAACTCTCCAAGGTCGATCTCTCTGCAATCTGCAACTTCACTGTCAACTATCTCCATTGTTCTGAATTCTTTTGGATGCTCCTGCATCATCGGTTCACTCTCTATCTTTTTTGTTGCTTTTGTTTCTGCTTATACTTTTTCTCTTTCTTCTCTTATTTGTTCTTTAGTGAAACCATGTTTCAATGCAACTTCTTCTACCTCCTTCCTCACCTTCCTAGGGGTTTCAGGTGTTTGAGTTCAACATGGATTTTCATAGATAGCTCTTCATAGGTTCCAAACCTTTCTTGTTTGTTGTCCTTGGGCTTTCTCAGCATGTGTTGAGCATATTTATCTAATATTTGTCCATCCACTTCATAACCCATTGGCATTATCTAGACTATCTTAGGCTCAACAGCCTCCATCAAGCATTTATATCTTGTGACCATAAAACATATAGTATCCTTATACTTCTCAACAATTTCCTTAGGGATTCCTTCTCTTGAATGCATCATTCTTTGGAAATTCTTGAAGTACCTCCATAGGGATACTTTTTGCTCATCATAGCTTCCAATGCTACTTAAATGATTTCTAATTTGGACAGCTACTAGTTTGCTACTTAACCAAAACAAATTCTTTATGTTTGGCAACTCATTCATAAAATAGAAGAATAGACAGATAATCAGTGTACCGAATTTGAAAGGATAGTTTTTTCTTTCCTTGATCTTCTTTAGATTCTCCAGTAGTTGACTTCTCAGCAACTCACACAAATCATAATCAGCATTTTTTTTTACCATTTGATATGCAGTGTATATTGCAGTACCAGAGACAGAGTTCTCCCAGTTTGAGAAATAGATCTTGTAGCCTATGACCAAAGAAGCAAATCTTACCACATGGTCTGTGATGTCATTTATGGTTAATGCCCTTTTGTCAAATTGGGCTCCGGTTGCCTCTGTAACAGTTTGATTCTTCACGGCCTTCAGCAAGGGCACACCTCCGGTGGAATTTAACCATGTTACTACCCTAATCACTTCCTTGGTGATTTTGAAGGGTTGTCCTAACCACATGAATTTGTCATGAATTTGACTCAGGATATACCAGGCTCATTCATCCTCTGCAAATGTAGGAAACTCTACATACTGAATGAATTTCTTCTCTTTTAAGAATTTGTATTCTTCCTTTAGGTCAAATTGATCATCACTTAAATGCTTCAGTTATAGATCTGAGAATCTGTTACCGCCGAGCTCATCTAGGGCAACATGAATATATGCCCTAACATCTTCCACATACAGAACTCCATATGGTATATCCGAAAATGCACCCATCGGATCAACTTTGGTTGCTTTGTAGGGATGTTTCTTGAATTTAGGTCGTGGTCGCTTAGTGATATCAACAATTTGTGGGGTTGCCATTGCAAAGATTCAATAAAGTTCCAACAGTAAATACCTGGTTATGCTGAATTAGGGTTTTCTTCACCTGGATCACTCTGAGTTCTTTGAATCTTTGTTGATGCTTGAAATCTTGCTTCACTCTCTCTTGGATATCTGATAGCTCGAATGCAAAGTGAGTTAGAAGGCAAACGGGTTTCTTTTTATTCTCCGCACTTGACTTAATCATCATAAATTTTCATTCCCAAAGGTTGCCTAACTTTTCTTTGATAGATACAGTCGATCAAAATTGCTCTGTAATGTACCGCACTGACTCATTTTCTTCCAGATTCTCTTCCATAAGATTTTCCATATTAGATTCCACCACACATCTTTGAGCCGGACTACAACACTAACTATCTAGCTGGGGGTTTTGGATTTTCAACACTACTCCCCCTGAGCTAGAGCTCCCAATTCACTTCCTAGAGGAAGTATCTACACCAGATGCTGGTGCGGATTCATCCTTGTCTTCAATCACATCTTTCTTGATCCAAATCTTGCCCATCTCTTTCTTAATTTCAATCAGATCAACCTTTTCTTTTCCATTATCATTCCTTTGCTCTATTTTCCTATTTTCAATATGGTAGTTTCTTTTAACATTCTTGCTTCTGCAAACTCTTGCAATGTGTCCATATTTTTTGCAATTGTAGCATACTACATTCCTTTGTCTATGATTCCTTTTATTGATTGGATTTGATCTGCATTGATTAGCCATATGTCCAAATTTGTTGCAAGAAAAACACTTTCCATTGAATGATTGACTATTCATTGCATTATAGGAACCATTCCTTACCAGATTTCTGCATTGATTTGATTTGCGGCCAATTTTCTTCTAGTTGAAGCATTGACTAGAGAATGATGGAACATTCAAATTTACTCTAATTCTACATTGAGTAGCCTTATGACCAAACTTTTTGCAATTAAAATAGTGACCATTGAAAGATGGATACCTTCGAGCATTTGGCTGCCTAACCGGGGGTCTTCCAGGTCTTCTTCTTTGATTTCTGAACTAGTTTCCTCTATTTTTCTTTAACTCAGAGTTTGCTTAACTAGATTTTGAACTCTCTCCTTTCTCAAATCCCAAACCTTGCTTGTCATCAACACTCTTTTGACTAGAAATCATTTCATCAAGCTTTGTAGAACTTATCTTGAACTTTTCTTCACAGCTCTTGGTTGCTTCTAGATCAAATTTCAGAAGTAGCACTTCTTTGCCCAATTTTTCACATTCCTCTGATTTATCCTTAACGACTTGATTCAGATGTCTTTCAATTTCTTCTTTCTTTTCAACTTCCAATGTCAACCCATTTAGGAACTCATGTGCTTCATCTAATTGATCATTTAGCTCCTTGCTTTTCTCTCCGAACTTCCTAACTTGCTCTCTTAGCTTTAGGATGCATTCATTAGCTTCTTGAATATTAGCTTTTAGATCCCTAATTTCTACCTCAGATTTTTCAAGATCAATAAGGGCTTCTTCTAGTTCCTTATTGCTTTCATAATTTCCAAATCTTCTTGTTGCCATGATTATACTACCCCAGATCTTCCTTAAGTTGTTAGACTTCTTCCAAGGAACCTTGCTCTGATACCAATTGTTGATAGTAAGGAATACTGAGAGGGAGGGTGAATCAATATTCCACAAAATCTCTTCTTAACAAGATTGTTAATCCAATTTACAAATCTAACAATATAAAAGCAGAATAAGCATAGGAACAACAACCACAAAGACATAACACATGAACACCAAGATTTTTACGTGGAAAACCCAAAAAGGGAAAAACCACGGTGAGTGTTAGCTCACAATATATTAATATAGCACAATACCATATTACAAAAAGGCTCACTACCTTAGGGCTCATTGCCCAGAGAAATGCTCACTGCCAAACAGGCTCACTTCCTAGAGAAAGAAAGAAGAAAGAGGAATGGCTCACTGCTAAGTTGAACTACTCAAATTGCATCTACACATGCATAGTTGCAGCTCCATTGAAGCACAAAAAAATTGATTCAACACTCTTCATCTCTATCTGCCTTGTTTCACTACTATGCTTTTATTTGGGGATAAGATCTCTCTTCTTCTGCTAGTTGTTGCCTTATCTTCGCATGCTTTTCACACACAATACCGCTTCGCATATCCATCATATCACCAAAACAAAATTCATCATATATATATATATATATATATATATATATATATATATCCGCAACAAGATTTATCTCTTAATCAGGTCAGCAAGTTAAACTTGAAATGTGTAAACAAAGAGTTGTACTCTGTCGGCTTGATCTTGTGTACAATTTGCATTGCAGACTCAAACAAATGTCTACAATTCTTCACATAGGTTATCCCCAATCATGTAATCAATTAGATTAATTATCTAGATGCTATAACTTCTCTGCATAAGGATCTACCATGCCTATCGGCTTGTTCCTTAAGAACATACTTGATCAATTCATCTATCATATCATAGCTCATATTGTAGACCACAGGAGACTTAATGAATCATATCCAATAATCATTGATGACCTCTTAACAAGCCTTTAGATCCATGGAACCAGATAAACATGTATGTCAAAATGTGGATCTTGGAACTGTTGCACTATCATAGAGAAATATTGTCAAACTGGAAGCTGATATTGGGAAGCTTGTAGAATGTGATATGTTGAACTTCAAGGGCGATAATCCTAGATTTAGGTAGTCATGACATATCTTTTGGTTTCCTCAGAACCACAGAACAAAATATGCACTTGCGGAGGAATGAGGACCATTTTACTTTGCACTGTACACATTCCCTGTCTTATCTTTGTTCATCCAGACTTAGACATTTTTTCTAAATGACTTCTGGAGGAAGTCATGAATTGAACACTAGAATATATCATCATCAAATAGCTAAGAGTTATCATACCTGAACTATATTTATAGGTCTTCATCTGTGGAGACACTGTCCATACTTAGTCATTTTGCCCTTCTGAACTTGAATACTTTTGTGCCTTGTTGTCAATCTAATTTGATCTTCTGGAATGATGTCTTCTTGTCATGCTAATGTATCCTCTTTACCTTGTTTCCATCAATGACAACATTCAAATCTTCTTCATAGTAGTGTCTCTTGCCAACATTCTTGGCCTTCTTCAAACAAAGAATTCACAACTTTGCATTGACCTATGTCGATATACCAGGATTAGATCCAACATCAGTGGTCCATCATCTCGCAGTTCATATTGACATAAAGCTAGTAAAGCAAAAGCTAAGAAAAATGAATCCCCAAGTAGCATTACTTGTCAAATCTAAGCTCAAAAATCTCTTGGATGTGGGATTCATTCACCCTATTGACTATCCTGAGTGGGTGTCAAACATTCTTGCTGTAGCTAAAGTCACTGGGGCATCTGCGTGTGTATGGATTTCTAGGATCTCAAAAAAGCATGCCCTAAGGATGACTTTCCTTTACCAAACATCGACATCATAGTTGATCTAACAGAGGGGCACGAAATGTTGTCACTTATGGACAGATTTTTTGGGTATAATCAAATCAGGATAGATGAAGAAGACCAACACAAGATGACATTTATTTGTCCATGGGGAACATATTGTTGGGTTGTTGTCTCATTTGGCCTCAATATCGCATGAGCTACCTATCAAAGAGCTATGACTGTGATATTCCATGACCTATTCCACAACATCATGGAAGACTATGTGGATGACCTATTGGGAAAATAAAAAAACAAGGGATGGACATCTACAAGTGCTAGCTAAAATCTTTGATCATCTAGAAGAATACAAATTGTGTCTAAATCCAAAGAAGTGTGTCTTCGAAGTCACCTTAGGAAATATCCTTGGCTACATTGTGTCAAGATGAGGTATCGTAGTAGATCCAGGAAAGGTAAAAGAAATAGTCGAAATGCCTCCACCAAAGAATCTCAAGTAGCTACGAAGCCTTCAAGGGAAACTCCAATCAATAAAATGCTTCATAGCACAACTAGCCGATAAATGCCAGCCATTTCAACATCTCCTTCGCAAAGATGTGGCATTCATATGGGATGAAAATTGTCAAAAGGCCTTTGAATAGTTGAAAGAATATCTTACTACACCTCTAGTTCTCATCCCACCAAAGCAAGGACAACCCATGTTAGTCTACATATCAACAACATAAATAACAATAAGGGCATTGTTAGCACAACACGATGATTAAGGAAAGTGTGTATGAGGAAAAATCGATTAAATCTAAACTAATAAAACCAAAAACCAATCACATAAAGCGAACCAATCTAAGTAAAAGCCATTATCATAAAAGACAAATGAAAGCTCTTACCAAAATTTGTATTGTTCCCTTTTGGAGATGTGTGGATTGCTCAATCAAGTTGCGAAAACCATAGTTGCAACAAGCAAGTAGTGTGCTCAATGTGCTCAAAGATCAATGTTAAGAGATCGTAAGGTTGCTCAATCGACACGTTTTGTATGCTCAAAGCTCTGTTAAGTATACCTGAGAATACGATCGAAGAGAGAGGCTCAATGAAGGAGATGAGGGGGGTTTATATAGGTTTCAAGGAAGATCGATCAACGGTCCAGATAATTCAGAAGAATCAACGGAGAACAGTTGAGGAACGTGCAACGAATAAGAAGAAGCCAAGTATCTTGCTTTCTTTTGCATGAGAGGAGTTATCAAGAATAGAAGAATGAGTTAAAGCAATTAACAGAATGTAATAATCAGTTAAGTGATTTAAAACAAGAAGAAGAGATTTGCATGAGAAAAGAAGATATTTTGCTTTATTAAATATTAGAAATATTTAATTGCATGAGCAAGAAAGCTTGAGTTATATTAGAGATAACTCAAATTTAGAAGAAAAAACAATTTAAATAAATAATTGATTTATTTAAATTTAGAGAAGATATTATTGGAAGAAGTAATTAAATAATTAGAATTATTTAATTTAGAAGATTTGAAATCAAATTAAATAAATAAATTTATTTAATTGTTGTGCATGATTTTGGAAGAATAAATTTTGATTTAGTTAAATAATTAAGAATTATTTAATTTTAGATAAGAGGGAATTTGTTGAATTAATTAAATAATTGGGTTTATTTAATTAATGTGAATGTGAATTTTGGACAAAAGATAATGATCTAATTAAATAATTAAAATTATTTAATTGTGGAAGAATAACAGAGGAATTTAATTTAATTAATTAAATAAAGAGGATTTATTTAATTAACGTCGAAAGTATGTGATTTAGAGGAATTTGGTGAAATTAATTAAATAATTAGATTATTTAATTAACGTTGAAATGCAGGTGATTAGACAGATGACGAAATGCAAGTAGTGTGACGACTTGGTCATTTTAGGGTGTCTACATTTTGCCCCTCTTTGATGCGATGCAATTTACAGCGTTGCGTCAAAGAAATTAATTGTCGAAGATGTGATACAATTTTTTTATGCCCCAGTGTAGCTAGTTGCCCCAGCGTATGCCCCCTTGAGCGGAAAGACAGGGAAGGGACAGAAGGACTGGGTGGACGCTCGACTAGAAGATTTTGTTGGAGACAAAAAAGGTTGGGTTGATGATAGATAGAAGAAAGTGGAGATAGAAGAGAACATGATAGAAAAGACTGTTGATCGATCTTTGCTGAAAAACTATATAAGGCCATGGAAAAATGGATGGTGTCAATGGATGAGCTTGTTGCAATGGTTTCACAAATGTTTATAAAGAGCAATCCTTATTTTTGATATAGCGCGTGGATAGTTTGCCACCACGGTATAAAAGACCAAGGTGTTGTAATATCCGAGTGCGTGGACGTTGACTTTGCAAGCAAGCGGTTTGAACTTAGATCCCCTTAGACATAATATAACCTTGTAGGTATATGTGAATGAGCCATAGTCTTGAACATAAAATAAACTTCAATACATGTAAATGCAAGAAGAATATTAATATGTAAGATGCTAGGTCGTAACACACACAAGAAAAATATGATGTTAAGAAAGATGCTAAAGATCATTCCTCAAACACGGCACACAAAAGCAATGACTATGCCCCCAATCCGTACTGCATCGCAACATACCAAGATTATAGATAAATCAAGGTAGCCTTGAATAGGTAATGGATAAAGGAACAAAAGATATACCATAACACAAATTGACTGACTTACAAAGTAATCATACAGCCAATATATTCTCTTGCCAAAGAGGTTGCTCAGGATAGATTGGATAGGAAAGATAACAGCCTTATGGTAGGAACTCTGTGTCCGTTAAAGGGTACTATCTACCTAAAAAGATAATATCTCGCTGCAGGAAATGCAACATGTCGCAGGAGACGCGTGTGTTGGTCTTGACAATGGAACATTCTACAGAAGACAAGCTTGTTGATCTAGGGCTTTGGTTAAGCGGGATTTAGCTGATATTGGCAAATCGGTATGTAGGACAGTAGATGACTCTAGAAGTAGGCCTCTTTGCTTTAGGTTTGTTAAGGACTTTTGCTTTGAAAGGATGCGCTAGCTTGCTGCTTGAGTTAGTCAAGTTGAGGCGAATGGATTTTGAAAAATGGAAGACCAGAAAGGTGACACGTTAATGGACAAGACTCGATAGACGATGGATGCTGACTCTACACATAGCGCCTGTTTGCCAGGTTTTCACTATGGTACTTATCCAAGGCGCCTGTTTGCCAGGTTTTCACCAGAGGACGGATTTTTTTTTTTTGGAATACTCTGAGGATCAGGAATAGAACTTCTTGAGATGGACACTGTTAAGTGGCTCATCCAGAGGAATGCCGTCAGGTGTAGCTAAAGTATAAGCTCCTGATCCATATGTTGCTGTCATAATGAAGGGACCTAACCAATTAGGCTCAAACTTGCCCTTCTTCTCTCGATCTACTTGATTTCTCTGATTTTCTTTTAGTACAAGATCACCAACTTGAAACCATCTTTCTTTGATCTTTTTGTTGTAATTACACCGGAGGTGGTTTTGATAGACATGGAGATGATTAAGTGCGGTAAGGCGCCTCTCATCTAGTAATTCAAGCTTAGCTAATCTGGAAGTACGATACTCCTCTCCGTCGATCAGGTCCTGCATGGATACTCTGAGGGATGGGATCTCGACCTCTATAGGTAGGATGGCTTGAGAGCCAAAGACCAAGGCATATGGTGTGGCACCAGTTGGTGTTTTGATACTAGTGCAGTAGGCCCATAGGCGGGATTGAGTTGCAAGTGCCAATCACGACCAGCTTCGTTGACAGTTTTCTTGAGGATTTTGAGAATAGTTTTATTGGAAGCCTCAGCTTGGCCATTACTCTGCGGATAGTAGGGAGTTGAAAAGCAATGTTGGATATTGTATTGTGTGCACAAGGCACGGACATCTTGATTCTTGAATGGTCTCCCATTATCAGTGACAATGGCTTGGGGAATACCATACCGGCATATGAGGTAATTTAGAATAAACTTGGCTATTTGCTTACTGGTGATATAGGTCAAAGGAATGGCTTCCCCCCACTTTGTAAAATATTCAGTGGCGTTAATGATAAACTTGTGGCCATTGGAGGAGGAAGGGTGGATTTGTCCTACGAGGTCGAGACCCCATTGAGAAAAAGGCCATGGAGTTGTCACCAATTGTAATTCATGAGCTGGTGAGTGAATCAAATCTCCATGCTACTGGCATTGTAGACACTTCTTAGCAAACTGTACAGCATCTTGCTCTATTGTAGGCCAGTAATAACCTGTTCTGAGTATCTTCTTAGCAAGATTAGGACCGGTAGAATGTGCGCCATAGACACCTTTGTGTATGTCTCGTAAGGTAGCTTCGGCTTCTTCTGCGTTAAGACATCGTAAGAGGATACCATCGAGACTCTGATAATATAGTGTATCACCCAGAATGATGTAACGAGAGGATCGACGGATAAAGGTTTTGCGTTGGGTGGATGATAGGTCAGGGGGAAAGGTATTGTGTTTGAGGTATTCATAGATATCTTCATACCATGGGGAATTGGGACCAACAATTTCGTAGATGATTTCAGTAATGGGAACATCGACGGCTGGTATCAACAATTGCTTGATCAAGAATTCACATTTCTGTGTATTTGCAAGCATGTCTATCAGTGACCCTACAGAAGCCATAGAATCCGTAGCTTTGTTATGCTCTCTTGGAATTTGCTCAAATGTGATGCTAGAAAAGTGTGGTTTGTAGGCATCCACTAGTTGCTTGTAAGGGACCAACTTTTCATCCTTTGTTTGGTACTCATCTGTGACTTGGCGAATGACTAGCTGTGAGTCTCCATATACTTGTAATTCTGTGATGTCCCATTGAACTGCTGTATTGAGACCTATGAGGAGTGCTTCATACTCGGCAATGTTGTTGGTGCAAGGGAATGCAAACCGATATGACTTAGGAATATAGTCATTTTGAGGTGTGACAAACAAGATGCCGACCCCTGATCCATGCTGTGTGTAGGAATCATCAAAGTACAACTTCCACATTATTGAGTTAGAAAGAGTGAATAGATTCTCATCTGGAAAGTCTGCTACCATAGGGTGTGTATCTTGCATAGGTGCTTCTGCTAGTTGATCTGCTAGAGCTTGTCCTTTGATTGCTTTACGATCCATATATTCAATGTCGAACTCACTAAGGATCATGACCCATTTAGCTAGTCTACCTGTAAGAGCTGCTTTTGCTAGTAGATACTTCAAGGGATCAATTTTGGCTATCAGATTTGTGTGTTGGTTCAACATGTAATGCCGCAACTTTTGGGAGGCGAACACTACTGCTAAACAAGCTCTTTCCATTGGTGAATAATTGAGCTCATATCCCACCAAGGTTCTACTGATATAATAAATTGCATGCTCTTTTCCTGTTTCATCATTTTGTGCTAGAAGGGCCCCTAGGGCCGAATTTGTAGTGGAGATGTATAATATCAAAGGTTTGTTCGCAACTGGTGGAACCAATATAGGAGGTGTAGCTAGATACTTTTTAAGCTGATCAAATGCTACTTGACACTTATAATCCCATTGAAATGAGACATCCTTTTGGAGCAAGTGTTGAAATGGTTGACATTTATCTACTAGCTGTGAGATGAAACGCCTAATGGATTGCAACCTTCCCTGAAGGCTCCTTAATGCTTTAAGATTCTTTGGTGGAGGCATCTCCATTATAGCTTTTACTTTTGCTGGATCTACTTCGATGCCTCTACGAGATACAATATATCCCAACAGCTTTCCTGATGTTACACCAAAGACACACTTCTTTGGATTGAGTCTTACTTGGTATTTCTCGAGCCTGTCAAAGATTTGTCCTAGAACCTGTATGTGATTTTCCCTAGAAGATTTAGCTAGTATGTCATCCACATAGTCCTCCATGATATGATGAAAGAGGTCGTGGAATATCACTGTCATTGCTCTCTGATAGGTTGCTCCTGCATTCTTTAGACCAAAAGGCATGACACACCAACAATAGTTACCCCATGGACAAGTGAAGGTCATTTTATGTTGATCTTCCTTTGCTATCCTTATCTGATTGTAGCCAGAGAATCCGTCCGTGAGAGAAAGCATCTCGTGACCTGTTGTCAAGTCTACTACAATGTCAATGTTCGGTAGTGGAAAGTCATCTTTAGGACATGCTTTGTTCAGATCTCTAAAGTCATTACACATGCGGATGTGCCCATTAGGTTTAGACACAGGTACAATGTTTGAGACCCAATCTGAATAGTCAATTGGTCGTATAAACTTTGCATCTAACAGCTTTATATTTCAACCTTTACCAAGAGAGTTATCTATGGGTGCATCTTTCTCAACTTTTGCTTGACTAGTTTAACCTTTGGATCAACTGTGAGATAATGGACAACTAGCTTGGGGTCTAGCCCTGGCATATCAGCATAGGTCCATGTAAAGTTGATGGTTCTCTGTAAGAAGAATGTGTTAAGGTTCTTGTGCTCTGTTTCTGATAATGATGCTGCTAGGAATGTGGTCTTTGGATTTTGCTCTGTGCCCAGGTTTATCTCTGTCGAATCTTCCACTAGGAGAGTTGATTTCTCTTGATACTTAGATGGTAGGGGAAGGTCAAATCCTCCATCCTTAGGTGCCACAATTGGGTTTTCACCTTTGGATACGTCCTTTATTTTTACTATTTTGTGATCGGGAGGTTCCACAGTGTGGTTTCCACCTAGAGATCTTTCTTTATTTTCACTTTTGCGACTGGAGGATTTGGCATTCTCACCAAAATAAGCCGTTTGCTCTAGTTCCATTACAAAACCAAATTTATGATCGCCAAGAGGGATACCTTCCCGAAGTCCCATGAACTCAGCTAAAGCTTCGTCATTCTGAAATACATCTATCACGGGGGACCCTTGTTGGTCCCAATCGATAAGTTCAGGGTAGACAAGTGTGACATTCTGGGTGCTGGTGGTGGAAGTTAAGGATACGGAGGATAGCGTAAAAATAGAGGATTCTACGAATAGGTTGGTCATATGGAGGGACGAGTCATCGATGATATCCTCTGTAGACATCAAATCGGTGGAAAAAGTGTCAGCTACCTCGTCGAGGATATACTCGATGTCCAAGGCGTGCGGTACCTTCTTACCAAATCCTAATCCCTTCTTGTCTAGCTTCTTTGTTACAACAATGGGTTCCATAGTTCCTTGATTCTGTTTCCCAAGGCCACCTTTGCCTTTATAGCCCATGTTTTTAACTATTCTTAAGCCATTGCCATATTGCTTGACAGGTATTGTGACTGGTTCTTTCTCCTTATAGAGCCAAGAAGAAATGTCCTCAATAGTTTCCTCTTCCAATAACCATCCATGTTGGAATTGGGTTAGGAATGTTGGGGGAGGAATAGCTGCTTTTTTGGTTACTTTGGCAATGGGTGGTTGGCCATAAGATTTTGGAGATAAAGGCATCCGCCCTACACAACAAGATTTTGAGATATCATAAGTACCAAAGCCTATATCACGGATGTGAGCTTTGATTTCAGGAAGAGGATTAGGGTTACTTGTAGAGGCTGGAGTCAGTGTTGTAGGGTCAACATATAGTGGGGATTCAAGGGCTTTTTCATTGTTAGGCACCTGGTTGCAATTCTTATAACTGCCTTGCAAGACACGATAGAATTCAAAAGGATTGGGGTCACCTGGGATAGTGATCTCTGTACCATTGTATGGGAACTTTAGAGACTGATGGTACGTGGACGGGACAGCTTTCATTGCATGGATCCATGGGCGGGTGAGGATAATGTTGTAAGGTAGCTCAATATCAAGGACTTGACACTTGGTTTCAAGCATGACAGGGCCCAGTTGTATAGGCAAGTGAATAACACCTTCTGAACAGTGTTCTGCATCATCATATCCCTTGATTGTAATACTTTGATCATTGTTGACATGATCCTCAGAGTATCCCAATTGCTTAAGTAACTTTAAAGAACAGATGTTGAGACCAGCACCACCGTCTATGAGTATACATTTGATTTTGTGCTTATGGATGAGAACCTCAATATGAAGGGCATCATTGTGACAAGGATCATGGGATGGGAGGTCCTTCTTAGAGAAGACCACGTTGTAAGGCGAAGCAATATTACCCACTATAGCTTGGAAATCTGTGACTACTATGTTGTTAGGAATCGAAGACTCTTGGAGGGATTTTTCTAGCACGACTCTATGTGCAGGTGATGACCGTAGAAGGTCTAAGATAGAGATATGTGCTGGCATTTTCCCTAGATGTTCGACAAGATTATAATCAGATTGAGCCAGAAGATGAGGTGTAGGACCACGAATGGTGACATGACCATGACGAGTAGTAACAGCGCAATCCGTAGTTTTACCTTTGATTGTGAGGGTAGACACTCGACTCTCTTCAAAATGACCCACAATGGAATCAAAGGAAGTGGAAGCATGATTAATACCTTTACCTCTATCCTGAGGCGGAGGTGGACCATGATGAGGGAATGGTTCCTTGTACATATCGAGGTCTTTGTTCGTGTGTTGGGCTGGTGGATCATTTTCAACAGTGATTTGGTTGCCTTCGATGAAATTTTGGATGAGGTGCTTGAGTTTCATGCACGATGTTGTTCTGTGCCCTTTGCTCCTATGGAACTCACAATACTCATTGTCTCTGTAATGTGTAGTTTTGTAAACAGGTTCTCCATATGGGGGAGCATCAGGTAAGGTGATGAGCCCTCTCTGCAAAATTTGCTGTAAGACCGATTCGATGGGCACTCCCAAGGGGGTTAATTGACGTCGTGGATGGTAATCTTGTTGAGGGCACTCTTGTTGTCGTTGCTGTTGGTTTTGATAAGGTTGCCTTTGTTGCTGCTATTGTTGAGGTGGAGCTTGACTCAGTTTGGAGAGCTGTAGCGGTGTTTGCAATGTTTGGACATGTTTAGAATCGACCACACCATCGTTGACCACGTTTTTGTTTTTGTTCCAATATTTGGGTTTATCGCTCGATTGTTGAGGAGCATTTTCTCTCGTTTCTTTGAAGATTTTGACCACACCCTTAGCAATGAGGGCTTTTTCAATGTTGATTCCCTTGTATGTGATTTCGTCGAAGGTTGTAGCACTAAGAATTTGTAAATGGAAACCTAACTCTTGGTTGAGGTTCTGCACAAATATGCTAACAAGCTGTTTCTCCAGAATCTTGAAAGGGAATTTGCTAGCCATTTGTCTCCATCATTGGAGGAAAGAAATGAAAGTTTCACCATTTTTCTGTTTATTATTGCATAGATCGGTCATGGAAATCTCATGCTCCGCGTTGTAAGAAAAGTGGGTGGCAAATTTCTCTGCTAACTCGTTAAAAGACTTGATACCCATGGGTAAGTGTGAGAACCATTCTATTGCTTGACCTCCAAGACTGCGAGGAAAGAGATGCATAAGATATGTGTTGTTATGTGAGACCTCAAAGCAATCAAGATAGAATTCCCTAAGATGGTCTTTTGGGTCACCTTTTCCTTTGTATTTATCGAACTTGGGAATAGTGAAATTTTGAGGAAAAGGGATCATTGGTAATGACCGATCAAAAGGATAAGGACACACTTCCTCTAAAGAGAAGGTCTTCTTGGTGTGGCCAAACGTAAGATCAGATAGTTGTTGTTGAACTTCTGCGATTTTTAGCTCCATAGTCGTGGGAGGGGTTGGTAACATCTCCTGTTGTCCCAAAAGTGGTTGGTGTTGCCCATACGGAAGATTATAATGTAAGCCATACACACTGGTGTTATAAGGGTCATAAGATTGATTGGGATCATACGGGTTGTACGTTTGGTTTAGATTGGGTTGGAATTGGAGGTTTTGATTTGGAAGAGGTGGAGGTGGCGCTAGGTAAGAATGTTGGCTTTGTGATGGTTGGAGAAAAGAATTAGGTGGAGGAAAGCTAAAGTGTGTTTGATTAGGTTGTGATGGTGGCACATAGCTTTAGGAAACTTGATGTTGGGAATGTTGAGGGTGGATAGGTAAGGTGTTGAAGAAATTTAGTGTGGATGCACGTTGTGGAGGAGGGACATAGGTAGACATGATTTGCGATGGTTGGGATTAATTGAGGATGAGAGTAGAAGAATGTTGTGGTTGGGGTTGCATGACTCTAATTGGTTGAGAGACATGGAGGTTTGATGATATAGGAGGTGGTATTTGTTGAGACCCTTGTTGCATGGCTACATAGTTGTTCCCCGGATTGTAATTTGGTGGGAAACCTATTCGTGAAGGAGTAACCAAGATTCCACTTGCAATTGGTGTGGACACTTTAGGAGGTTGTTGCATATTTGATCGAGCTAAGGTGGCTTGCTTAGCTAACTATGCTTGACGTTGGAGAGTTTCTTGTTGGTTTTTGTAGATCTCCATAGGAGTCAGAAGTGGTGATATGACCCTCTCTTCTGTTGGGTTTTGAAAAAGGGGATTCCTATACTGTGAGCCTTGTGCATGTAAGGGCATAGTCACCGTGGACATGGTTTGCACCGCTTGTATGGCACTCAATGTGTTGTTTGTCTCCTTGAGAGAGGATAAATCAAAATCTTGAGGTAACTTGGCTCCTTGCTTTGCAAGTAAGCGAAAGAAATGATCCTGGTTCTCACTAAGGATTTTGTCAAAGGCAGCCACGACTCTAGGCTCTTGTATGAATTCATCAAGATCTTGCCCATCTTCTTGAGAGGATTGACCTATTTCAAAGTGTCGCTCTTCTTGAGATGGGGCTTGATCTACAGTATAAACTTGTGGGACAAAATCTGGAGGCAAGCCGGTGGTGTATTGAGGTGTACTTATCAAAGGGATCCTATCCTCTTGAGGATTGCTTGGTTGGTCGATGTGCGGCATGCTTGGCGAATTAGTAGATCTTGTCGCGGGTGGTCTAGGAGTGACCTTGGGAGTAATGTTGAGACGACCTGATTGTGGTGTGTGAGGAGGCGACTTGCGCTTTTTAGGGACAACTTGCTTGGACTTCATAGTTTGCTGGAGCCTAGTGGTTACCATGGGATACACTAGGACAAAAGGTAATGCTGGGACTCTGTGAGGTGCTTTGAGAAAAGGACAAACTCTGATGCATAATGTACTGGACCAAAGGCGCTATACTGTTTGACCAAAGGCGCAGGACTGTGCAACCAAAAGCGTGCTACTGTGACACCAAAGGCGACGGACTGAGCTACCAAAAGCGAGTTACTGCTATGCCAAAGGTGAGCTACAGTGACCAAAAGCGAGCTATTGTTATACCAAGGGTGCTAAAGTAGAGTTTTGCCAGAGGCGAGTTATTGCTATGCCAAAGGCGATCTACTGTGCTACCAAAGGCAAGCTATTGTAATACCAGGGGTGCTAAAGTAGTGTCTGATGTTTCTAAAAGGTAAAATTTTGATAGATTGTTTCTGTTTCTGATTGGATTTGTTTGGCAAGAGAAAACACAGCAAAACAATGTTGGCACAAACAAGGGACTGACACAATAGATAGTGTATGTTCGAGGCTCCAAACAAGCCCAATGTTTCCACAGGTATAAGACAATTGCAATCAATAACAAGCACTTTTTATCCCTAGAGACAAGGTTTCATTGCAGTAGATTAGCTCACAGCTTAATACTCCGTCAATAAAAATATCATTCCATAAAGGTGTCGGATATTTAGTATCTTTACGAGAGACGATAGGTAAGGATATCTCACCCTCCCCTTGGAAAGCTCAAGTAGGTCACAAGAGCTTTATGGCCAAGGGAATACTATCTCTTCTCAAGGGAGCCAATGGTGAGTATCTTAAGGGCTTAAATCGATTCCCCTTGCACTGATGATTACCGCAATGTTCGGAGGTAGGTCGGGTAGTCTCTATCTAGAATGGTTCTTAGTGACTTTGAGGGACCAACGCCTTACGAGCAATGCGACAAGCTACTAAAAGCTTTAACCAATCCTACTAAGAGTATCAAACACTTTGCTCAATGTGAAAATTGTTTCCACAAAGAGCTAGTACACCTCTTTTCAGTTTGGCACCACAAGGTAAGGCTGACGTCAGTTAGGACTTGGCTTTCACCTTATCCCTCTTATATAGCGGTTCAAAGGAAAACTCCGCTTAGGGTCGTCCCTTTTGGATGAAGCGCAATCCAAAAGCAGGCCCTTCTAAAGGAAGTACAGAAATGTAAGAGCAAGCACGTCAAACAAAGGTTCAATTGTCCCGTTATAAGAAAAATAAGGTGCAACTAAACTAGGCACACACATGTTTGTAGTTGTCAATTGTCCCTTATAAAATTGAAGTGTTTGGCATTCATGTCCATTGTCCCTTAAAAAATTGAGGTGTTTGTGCATACATGTCCATTGTCCCTTAAGAAAAGCAGTATGTTCCTAAGACTTAGATTTGCCAAAATGATTTGTTCAATTATCGTTTAAGAAGGCAGTGTGTTTCTAAGACTTAGTGAGATAAATCAAGATTTCTTCAATGCTCGTCCTGCATGAACATGTTAAAAACACCAATTTGCTCTGTGTGAGTCATAAGAAGCTACCACAAGTCAGTTAGTTCCACCAAAAATTCACGAGTTAGCAAAAACAAATCAATTTGACCAGAAGCAAGTTACTGCTATACTCAAAGCGCTTTACTGTCTTACCAATCGCGCTGTAATACAGACCCAAAGCATCGCGATACTGTTATGCCAAAAGCGATGTAATGCATACCAGAAGCGTCTTAGGATACTACCAGAAGAGCTGAAAAAGGTCCCGAAGTGCTTTACTGTGTATCCAAAAGCGCGATACTCTTATACCAAATGCGCTGCATGGTCTCAGATCACAAAAAAAATTAGCTTTTGTCAAAATAACCAGACCGAAATGGGATTTTATGATTGATCTACTGTTCTGAGAAGTAAATTCTGATAGATCTGAATCGTGAACTCCAAAAGAATTTAGAAACTGTAGCAACATAATAGATTAACTCAAATACCGAAGATACCCCTAAATAAGTCAGCTTAGGAAGTATCAAAAGCAGGTTTGAAAGACAAATACAATAGCTTGTCAGACAAATCCACAAGATATGTAACGAAAAAACCCTGCAAAAACATGAAACAAAGTCAGAAACCTAATTTAGCCAAAAGCGCTTAATGATACTACCGAACGCGTCGTTCTTTTATACCAAAAACGTCGCTCTGTGCTACCAGAAGCGCCGTAGTGCCCCCAAGGGCACTGTAATGTGCCTCCAATAGCGCTTAATGATACTACCAGAAGCGCTTTGCAATGTCATTTGCGCTGTACCATACTGTGACTTCAAAAAAATCAATTTCTCAAAGCAAAAGAGGGATTAGTAGGTCCCACCGGGCGTGCCAGAATGTGTATGAGGAAAAATCGATTAAATCTAAACTAATAAAACTAAAAACCAATCACATAAAACGAACCAATCTAAGTAAAAGCCATTATCTTAAAAGATAAATGAAAACTCTTACCAAAATCTGTATTGTTCCCTTTTGGAGATGTGTGGATTGCTCAATCAAGTTACGAAAACCATAGTTGCAACAAGCAAGTAGTGTGCTCAATGTGCTCAAAGATCAATGTTAAGAGATCATAAGGTTGCTCAATCGACGTGTTTTGTATGCTCAAAGCTCTGTTAAGTATACCTGAGAATACGATTGAAGAGAGAGGCTCAATGAAGGAGATGAAGGGGGTTTATATAGGTTTCAAGGAAGATCGATCAACGATCCAGATAATTTAGAAGAATCAATGGAGGAGAACAGTTGAGGAACGTGCAACGAATAAGAAGAAGCCAAGTATCTTGTTTTCTTTTGCATGAGAGGAGTTATCAAGAATAGAAGAACGAGTTAAAGCAATTAACAGAATGTAATAATCAGTTAAGTGATTTAAAACAAGAAGAAGAGATTTGCATGAGAAAAGAAGATATTTTGCTTTATTAAATATTAGAAATATTTAATTGCATGAGCAAGAAAGCTTGAGTTATATTAGAGATAACTCAAATTTAGAAGAAAAAGCAATTTAAATAAATAATTAATTTATTTACATTTAGAGAAGATATTATTGGAAGAATTAATTAAATAATTAGAATTATTTAATTTAGAAGATTTGAAATCAAATTAAATAAATAAATTTATTTAATTGTTGTGCATGATTTTGGAAGAATAAATTTTGATTTAATTAAATAATTAAGAATTATTTAATTTTAGATAAGAGGGAATTTGTTGAATTAATTAAATAATTGGGTTTATTTAATTAATGTGAATGTGAATTTTGGACAGAAGATAATGATCTAATTAAATAATTAAAATTATTTAATTGTGGAAGAATAACAGAGGAATTTAATTTAATTAATAAATAAAGAGGATTTATTTAATTAACATCGAAAGTATGTGATTTAGAGGAATTTGGTGAAATTAATTAAATAATTAGATTATTTAATTAACGTTGAAATGCAGGTGATTAGACAGATGACGAAATGCAAGTAGTGTGACGACTTGGTCATTTTAGGGTGTCTACAGAAAGGAAAGAGCTATCTACTATATCAATCGTACCTTAGTAGCATATGAGCTCAATTACACCCCTATTGAAAGAGCAGGCCTTGCAGTCATCTTCACAACTTATAAATTAAGACACTACATCCTCAACCATAAGACAAAGCTCATAGCCAAAGATTGATCCACTAAAGTACTTGTTATCTTGAGCAGCTCTTACAAGATGCATGGCTAAGTGGGTGATGATCCTTAGCGAATTTGATATTGAGTACATAGAAAGAAAGGCCATTAAAGGACAGGGAATAATCAATTAGCTAGAACATGCACCAATCCCAATAGAGCATCCGCTGCTCTCTAGGTTTCTAGATGAGTCCATCCTCATAGTTGCACCTACAGCAGAATGAAAAATGTATTTTGACAGATCCTACACACACCATGGATCAAGGCCAGAATCCTCTTTATCACTCCTCAAGGAGGTTGCATCCCAAAATCCTACAAAATCATATTTCCTTCCACAAACAATATAGCAGAATACGAGGCCCTCATCACAAGGCTTCGCATGGCCTTCCAATGGAAAATCAAGAGCTCATGGTGTATGGTGATTCCCAACTAGTCATCAAATAGGTCAACAATGAGTACAAGAAAAAAGACAACAAGCTCCTGCCCTACAAACAGATGGTAGATGACTTAAAAGAATATTTTCATGAAATACACTTTGAGCAAGTCCCAAGGTTAAATAACAAAGAAGCAGACACCATGGCCACTATAGGATCTTTGGTAGACATGAAGAAGAACAATCAGCAATGTGAGTTCCTCATCGAAGAGATACAGATGCCAGCGTATGATGTTTCACAATCCGAATTCGTGTGCAACATTGTTGGTCACTTATTCCCATGGTATCAAGATATCTACCAATATCTCCATAACAACATCCTTCCACCTAATCTCTCATCCACACAATGTTGAATTTTCATCCACTGAACCTCCCATTTCACCCTTATCAGTGACACATTATACCGAAAGAGTCTTGATGGTACCCTTCTAAGGTGTCTAGATTCTCAAGAAGCTCAAACTGCCTTACAAGAAGTTACATGAAGGTATCTATTGTCCTATTTTTCTTCCCAACCAAATAGCCCAAATCCAAAAAAAAATCTCTAAGTGTTTTCCCCTTTAGAGATGCAAGGAAAAACATCCAAAATTGACTAAGTCACAAAAGCCTTGAGCTTTCCTTGTGTTTTCTATCTTTTCGGAGTTTCGTAGTTCAGAGTTCTACCCTTCATCCTTCCATCTTAACCGTCTTTGAACTCCACCCTTTCCTTTGTAAAATAGCTAAGTATTGTAACCTTTTTACAGTTTTGGACTTTAGACTTTCCCCCTTTCCCCTTCTCTCTTGGAAGGCATAAGGCAGAAAGCCCGAAGCCTGACCCCCGACGAGTGTTAAATTTTCTAAGGCATCTGCTATTCCGCGGAGAATATTTTAATAGAACAAAAGGTGATGGCGGAACCATGAAATGCTACCACGTGGACAAAGGGTAAGTGAAAGGCGAAATGAGCGTGGCCTGAGCTCCGAATCATTCTTTGAGAAATAATGCTAAGTGTTTCATACTTTGGCGATCAGACCTTCCTTCTTCCATTTCACTGAAGGTAGAAGATGAAAGGCCCGAGCTCTGAACTCTGCCGAAACTTTCAAAAGATTGGCTAAGTCTTTGACTTTCGGGGCTCAAACTTTCCTTCTTCCTCTTTCTCTAAGAAGGCAGAAGATGGAAAGCCCGAGGCCCAAAGTTTGCCAATAATGTAATATTCCTTTGCAAAGCGGAGCTCGAGGAGCGGTTCTTTCTCCTTTCTCCTTTCTTCTTGGAAGGCAAAACACCAAAGGCTCGAGGCCTAATCTCCGGCGATCAAAAGTTTCTAAGTGTAAAGTGGAGCTCGGGGAGCGGACTTTCTCCATTCCTTTTTTCCTCCTAGAAGGTCGAAGGCCCGAGGCCCAAACTCCGATGACTTCCATGATCTTCAAAAATCAAGGAAAGGAAGCTGAATCAAGGGTCCACCATGATCATACATGATGAAATCTTGCTTCCAAGGCAGGAATCCAGTTTGGATGAAAGTCAAATGTCCAGCTCCAGCTAGAAAATTGTGGTTGAGCATTTATGGTTGCAAAAGGTAGTTTCAAGTGCAAGTGTTCAAATGCAAATATTTGTTCAATCACTTCTTAGAGATATTTTATCTGCATTTATGTCCAAACAATCAGATTTTCTTCTGATATTCCTTTTGTAAAATATCTCTAACAAGCCCATGGGCACATTCATTATAGTAGGTAATGGCGCTTCATTGTAAATGCTAAATAAGGCATGAAATGTAATGTATTCGGGTTAGCTTTTTGGTCTAAAAAACCATATCTCTTTTCAATTGTAACCGTTCCTCTTTGAGAATAAAGATCAGATTTTTGCCTTTTCATGAATTATTATTTGCTCTATGTATTTTCTATTTGATCTCCATCTATGAATGCTTCTTTCCTCTTGGATTTCAATTAGTTTCCTTTACATCTGCAAGTAGTTCATGATTTGTGTATGTTGGTCTGTTGTTTATTGTTATTTTGTGCATACATGGTTGTTTTGAGGGCCTACCAACATTCAAACTTGGTGTATCACCTCCCTTTACTTTTAGTTCATCCTCCTTCCCCTTTTCCTCAATAGTGAATAGGTTAGGTTTAGTCTTAGCAATAGCTAAATCTCTCATTCAGCGAAGGAACCAGCCTCTCTCTAGAGATTTGGCCTCTTTGCAGGGTCCCACACCTGGAGATCATCTCAATGTTTCACTGGATTGTTGGAGCCCTAAAATCCTTCAACACAGGGTGCAAATCCATGTGACAACAGTTTATGGCACGCCCGATGGGACTAACTTGATAATCCTTATCATCTATTGAAGAGTTCTGGTGTGCTCTGCATTGCATCTTGTCGTTCAGGGCTGTCTCTCTAACACCATGGTGACTCTACTGATAAGATTTGCTGGTGAAGCGGCCCCAAGTGCCTAAAGAGCTTCAAGAATCAAGATTTTGGTGGCATTCCTGGTTTAACATGCTTTTTGAAGCATTTTAATCACCTGGCGACTCCCTAGTGTGAATGTATTTCTCTGAAGGGTAGACCTAATTGCTCTTATTTTTTCATGATTATTTGAATGTTTCATGTTTCTTGAATGCTTCAAAATGTCATTTTTTTATGGAAACTATGGCTACTCCCCTCCACCCAACCAAAATCCAAATTTTATGCCTCCATACCAACAATATTAGACCCAAGATACCTCTGGTTTCACACCATATTGTCATGTTTCATCAGAATATCAGCATCCTAACAATGCTTACCTCCCACCCACCCCTGCTATATCTTCTTGGCGGCCTAATAATGCTTATTATCAACCCCAAGAAGCCTATTCTAATCCTTGCTAGTGCGGCTACCCTTCTAACCAGTTCTGAGATGTTAACTATATGAATATTGATGCGTTCACTTCAAGCTTATGGGCATGTTCCTAGAGCTTGATAGACTTTTGGATGATAAAAAAAGAGAAAGAGGGTATAGCCAGCCTCAGTAGAATTATGATCTCAACACCATAAACTATTTTGATCTCAAAGAGGCATCCCTAGACCTGTAGAGGAAGTGTGATGAGTTTCAATAAATGGTAGAGCATGACCGGCAGCGGGAGACACAAGAAAGGGGTTTTCAAGAAAACCTTGCTTTGAATAGGACTGACGCTCATGAGCATTGAAAATGAGATAAGCAGCCTAGTTGGTTTCATCCTCTCCTATCTTTAAGCAACCCCTTTCTTCTACCTAATTTTGGCCTATAGAAGAGCAGCCTTGACTTCACAAGTTCCAAGGTTTCAAAGCCTCTCTTCCTCCACAAGCCCATGTTCTTGTGCAAACCTAGTTTATCACTCCCCAGGAAAAGATTTACCTAGAACCCTCTCTCCTCCAAGAAATTCAAGAAAATATCTAGGCATCTTTCCCTGATACTATTTCAATTTTCAAGGGTGGACCCGTTGTCTACCGACCTAATTGGAAAGATGAGCCAAAGGTGGAGGTGGAAGAGAATGAAACTAATGAGGACCAGTTTGTTGCTCCTACACTCACAATGGTAGAATTGTTTGAACCTATTGCACCTGTGAGTACTGTTAATCCAAATAAGGGGTTGAATCCTCTAGATTATAGTTCTTTTAAAGGTTTTTCTCATGCATCCGATCAAGCAAACAAGGTTGAAATGCAAAGATTGCATGGGGAAAATCTTCAGCTGCAGAGACAAATTGAGAAAAATCTAATGGAGCTGCAGTTAAAAGATAAAGGCATAAGGGAGAAGATTGCTCCAATCACTCCAGGGGTTGATGATGTTGCCGTGTTTTATGAATTGCCCAACTAGAATGAAAATGAGGATGAGGATAGACAGATGCCAACAGACCTAGGACAGCATGAGGACATGGAAAATGATGGCAAATTGTTGCAGGTTGGGGCTCAACATAATGATGAGATTCCAGATCACGAAGAGGGGCATGAAAACAACTCTATACTGAAAAAATGCAGTGGTTGATGATGAGGACCTGTTTGAGGAGCTCCCATATTTTATTGAAAATGATGATGTGGAGATTGAACATGGGCAAGGATAAATTGAAGATTTGTTCTTGATTATCCAACATGGATATCAGCTTCTTGGTGGAGAAGATTTCACCATTGAGGATGTGCAGGGCTCATTTTTTGAGCCTATTTATGACGGCCTCCCTGAACAACATGATCACATGGTGGAGACAGCCTTATCTCCAATTGAGCTACAAGAGCCAGAACATTCAGATCAGCAGCAAAAGGTTGTAGAATTAGAGAATAAACATGAATACAGTAGTGATAACTTGCATATTATTTCAAGAGGATTCCCTATCAAGCATCTAGCCCAACTAGGAAGATATGATGTGGAGATTGAACAGACCTAGGACAGCATGAGGACATGGAAAATGATGGCAAATTGTTGCAGGTTGGGGCTCAACATAATGATGAGATTCCAGATCACAAAGAGGGGCATGAAAACAACTCTATACTGAAAAAATGCAGAGGTTGATGATGAGGACCTGTTTGAGGAGCTCCCATATTTTATTGAAAATGATGATGTGGAGATTGAACATAGGCAAGGATAAATTGAAGATTTGTTCTTGATTATCCAACATGGATATTAGCTTCTTGGTGGAGAAGATTTCACCATTGAGGATGTGCAGGGCTCATTTTTTGAGCCTATTTATGACGGCCTCCTTGAACAACATGATCACATGGTAGAGGCAGCCTTATCTCCAATTGAGCTACAAGAGCCAGAACATTCAGATCAGCAGCAAAAGGTTGTAGAATCAGAGAATAAACTTGAATATAGTAGTGATAACTTGCATATTATTTCAAGAGGATTCCCTATCAAGCATCTAGCCCAACTAGAGACATATCAGAGGGAATCCCTACTTGTCATGCTTGCTTCAAAGCATGAGGTTGAGCATCAAAGAGGGCTAGATCAGTCCACTTATCCACTTCTAGGTAGCTACATTTCTGATCAATACAAGTGGATAGGTGAGTTTTTATTTGTCCTTGGGGAAGTATTTCATTATCTTGTTATATGCCCATCCCTTCCCCACCTCTTTTTAACTACACACATGCATGAGAAACATTGCAAATTGTTAAGAAAGGGCAGTTACTTTTAAGAACCTATTAATGGCTTTGTTTGAATCCATTTCCTTGTTGTTAGCTTAGGATTAGAGTAGGTTTTGTTTTTACTTTAGGTTTACTTTCCTCAAGTACTCTTGCACAGGATGCATTGTCATTAGGAGAATGCAGGCCTTGTTTCTTTTGTGGTGTTGTTTTGAGGTAGGGTTTCAGTTGTTTTGACCTATTGCAGTCTCTTTGACTTTATGCCCAATGGATGCTTAAGGCCACTAATTCCCATTTGTTTAGTAGGAAGACACCCTTGAGAAGTCGCCAAAATGTTGTCCTATTTTTCTTCCCAACCAAATAGCCCAAATCCAAAAAAAAATCTCTAAGTGTTTTCCCCTTTAGAGATGCAAGGAAAAACATCTAAAATTGATTAAGTCCCAAAAGCCTTAAGTTCTCCTTGTGTTTTCTATCTTTTCAGAGTTTCATAGTTCGAAGTTCTACCCTTCGTCCTTCCATCTTAACTGTCTCTGAACTCTACCCTTTCCTTTGTAAAATAGCTAACTATTGTAACCTTTTCGAAGTTTCAAACTTCAGACTTTCCTCCTTTCCCCTCCTCTCTTGGAAGGCATAAGGTAGAAATCTCGAAGCCTGACCCCCGACGAGTGTTAAATTTTCTAAGGCATTCCACCATTCTGCGGAGAATATTTGAATAGAACAAAAGGTGATGGTGGAACCGTGGAATGCTGCCACATAGACAAAGGGAAAGAGAAAGGCGAAATGAGCAGGGCCTGAGCTCTGACTCTTTCTTTGAGAAATAATGCTAAGTGTTTCAGACTTTGGGGATCGGACTTTCCTTCTTCTTCCTTCACACTAAAGGCGGAAGACAAAAGGCCTGAGCTCCGAACTCCGTCAAAACTTTCAAAAGATCGGCTAAGTCTTTGACTTTTGGGGCTCAGACTTTCCTTCTTCCTCTTTCTCTAAGAAGGTGGAAGATGGAAAGCCTGAGGCCTGAAGTCCACCGATAATGTAATACTCCTTTGCAAAGCAGAGCTTGGGGAGCAATTCTCTCTCCTTTCTCCTTTCTTCTTGGAAGGCAAAACACCAAAGGCCTGAGGCCTGATCTCCAGGGATCAAAATTTTCTAAGTGTAAAGGGGAGCTCAGGGAGTGGACTTTCCCCTTTCCTTCTTCCCTCCTGGAAGGCCGAACGCCAAAGACCTGAGGCCCGAACTCTGACGACTTCCGTGATCTTCAGAAATCAAGGAAAGGAAGCCGAATCAAGGGTCTGCCATGATCATACATGATGAAATATTGCTTCCAAGGCAGGAATCCAAACTAGATGAAATTCAAATGTCTAGCTCTAGTTGGAAAATTATAGTTGAGCATTTATGGTTGCAAAAGGCGATTTCAAGCGCAAGTGTTCAAACATAGATATTTGTTCAATCACTTCTTAGAGATATTTTATCTAAATTTATGTCCAGACAATAAGATTTTCTTCTGATATTCCTTTTGTAAAATATCTCTAATAGGCCCATGGGTGCATCCATTACAATAGGTAATGTTGCTTCATTGTAAATGCTATATAAGGCATGAAATGTAATGTATTCGGGTTAGCTTTTTGGTCTAAAAAACCATATCTCTTTTCAATTTTAACTGTGCCTCTTTGAGAATAAACATCAGATTTTTGCCTTTTCATGAATTATTCTTTGTTATGTGTATTTTATGTTTGATCGCCATCTGTGAATGCTTATTTCCTCTTGGATTTCATTTAGTTTCCTTTACCTTTGCAAGTAGTTCATGATTTGTGTATGCTGGTCTGTTGTTTATTATTATTCTGTGCATAGATGGTTGTTTTGAGGGCCTACCAACATTCAAATTTGATGTATCACCTCCCTTTACTTTCAATTCATCCTCCTTCCCCTTTTCCTCAACAGTGAATAGATTAGCTTTAGTCTTAGCAATAGTTGAATCTCTCATTCGGCGAAGGAAGCAGCCTCTTTTTGGAGATTTGGCCTCCTTGCAAGGTCCCACACCTAGAGGTCATCTCAATGTTTCACTGGATTGTTGGAGCCCTAAAAGCCTTCAACACATGGTACAAATCCATGTGACAACAATATCTATGGGGCACACTTTAGTGGACCCACCCTTGCCAAGAAGATTCTCTAAACAGGGTATTATTGGCCAACATTGGATAACAATGCACACTAATTTGTGAAGAAATTCCTTGCTTGTTAGCAACACAGAGATCTCATCCATGATCTGTCATAAGAATTGCAACCTATAACGACTATGTGGCCCTCTTAAAAGTGGGGGATCAACCTCATTGGAAAAATCCACCCACCATCATCTAATGGACATAAGTTCATTATCACAAGAGTAAGTGCAAGAAGATGAGTTCACTTTTTAGCCAAAAAGTGGAAGTGTTTTTCCTATTTTTCAAATTTTGGCGTACTTGGAGTGACAATTTGAAGCACTTGCACATAAATTATTAAGATGATGTAAAAATAATAAATGTAGGATTTTATTTCTAGTTTTCAAATATGTAATGTTTTCAAATACCCAGATGATGCAAGTTGGTTTTTTATTAGATGTACAAAACGTGGCTTTTTAAAAGTCTCTTGTTTTTTGCAAAAGCATGCATGTGTACGACCAACATAATTTGACCTAAATTAATGTATTTTTCTAATTCCTTTTGTGGAAAGATTCTCAGGATGTTGAATTTTGGTCAGGATATTTTTTTGTAATTTTTTGATAAATATATATTTTTTAATTAATTTTTTAATGGCCCTAATTAGTGTTTTTTAAAACCCCTCGTGTAAGGCCAACATAATTTGAGCTAAACAAATCAATTCACTAAAAAAAATTTCATCATGTAGAGAAAGATGTCTAGTTTGGCTAGACATAATTTTTTTTCAAGAAACTTTCAAAATCAAAAGTTATTAAAAAAATAGTAACCTATGTTATTTCAAGTTTATGAGTTAGTTTGTTTGTAAAATAAATAATAAATAGAAAATTATATTCAATAGTAGAAAAAATTACATATTTGAAAACTAGACTTTCAGATATATAATGGGTTTTAATTTCATTAAAATATTTTTTAAAAAAAGTCGTCAGCCATAGTGGTGAAACTAGTTTTTTCACTTGTTTTCATGGTCTCCTAGTTGCAGGTCCAAAACTAAGGCTTGGGTTTCCAAGCCTAAAACTAATGCAAATTGGTGGGTTTGAAATTTCAAAATTTTAGAAATGGGTACCCATTATAAACGGGTGCCCGTTCATAACGGATGCCTGTTATAAATGAGTACCCATTTTAAAAATAACAGGTACCCATTTCTAAAAAATAAAAAAATTAGTCATATGCACGTAAAAACAAAAAAAATTCAAAACAGGTACCCATTTTGCTTCGAGAGCCTGATTCTAAACAGGTACCCATTTTTTCCAAAACGGGTACCCGTTCCAAGTGGCATTTTTCATCCGCGGGAAACTTCCAAAAAATGTATACTCAACTTCTTGCTTTAACCCACAACAACTAAATACTTTACCAAATGGGTGGAAGCCATTCCACTCACCTACACCACCGGAATCCAAATAGCCAAATTCATCCTCCACTACATCATACAACGTTACGGCATCCCTCTCTCCACCATTTTTGACAATGGGAAACCATTTAAGAACTAAGAAGTCCAAACCCTTTGTCAAAATTCCATATCCAACACCATTTCTCCACTCCATATTACCCTCAAGGTAAGGGTCAAGCTGAAGCTTCAAACAAAACCATCCTGAGAATTCTGAAAAAGATAGTAAATGAAGTTGGCCGCAACTGGCACCTGCAGCTTAAGCGTGCCCTTTGGGAGCTTATCACACTAGCATCTGTACCCCCACAGGAGCCACATCATATTCATTTGTATTCAGTTTCAAAGCCATCTTGCCTATCGAGGTCGAGCTCCCCTCTCTCAGAATTTCACTACATAATCTCATTGATGAGGACGAGTATCGGGTTGCATGTCTAAATGAGCTACAACTCTTAGATGAGAAACAAATCAACGCTCTTAACCACCTACAAGCCTATCATAATCACATCCGAAGAAGTTATAACAAGAAGATCAAGACTTGTCGATTTAAGATAGGCGACCTTGTCCTTATGGAAAATCAGAGAAATCTACAAGAACGTCACAAGAAAGGCAAGTTCGAACCCAATTGGTTGGGATCCCATGTAATAATAGCTAGTTACGGATTAGGAGCCTACCAGCTAGAAACACCTAAGGGGTAGCCTCTAGATGAGATAATGAACATCATGCACCTCCAAAAGTTCTACGCTTAACCCATCAGATGTCTCAATATAAAAATCAAAAAAATCAAAAAAGAAAAAATCTAAAAAAATCAAAAATCTAGAAAAATTGAGTGCAATAAAGGTGTCCAATGGTTAAAACCACTTTGGTGGTGCCTTGGATAAGTACCATGGTGAAAACTTGTTTCAGGTGCAATGTGTAGTGGCCAATTCCATTTAATAAGCCCTCGCTTACGCAAATCACACCATACCACTTCCATACCCTGGCTTGGTATTACAAACATTCAACATCAAACAACCCACCCTTCATAACCCAACCAAGACATATTCCCTGATAAGTGGATCCTTATTTGCCCACCTTGTAGCTCAAAAAACCAAAAAATCCAAAAACAATCACAAAATCCAAAAATATAAAAAAAAATCAAAAAATTTAGAAAACCTAAAAAAATCAAAATATCCCAAAATCCCATAAACACATATAATTCCATCCAAACATCCCGGCCCACCCCACGTCATAAAAATCAGAACTACATATCATCACCACCCACATCTTAATGTGCCTTGATCTCGTGGATACAGGGTATGTAGGTAGTCTAGAATACGAAGGAAGTATCCAATACGCAGGTACATAAGATGCACCCATCCAACCCACTTGGATGGCCCTTATTCCTTGAGCTTACACTTGATCCAAACGCAATACACTCGCTAGGCATACTATCAAAAGCATCATCTTTTCACACAAAAATCATCAATCATCAAATCCACTTTAACCACAACTCATGGCCTATCCTTTTTCCCATCTTTTGACATTATCCTAAACCATCCATCGATCCCTGCCTTAAAGGCTATATCATTCCTACAATAGGCAGAATCAATCAAATCCATACCTATCTTGGCAAGAGATACAATGGTTGTTTGTTTGGTCAGTTGGTCTCTTTTATTATTGATTTTATCTTTTGTTGGTATTCAAGGATCATTTCAAAACTACCTTGATCTCACTATATCATGGTATGTGGCGAAACACCTGGAATGGGGCATGGTCATTGCTTTTGTATGTTGTGCTTGTGGTTTATTTCCACTACTCCAATTTAGTATTCATATCTTGTGAAATGTAGGGTCGGTTCTAGCATATTGATCTCCTTTTGTATCTAAGGTTTATTATACCTTTTGTGTACTAAGGGCCTATGCTATGAATTCCCCTCATTCTCTAGACAAGGTTGTACTATCTTGGGCATACATGGGATCATCCTATTGTTTGCAATTCTAGTTAAAAATATACATCATCACCTTGGTCCTTCAAACCTTGGTGAAAATATCCTCTTTTCTATAATAAACCTAGGATTGCTCTAAAAATATCAACACAATATCCCATCCCCATCCACCATCCCTTGATCAACCCTTATCCCCCATCAAACCATGTGGTTATTTCACCTTGTCTTTACATTAATGACAACAAACACCTAACCATCTCCCCCACCCTAATAAAACCATCCAATCCTAACTATCCAATCTCATCCTAACCATCCCATCCAATCCTAACCTATCCCATCCAGGACTCCTAAAATGGATTTATATTGACAATGAGCGTCAAGTGACCGAGGAAACACCATCCCTAATTTCCCACCCAACTATCCACTAAACCTGCATCCAACACCTCCCCCAATCCCTCAAAATGGCTCTAAAAACACATGTATCATGACCAACATCCTCCATCCTGCATACACAGCATCATCATTAGAATATAAATCATATCATAATCATCATCATATCATATCACCATAAGCATAAATGCATAAATCCATACCCATAACCATCACATAATACATATCCATCATAATCCCATCACATCCATGTCATCATATGTCAAAAAAATAAGCATCATATCATTAGCATCATTTCTATCCATCTATGCATAATCCATATCATAACCTACATAATCCACATCATAATCTGCATAATCCACATCATAATCTACATCATAATCCATCAAAGATATCGATAAAATCATAAATTCATCCATATACATTACATTATGAATAATCATAAACATAAAACATTATGCATAACCATCACATCATCATCATAAAATCATAATCATACATCTACATAATCAAAATACACAATTGCATCCATAACATAATCATAAACCATAGAAACATCCATAATGCATCCATAACACAAATATTGTCACCAAAAATAATCATCTCATATAAATGTCAAAATCCAGTACATATCCATAATGGTCATGATACAAAAATATGCCCATAGGGCCAAAATACAAATCAAAAGCCCGCAGGCGTATACAAAATCAAGAGCCATGAGCTGAACTCTCCTGTACAGAAGGAGTGGGAGAGCTTGGAGGAGACCCATGTGGGACCATAGAAGTCCCAGCCCCTGTAGCCCATGCTGGTCGTGAAGGAGGTGGTCCCATTAATGGCTGCTGAGGTGGTTGCTGTTGAACGGTAAGGGCTACTGAACCAAACCACTACCTGTAAACCAACAAAATCTAGAAGTGCCAACTAAGAATCCATCTCTAGTGGCCATAAGGTACAATCTGCTCGCACCTGTACAAAGATCATTGTCACTTGTGGCAAGTCCTGCCTCACACCAAACTGTCACAAGTCCTGCCTCACACCAAACTATCGTAAGTCATGTCTCACACCAAACTGTCGTAGAACCTGGGAGGGAATGTAACGATCTATAATGTGCTTCGTCTGCCCTATCAGATACTGAGGTTGCTAGGTATATGGAATATGAGCATCATCATTGATCTATGGCTCATAGCTTATGTAGGGCTACCACACCACTGTCTTCACCTCATCAAACTGTCTCCTCCAGAACTGCATACTCCCCAACTGCTGGTGCTGGAGAGTACCGGTGTATGTCATCACCCATGGCTGGAACTGCCATCTCACATGAGGACATATGGGCCTCATGAAAACTATATGCTCCCATGCCTATACATGTAACAGTGTAACCCCACAACCAAGGATGGCCCCACCCCTGTACACTACCATGCGCATCTCATGGTATATCTGGGCCAACAGACATGGCCCCCATGCATACACTGCGCTCCGAGTACAACCATCTACTCGATGCAGTCCTCCATCCAACTGGAAACCCCCGAGACTGTTGATCAAGCATCAAAATCCCCCAACCAACCCACACAAATATAGCACATAATCACTCAAACCTCCATGGAGAGTGACATCCCATAGTATCTTCCATCGATCCTAGCTATACACCACTTGTCCTAGAGCAAATGCACGATCCAATGCTACTAAACTCGTTGTGGTGTCATAAACAACTTGCTTGCTAATAATGAGGATATGTAGGATTCTCCACACATCCTCCAAGGTGACGGTCATCTCACCCATAGGAAGTAAAAAGGTGCAGGTCTCACTATGCCACCTCTCCACCAGTGCAGTCATCATTGCTCTATGCGCCCTCAAATAGGGCATATCTTACATGAAGCTCGGTCCAACTGCTGGTAAATGGAGATGCTATGCCAGCAAAAGCCTCTCTAGGCACTCCATCACTGAAGGCTACTATTCCCGAGACTGAATCTCTAGTAGGCTAACCTGTGTTCAAAAACAACACAAATTAATCACTTTTCTAAAAAACAATGCCATGGCACTAAACCATTAACCTTTGGTGCTAAACCTGACAAATGCACTAATCCATTAGCTTGAGGTGCCAATCCAAACAATGGCACTAAACTACAGACCTATGGTGCTAATATAGATGCTTGTGCTAATCCCCAAGTTTTTGGCACTAATCCAGATGATAGCGCTATTCCACCAACATAAGGCGCTAATCCGCTTAGCTAACCCAAAAACCCTAAAATATGGCACTAAACCATCAATAATGTGAATCCACTAGCCTAAAGTGCTAATCCAGACGATTGCGGTAATCCCTAGGGGTTGGTGCTAATCGAGTTGATTGCGTTGAACCCCCTGAAACCCCAGCATTAATCCACCTGATAGCGTTAATCTGCCAACATTTGGCTCTAAACCTAATATTTGCCTACCTGCCCTTTTGGCGCTAATCTAACCTAAGGCACTAATGCGCCAACCTATTGCATTACGCAACTGCACGCTGACGCTAAACCCCTAACCTACCCTTTCCCATCCCCATAAATGACCCAAAGCCTAAAAATCACAAAGTACGCTTAGACGACATACCCGTGCACCAACCTCCTCCATCCTCTGGTACTCCCTTGCTCACTCAAATCAGTGTTGGTGTCTTGGGAAGTTCAGTTATGCCATCGCTCTCGCTCTCCTCTCTTTGGTTCAATTAGATTAGGTGTACAAATGTGGCATTTTGGGCCCACTATTGCCTATCTATAGTTGCCATGTTAGCCCTAATTCATCATTTCTTCTCCCCAGGCCACAAATCTCACTTGTTTTCACCTAATTTTTCTTCTATCAAACCTGTTTTATGTCCAGAACCCCTTTTTCACCACCAATTCCCTTCTTTTCAAGAGTTTTCCCAAAAAAAATAATTTTTTCACCTGATCTCTCAAGGGAGCATCCCTCATCCATTTCCACTCCTTCCCGTTAGTTGGGGCAAAATTCTTTGACATGACGCCATTCCCTACTCAATCACGATGCCACATTAAAGAGGGGCAAAATGTAGACACTTGAAAATGTCTCGACCCTGCAAGCCACTTTCCAGCATCAATTAAACTACTAATTACCCCTTTTACCAATTAATTAAATAAAATCAAAATTATTTGATTAATTAATCCTAAATCCATCCCTAACCATTCACCCTTAGCCATTCATCACTAATTATTCCCTAGTAATGAATTAGTCCAATTAATATATTACTAAACCTTACAACATCATCCACAATTAATTAAATAAATATTCTAAATATTTATTTGGTTAATTTTTCCATCCCCTAACCAAGATTAATTAAATAAAAAATGTGTATTTAATTAATCTCTCCTAGCCTATAGCCTAAACCTAGTCTAATTGAATAAATATCAATTATTTAATTAGCTACCCTAGCCTACCTAGCCCCTAGACCCAAATTAATTAAATAAACCTTTATTTAATTAAGTTTAACCTCTCATTAACCCACTCACTAATGTTTTATAGCTAGATTAATTAATTCAAACACTTAATTAATTTGGTTAAACCTTGCTTAACACCTCTCTCCACACCCTTTGAATAAAAAATTACTTTTTATTCAAAAGAGTCACATGACCCTTCCACCTCACCTTTCCTCTTTCATGTTAGAGCTTTTTTTAATGCAAAGAGCTCACACATGTGTATGCCAAATAAACACATGTGTCACATGTCATCCCATTCACCCATAAATCTTAATTTTTAATTCCACCTTCTCCCAAGGAAATTATTTTTTTATTTCCTCACAAGTATTAATCCTTATTAATTCTAAGCCTTCCCAAGATGAATTTAAAATTGCAAAATAATCATAACCCTTGATTTTTGTTGATGAAGGTCTAGTCCTCCATCCCATCTTCTCATTTCCACCATTGGATCCCAACTTTGAATCTCAACCATTGATCTCATTTCCCCTCCAAATTTCCTATAAATACAAGCTTACCCCAAGCCATTTTCATCTCATCTCATAGCATCATTCTTATGCCAACATTTCATCTCATTTGCTAGGTAAATCCTATTTCCATTTCATGTTGTGTTGAAAATTTAGAGAAATTCAAATACACATTCTCTACTTGGGTAAAGCTAGGAGAGGATTGGGTGCACTTCTCCTCAACCTTATCAAGGAGTAAAGGATATTGGAGGACTTTGAAGGTATATGTAATGTCCCGCCATGAAACCCTAGAGAAAAGCTCAACTAAGCAATGCAAAAGGGCAAATATTTAAAAAAAAAAGCGTAATTATCAACAAAAATGCAAATCATGTTTAATTACAATATCTAAATTAAGCTTTAACCTCTAGGGATTACATGACTACATTACTAATTACTAACATGATCTAAAACCATGGTTTGCTCTAAATCCAAATGCATCAAATGAATACACACCCACATTTTGTAATGCCTACCCAAGAAAATATTAGTAGATAACAATATTAGTAGATAACAGGATGATAGAAAATAATTTACAAATTTTAACTTAGTAAACTTCAAGTTAAATATCGGAGTATAGCAACATTCGTCATAAATGAAATGTAAGATACATACGTTTCAAATAAATTTATACACATTTACCAACATGCCATATAATCATCTATTCGCCAAGTGGAGAGGTACCTTCTTAGCTTCAGAATCCTGCATGGCTTAGAGATCTCAACTGCACATCTAATGAAACATTAGTTCTGCATAGTTACTAATTACACAAAACAAATATCAATTACATAAAATGACAAGCCTAAGGCCCTAAGGGGCTGACCTAATGTCTCGGGGGCTCATCCATGATGGCCTTGCCTATGTAGGCATAGCGCAGAGACTTCGTCTAGTTCGGGAACTTGAACATGCAACCACATGAAGGTATCATACAAATCTCTTAATCTTAGATTCATATTCATAATTCATCCCATACTCTTAGTTCTATAACCATTATCAATATTGCACTTTTCAATTATGGTTCTAAGCATTTAATATGCCAAATACCCTAAGGGGTTAGATAATAGTATGCCAAGTACCAAAATCAATTTCTCAATTCACTAAATTGATAATAATAGTAGTACATACTAGTTACTAACCAATTACCTCATAACAAGGTCACAATCCACACTAAACTATAGCCATGAAGCAATCCATATGTCATTATTTCTACCATCCTTTAAATGTATGAGCATTATTCCTAAACCAATTACTAAAAGTATAAACACTATAATTTTGAAGTCACATTATACTAATTACTTAACTAACTTGGTAATTAAATATCTTAGATAACTCCCAATTGAATATTATTTAATATTCTAGTATTTAAATTTTACAGTTAAAATATTAATATCCATGCCTAATAATTGAATTACATCTAATTTCAACAATTTAAAACAACATGTCATTTATTAAGGATTTCCTTCCTCATTAATGAAATAATTAAATTATAGTACATCCCTAAATAATAGGATTTAATTTCTCATAAATAAAATAAAATAAATATTTAACATATATAAAACTTTAAAATATCACATCCCTAATAATAAAATAAAATAAAAACTTTAATATATATCACAATCCCTCAATAATAGGGAAATAAAATATATGGCATCCCTAATATTGATTTAATTTCTAATAATACTTAAAAAATATGTTAACTATATGTCAACTAAATTGGTTCATATTACCCTTATCCCTAAATAAAGAGATTTATCCAAAAAAATAGTTTCATCAAATAAATCAAGTAATTGCTTTTATCCAACCCACAAAGAAAGTATATATTATTAAATAATATATATATAATATATTTTTGTTTGATTTACAATTTTGAAGGCAGATTTTCTTTTTAAAAGATTTAATGAAAAATAATAATAAATCACAAGAAGAAAGATTATCATTCAAAACAACTATTTATTATAACACATATTATAAAAGCAATATGACTATATATTTATATATATATTTTTAAAACCACTTAATAAAAGAAATATAATCCTATCATTATACAAAATAATTGAATCATCTTACTAATATGAAATTAATATGAATTATAAAAATAACAAAATTAAAGAAATAATTATAAATTTCCTAAAAATTAATTTCATTTCCCATATTTTCTCCCTTCCATTTGATTTTTGCTAAAATAACTCAAATTCACTAAAATATTTCTAAAACATGAACTAGATAGAAAAAGCAAAAGAACAAGTTTAATCTTACATTTCCTTATAGAGATTCTATATATTTATTTTACCAAAAGATAATATATTTTTCTTAAATCTATTGGAGAACAACCATAAGAATTAAGTTATGGTTTTTTTGAGAGGAAGCAAGCTGCATAGACATGGAAATGGCCGTACAACAGATATTTTTTTTATTTTATTTTTTGATTATTTTCTATTATTTTGTATTTAATAATTCTATTGTAATTTTTTTTTCTTAATCTCTTATGCATTTTTTTTCTTCTGTAGATCCAATCTATTTTACATTACAAAGAGGGTTGATTTCAGATGATTAATAGCTGAGAAAGAAAAATAATTTTGATGCATATAGAAATACAATACCAAGCAAGAAGAACGAATTTTCCCCCATAATCTATCCTGAAATCTCCGAGCATCCATTCCCCTCCAACCCCAAATTATTATGATCACAGGAGCGAATTGAACCCCAGTTTGATCAGTACATTTCTCTAATCCATTTTCTTCAAGTTACATGTCAATTGCTAATCTAAATTCACAACAAAATGTTTGTGTATTTCCAGAACAAGAAGAATTGTCCAGACTAAAAAAATTTCTGTTATAGTCTTGTATCTCTAATATGTTAATTTCTAATTGTATTCCTATTTTTTGAATTCTAGTTTTACATTTGCTCCCACATATAACATATCTAAGTTCTAACAATTTAGAGTTTAGTCACAAAAGCAATCAATGACCAACAAGGCACTGAGGAAGATGGATTATTAATTAAAGAGATCTGGTGAACATACATACCAAATGAGGAACCAACCACAAGGTACCCGCACTGTTTGATGGAATACCTCATTTGATGGAGGTGATCACAGGGTATGCACAAAATGGATTTGATCACCCATTGACAAGGCATTCGAACTGCTTGACATAATGCCTCAGAGAGAATTCATCACATGGAATGCAATGATTGTGGTTTGCACGAAAATGGATTTTGCAAGGATGCTCTCAAAATCTTTGAATTAATGAAGCATATGGCTCATATCCTAACATTGTAAGCTTTGCTTGCGGTCTAGGTGCATGCACAAAGCACATGAAGTGTTTGACATACTTTAAACATGTGAGTAACCTTTATTGCATTGTGGCTACAACTGATTGGAATGGAAGCATGGTTACCTTCTTAACGGTTCAGGCTATCTTCAGGACACCTTAAAATTTAGCATCAAAATGCTAATTTAATCTGAAATGAATGAGAAAGTGTTCCATGGTGCATGAAGTCCGCATGTGCAACTTGGTGCAGAAGTCATTTCTAGATTTAATACATTTACCCATATTCATGTTCAAGAGGAAGAAAAAGAATTATTTCTCTGCCAGCATAGAGCGGGTTAGTGATTGCCTTAAGCACCAAGAACAATAGGCTTGCTCTAACAAATAATGCACCATTTCCAAAACTAGCACTAAGAAGGGACATCCATCAAACATAACGAGTTACCATTGTCAGGGTAGACACGTATGCCAGATAAGGGAGGATAAACGAGGTAGTAAAGATTTGAATTATAACGATACACAGAAGAACAAGTCACAGAACATTTTAAGGATCCAAAACAAGAGTAGCACCGTATGATTAACTATCTCTTAGAGATATTATCTCAAGGAATATTATGATTGCATTATCAGAAATTGTCACAGTATTCTACCATGCACAACAATAAAAAAAACAAATAAAAGAAAACAATTACAGAGAATAATTACTCCTCATACCAGAATAATACTTATCTATAGAATGTAAACTAAGATCTGTTAAAATAATGATGGCTGACTGTTCTTTTGAAGTGCTCTCAAGCTCTAAAATCCTCCCAAATGCCAATCTCTAGGATCTCATCCTCACCCTCTACATGATTCCCCTTGCTAGCACCAAAAATTCTTATTTTTCTGAGTTCTTTTGAGCCTGCTCAAGAGGGTAAAAATAAATGCCTTGAAGACCAGAACTCCACTTCATTGCATGCAGCCCTAAAAATAGTGTCCTCTTATTCAATTATTCCCTCTGAAAATTGATTGTCATGTAACTCCCTTATATCCTTAAAATAGATTTTAATGATTAATTACTCATATAATTGATTATAATTATTAAATTTATTATTAAATTAACAATCTTACAATTTACAATATATTAATTTATTTGCTACTAACTCTTTAATTGTATATATTTATTTTTACAACATCACATACACTTGTGAAATGCAAAAAGCATTTAATCATAGGGTAATGTTACCTTAGCTAAGAATAGCTCTAACATAACATTAAACTGAAAGATTTACCTTAGCATTTTAGCTTGTTCTCTTGCTATTATATTGATTACCTCTACATGTTCATAATGGTATAGTTCATGTGTCGAACTTTCAAAAAAGAAGCTTATGTTCCATCTTCATCTTCAGGTTCCTTAGCTAGACTACCTACACAACCAAAGTGAAAATAGAGGGGCACTGTATATTGCTTGTGTTTTGAGTTCCTTTTCATGTTTTTGTGTCCTTTAAATGTTTTTCATCTTCAAGTCTTATACAAGGTTTCTATACACCTAATGTATGGATAGTCTCATATAAGAGCACAACATAAATTAGTTTATAGATTTATTTAAAGTACAACAGTCATATACAACATTATTTTTATAAATGTTTCCCAATCAGATAAAGAGTAATGGTCATGCATAATGTTGTTCATACATAGTTTTCCAAGTGTACAAAACATATAATCAAATATAATGCTATACATAAATAATTTTCCAAATATAGTAAGTATAAAATCAAGTGTAATGTTGTTTATACATAGTTTTCTAGGTATTACAAAGTATACATTAGATACGTATTTTACCATATACAATAGATACAAACTTTCTCACATATTACCTTGTACAATCAACACAACTTTCACATACATCACTTTATGTTATTGGCTTAAATGGATTTAGAACTCTATGCACATTTACATTGAAAATACAATCAACTTAAATGAATTTAAACTTCTATGCACAACCATAAATACAATCATCTTAAATGAATTTAAACCTCTATGCATAGTTGTCTACTATGAAGACATATAGTCGATTAAAATAACTATACAGACATAAAACCCTATATATATGTTTAATGTATAAAAATAAATCAATACGCTTTTTAAATTTATGCTCAAGTTGCTCATGAATTTAGACAAACACTTGGTGTGCAAACCCAGGTTCCAATTTATTTATGGAAAGAAGTGTATTCACTCCTATAAATTTATATATCTATATTAAATTGACTCACTATATATTTATAAAGTCTCAAGCATATGGTATACGTACACAGTCATGTGAAATATTGTTTATATAGTCTTAAACATGTAATATTCATACATAGTCAAGGATAATACTGCTTGGTAAAGTCTCACGAAAATAATATAGACTGATATACACACAATAATGCAACTGAAGTCAATTCATATACCCGTCAGATAGTTACTTGAGATAGCTCTTTGTCACAATTATTCTAGAATCCCCACTCGTTGAAGCTCCATAGCCTCCCAACTGAAATCCATTCCTTTTCTCTTTGTACTCTCCCCCCAAAATGTCCAACTATTTCCCTCTCCTTCATTATTCATATTCCTCTTAATGAAAAGAGCCAAACCCCTACTTCCTAGGTGGTTGTCACACCCTCTGGGATTCATGGAAGACCATTTTCTTAAATACTTTCAACAAAAAACCAAAACACTACCTTCCAAAGATGCTTCCAATTCAATGAAATCATAATATGACAAAAACTAGTTCAAGTTTCCAACCTTTGGGTCAGCCTTACCTACTACAAAAACTCTTAAACTTAGGACCGAACCAAATGCCCATACCAAATTTTCTCACAAGTTTTTGAAACCCAAAAATATAAATGAAATATAAGTTAAACTCATAGTAGCTCAACAAGTAAACATAATCAAGCTAATAGAGTATTAAAACTAAAGCTTTTAGTTCCCTTAACGTAACAAAACTGAAATACCATAAGTCATGCAATACAACCATATAAGATATTAACTCTTGAAGAACCAAATGCAACTACCTTTCTAGATCTAGACATCATGCAAACACTCAGGAAACCATGACTTAATATCCAATGTTCATGATGACATTCATAAAAAAACTCCTACTATGCCTACGAATGCATCAACATATGATAAAATTACAAATTTACACAAGTGTGGGTTTTGGGAAGGTAAGCACAACTACCCCCTATCACGATCTGCCTCCCTCTCTTGGATGATGCTTTCCCTCTACATGCGAGGGTGAAATATCTAACTTGCATCCACACCATGCCAATAGGTAATAGTTAATTCACATCAATAGTAGGTGATTATAATCGTAAACTAGAAATAATAAATAAAGTATCAACTACATAAAATTTAGTACTATAATCACCAAACATGTCATATTAATCATCAATCATTTAAAAATGATAAATATGTGCCAAAATATCATGAGCCATTAGACATTAGTTTGAATATTGAATAGTCTAGACATGGATATTTTGCACAATTAATGAAATGATGAACTGCCATAAGAACATACTAATCATAAATGTTATCGCATTTACTGTGCCACGTCAAATCATAAACTGCACACACATTTAGTCATTTATTTAAATATTAAAAATCTACCCTCTAAGAGTAAGTGAGAATAGGATGTGACTCGTGGGCATATTTGGAAATTGGACAATAATAAGAAGCATTAATAGATACTGAGGAATACTATGAGCTCAACCCTTTGTAATGTTGTGGATGTGAATTTAAGCTTCAATGACTTTTATCTATAGGATTTGAGTTGCTTGACCATTCATGTGTTTTGTTCCTAGAATAGAAAAATAACTTCACCAAGTTATATCAAACATGGGGCTCAATGTATTTTGACATTGGTGAAGCTATCTTAGAATTGGATTCATCTGCAACCTGAATGTGTTAAAATCATATGACAATTTTATTAGGCCGGTTAAGATTAGAATTGTGCAAAAATGGGAACTTTGGAGTAGGATATGGACATCAATCAAAACATAACACAATGGTAATTGCAGTTGCAAGTGCCCTAGTAGACATGATTTGTCTTATAAGTTAAACATATAGAGAAAACATCTGATTTATAAATTTTTGAAAATTTGCTTCATGTAGATTTGCTTGATTAAGCATAAATTTTCGAGTACATTTTTGTATACTTGTGTGACATTGCACCATTTCACTGAAATATAATTAAAATGCATGCTAAAATTTACTGAAATGCATGAAATTGTGTAATTTTCATTAAAAATTTAGTACAATATTTTGTCCAAAGTTGTATAAAGTTTTTATTTTTAATATTTTGAACAATGTAAAGATTGCAATGAGAGGTAAAATTGTTCAGCCAAATCAGAATGCAAATAATTAATTATTTCAATATTTTTGGTTAAAAAATTTACATATATACTTTACAAAAATAAATATAAACTTTAGGTATGAAAAATTATAGTATATAATTGGTTATTAGAATTTAGGCACACATATTAATAACTAGATAAGTAGTTTTAATTACAATAGTATCTAGCTACTAATAATGATAGTTTCCTTAAATAAGATAGTTTAACAAATTAAAGAGTTGAGATTAATTGGTTAAAGCTTTGGGTTTTTATTGTAAAGATTTAAGTAGTGATTTTTTATCTTCTACTATTTAACTTTTAGTAATAAATTCTAAATTGTTTCTCTTAAAGAATTAAGAAATGATTTTTTTTTTAATAGGAAAAAAACACATTTAAGTAGAAAATAGAAACAATACTTTTAAAAAAATGGAAACAATACTTTTTAAAAAAGCAATACTTTCAATTATAGAGTAACTATTACAAATTATTTTAAAATAAAGTTTTTAATAAAAAAAATTCTATGAAAATATTCTTAATCTAAAATAATCATATAAAGAAGATTTTGAACCATAAAATTGTAACTATGCATTAATTGTAGTAGAGGGAGAAGCATCTAATATTATGATTATTTTCGAAGTAAAAATAAAATATAAGAATTACAAATAATGAATGATGACTTTTGTAAAAGTAAACTTAAAAGTTACATAGAAAATTTTATTAAAAAAAAATAAGTCTTCAAATAAAAAATAAAGTAAACAATATATATATACAATAAAATAATTCTTAAATACAAACTATGAAATTTATGTGTGCACATATGTATATAGTAAATAAAATAGTTCTAAAGTAAAATAAAACAATTCAATAACAGTTTTAAAATAGATGTATTTAAGATATCTATAGGAGAAATAATAATGATAAAATCATAATTATTATTAAAATATAATTGTTTAAATTTTTTATAATTTAAATTCATTTATTTTTTCTGATATTTCCTTAATTTTTGTTTAACCCTAATCAAATGTTTTTAAAATTTAATTCCAACAAAATAAAAATCTCTTTTTGTCTATTAATTTGCAAAATTTATTGTGGTTTCAATGCTATTTATACAACCTTTGTTATTCCTCTGCAGAGGTCCCACGTGGAGCTGCAAGTCCTAGTACAGAAATATTTACGTGTCTCACCCACCCACGATTCTTTACTTTCTCGTTTTCTACATGGTTGTACCATGTTGTAGAATATATAATCCAACAGAGATAGGGCGATGTCAGCATACGTGTCACTGCTTACATACTTACCCTTGACATTCCATCGACATTCATTTATGATTTATGATTTGCCCGATTAAAATAACGTAGAGATTATTCAATAAATAAAATAAAATAAGCATCATGGTGATGGGATCACGCTCAAATTTGTAGAAAGCGAAAAGATTCTACTAATTTGTTCTCTAGATAAATAAGCATTATTTATCTATTTTCTTGAAACATATTTTATAACAATTGTGGATTAAAATATTTATTTTACTAGTACTAGGGAGGTGAGGTGTAATGTTTGAATTGATAGGAAAATTTGATATATCTATTATATAAAAATAGAGATGTAATACATTATTCATTTTTTTTTTCTTTTAATAAGATTAATTTTTTATATGAGACAATATTTTAGAACTATTTTTTGCTTCAAAATTTAAATGAAAAAATACCTAGCAATTAGGTTTAGATATTCCTCAGCGCTTGTTTTTTCTTCATCTTGCACAGTCATGGATTCATTTGCCAACCCTAATTGTTCACTGACCTCCTTGTTTCTCTCTTTGAACTTCTTGACTTGCTCTCTTAATTTTCTGATACATTCATCTGCTTCTTTAACATTTTCCTTCAGATCCTGGTTTTCTTCTTCAGTCCTCTCAAGGTCTTCAAGAGCAACTTTGAGTTCTTCACTACTGACAGACATACATTCATCTTCTGAAGACCCGACAAATAAAGGAACATTCTTCTTGTGCGCTATCCCAGATCTACCTTAAGCTGCTAAGCTTTCTTCCAAGGAACCTTGCTCTGATACCAATTGTTGCAAGCACAAGACAATAGAGGAGTGGGGGGGGGGGGGGGGTGAATCAGTTGTATCAAAAACTTCAAACCCTCATAAACATAAACACCTCCACATCAGTTCACTTAAGCTCTTAATCTGTTATGAAGATCAAACATGAAATATAAATAATAGAAACTTAAACACATCAACATCATGCACAATAGATCACCAAAATTTTATGTGGAAAACCCTAAAAGGGAAAAACCACAGTGAGGATTATCTGATGCAGAGCGCCAGCAGAAGCGAATGAAGATTTGACTATGTCTTCACTATCGGCAAGACCTTTTACTTTTCTCACCGAAGCAATCCCCCTCTTGCCTATCGGCAAGACACTATTCTATCGGCGGGCTCCTTGAATCTTCTGCCGACGCTTATCGGTCACACCGATGAGTGTTTAACTCCCGCTTTTCCATCGGTCTGACTTGATCGTCGGTGGGACTTTTCTCTTCTCTACCGATATTGTATCTCACACCGATGTGCTTATCACCAAGAAGCTGTCGGTAAGACTTCTTACTTCGGCCAGACTTTCTTCACCTACACCGATACCTCGTTTCTCACCGATATTGTCAGGTACATCGGCCAGACCTTCCGCTTCGGTAAGACTCCGGTTTGTGGCCCCGATGGTTCATCTCATTCCGACGAGTCCTTTGTCGCTGAGACTTCTTGAACTCCTTCCGATGAGCTTCTATCGGCAAGACTTCTAACGGTCGCCGTGACTTCTTCAGCTTCCCCCGACAAGGTTCCTCACACCGATACTCTTTATCGGCGATACTCTGAGGATGTCTCACCGATCGGTGAAACCTTATACCATCGGCTAAGTGTATTTTCCTTAGCCCGATATCGTTTCTCTCACCGATGCGAATAACAATGGTATGTGTCTCCGACACTATACCAATCTTCGGTAAGACGGAGAGTATTTCACGCCGATGTCAGTTTCATCGGTTCGACATAGTCTATCGGTGGTCCTTCAAAAAGCTATTCCGACACTTGATCTCACGCCGATAGACTCCCAACTGTTATGTGACGCCGAACTCGGATTCCTTTCGACAGAACAATGGAATTTGGCCGTTTCATATATCAACCCTCGATCACTTGTATCAATCTGATCCCCAAATGACACCGTTCGCCTTACATCAATTTCCCGACTAGCCACATGACGATGTCTAGTCGAACTTGACTGAGTTCCCTGGCTTCCTGGGTAAGAATTCAAAAACAACAAACGTGAAAAGTCTTTCCCCCATCACACTGATACTATACAGGGCTTCAGTGGACAGAGGAAAGGGTCTCCATGTATGAATCAAAACCCTACTCCTAGGTTATGAACCAGCCACTGTGGAACCGCGGGTTTTACACCGTCTGCACACTACAGAGTCACTATGGATTGACAGATAGCATCCGGTTAGGGTTCCATTTACAAAATCAGGATACAGATATCAAATCACTAAGAACAACCAAGAAAATCAACACAGATCATACCCAGAACTCTCTTTATTCAGTTATCAAAAAGAACTTGTTGTAATACACACTTCTCTCCCCTGCTCCGTGTGACATACAACCTGCCTCTAAAGAAGATGTAGAGACAGCAGTTATCCCCTCCAACCGTGCAAACTGATTTTCAAATCAGTTAGCCGTTGGTTTACCCTTCATACAAGCAAAACTACATGTGTGCCTTGCACAATTACATTCATGGGACCAAATTGACCCTTATTACAAAATGAAATGGCTTAAGAGCCTTATGAGAAAACAAAAGAAAAGCTGACCCTGCACTACAGAGAATGTGCTCCTGCACCATACTCCCCCTACAGGAAAAACTCAAGTCCCTTGAGTTGCTAACTGCTGAAGTGTCTTCCCATGCTTTAGAATATCTGCTTCACTCATCCAGGTTGCCTCTGAATCAGGAAGATCCTGCCACTTGACCAAGTAGTCTTTGTATACCCCTTTTCTTGTCTTCTTGACAATTTTGGAATCCAAAATGCATTCCAATTGCAAAGGCTTACTTGGAGGTAAATCTCTGATCCAGTCTTCATCGTCAATCATAGCATCTGAGCCATCTTCAGCATGTAATGGAGGTCTAAAAGGGAACAGGTCTGCAACATTGAAAATGGGAGAGATACCAAGGCCAGATGGTAATTCTATCTCATATGCATTTGGACCAAATTTGTGCACTACCTTACAAGGTCCTATCTTCTTCATCAACAATTTGGTTGGTTGCCCCTTAGGTAATCTTTCCTTTCTGAGGTAGGCCATCACCAAATCTCCTACCTTGAACTGTACCTCCCTTCGCTTCAGATCTGCCCTATCCTTGTACTTGGAGACAGTTTTCTCCAACTGAAGCTTGACCTGATCATGTACTGTTTTCATGGTAGCAGCAAAGTCTTCTCCTAGAGCACTCCTTTTATCCCATCCTTGGAGGTCTTTGAGTTCAAGTGGTCCTCTTGGGTGGAAACCATAAACTATTTCAAAAGGGCTTTTCCCAGTACTTCTGTTTCTTGAATCATTATAAGCATATTCAGCTTGACTGATCACTAAATCCCATGCCAATCCATGCTGTGTGGTAAGGCATCTCAAAAGGTTTCCCAAGGACCTATTAACAACCTCAGTCTGACCATCAGTCTGGGGGTGGTAGGCTGATGAAAAAGACAACTGAGTGCCCAATTTTCTCCATAGGGTCCTCCAAAAATGACCAACAAATTTGGAGTCTCTATCAGTAACAATTGATAGGGGTAAACCATGAATTCTGACCACCTCTCTGAAAAAGAGACCAGTAATATGAGATGCATCATTTGTGCATTTGCATGGCACAAAATGAGCCATCTTACTGAATCTATCCACAATGACAAAAACACTGTCTACACCCCTTGCTGTCCTAGGAAGACCAAGCACAAAGTCCATACTAATGCTTTCCCAAGGTCTGGTGGGAATGGGTAGTGGTTGGTACAAACCAGCATTAGAAGACATACCCTTGGCCTTTTGACATATGGTACAGCTTGCAACATATCTCCTTACATCTGTCTGTACCTTGGGCCAATAATAGAACCTGGTGACTTGTTCCAAAGTCTTGTCCAACCCAAAATGTCCTCCTAAGGCTCCATTGTGCTTCTCCTTGATGATATTGTCCCTCATTGAACATTTAAGAACACACAACAAACTACCTTTAAATAGGAGCCCTTCTTGCAGCACAAAATCAGAATACTCACCATGAAAAGTGTTAGCCAAACTTGCACACACTTCATAGGCAGCCTTGAAATCTGCATCATCCTTGTACAACTCCTTCAGACATTCTAGACCCATATGTTCCATTTGTACTTCCTGTATGACCAGTGTCCTTCTACTCAAAGCATCTGCCACTTTGTTGGCAACACCTTTCTTATGCTTAATAGTGAAGGTATAGGCCTGCAATTGTCCCATCCACTTGACGTGCCTATGATTCAACTTTTCTTGACTATTTAGGAAGCTAAGAGCATGGTTGTCAGTAAAAACAATGAACTCTTTTGGCAGTAAATAATGTCTCCATTTTTTCAGAGCTTGCACCATTGCATACAACTCTAGGTCATAGGTAGAATACCTCTGTTTGGCCTCATTCAACTTCTCTGAAAAGAATGCTACTGGATGTCCTTCCTGACTAAGAACAGCACCTATAGCCTGTTGGCTTGCATCACATTCCACAACAAATACTTTGTCAAAATCAGGGAGTACCAACGTAGGTAACTCGGCCACTTTCTGCTTCAACAGTTCAAAACTATCATCTGCTTGTTTTGTCCATTGAAATTTACACTTCACTCCTCCCTCGATGGTATTGAGAATAGGAGCACTTATGTGACTGAACCCTTTAATGAACTTCCTGTAAAAAGTTGCCAAACCATGAAAACTTCTTACATCTCCTACTGTCTTAAGAGTAGGCCAATTGAGAATAGCCTCAACTTTTGTAGGATCCATTTTCAAACAGCCATTGGAAATCACAAATCCAAGATACACTAGTTCAGTTTTCATAAAATCACATTTATCCAAGTTGATCATCAACTTACTCTCATGCAGTTTCTTTAACACCTGTCCAAGATGCTTCACATGCTCTTCTTTGGTCCTGCTGAAAATCAATATGTCATCAAGATAAACAATAACAAATTTTCCAATAAATTCTACAAGTACCTCATTCATCAACCGCATGAATGTGCTTGGAGCATTACTGAGTCCAAATGGCATGACAAGCCACTCATAGAGACCTTCATTTGTTTTGAAGGCAGTCTTCCATTCATCTCCCTGCCTTATTCTGATCTGGTGATAACCAGATTTCAAATCAATCTTGGAATAGTAACATGAACCACCAAGATAGTCCAACAGATCCTCAATTCTTGGCATAGGAAATCTATACCTTATGGTGATCTTATTGATAGCCCTTGAATCAGTGCATAATCTCCATTTGCCATCTTTCTTAGGAGCAAGTACACTAGGGACTGCACATGGACTAAGACTTTTCCTAATCAAACCTTTCTCCAAAAGTGCTTGAATCTGTCTACCTACTTCTTCATTCTGCTGTGGTGTCAACTTATAGGCAGCTTTATTGGGTAATGTGGCTCCAGGAATCAAGTCAATCTGATGACTTATGTCCCTCATAGGTGGTAAGGAGTTAGGAGTATCCTCTACCACAAGATCTTGGTACTTATCCAGTAATTGTTGCACTTCCAATGGAATCTCCTTCTGCTGTTTGCTTTGCTGATTGGATACAGGCTTCATCATCAGTGCATACCCTTGGGTATCCTTCTCCTTCATGAGTTGTAGGAACTCTTTGCCACTCACTAACATGACACTGTTGTCATTGCTCTTCTCTCCAACCTGCTCTGGTAAGGGATCCATCTGAAACTTCTTACCATTCTTGGTGATCATATATGTATTCTTTTCACCATCATGCTGTGCCTTCACATCATACTGCCAAGGTCGTCCAAGAAGAAGGTGACAAGCATCCATAGGAATAATTTCACATAGCACGTTATCCCTATAATCACCTAGTTCAAACTCTACCCAAGTTTGTTCTTCCACCAAATAGTTCTGATTCTTATTCAACCAAGATATTTTGTGAGGATTAAGATGGGGTAATCTTTTCAGTCTACACTTTTCTACCATTTCAGTAGACACTACATTTTCAGTAGAACCTGAATCAACAATGATTTTACAGAGCTTACCATATGCTATTCCTTGGGTTCTGAAGAGATTCTTCCTTTGTGGGGGCTCCTGCTTCAATGGCATCTTCACGAGGGTCCTCTTAATCATCATATTCTCTCCTTCAAGCACTGGTGCAGCACTACCAATTGGTGAGTTTACACTCTGACAATCATCCTCCTGCAATAGTTGGTTCCTTCTCCCACCATCATAAGAGCTAGATGCCTTCTCAGGGCACTTACTTGCAGTGTGGCCTACTTGATTGCAGTTGTAACATCTTCCAGTGAAGACTCCACGTCCTCTGCCTGCACCACCACCTCTTCCTCTGCCATTAGGTCTTCTCCAACCTCCGAAACCACCACCTTTTTGTTCTGTATCAGAACGTGATTCTTGTTGACTTGAACTTTCACCTTTGTTTGGCTGTCCTCTGCCAAAATTACCTCTTCCTCTATTGTTCCTGCCACCTCTTCCTCTGTTATTTTGATCACCTCTCCTTTTCAGTTTATCCTCTGCCCTAGAGGCTAACTAAAAACATTCATCCACACTCTTAGGAACCACCATACTGAACTCATCCTGTATATTGTACCTCAGACCATCCAGGTATCTGGCCACCATCTCTTTCTCTTCTTCTCTGTGATTGGCTCTCATGCTCAATCTATGGAATTCTTCAGTGTATGTAGCCACGTCCATATCTTTCTGCCTAAGATGATTAAACTTTCTGATAGTCTGCAGATCATAATCACATGGTAGAAATTTGGCTCTCAGCATGGCCACCATTCTGCTCCACTTGGTGATTGGACTCTTTCCAACCTTCTCCCTTTCACATTGAGTGTAGTTCCACCAAACCAATGTAGAACCTCTCAGTCTGGTCTTTGCAAACTTTACTTTCTTACTGTCACTATACTCTTTGAAGTCAAAATAATTACTTATGGCTTCAATCCAGTCCACAAGAGTATCTCCATCCAGTTTCCCATTGAACGTGGGAACATCCATTTTCGGATCACCATTATCTCCATGACCCTTGAGTGCGTTCAGAAATGCCTTTTGATCAGCAGTCATACCTTCTCCTTGAGGATTCTCCCCAGTTTCTCCTTCTTCATCCTCCTCTGACTCAGAAGTGCTTCCATCCTTCTCTTTGGATCTTTCTTCCTTCAGCCTCTCTTCGAGCATTTCTTCCACCATCTTCTGGATGGCTTCTTTACTCATCGTCTTGGGAGGCATTGTGCTAGCCTCTGTTTCTATCTCCAATTCTTCATCTGACATACACGGCTATGATTCAGAATATTGGCTCTGATACCAATTTGATGCAGAGCGCCAGCAGAAGCGAATGAAGATTTGACTATGTCTTCACTATCGGCAAGACCTTTTACTTTTCTCACCGAAGCAATCCCCCTCTTGCCTATCGGCAAGACACTATTCTATCGGCGGGCTCCTTGAATCTTCTGCCGACGCTTATCGGTCACACCGATGAGTGTCTAACTCCCGCTTTTCCATTGATCTGACTTGATCGTCGGCAGGACTTTTCTCTTCTCTACCGATATTGTATCTCACACCGATGTGCTTATCACCAAGAAGCTGTCGGTAAGACTTCTTACTTCGGCCAGACTTTCTTCACCTACACCGATACCTCGTTTCTCACTGATATTGTCAGGTACATCGGCCAGACCTTCCGCTTCGGTAAGACTCCGGTTTGTGGCCCCGATGGTTCATCTCATTTTGACGAGTCCTTTGTCGCTGAGACTTCTTGAACTCCTTCCGATGAGCTTCTATCGGCAAGACTTCTAACGGTCGCCGTGACTTCTTCGGCTTCCCCCGACAAGGTTCCTCACACCGATACTCTTTATCGGCGATACTCCGAGGGTGTCTCACCGATCGGTGAAACCTTATACCGTCGGCTAAGTGTATTTTCCTTAGCCCGATATCGTTTCTCTCACCGATGCGAATAACAATGGTATGTGTCTCTGACACTATACCAATCTTCGGTAAGACAGAGAGTATTTCACGCCGATGTCAGTTTCATCGGTTCGACATAGTCTATCGGTGGTCCTTCAAAAAGCTATTCCGACACTTGATCTCACGCCGATAGACTCCCAACTGTTATGTGACGCCGAACTCGGATTCCTTTCGACAGAACAATGGAATTTGGCCATTTCATATATCAACCCTCGATCACTTGTATCAATCTGATCCCCAAATGACACCGTTCGCCTTACATCAATTTCCCGACTAGCCACATGACGATGTCTAGTCGAACTTGACTGAGTTCGCTGGCTTCCTGGGTAAGAATTCAAAAACAACAAACGTGAAAAGTCTTTCCCCCATCACACTGATACTATACAGGGCTTCAGTGGACAGAGGAAAGGGTCTCCATGTATGAATCAAAACCCTACTCCTAGGTTACGAACCAGCCACTGTGGAACCGCGGGTTTTACACCGTCTGCACACTACAGAGTCACTATGGATTGACAGATAGCATCCGGTTAGGGTTCCATTTACAAAATCAGGATACAGATATCAAATCACTAAGAACAACCAAGAAAATCAACACAGATCATACCCAGAACTCTCTTTATTCAGTTATCAAAAAGAACTTGTTGTAATACACACTTCTCTCCCCTGCTCTGTGTGACATACAACCTGCCTCTAAAGAAGATGTAGAGACAGCAGTTATCCCCTCCAACCGTGCAAACTGATTTTCAAATCAGTTAGCCGTTGGTTTACCCTTCATACAAGCAAAACTACATGTGTGCCTTGCACAATTACATTCATGGGACCAAATTGACCCTTATTACAAAATGAAATGGCTTAAGAGCCTTATGAGAAAACAAAAGAAAAGCTGACCCTGCACTACAGAGAATGTGCTCCTGCACCATTATCTCACAATATAATATAGTAGAATACCGAATAACAAGACACTCACTGCAAAAGGGCTCACTGCCTGAAAGAAAGGGCTCACTGCCCAGAAAAAGAAGAAAGAAGAAAAGAAGTGGATCACTACCTTGAACTGATATAATAGCATCTACCACATGCTTAAGTACAGTTCCATTGAAGCACAACAAACATCACCTTCACAGCTTCTCTGAAAGATTGTAGATAACTTATGATCACTGCATTAGGTTATCTATCACATGAAAGTCCTTACTTCCTTTGATCCAAATTCACAACACAAGCATCACATCCTTGCACACCCACACTCAACACATGAATCCTTCATGCTTATTTATATAAACATCACCCTTGAAATAATTACCAAAGTCGGCAATACATTTTACAACCTTTGGAAAAGTCTTCAAGGTCGGCAAACATACACAATTCAAATTAGGTCTGGACCTAAACCTTCTTGCGAAGCAAAGGAATGAAGGTAGAACACTTCACGGCTTAGCTTAAACCTAAATACATCTTCACAGGCTTCAACATGCTTCTACAATCCACAAAACACATCTGCAAAGAGTGTTAGCACCCAAGTCGGCCAAACTTGTGCAAAAACCAAGAATACTTAGGCACACACTTCCAAGAACTCACTCATAGCTTGTGGATTAAGCACAAGCCTTCAACATGATTTAAAGACATCCATGAACAATATGAAATCACCTGAGAGCCAACAAATCTAGCTACAACAAATCTCACTTGAAGAAATATCACAAACTGCTCACAACCAACACTGCCAGGCTCTAGGAACACTCATCCAGAACCACAAGACCAAAGACCAAACTGCGGAGGAATGTGGAGCAAAATACTTCCTCCCTGTCACACTGCAAATGCTGCCATGCACAATCTTCAAACTAGTAAACATAACTTTCAGTCCACAATGTTCCAAACCACCAAATTCTGGATTTAACATCTTCAAACACTTCTCTAAAACATATCCAATTCTCACACTCTAGTCTTCAACATAGAAGAAATGTGGAGCAAAAGCTCAGACACTATCTTGTAAGCCACAATACTTCTTCACAACATTGTCTTCAGTATTTATCAAATTTTCACAAAAGCAGTTGGAAACCAAACATCAGGATCATATTCTTATCATCTTCAGCACATCTACAATACATTCAAATCATCTTAACATAATAACTCAATCAATCAACAACTGCAACAATAGAAGATGCAGTTAACACCAGTGACAACACAAACATGTTGACATCAATGACAACATCGATTAGCACATACTTGTAACATTAATATCCAATGTTTATGACGGCATTCATAAGAAAACTCCTACCATGCCTAAAAATGCATCAACATATGATCAAATTACAAATTTACACAAGTGTGTGGGTTTTGAGAAGGTAAGCACAACTACCCCCTATCATAATCTGCCTCCCTCTCTTGGATGATGCTCTCCCTCTACATGCGAGGGTGAAATATCTAGCTTGCATCCAGATCATGCCAACATGTAATAGTTAATTCACATCAATAGTAGGTGATTATAATTGTAAACTAGAAATAATAAATAAAGTATCAAATGCATAAAATTTAGTACTATAATGACCAATCATGTCATATTAATCATCAATCATTTTAAAATGATAAATATGTGCCAAAATACCATGACCCATCAGACATTAGTTCAAATATTGAATAGTCTACATGAATATTTTGCATAATTAATGAAATAATGAACTATCGTAAGAACATACTAATCATAATTGTTATCGCATTTAATATGCCACATCAAATCATAAATTGCACACACATTTAGTCATTTATTTAAATATTAAAAAACTACCCTCTAAGAGTAAGTGAGAATATGATGTGAATCGTGGCATATTTGGAACTTGGCCAATAATAAGAAGCATTGATAGATACTTAGGAATACTATGAGCTCAACCCTTTGTAATGTTGTGGATGTGAATTTAAGCTTCAATGACTTTTATCTGTAAGATTCAAGTTGCTTGACCATTCATGTGTTTTGTTCCTAGAATAGAAAGATAACTTCACCAAGTTATATCAAACATGGGGCTCAGGGTATTTTGACATTGGTGAAGCTATCTTAGAACTGGATTCATGCAACTTGAATGTATTAAAATCATATGACAATTTAATTGGGCCAGTTACAATTAGAATTGTGCAAAAATGGAAACTTTGGAATAGGGTATGGACATCAATCAAAACATAACACAATGGTAATTGTAGTTGCAAGTGCCCTAGTAGACATGAATTGTCTTATAAGTTAAACATATAGAGAAAACCTCTGATTTATAATTTTTTGAAAATTTGCTTCATGTAGATTTGCTTGATTGAGCATAAATTTTTTAGTACATTTTTGTATACTTGTGTGACATTGCACCATTCCATTGAAATATAATTAAAATGCATGAACGCGAGACTAAACCATCCCACTAAAATTTACTGAAATGATGAAATTATGTAATTTTCATTAAAAATTTTGTAAAAATATTTTGTCCATAATTGTATAAAGTTTTTATTTTTAATATTTTGAACAATGTGAAGATTGCAATGAGAGGTAAAATTGTTCAGCCAATTAGAGTGCAAATAAATAATTATTTCAATATTTTTGGTTAAAAAATTTACATATATACTTTACAAAAATAAACATGAACTTTAGGTATGAAAAATTATACTATATAATTGGTTATTAGGCACACATATTAATAACTAAATAAGTAGTTTTGATTACAATAGTATCTTAGTTTTGATTACATTAGTATCTAGCTACTTATAATGCTACTAATAATGGTAGTTTTTTAAATAAGCTAGTTTAACAAATTAAAGAGTTGAGATTGTTAAAGCTTTGGGTTTTTATTGTAAAGATTTAAGAAGTGATTTTTTTCTTCTACTATTTAACTTTTAGTAATAATTTCTAAATTGTTGCTCTTAAAGAACTAAGAAATGATTTTTTTTTTATAAACTATAGAAAAAACACACATTTAAGTAGAAAGTAGAAACAATACTTTTTAAAAAATGGAAACAATACATTTTAAAAAAAAGCAATACTTTCAATTACAGAATAACTATTACAAATTATTTTAAAATAAAGTTTTTTATAAAAAAAAATTTAATCTAAAATAATCATATAAAGAAGATTTTGAACCATAAAATTGTAACTATGCTATTAATTACATAGAAAATATAAGAATTACAAACAATGAATGGTGCCTTTTGTAAAAGTAAACTCAAAAATTACATAGAAAATTTTATTAAAAATAAATAAATCTTTAAATAAAAAATAAAAAATAAAGTAAATAATATATATACAATAAAATAATCCTTAAATACAAACTCTGAAGTTTAGGTATGCACATATGCATATAGTAAATAAAATAGTTCTAAACTAAAATGAAACAATTCAAGAACATTTTTTTAATAAATGTATTTAAGATCTCTATAGGAGAAATAATAATGATAAAATCATAATTATTATTAAATTATAATTGCTTAAATTTTTTATAATTTAAATTTATTTATTTTTTCTGATATTTCCTTGATTTTTTTTTTACCCTAATCCAATGTTTATAAAATTTAATTCCAACAAAATTAAAATCTCTTTTTATCTTTTAATTTGCAAAATTTATTGCGGTTTCAATGCTATGTACACAACCTTTGTTACTCCTCTGCAGAGGCCCCACATAGAGCTGCAAGTCCTAGTACAGAAATATTTACGTGTCTCACCCACCCACGATCCTTTACTTTCTCGTTTTCTACATGGTTGTACCGTGTTGCAGAATATATAATCCAACAGAGATAGGGCGATGTCAGCATACATGTCACTGCTTACATACTTCACCTTCATGGTGATGGGATCACGCTCAAATTTATGGAAAGCAAAAAGAGTCTATAATTTGTTCTCTAGATAAATAAACATTATTTATCTATTTTCTTGAAACATATTTTATAACAATTGTGGATTAAAATATTTATTTTACTAGTACTAGGGAGGTGAGGTGTAATGTTTTGGATTGATAGGAAAATTTGATATATCTATTATATATAAATAGAGATGTAATACATTATTCATCTTTTCTTTTTTAATGAGACTAATTTTTTATATTATTCATGTTTTCTTTTTTTAATGAGATTTATTTTTAATATGAGACAACATTGTTCGAACCATTTTTTTTGGCTTCAAAATTTAAATTAAAAAATACCTAGCAATTAATTTATCCCAAAAAAATTGTTAAAAAATTATTTATGATTATAGAATATGAAAATGAAATTAATTAAAAAAACATAATATTATTATGATATAGGAAAACAAATATGGGTATCATCACAATTTCATGAATCTATAAATAGTACTCTAATTAGAGTTAAAATTTCCCCAATAATAAATCAAAGAATATTAAACCTAGAAAATCATAATAAAAACAAATAAATGTTTTGGAATATAACAAAAAAATAAAACAAATTTAGAGGATTTTGACAACAAAAATAAAATAAAATTCGAGCATATTTTATTTACTTTGATATGCCAAAACAAATCTAAACAATTTTTTTTTAATTATTGAATTAAGCATAAGAAAAGAAAATAGAGAGTATTACTCACATAAGGAAAATAGAGCGCATGAAAGCAACATACAATATTGAAACTAGATAGGTCAGAAGTTGAATGCATGCACGTTCAACCTCCCCAATACTACATCACTATTAAAAGCTTCTCATTTCCCCAGTAGGGTGTTAAAAAGATTAATAATACATAACAAAGATGGAAACAACAATTAAATCTAGACAAATTTGGCATCCTCACTTTTTCCTAAAGTAAAGCATTTCAAACATTAATAGAGTAACATAAAAAGCAAATTGAAAACCTATGTTTACTCTAATAACTATTAATTCATGGAGCAAATTCAACAAAGAAGATGCATTGACCCTACTGGTGATGAATTTCATTTCATTTCATGAAAAATTAATAAACAAACAATTGAACTGAAAGCAAATATTTTTAGGTTGGTGCAAGATTGCCTTTACACCTAGGGATGCTCCTACATCAGAATATGACTTGAGGAGCCATGAGGCATACTCTTATGACCACATGAGATACCTCAATCCACTAAGAAGAAACCTAAATTGCGGAGAGGAAAACTTTGTAACTACACCCTCTCCAAGTTAACACATAAATTTAACAATGCTGGCATTGATTTATGCTCTATCTGTAGGAAACCTGAATCTATCAAACATTTATTTTTTGAATGTTGCTTTGCAAAAGAAATATGGAATTTGTTTTGTGCAGAGCTGATTAATTGGGATGTAAATAATTATGAAAAGTGGCCGGAAATAGTTACAGAATATGTGAATAAGTTAGATAAAAAAAACATAACTTATTAAATTATCTTTCCCTTTCAACTGAGATTTTATGGTTTTTATGGAAGTCAAGAAATGATGAGAAATTCAATGGGGTTAAGAGGTCACTTACTGAGTTAAATAAAAGACTCACAATTTTCAATATTGTTGTGCAGGTAAAGGATACCATGGAAATCTCAAAGGCCAAAGTTTGGAAGCTGAATGATGAAGGCAATTCAAGAGTGAATAAAGAGAATCATGGTTACACAAGGACTTACAACCAAATTGAAAACGCCACCTTCCACAAAGAACTTAAGGAGTTTCATAAGAAATACAATGAAGTTGGAATTAAAATAGTAAGATCACATGAAGAAGGTACAACGATGGAACCCCATATTGGATGGTGGGTATGGGAATCATACAGAATAGTATTTGCTAGTAATACAAGATGTATAAAGGAATGTGGTTAGATGATACAAAGAGAAAAATAATATTTATTGTATGTAGGTTGCATTATATATAGGGCAACAATTACAGAATAGTTGTATATTAAGGCTAAAGACAATGGTTGTACTATAACATGAGATGATGTAATTGTTATTTTATATTGACAGTTGAACTATATTTAATACAAAAAAATACATTACCTGAGACCAGATCACATATAATGTATTAGCCTATAAATATTTCTTAATCATTCCTTTGTTACATGAAATGGCCAAAACACGTCAATTACTAATGCAGGAGCATCCAGGCGGACTGGCGATCAACATCAACCAAAAATAGATTTCATGTTTGGGTTTTAGTTTCAATGTGTTTTAGTTTTCATTTGGCATCTCTTAGCTATTGGAATAAGTGGCATGTTAGAATTTGCAAGTTTTCAGTTTTTGTCGTACTTTGGCTTCGACACACAATAGGTAGTTTTCACCAAAACAATTGTTTCGAGAAATCGGTGAGGTTTATTAATAAAGCCTCTTACAGGTAGATTGTTAACACCATCCTAGATTTGATGATGAAGGTTTTGTAGTCATATGCCATACGGGTTTGGAGAATTAATCGTTTCACGACTTATGTTAGCAATTTGGTGAAGTTTTAAAATTTTGAAATCCATGAGGTTTGAGGTAGAATGGCTTGGTGGAAGTCTTAGGGGTGTTGAGTTACACATCTCTACAAGTTTTCATGAGATTTTGAGCTCCTGGGAAAAAGTTATGGCAGTTGTGAATTTTCAGCTTTGACACTCAATCCTGATTCGCACATTGTCGCCATTTTATCATGGGTTTTCTTCAGTTGGATTGAGTAGCTTTGTGAAGGGGTTTGATGTGGAGGTTGAAATTGTGAGGTTGCAACTATTACTTGAAGTTCAATTTAATGGTTTGTCATAAACATTATTTTGGTTTATCATATGTGAAGAGAGTTTGGAAAGTTGGACTTAAAGTGATCAAATTGATCATCTATTGTGAACATTTAGGCTTACGCACGAGACACATATATTCACCTTGAAGAGGAGATAACTCCAAATGGAGTTCTTATTCATGGAATGTATGCATCCAAACAGAGTTTATAGGTAACATGGATAACAAACAATGCATTTTGTGACAAAATGAGCCCAATTGAGGTGTGTGGAAGCAAATTTCCTTAAGGCATGGTGTGTCAAATTGGCATCGGTTGGAGAGACTCAACCAAAGTAATTTCAATTTAATAACATCAATGGTGGATAGTATTCCTTATGTTATGTATGTAAATACATGAAGATGGTGCGCGGTAGCACTATAGGGAATAATATCATAATAAACTAAAAGTGTTTTGGTTTAATTTGAGGCGTCACCCCATAGGAAGTCAAAAAGACTTAGCATGTTTGATTATAAAAAAACACACAACAAAAAGAAAAGAGGGAATCGATAACTAAAAGAGGGGGCGGGGAATCGACCTCTTTAGATGAACAAATAACTGATAGGAAACATTGCCAAAAGGAGGGCGCAGTCTTGTGTGGAGGAAAAATGATTGTAAAAGGATACAAAAACAAACAAAAAAAGAAGAGGTAGAAGGGAACACAGCCAAAGAGAGAGAATGATGGAATAGAGAGAGGCGCTAGTGGGCAAGTGGGACGCCATGGAGATTGAATGCCTCTTTGAGGCTTATTCTCTTGTGATTATATCTTTCTATGTACAACGAAGGAAGATGGTGTGGGAGAATTAATGGTCGCTACATATGAAGGAGGATTGTATTAAAAAATAAACAAATTAATGGTTCACTGCCCCAACACAAGTGATATCAATATTGTTGTTCGCTACCTAGAAAGAAGGATATATAGTGAATAGAGAAGTGAAATAGTAAAGTAAATATGGCGGTCAAGAAAGGGGAGAGTGACGAGAGGGGGAAGGCATCAATACATTTCCAAAAGAAAACTATGTTTTGATCAGCAAAGAGGTTGTGTATACAGGTTGATAGGGAAAGAAGAATTGGAAGAGATTCTTTGGTGTAAGAAAAGAGAGCATCAGAGGTTAGAGGATTGGAAGTTAAAAATTAAAAGAAGCATAGTAGTCTCATAGAGAGGAGTGATTACTCAGAAGAAGAGATTGAAAGGAAGGTCAGCAAACTAAAGCAGAGTGGTGAGAGTGTGAAAGGAAAGGAGAGAATTTCCCCTGTAGCTAAGAAGGCCATTGAAGGCCTATATATAAATATGAATGTAAGGTAGTTTTTTTATTTTAATAAAAATTAGTGATACATTTGTAATTGCATTCAGTTGTATGACTTGGCATATTGATATAGTTGTTTGCAATCTTGTATTGTTTGGGCAGAATATTTCCTATGTGAAACTGGGATTGATTGCGTGATTGTGAAAGAGTATGTGTTTTTGCAAAGGGAAGCACCCTCTTGTACCAAGTGGTATCAAAGCATGAAGGTCCTGATAGAGGATACACCAGGATGTGTGGGCAGAAGCAATGGTAGAGAAGAGATCGTGTTGCAGGTATGAGAGAGAAGTCATGAGTAGTAAGAGCTATTAACCGCAGAAGAGGTATCCTTGCAAGTTGCAGGGTAGTGAAAGTGGATGTAGAAGATTGCGGTAGTGAGTAAGATGAAGATATATGTATGGAAGCCAGACATATGGGATGGTTGGAGATGGTATAGAAGGAAGGGATTCCTTAGGATGACTGAAAGGATTGAGAAGATTGACAGATTGTTTGAGAGGTGTGACCAATTGGAAGCTATGTAGCATGACAAAGCCAAGAGGCATGAGTTTGTAGTGAAGACATGTCATGAAAAATACATGAAAGAAAAGGATAATGAAGATGAAGAATTGCATACAATAGTGATTGAGAAAATGAAAGAGAAGAAAGAAAAAGTGGTAGCAGATAAAGAAAAAGAAGAAGAGATCCTTGTGAAAAAGGATCAAGAGGGAAGAGAGGATATTGCAACCAAGGTTGCAAAAGATGAGAAGAAGAGTTGCAGCTCTTTGGTAGAAGGGGCATGGAAAGAAGAACATATGGGAACAACCCATACATTCCAAAAGGAGAGAAAATCAAAAAAGAGAAGAAACAAAGAGAGAAAAGAATGGAAAAGGAAAGAATGTTTAGTTGTAGCATGCCTTTTTGAAGAGGCAAAACATGAAATTGCAACGGTGAAGGACCCATGGGAAGACATGGGATATGTGGGACAACGAGGTGATGAAGAGACAATTCATGAAGAAATGAGAAGAGTGGAAGCATTAGAATTTGCAACAAAGGTAGGTCTTTTGAAAGACATGGATGAAGAAGATGGAATTGACATACAACAACAATAACAATATATCCTTTGGAGGATAGGAAGATAGAAGAAGAAGGTGACAAACTTGTAGTTGAAGTGCAGAAAGTTGGAGCGGATGTAGAAGCGGAAATGACAAAGCTAGAAGGCCCTAGATTTGACAAGCAAGTGGGCAAAGAGGAGAATGATCTCCTATGCAAAGATGAGGTGAAGAAAATAGACAAGATGCTAGAAGGAGATTGGATAGAAGAAAATGAAGAGCTGAATGGTGTAGTGAACGATGAAGGCAAAGAAATTGGAAGAACAAAAAGAAATGAGGTAAAATTTGAACATTTTGAGTTTAATTCGTTTGAGACAATAAATACCATAGGGGATATAGAGGAAGAAAAGGATAGATGTACATGGAAGGCTTCCATTTCATGAGGATGCTAAATATTTGATTGTTGATGAGGAGCGTAATTTGCTTGAAGAAGAAAGTGAGAGAATAGAAGAATTGTTCAGTTTGAGTGAGAACTTGATGGAGATGAATGGGGCAGCTAAGAGCGATGTTGCAACAGTGAAGAGTGAAGAGGTAACTTTGGATTTTTTTAAATTTTGTGAAGAACAAATTGATATGGATTTGGTTGTTGTTGAGGTGGAAAAAGAGTTGCAAATAGATGGGAAAAAAATAAATGGAGATGCAGATTTGTATGCAGATGTTACATGTTTGTGTGACGAGGTTGTAGAAGATGCTACAAGTGGAAAACTTGGTACAAAAGTTGATGACATGAGGATGATGGGAGGAGTAGATGGGGTAGATGAAAACCTCATAGCGAAGGATGAGTGGATGCAGATTGCAGCTGATGATGACGAAGGAAATATTGTAGCGAAGAAAGAAGAGGTAAAGTTTATTATGTTTTATGATGAAATTCATTTTCATTCATTTGCAATGTTGAGGATTGAGGAGTATGGAGAAGAGAAGATAGAAATTGTTAATTTCCATGAAGTTGTAGGGGAAAATTTGTGTATATACTGCAAGTTTTGATGTGTATGATGAGGGAATTTGGTGGAGGTGATCAAATTGTGGTGGGTCAAAACCCATGAAAGAAGAGAAGAGTAGTGAAATTGTTTGGTGGAGGTGGCCTATTGATGATGGTGGGTTTGATCCCACGAAGGAGAGGAGAAAAGAAGGCCTTGGGAGGAGGAGGATGATACATGGTGGATGCAAGTCCACAAGAGGAGAGAAGGATGGAGTGTAGATTTGTTGGAGGAGCATAAAGCTTGTTCTGGTAAGATACTAGAAAAAGAGGAAAAATAAATATTTTTTGTGCACATACTTCAACGATGGAGTTCACTGTAGATTCTTGCAATCTGGAAGAATGGTTCTACCATTCAACTCCATATTTTTGAGTGTATTATCACAAAATTCCTACTCGGCATGTTTGATGCAGGAGCATCCGGGCAGACTGGCTATCAACACCAACCAAAAATAGATTTCAGGTTTGGGTTTTAGTTTTGGTGTGTTTTGGGTTTCATTTGGCATCTCTTGGCTATTGGAATAGGTAGCATGTTAGAATTTACAAGTTTTTAGTTTTTGTCATACTTTGGCTTTGGTGCACAACAAGAAGTTTTCACTGAAACAATTATTTCAGGAAATCGGTGAGATTTCTTGATAAACCATCTGTTACACATATGGTTGTCATTGATGTCAACACTATGAAAAGGTTGTCATTGATGTCAAAACTATCTTGGATGTGTGATGGTGTTCATGGTTTGATGTCATGTGCAGAGAAGATACAGTTCATGGTTGGATGTCATGTCCTATCCAACAGAGAAGACATAGTTCATGATTGGATGTCATGTGCAGAGAAGATATAGTTCATGGTGGGATGTCATGCCTTAATCAATGAAGAGTTGAGTGTAAAGTTATATTAATATGGGAATTAGAAGCACAAAGAGGATCTGATGTGTTGTTGATGTTACTGATGGCCTAAACCAAGTTTCATGATGATTGGATTATCGAAAGAGTATTTTGTAGTTTGAAGACGGTGTTGAAGATAGCTACTATATGGCAATTGAATGCTCTTTGTTCCTCCACATTTGCAGATATGGCTATGTAGTTTTGATACTATGTTCAGGGTGTAGTGAAGGTGATAATTCCAAATTTTTAGATCATTTGTCCTTCTGCTATGAAAGTTACACATGATAGAGTACCAACATGTGTTCTACCAGAGTGAGGCAGTGTTGAAGGCCTGTTGAAATGCTCTGCATTCCTCTGGAAGTGAATGGCTGCCTTTGTGGTTTTGAGAACATGTTTATGGATGTGCATTACATGTTTCCTTGCAATTTCAAGTTTCTTGGTGGTCTACAAGCTCAGTTTCTCAATGACAGTATGTTGCAGTCTGTTCTAGATGATTGTTTGTTCTCAGAGTTCATGGTTGAAGATGTGCAGCACAAATCTTTGATGTGTGAAAGTAAAGGGGTGTTTGGAGATGTATGATTCATATAGACTCATCTTGAAGAGCTTCATGATGATCTTTCTTGTTTTCAGTACCGCACAAGGTTTCCAAGTTGTTGTGGCCATTATGCTTCAAGTTTCATATGGTTTTGCTTAAAGCTATCCTATTTTCAAATGAGCAAAGTGTACGGATGTAATTCCTTGGTGTTTGAAGCTTTGAAGGATGTTTTTGACTTGGTTAAGCAAGTGTTGGTGTCTGCAAGGCATGGGTCTTCTGTTGGTGGAGCATGTGGTCTTGTTTAGGACTTATCTTCTACACGTTTCATATTGTGTGTTGTTTAGCCGACTTGTAAATGTATTTTTCATGTTGTCTCTGATTGACAAATAATGTAATCAATGTAATATCATGTATAAATTGTAAATCAAATTGAGTTAGACAAGGTGTGATTGAAAAGTAATTGACAGAGCTCGCATGCAAGATAAAGAGTAGAATGAATGCAATATGATGTGTGACTAGAGGAGAAAGAGCAGAAGTTGTTGATGCTGTCCTAATTTATATTGAAGACATCTCTGTGATAGAGATCAAGTATAGAGTGTGCCTACGTGATCTGATCATCAGAAGGAAGTGTGAAGAGGCATAATTGCAATCTTCAAAGGTGTGATTTTCAATGTCAATTTTTCAAACAGTAGAAGGAATGTCATCCTGTAATCTTTGTAAGTGTGTTCTCAATTTAGGGAGTAGTAGCTTCCTTGGGAGTGACCCTAAAACAAAGTCTTCAAGGAGTAGTAGCTTCCTTGGGAGTGACCCTAAATCAAAATTTTCAAGGAGCAGTAGCTTCCTTGGGTTGTAGCCCTAAAACAAAGTTATTATTTTGAGCTTCATAAATTGTGAGTTAATCCTCACTGTGGTTTTTCTCTTCTAGTGTTTTCCATGTATATATGGTGTTATGTGTTGATGTGCATTGTGTTAATCTTTCATGCTTATGTTGATGTTGTAATGCTTAAGTTTTAATATGCTCCAGAGAAGTTAAAGTTTGTTTAGATACCAATTCACCCCCCCTTCTCAATATCCTTGTGTGTTCAACAATTGGTATCAAATCCAAGTTCCTTTGAAGGAATCTTAACCACTTGAGGAAGGTTTGGGATGGCACTTAATGGATCCAGCAAGATACCTAGGTTTGATGGAACAAATTATGCTTTTTGGAAGCTAAGGATGGAAGCCTATATCAATTCTCTAAGGCGTGGTGTTTGGGAATTTGTCAAGACTGGCTATAAAATTCTTTCTACTATTCCTATAGATGCAGATGAAGTTAAGAAGTATGATAACAATGCCAAGGCAAAGTTTGTTATCATGAGTGGGTTAGCTGATTCAGAACTTTCAAAGGTAATGAGTTGCAGTTCTACTAAAGAAGTCGGGGGTAAACTTGAAACCATATATGAAGGAGATAATAAAGTAAAGCAAGCAAAGATGCAAATCTTCAAGAGTAGGTTTGAAACCCTAAAAATGTCAGAGGATGAAGACATTGCTGGATATATGCTTCAGGTGAATGAAGTGGTCAATAGAATCACAAGTCTCGGTGGAGAAGTGAAAGAAGATGAGATTGTGAAGAAGGTTCTGAGATCTCTTCCCAAATCTTACGGTCATAAGGTATCTACTATTGAGGAGAATGCGGACTTGGATACATACACTATAGACAAATTGTTTGGTTCCCTTACTGCTTTTGAGATGAGAGAGTTTGGTAGTGATGCTCCAAAGAAAGAAGTTGCTTTCAAAGTTAGTGCAAAGACAAAGGATGAAGTTGTTGATGAAGATGAAAGCTCTAATGAAGTTGAAGCAAATTTTGTGAGAAGACTGAAGAAAGGCACTAGAAAATATAAAGGTAAGTTACCCTTCAAATGTTTCAATTGTGGGAAGGTTGGTGACTTTTATTCTAAATGTCCTTTTAAATAATCAAGGGGTAGTAACAAGAGAGACAAGTTCAAAAGTATGTATTCCATAGAGAGAACTTGTTCTTCAAAAGATGAGGATCATGATGATTCAAATAATGAAACACTTTTCATGGCCTTGAGTGTTGGTGACAAAAAGGATGATGTTGAAAAATTTAAGAAGACTAATGCCTTGTAAACAGACCAAAACAATGAAATATCAATGGTTGTATGGATTGCCTTTCATGCAAGAGAAGAAGCCAAGGCTTGGGTAATTGACAATGGATGCTCAAATCATATGACTGGTGACAAAGAGAATTTTATCAGCCTTAAGAAGTGGGATGGTGGTGCTGTCAAGTTTGGTGGTGATGAGTCAGCACAAATTTGTGGAAAAGGTGCTATAACTATTGATGGGAAGAATAGGATTGAGGATGTCCTCTATGTCCAAGGGATAAAACACAATATTCTCAGTGTTAGTTAGATGTGCAACAAGGGTTATAATCTCGCTTTTCATGCCAAAGGCTGTGAAATTAGGAAGGTAGAGTCCAGAAAACTAGTTGCATAAGGTATCAAGACATATGGTGATATCTATCATCTGAAGGAAGTAAATGGGGGAACATGTTTGTTGGCTCAATCCAGTGAGTGTTGGTTGTGGCACAATAGAATGGGATACAAATTTTTTGATAATATGGTAAGATTAGTTCTACTCATGCAGTGAGAGACATGCGTAAGATAATCAAGCCTACAAACACAGTATGCAAGGAATGTCAAATGGGAAAGTAGACAAAGACAAGTTTCAAAAGCAAGAAGTATTCTTCATCAAATCCATTGGAGCTAATTCACAATTATCTATGTGGCCCTACAAGAGTAAAGAGTTAAAAAGGTAAGAGGTATTTTATGTTGCTCATTGATGATTATTCTAGAATGACTTGAGTTACTTTATTAAGAGAAAAATCAGCCCTTGATAAATTTAAGGTGTTCAAAGCTATGGTTGAGAATGAAGTACATGCTAAGATCAAATGTTTAAGGTCTGATAGAGGAGGTGAGTTTACTTCAAATGAATTTGAAAGATTTTGTGAAGATCATGGCATTGGGAGACATGTGTCAGCTCCCAGGACCCCTTAGCAAAATGGCGTAGTGGAAAGGAAGAATAGGACCATGCAAGAGATGTCTAGGGTAATGATGAAAGATGCAGATCTGCTTGATATGTACTAGAAGGAAGTAGTTCACATTGTTGTCTATCTAATCAACATAATGCAACTGAGGATCGACAACACTAAAACCCCTTATGAGCTATGGTATGGAAGACCTCCCTCTATCAAATACTTCAAGATCTTTGGCAGCAAATGCTATATTAGAAGAGATGAAGAAGACCTAGGAATGTTTGACTCAAGAAGTGATGAAGGAATCTTTCTTGGTTACTCAACTAGAAGCAACGCTTATAGATGCTACAACAAGAGGTTGGGGAAGATGATTAAAAGCACAAATGTCAAAGTAGATGTGATGTCCTGATATTAAAGCATTGTTTAAATTAAAGACTTAAACATCATGATAAACGATATAGTGTTTACAGTATTGCTTCCATCATCAAATTTAATGATAATTGTATATATAATATATAATATTTAAATATTATTAAATAATATTATTAAAAACAATTAACAATATATATTATTATATATTTATAAATAACAATATAAATATAAAAGTATTATAACCATATAATATCTACATATATAATATATAAATAATAATATAAATGTTATGCATTGTTGCATTTAATACCCCACAATTGGGGAGCAACGAATAAAGGAAAGAGGCAGCGGATATATGCTAAGGTAGTGATTCAATATATAAGCAACAAATATAAGTGTATTAAGGCAGCGATTATCATAATAAAATGAAGGTGACGATTAAGAGAAGGATATCACCTTTGGGAAAAGACATGTCTCTACATAGAGATATGGGATATATAAGCATATAATTCTGAGTTTTAAGGGGATATGAAATAAAAGAAAGATATAGAGTTATGATTTTATAGTCTGCAACATATAGATATATCAGAAAAGAGACATAAATATGTAGAGCTATGTAGATGGGAGGCAGAATACACATTATTTATTAAAGATCTAATCTATAGATATAAAGAGAGATTTACTCGATTGGTATGGATTAAGGATGGACTTACATTTGGATCATTGATTGGATAGATTGGATTATCAGATGAATGATTGGATTGGTGATTGGTGATGCCCCAGTCACCCAAGAGCGAGGGTGACAAGGAATGATAATGGTAAGTTAGCAAACAAGATGACTGATGATGATGACGCCCCTTCAGGAGGACAATTGGTGTGCTCTCAAAACAAAAAGAGAGAAAAGGGAGAGTAGATAAAGAGATGCAGATACAGAAAGGACTTGGATCTTAAGCCACTTGGAAAATGATATGTATGAAATACTTATAGATGAAATGAAATGCAATCTGGTATGTATGATAGTGGATTTTGTCATCTTCTTGTACAAGTTTTTGAAGTACTTGTTTAATCATTGAGCTTTTAAAATGTTGTAAGAAAATACAAGCATCTAGGTATAATTAAACCATGATGACCTGAGTATTACTTACATGGATTTTGATTTAGCAAGTCAATACAAGCATCTAAGTATAATTGAACCAAGATGACCTGAGTATTGCTTGCGTATCAATAGACAAGGATTACACCTGTTTCATGTTTAGACCCCTAATGTCTGCGATGATCATTATGTTGATCATGTCATTAGACAAGGCTTAACATTACTAAAGGTAAACCCACAAACAACAGACAAATAAAATAATCATGTTCCATCATAGCATCTCTAGTTTTTGACATCCTTGAGTAGCATAGGAGATATAATAACAAAAATCATGATATAAGACTTTAAAACAACCATTAAAAACCCTCTTGCCATAGATATATATTTCTTGCAATAACTGATAGAGTCATGTTTGATAGTTTAGGTAGGCTAGTGTTGTCAGGTTTTGTTTGATGTCTTTTTGTCAGGATGATGTTTAAAGCTTGCATGTTGCGCTACTTGTTGTCTAGTGATAAAATCATGATCCGGTTTGTTATCCTCTGAGTTGTAGCATTCAAAAATCTAGTTCACTAACTAGGTCGAGGATTTGCCCCCAGTCAAGTAAAGGATCAATTTATTGTGGATGAACTGACAATAGACACGAAGAAATGGACCCTAAGGGATTGACCTAGTGCCTCAGGAGCTCATTGATAAATGGCCTTGCCTACGTGACAACGTAGAGGCAACATAGTTCAGGGTGTGGACCATGTGGACCTAAGACCTAGGTGATGGAAAAATGGTGGAATTAGATGGACAAAAGGATGGGTGACATGGGATTGAATGGAATGGGAAAGGAGCCTCGGGGGCACATCAATGATGTCCTTGTCTACGTGATAGCTCAAAGGTGACATAGTTCAATAATGGTTCAATGAAATGGTTGAGGATGGATGGAAAGATGGATGCAAGTTTGGATCGATAGCCTGATGGGACAAGACGATAAGGGCGAGTGAACAACAAGCCATGATAGGTACCTTGATGTGATTAGGTGTTTGTGGTAAGAAGGGATGGATGAGGACTGAAGTCCTAAGAGATGGAGGGATTGGTTTATCACAAATGACGTTTGTTTCCAGGTTTTCATCATGGTATCTATCCAAGGTGCCTGTTTACCAGGTTTTCACCAAAGGATGATTGTTTTTGTTATTTTTCTTTTTTTTTTGCTATATTTCTTTTAAAAAAAAAAATTTTGTTATTTTTGACTCCCTTGCATTGTGGTTTTTAGGTGTAGAACTTGCGAAGATGCATGTTTCTAATGGGATCATCGAACAGTTCACCTTCTGATGTTGATAGTTGATAAGTGCCTGATCCATAGGCAACAACTATGACATAAGGACCCAACCAATTGGGTTCAAATTTCCCCTTTTTCTCTCTATCTTACTGATTTCTTGGATTCTCTCTGAGAACTAAGTCACCCACTTGGAAGACTCGTGGTTTGACCCTGTGATTATAACTTCTTGACATTCTCTATTGGTATGCCTTAAGATGGTTAAAGGCATGTTGTCTTCATTCTTCTAGCCGCTCTAGCTCCTGGAGTCTTGATACCCTGTATTCCTCATCATTTATGAGACCCTTTAATGACACCTTGAGGGAAGGTAATTCAACTTCTATAGGAAAAATGGATTCAAAGCCATAGATAGGGTGTATGATGTCTCACATGTGGGAGTGCGTATACTAGTTCTGTAGGCCCACGGAGTGGGGTTCAATTGCATATGCCAGTCACGGCTAGCCTCATTGACAGTCTTTTTGAGTATCTTTAGGATAGTTTTGTTTGATGCCTCAGCCTGGTCGTTACCTTGCGAGTAGTACGAAGTGGAGAAGCGATGTTGAATGTGGAATTTATCACAGAGTTCTTTTACATCCTAATTTTTGAAAGGTCGCCCATTATCCGTGACAATGGATGATGGAATACCATATCTGCATATGATGTAGTTAAGGATGTGTAAAGAGTAAAATTTAGATAGTTTAGTTTTTGGTAGTTTTGTGTATGTATCCTCCTTTCACCCTTTCATTCAAGGACCTAGGGTCGAGTTGCAATGTGTTATCCTACCCTAGGTCACTGTGAGATATAGGGAAACTTGGATTTTTATGATTTGATTACTAATTGTTTTCTCTTATGCTCAATTATACCTTAAAACCCTAATTATGCAAATATGACAACAAACAGATGAATAACAGAAAATGCTGCTATAGAAAGATGTAAAATGACAAATAACCGTGCACCTGTTTTTAGGTTCAGAGACAAAAAAGTCAGGGACTAAAGAGTGAGCACCCAAGTCCAGTACCATGCTTTTTGTCAGGATCTGCAACTTGTTCCTACTACACTAAAGGTTTTCCCGACACAAAACTTTGAGGACTAATGAGCGGGCACCCTAGTCGAGGGAGCTATTTCTTTCTCTGATCTGTAATTCTGACACTCTGTTGTACCCTCCTGCAACTTCACTTTCTTCAGATCCAACACCTGTAACCTGCAATCATAAAAACTTTGGGAGGGGGTTGTGGTGTTTAGAGGCTTGCCTCAATCAAGGCCCGGAGAGACATTCAAGTCTTTCGAACACCGTTGTCAGATAGAGAGTGCATGCCCTTGTGAGGCAGAGGTAAAAACCAAATGATAAATGCTTACAAACACAAATGATGTCACCTTGTAGTGAAGAACCCATGGGAGGAAGAAGCTCTTCATGCCATGAGGATATGATTGCTCAAATCTACAAATGCAAACACATAGACAACACAAATTTGCTCTTGCTACACAATGAATGCCTTGAATCACCTCCACATAAACTTGAGAATCTAAATTGCTAGCTAGTAATCATCTAGTTTACAAAATAATGCCTAAACATGCTTTTATATGCAACTACAAACACTCCCACCAAGAATTTCAAAATTCAAACTTACCGTGTCGGCATACGACCCAAATAACGGTCACAAGCCGACACCCAAAATTTGGGAGTGACCTAAAATAGGGTAGGACTAGGGCGCGGGTGCCCAAGTCCTCCCCCCTATTTTGGGCAAGGGTTATCTCAAGTGGCCCCCTAGGCCCTATTTGTCAAGACACTTAGGGGTTTTCTCATCGGGATGTTGAAATATAATGTAATATGTCCTAAATGCAGCTAAGAGACCTAGGAGCTAAATCTTATGAGGGAAAAGCCCCCAAGGGGACATTTTCTAACGTTACATTTAGCCCCCACTTTAATGTATGTATAAATGTGAGGCCAATACATGCATTAAAGTCTGGTCAACAAACACAGCAAACACACCAAGCACAAAGAAAACACACCAGACACATTGAAGACAATGATAGGCACGCAAAACATGAAGAAGACAGTTACAGTCAAGCAAAACATGGAGAATACATTGAATGCATAGAAGACACATTAATGCATAGAAGATAGAAATGATTTATTTTCTTTTCTTTTTCTCGTATCTATGAAATGCAGATGCAAGTATAGGAAAGTAAAGAAACCTTCCATAATGCAGGATGTACTCATCACACAGGTCTTTAAACTGCATATATGGGGTAACACACACGCAAGACACGCAAAACCTCCCAAAATGCAGGATGTACTCATCACAAAGGTCTTTAGACTACATATGGGGCAACAAACACAAAGCAAGCACGCCAAAAATACACACTTTGAAGACACAAAGAAAACACAGCAGACAAGCAATGGAGTGTCCCTATTTCTAGGTTCAACACCATCTCAGGCACATTATAGGCACACATAGATGATTGGGCTTTGCCACAACAATCATCGAAGACACGCTTAAGGGTTGAGTTAGTCACATAACTGCTTCCCACCTCCGTAGAGGACTTTTGAAAATGACAGGATGATGCAATCTACTCTGAGAAATACACCATCCCTGCCTCCATAGAGGGCTTAAGATAAAAAGGATATACGCGATATCCCACCTCCGCAGAGGGCTTAAATGATTGATTGATTGATTGATTGTAAACAAACTTAGAGTGCAGGATGTACTCATCGCACAAGTCTTTAAATTGCAACTGAGGACAAGCACATTGCTAACATCTACAACAGACAGCTTACCTTATATATGCCCCCACCTTAAGGTGGTTGATATCATGCACGTTAAGGTAGGAAGAAAACACAAAAGGGAACATAGACTTTCGCAAAGCCCATGCCCCCTAGAGGTGACATGTACTTTACGATCACCAAATGTTCCCACAAACACATCCCTGCAAGAAACATGTTAGTGTCCATAATCATGATAAACAACAACATCAATGCATATGATTAACCACACAAAGAGCCAAGGTTATACTATGAATTCAGAGTTCGAGGATAACCGTGGGGCTATATCACAAAGATCTCCGAATCGAGTACCACCAAGACTAGATTCAAAGACAAACAAAGTGCATAGAGCATCAGTATTGTTATGATTTGTAAATGAGAAAAAAACATCATCAAAATCACTACGCAGAAAGCACAAGTGCTTCCACTAGCCAAGTGTCAGATAAGATATACAACCCCATCGTCACATTAGGAACTAAGTCCAATTTTTGATTTCTTGCGAAAGGGACGCTAGGTCCGCATCAGTATAAATGTTTTTCGTCATCCGCTTGCTAGATAGAAACACTAGAGGAAGGGAAACAATAAATAAGAGAGGAGAAACAAGTGTCTTAGGGACAGTCATGTGGGAGGGTGCCCCCAAGTCACCAACTGCAATGCTATGTCTGTAAGACACAACACACAACAATGAAATCAGAGAGAGGCAATATAGAAGAATGATGTTACAAATAGAAGAAGGTCACAACAGAGGTAGTCTCCTGGTATCCTGAACTTTACAAGAGAATCAGGGGTCATCCCAGGAGGCCTAAACAACACATAACACATCACATGGGGAAACATATCACGAGAGAGATAAAGGGTTAGAGATAATTACCTGTATGATCGTTGTATTCAATTTTTGAATTTGCAAACCTTTTGGAGAGGTACTCGATCATGTTTAGTGCAAAGTTTGAGTGGTTCTTATGAAAGTCTTGTTTATTATCATATGGTGCTTGTTTTTCAAATCCTTGTTTAAATGAGACTTTTTGTTTCTTATGAGGGGGAGAACCAGTAGTATTTCCATCTACTGACAATCATCTTACTCTTTTCTGGTTTTTAGCAAGTTTTCGTTGTTGATGTCATCTATTGCAATAACAAGAGTCATCTTGTACCATCTCACTCATTTGTATCAGTTATTTCATTTGTTGTTCTGATATGTTTTGATTACCTCCTGATCCATATAAGGATAATGGAGGAGGAACCTCAACATAAATTCTATTTCTTCATGGACAAGGTGGGTTATCCAACTTTTCTTTATCTACCTCAATCATTCCCACGATATTATCATAGTCTAAATAATCATCATCCTCTACTTCTACTAAACCTTGTTCCACCATATTTAAATTAGTATGTTTAGGGTAAGGATTAGTGAAGATTTATAAATTTTGATTTGGTGGAGCAACCGACTTATTTCCGTTATCATTCACACCTGATACCTGTATGATATTCGAATCAATGAGGTCTTGTATTTTATTTTTAAGACACATACACCATTCAATGTCATGTCCTTGTGTTCGATGAAAGTGACAAAAGACATTAATATCAAAATAAGGTCCTTGTGCTTTACTAGGATTGATAGGCCTAATCAGGGGAAGCTTTAGAATGTTGTTACTCATAGCTTGATTCATGATAGAATGATAAGACTCAGATAGCGGAGTAAACTTTATTGGTTGATATGATGCCTTCTTTGAATTAGTGATAGTAGGCACATTAGAAAAGTTGTTCATATTCGGTCCATTAATTTTGATGAAACTCCTATTATTATTATTCCTCTTAAAGTTGTTTTGTGATGATCCACCCATGGATTGACTAACTTGAGCTGATGAGTTTTGGTTTCATACTGACTAGATGAAGGTTGGTAATCACGAAGGGCGATGCATAAATGTTGAAAGGAGTTATATTTCATCAATAGGATTTTATCATGGATGTTAGGTTGTAAATTTGTAATAAATACCTTATGAACATCCTCATCTTTCATCTAATACTGAATTTGCATATATAAAGCTTGATACCGACTAATGAATTCAGTCAGCTTCTCTTTCAGACGTTGCTTGCAGTGAACCAAGTCAATTAAGGAGACTTGGGGTCTGATGTTTGCTTGAAAATGTTGTAGAAATTGATCAATCAACTGCGAAAAGGAATGTATTGAATTTGGAGGTAAAGAGCAAAACCATTCTAAAGCAGTATCTTTGAGAGATCGCAGGAAAAGTTTTGCCAACAAGTCTTCTTCAAAGTAGGAAACACTACACATAGTTGTGAATGCTGCCACATGCGTATTAGGATCACCTTTTCCACCGTATTTTTCAAAATGAGGAGTCTCAAACCTATCAGGCATAGGAGTTCTCAAGATTGCATAGGAAAGGGGATTACGAGAATGGTATGTTGGTATATTGGGCTGCGAAGAATTTGTCAAATTTGTTAACTTTTGTTGTAAAGCATTCATGCCCTGTAAAAGTTGGTTTAGGATGGAATCATTGGGAGATGTGGTTTGTTGCGATGAATTGGAACCAAAGTGAGGAGGTGATTGAGCTTGAGATATGATAGGTAGAGGCTGTGGATAGGTCAATGGTGTTTGGACATAATGGTAGGTGGTAGGTGGTTGAGAATAACTATATGTGTTGGGAGGTTGAGAATAAGTGGGATGAAGAGGTGGTTGAGAGCAAATTTTCATAGAAGAGATCCCCTTAGGAACCAAATTCTGATAATTAAATCCCACAGCTTTGTAATTAGTGCCATTAGATACTCCAATAACAGTGGTAGCATTACTACAAGCATTTGTATTAGTTGTTAAGATCGTTGATGTAAAGGTAGATATTCTCGTAGTCGTTATGATACCGATACTTGAGTATGAGATGGTGATAAAGTGTTATTTATCACTTGTGCACATTCGGTCACTTGCATAATGTTAGTTTGTACAATGTGTGCTAGACTACAAATTGCATTAACACCATCTTGTCCCTCTTTGATCAATTCTCTTATGTTATGAATTGTAGGAACAACTTCTTCAGCTATTCTCTCATTTTCCATAAATGATTGAAATTGGGCTAGCTCTTTATCCAATTTTTCTATTTGCTCATCAGATACATATCCTGTCGCCTCAATAGTATCATCAACATCATGAAAAGTTTGTTCTTCCATTGTACTTGTAATGGGTGTAATATCGTGTAACATTTGAGTTTCTCCTTTTGTAAAGAAGGTGTTCAATGTACCAACTTCTTCAAGAGCACTAGATCCCATGTGTCTTATGCTTCTTCTTAAAGGAATATTTCTCTTAGGGCAGCAAGTTATTAGACTCATGCAACAATATGCACAAATTTTAGGTGCAAGATATGTTGTAAATGTTTGATTTTTTATACTTTTCAATGCAAATGAATGAAATAAAAGGTGTTATAAGGATTTTTTATTAGGGGCAGAAAATAATATGTCTGATATCAGTCCAATATAGCAATAAGATCATTCACAACACACTTTTGATGCAAATCTAAGATGTTGATAGACCAAAACCTAGTGAAAATACACTAAAATAAGTGGTTTTTTACCAAATCTCAATGTAAAAGAGCATGAAAAAGGGTGTTGTGGGGAAAATGATGATGAAAAAAAATTGTATTAGTAATAATAGCCACTTAATGCAAAAAAATCTATCACAACACACAAATAGTGTCACCTAAGGTCAAACCCCAGTGAAAATATAGCAAAATATGTAATTTTTCACAATTTTTCAATTCCAAGACCTAGCAAAAGGGGTGTTGTAAATAATTTTAGGAGGTGCAACAAATAATTGAAGTGATATAAATCACCTACAAGAATAAAATCTATTACAACATGCTTAGGGTGCAAACTAGGCCAAACCCTAGGGCAAAAATAGCAAAAATAGACAAATTTTCACTAAATTTTCAATACAAGAGGCCAATAGAAAGGTGTTGTAAATATTTTTAGGAGGGGAAGAAGATAATACCCCTGATATCAGCCAATTCTAGTTCAAAAATATGCTTTACAACACACCTATAGTGCAAGTTTAGAGAGTCGATAAGGCCAAATCTAGTGAAAATCAATGTTTTTCAAGCCCTAGGTTTGAGATCTTGATGTAAAATGATATATGAATGTTTTGCAAGCTGATATATGGTGAAAATTACATGCCCTCAGATCTGAAAATTATTTCCATGCTCTAACATGCAAAATGCAAGTGCAAATCTAATGAAAAATAATGAAAATGCTAGTTTTTGTTGAAATTTTCTATGCAAAAATGCAAATTTCTGAAATCCAAATACAAATTTGTTCTAAAATACAAGACTATAGCCAAATGAAATTTTAAATGAGTCTCTAAAATTAGTAGAAAAATATGAAACAAGATTTTACCTACAAACCCTAGATTTTGGAATTACTAGGTTATATGGCAATTTCACAATTTTCAACAAAACCCTAGCAATTTTATGATGAAAATTCAATGCAAACTAATGAATCTTTGTAATTTTCTATAGTTTAAATCAGATCTAATGCAAAAAAAAAATTGATGAAATTCAAATTAATTGATGCAAAATAGAAACCCTAGAATGCAATTTTTTTCTAATTTTTCTAATTTTTCAATTTTTTTGTAAATTTTTCAATGCAATATGATGAATGACTATATGAATGAATGAAATCACTGTAAATCTGAATTGAAACAGTCAGCAAGGTGCAAACAAGTCCAATAACATGGGTTCACCAAAATGTAAAGGGTAAATTTTAGATAGTTGAGTTTTGGTTGTTTTGTGTGTGTATCCTCCTTTCACCCTTTCATTCAAGGACCTAGGATTGAGTTGCAATGTACTATCCTACCCTAGGTCACTATGGGAATGTAGAGAAACTTGGATTTTTATGATTTGATTTCCAATTGTCTTCTCTTATGCTCAATTATACCTTAAAACCCTAATTATGCAAATACGACAGCAAACATATGAATAATAGAAAATGTTGCTACAGAAAGATCTAAAATGACAAATAATTGTGCACCTATTTTCAGGATTCAGAGACGGAAAAGTCAGGGACTAAAGAGCGGGTGCCCAAGTCTAGTACCCTACTTTTTGTTGGGATCTGCAAACAAGATCTGCAACCTATTCCTGCTACACCGAAGGTTTTCCCGTCATGAAACTTTGAGGACTAATGAGTGGGTGCTCTAGTCTAGGGAGTTGTTTCTTTCTCTGATCTGCAATTCTGACACTCTGTTGTACCCTCTTGCAAATTCACTTTCTTTAGATTCAACACCTGTAGCCTGCAATCATGAAAAATTTGGGAGGGGGTTGTGGTGTTTTGAGGCTTGCCTCAGTCAAGCCTCAGAGAGACATTCAAGTCTTCCAAACACCGTTGTCAGATAGAGAGTGTGTGCCATTGTGAGGCAGAGGCAAAAACTAAATGATAAATGCTTACAAACGCAAATGATGTTGCCTTGTAGAGAAGATCCCATGGGAGGAAGAAGCTCTTCATGTCATGAGAAGATGATTGCTTAAATCTGCAAATACAAATACATAGACAACACAAATCTGCTCTTGCTACACAATGAATGCCTTGAATCACCTCCACATAAACTTGAGAATCCAAATTGCTAGCTAGTAATCGTCTAGTTTACAAATGAATGCCTAAACATACTTTTATATGCAACTACAAACATTCTCACCAAGAATTTCAAAATTCAAACTTACTGTGTCGATATAGAACTCAAATAACGGTCACAAGCCGACACCCAAAATTTGGGACTGACCCAAAATAGGGCAGGACTACGGCGCGGGCGCCCAAATCCTTCCCCCTATTTTGGGCAGGGGTTATCTCAAGTGGTCCCCCTAGGCCCTATTTGTCAAGACACTTAGGGGTTTTCTCATCGGGATGTTGAAATATGATGCAATATGTCCTAAATACAGCTAAGAGACCCGGGAGCTAAACCTTATGAGGGAAAAGCCCCCAAGGGGTCATTTTCTGACGTTACAGGATGAAAGAAGAGATTTGTTTCCTTATGACGTTGGTTAATGGAACAGCCTTAATCCACTTCGTGAAATACTTAGTGGCTATGATAATGAATTTGTGGTCGTTGGAGGATGAAGGGTGAATCTTGCCTACTAGATGAAGTCCCCATTAGCAGAAGGGCCAAGGTGTCGTTAAAGGATGCAGCTCCTGTACTGGTGCATGTATGAGGTTCCCGTGGATTTGGCATTTAGTGCATCTCTTCACAAATTGATAGGAGTCTCTTTCCATGGTTGGCCAATAGTATCCAAGACGCATGAGCTTCTTCGCCAAGGTAGGACCACTAGAGTGTGTCTCGCATATTCCTTCATGTACTTCACTCAAAGCGGTCTAATATTCCTCACTATCCAAACACCTAAGGAGAGTACCATCTAAACCTCATCAATACAGGGTGTCTGCGATGATGGTATATCGAGATGCTTGGCGTATAAATGTTTGCTTTTGGTTGTGTGATAGGTCGGGTGGTAGGATATTCCCTTTCAGATATGTGTAAACTTTGCCATTTAAGGGAGAATCAGACCCTATGATGTGGTAAATGGTGTTGGTTTCTATGATTTCATAAGCAGGATAGGGGGCTGGCTCCTCCAAAAATTCATAAAAAGAATGATTTTTAGGTATGTCAAGAAGGGATGCAATAGTAGCCATTGCATATGCTGCTTTGTTTCCAATATTGGCATTTGCTTGAAGGATATCACAACAAAATATTCCTTGAAATCATCCACCATACGCTTGTATGGTATCAACTTCTCATCCTTAGTTTGATAATCATCATTTACTTGATTAATGATGAGTTGTGAGTCCCCGTACACATGAAGTTCCTTGACCTTCCAATCTATTGCCATCTTTATGCCGATAACCAGTGCTTCATACTCGGTGACATTGTTGGTACATGGAAACATAAGTTTGTATGACTTAGGGATTGTGTCTCCTTGTGGTGTTACCAACAAGATTCCTGCTCTAGATCCATGTTGAGTATATGACCCATCGAAGTAAAATTTCTAGGCTGTGGTAGTGATGTTGAAGATAGACTCGTCTGGAAATTCAAAGCTTAATGGGTTGTCATCTGTCAAAGGTGCATCTGCCAGCTAATCTATAATGACACATCCCTTTATTGCTCTTCTATCTACATACTCAATATCAAATTCACTGAGTATCATGACCCATTTGGATATTCTACCTATTAGGGTAGCTTTGCTAAGTAGGTATTTTAATGGATCAATCTTCACCACTAGCTTGATAGAGTGTGAGAGCATGTAGTGTCTCCACTTTTGGGAAGCAAAGACAACTACAAGGAATTCCCTTTCAATTGGTGTATATTGCAGTTCATAACCTACTAGTGTCTTGCTGATGTAGTAGATTACTTGTTCCTTTCCTTCGTGATTTTGTTGGGCTAGCAGAGCTCCAAGAGCTGTGGGTGTAGCTGAGATATAGAGTAGCAACGGCTTGCCCTGAATCTGCAGCATCAAGACTGGTGGGTTCACTAGATACTCCTTTAGATACTGAAATGCTTGCTCACACATGTCATCCCATTTGAATGGAACATTTTGTGTAAGAGATGTGTGAATGGATGGCACCTATCTACCAGTTGAGAGATGAACCTTATGATGGACTACAACTTTCCTTGTAGAGACCGCAACTGACTCAGATTCTTAGGTGGCAACATTTCCATGATTACTTTTACCTTGGCTGGGTCCACCTCTATTCCATTAGTTGATACGATATATCCAAGGAGTTTACCGGATGTGACTTCGAAAACACACTTTTTTGGATTTAACCGTACATTAAATTGCTCTAGTCTCGTGAAGATCTTATCCAAGACTTGAAGATGCCCTTCTCTAGTGAGTGACTTGGCTAGGATGTCATCTACACAATCTTCCATGATGGTGTGCATCATGTCATGAAAGATTGTAGTCATTGCTCGTTGATATGTTGTCCTTGCATTCTTTAGTCCAAATGGCATGACGCACCAACAATAGGTACCCCATGGACATGTGAATGCTATTTTTTGCTGATCCTCCAGCGCTATTTTGATTTGGTTATAGCCAGAGAACCCATCCATTAATGACAACATGGTACATGTCCTGCCATTAGATCGACAATAATATCTATGTTTCGCAGAGGAAAGTAATCTTTTGGGAAAGCCTTGTTTAGATATCTGAAGTCATTGCAAATTCTTATCCTTCCATTGGGCTTGGAAATAGGTACAATGTTAGAAACTCATTCTGGATAATCAATGGCTCTAATGAACCCCACATCTAGTAGTTTCTTTAGTTCCTCTTTGACCATTAATGCTATATGTGGGTGCATTTTTCTTAGCTTCTATTTAACTGGCTTAGCTCTTAGAGCTAGTGAAAGATGCATTATAAGGTTTGGATCCAGTCCGCATATCCGCATATGACCAAGCAAAGTTAATTTGTTTTTGCTTGAAGAATTCGGTGAATTTTGGCTTTTTTGTGCCGATAATGATTGTGCCATATGGATTGTCCTTGGGTTCTCTTCTGTGCCGATGTTTATTGGTTGAGCCAGTTCAATCAATATTGAAGATCTCTCCTGATGTGTATGGTAGGGGAGAGTGTCAATCCCTTCATCTGTTGGCGCCTCAAAGAGGTTTTCATTGCCAAATACGCATTTTCTTTTTACTTTTTCGTGATCTACCACTGCCGCGGAGCGGTTTTCACTGTTAGATTTGCCTTTTATTTTTATATTTTTTTGACTAAAAGGATTGGCACTCTCTCCAAAGTATGCCACGTCATTAAATTTGATGGTGAAGCCAGCCTTGTGGTCTCCTACAGGTAAATGGTCCCTAAGCTCTAGATAATCGATGATAGCGCCATCATTTTGGAATGTATCTAGTTCAGGGGCGCTGTCCTACAAATCCCAATCTATCAATTCAGGATGCACTAGGGGTAATGGATCATTTGTTTGGTCCGATTCAAGGGTGGTGATGGTTAGAATGGAGAAGTCATTCGAATTGGTAAAGGTATTGACAAGGTCTATTATGGTACTCTCCTCAAGTTGGTTCGTCAAGTGTGACATCGTACTCTCTTCATGAAGTTCACGTTCGTCATATTGTGGATCAAACTCTAGCGATCTAGCCATAGAGCTTTGTCTTTCATGCGTTGTATGAGTAGAGCTATGCTATTGAACCACGTCAATCTCTTTGTCTTCCCAAGACGTTTCTGAGAGGCTGTCCCATTCATACTCATTGGAATCTGTTTCACTCCATTCTTGTAGTTGGTGAAGCTATTCTATGAAATTAGTGGTGACTGCTTGTTTGTCTTTTGCTTGGATTTTCTCCTTACCTTTGATCTTCACTTTACCCTTGTATCCCAACCCAGTAGTGTCTCGGGCTATGGAAGTAGAGGGTTGAATTGGTTCTATGATACCATCTTTCCTTAATCCTATGGCACCATGTCCTTCATATCCCATCCTTTGTAAAATAGAAAACCCTTGGCCATATTATGTAGTGGGTAGCTCAAGTTGATGATCATTTTGTGTGGTTTCACTATCTTCATCTTTGTAAAGCCATTGTAAGAGATCTTTTTCATCACTCTCATCCAATACATTTTCCCATCTAATGAAAGGACCCTTAGAAGTCTCTAATGATTTGGCCTTGTTTAGTAATAGTTTTCCATAGGATTTTGGTGATATAGGCAGCTGTGCTAGACATAAAGATTGTTCAATGACATATTCTCCAACTACCTTGTCTTTGACTTTGACTTTAAGCTCTGATGATTTGGAGGTAGAAGCTAGAGAGCTTGGATCCACATGGTGTGAAGAAGAGGAAGCTGCTCGATTGGTAGGAATTACAACTTCAGGTTTTGATTGGATGTTGTTGCAATACTGGAATGGATCAGGGTCCCCTTGTATGGTAGTTTCTTGGCCATTGTGCGGGAATTTGATACATTGATGGTATGTAGATGGAACAATCTTCATTGCATGGATCCAAGGTCTACCTAGAAGAATGTTATATGCTAGCTCCATGTCTAGAACTTGGCACACAACATCTCTCTCTACCGGTCCAACCCATAGCAGCAAGACCACAATTCCTTTGGAAGTTCTCTCTTCTTTGTCATATGCCTTGATAGTTATTTTCTTTTTAGGATCAACGGCATTTTGTGAAAACCCCAATGCAAGGATTAACTTTAATGTGCATATATTTAAACGAGCACCTCCATCTATTAGGACCCTTTTTATTCAAATGTTTGTGGATTTGGGCCTCAATCTGGAGGGATGCATCATGTGGTTGGTTGATGGACATATCATCTTTCTCTGTGAAGGATAAGAAATGTGGTGTGGTTAGATGACCTACCATAGCTTGGAATTTCTCTTGAGCAAGGTTTGTGGGAACTGTTGTTTTTGAGAGAGCCTTCTCTAAGATAGCTTTGTGGGATGGGGATAGACGCAATAACTCCAAAATGGATATGTGTGCAGGTGTTTTATGGAGTTGGTCAAGGATGCTATATTGGTTTGATGTGGATGGTGACTTGGGTGGAGCTCCTTGTAGAGTAATGTTTCCATAACGAGTGGTCACATTACAGTCGGGATTATTATTGATAGTGATTACATTGATGTGCAAATCACTGTGTGAGATATGATTGACGGTGTACTTGAATAAGAAATGTTATTATAGTTTGCTTTGTCAGAAACATTATTGTTTTGATTGGATGATCCTCCTTTCTCATAGTGTGGAAGAGGATTTTTGAATGATATACGCTCTTCATTGGTGGTATGCCCTTCAATTTTTATCACTTTTTGATCAATGAGGACTTGCACGACATGTTTTAGCGCTTGATAATCATTTGTCTTATGTCCTTTGTTTCTATGATACTCGCAAAAGTTGGAATCACTCCACCAAGTGGGTTTAAATTTTGGTTCATAATCATGCAACGACGGAAGTGTTATGAGGTTACCCATAATTAATTTCCTAAGGGCTAATTCGAGAGACTCTCCTAGTGGTGTGAATGTTCTCCTAGGAGGAAAGTTGGTGGGTCTTTGCTCATTGCTTTAGGGTTTGTTGGATGGTGTAGTGTTTTGTGGTTTTGATAGATTGAAGATTGGTTGTTTTTGCACCACATTCTTAGCATCTACCACACCATCATTTACAATGGGTTTGTTCTTGGTCCAAAATTGTGACTTGTCCGCATTGTTGTTAGAGCTAGGGGTGTCTTTGTATAGCTTAATTTGCCCCTTTGTTATCAAGGCTTTCTCAATGAGTAGTCCCATTTCAATGACCTTACTAAAAGTAGTTCGGCATTGTAGTTGGATCCGATAACTCAGTTCTGTGGTTAGATTGTGAACAAACATTTCTATCATTTGTTTCTCCGGTATGTGGTAGGGACACTTGCTTGCAAGTTGTGTCCATCTTTGCATGAAAGAGGCGAAGGACTCTCCCCCCTTTTGCTTGTTATTATAGAGGTCCAACATGGAGATTTCATGTTTGATATTGTATGAGAAATGTGTTACAAATTTATCCACTAGCTCATCGAAAGTGCAGATGTCGGGAGGTAGGAGGGAGAACCATTCCATTGCTTGGCCTCCTAAGCTTCATGGGAATAGTCGCATAAGATATGTTTCATTGTGTGCGACTTCTAGGCATGCTACACTAAATTCCCTTATATGATCTCTTGGATCACCTTTTCCTCGATATTTATCAAATTTTGGAACCTCAAACCTTGAGGGAAAAGGGATCATGAGTAAAGCTTTATCAAAGGGATATGGTGAAATATCCTCAAGAGAGTAATGTTTTGTTGTTGTCCCACTTTGGATGTCCATCAACTGCTTTTGCAAGGCTTGGATTTTGTTGTTAATGTGTCTAAAGGATTGAGTGTATCCTTAGCCTTTTCTGATTTAGAAGAATCTTTGTTAGTTTTGGAGGCATCTTTGTCTTTTTCAGAGCCATCTTTCGAAGACTCAGCTTCATTTGAGGAATTGTTCTCTCTTAGATTTGAGACTTCAAAATCTGAGGGCAACTTAACTCCTTGTTGAGCTAGCATGAGAAAACATTTATGAGGATCTGTGGCAACTTTCGTATCCATCATCCTAAGAAATTTTGGATCTTGAAGTTGTTTAAGGATTTCCTCTTGACTCACCTCCTCATCATCATAATTATTCCCACTATTGTGAAGGGAACCCATTTTTTGCTTTTGTTTAGATTGGGATCTAGTTTGAACCATGCAATTTTTTTTTGGACGTGAGAGAAGTTGGATTGTGAGACTTGGTGGATTTGGTTGGATATAGTTTTGGTAAGATATTGCTAAGGTTTTCTATTAACCCTATTTGTCTAAACAAGGTGTTCTTGAGCTAAAAGGTAGTCAAAATAGGGATGGTTGATCACCACTATTTGATGTAGACTATTCTTCTATCAAGATACACAAGTATAGTTTCGATGTGAAGGATGATTGGAATCCTGATATGAAACTAAGTAGATTTTTGCTTGAATTTGGTAGAGTCTCAATAATGCCTTGATGCGAGTTTTGGTTTGGTTTGACGTGTTCATATAGCAAGACAATGGTATGCAAAGGTGACGTGTGAAAATGGTATGAAGGTGGTTTGCAAGGTTGAACTAATTTTCCAAGTATAAACTAGAACAAAAAGGGTATCCAGAAATGGTTTCAGTTTTGTCTCAAAATGTACGGAATAGCTCTCTGTTGTGAATGCGCAACGTTAGATGCCTAGGAATATTTAGCAAATACGCATCACTGCACTGTGCATGCACAAGACTGCGTTGTATATGCGCAGTAAGGCAATGTGTATGTGCAGCAATACTATGTGAATGCACAACAAGATTTGGTAGATGCACAGTAATATGGTGTGAATGCGTAGGTCTGTAGAAGTTTTGCTTTTTGTTACAGTTTTTCAATTTTGGCTTGTTTGCACGTTTTCCAAGGATGTTCAAAAGTTTTGAAGTACTGTTTTTAACTCAAGTTATTGCTAGAAAACACAACAAGCAAGATTTTGTCATGATTATTTGAAACAAGTTTTGATAAATGAAAAACAAGCAAGTACAATCCTAAGGATGGCAAGGATAATATTCGTCAAATTCCAACTTGGATTTTACTCTAGCCACTTACATAAAGGTGGATAGTTAGTAACTTGGTAGCACCGGCTCCCCTCCATGACACTCACTTCTCACACATACCAAGTTATAGTTCCTTCGAAGAGTTAAACTTTTTGTCTCCACACTAGATGAGTGTATGACATTGGACGGCTTTAGAGGTCCGACCTCCTGTGTCAACAAGTTTTTGGCTTTCTAAAACAAATGGCTTTTTAGTATGGACATTTATTCGTGTGGTTACACGTGCGGCAATTCGCTTCGATAAGGAGGCTTCCCAGCCTACAGAGGTTATGCTCTATAGGGTTTTGGGGGAAACAGTTGTCGGTGTAATACAACAACACCCATTGTTTGTAATTTTTATCACAAATACAATTTATTTATAGCGACTTGGAAGTGGCTTGGCTTTAGCCCGTTATCGCTCGAGGTCATTCCGCTTGGAAGGACAGAATTCCAAGGGCATGCCTCTTCTAAAGGTAACACATATAAAATGATGAGTTTGGCATTCTGGTCACCCAAGAAAGGGGAGAGCATAGTTCTATCATCATTTCCAAGCACATAGTACACTGGTTCTTTATCCTCCTAGTTAAAAAAAAAACTAAGTGTGTTTACTCTACCAAGCATAATCCTTTTGACAAGATAGCAAAAACTGTGAAAAGATGGTTCATTTTTATCCCCCTAAACAAATCTATGTGAAGATTGTTGTTGAAGGATGAAACAAATTACTTTCATTTTAATTTAAGCTAGATGAGAGATTTGTAATTGCAAGATTGACTTGAAAGATTTGTTCAGTTTTTATCCACTTAGGTTGGGACTATGTGTGAGTTGTAATGCAACAATATAGTTTACTTCCTCCTAATTAGATCTAGGTGAAAGTTTGCATGAAGATATTAGATTACTCCTCCCTAATTAAATCTAGATGAATCTATGATGTAGCTAAATGACTAAACAGAGCTCCTACAGCTGCAAGAAAAGTTACTACGAAAATGTTTGCAAATATTAATACAACTTTTCTATCAGAAAGTGTATGCGCAGAAACAAACTGTGAATGTGCAGTACTGTTCAACAAATGCACAGAAACATGTATGCGCAGAAAGAAGTAATGAATGCACAGTACTGCTCAATGGATGCGCAGTACTGCTCAATGGATGCGCAGAATGAGTGGATGTGCAAGACTGCTCTATGAATGCGCAAAAATATGATGTGAATGCGTGGAATGATGAATGTGCAACAAGAAGTCATGGATGCACAGGACTGGAAAGTGAATGCACCGAATCGACCTGTTATGACATCAGCTTCACAAAAAAAACTCAAATGGAGGTTAAAAACGGGGCAGGGCCCCATGGTAGGCGCCATAAATGTTAGAGGAAAATGTGAACAATAGTATTAAAAAACTAAATATCCAATAACTCAATGGAATTGATGCAAATACAGAAAATAAAGATATTACCTTCGTAAACCAATTTACCTCATAGCTTCCATTGTTGCCTATCTCGTATTGATCTTGTGTATGATTTTAGCTCTTAGAAGTGTGTGTTTCCTTGCTATTGAAGATGACAATAGGAGAATGGTTGTGATTGGAGTGTGCAATGAAGACTAAACTAACAATGCAATTCTAATGAAGATGGATGATGGATAATGGAGACATGGTTGGATGATTGATGATAATGAGATTATGCAAATGCAATGGAGATATTTTGCCAAAGTCATGGTGGTAGGATTCCTACAGAGTAAGATTGCTAAAGCTTGAGTGATGAAATGAGGGTCCCTTTTATAGGCTCAAGAGAGGCCAAATCCAAGTGTCAATAGATCTATGACTGGAGGACTTACTTGTGAGGTGTACAGTTGAGGAAGCTTGAGGGAATGTGTGCAAATCAGAAGAGGACAAGTGTCATGTTTCTCTCATGAGTTATGGGAGTTAACAGAATAGATTGAGGAGTTAACTGAATAGACTAACCAGTTAAGTGAATTGATTGATTAGATAACTGATTTGACTGACGAGTTCACTGATCTTGATTGGAGGATAAATATGACATGTGGGTGAGAGGATATTAGCTAATTAAATATTAAAATATGTGTGCAACATGGTGAGGTGGAAGATGAGGTGGATTTATGAATTAGGACTTTGGGATAGAGGAATTTAGGTTTATCTAAATAATTTAGGATTATTTAATTATATGAGACATTAGAAGAATTTAGGGAATTTAATTAAATAAATTGATTTTAATTTAATTATTAGAGGAATGTGAATCATTTAAATAAATTAGGATATTTATTTAATTGATAGAAGAAGTATGAATAAAATAAATATAATAAAATATTTATTTAATTCGACTCGAGCCAATTTTAGGTGTATACACTACCAACTTAGGCAAACACTGTGGAATAGACTTTCTGGTGGTTTTCTTAGTTTTTCTCCATGCCATTCTGGCATAGAACCAATTTCAAACATTAGCTATCTGCTTAATGTTAACAAATTTTATCGTTGTGAGCTTCTAGGTCCATGTTTTGAACTTGGTTAGCTTTGATAGCCTATGTAACACGCCTTCTCATATTACTCGGAATTACACACACAATTTACTAGGAAAGTAAAGAACATGACATACATGAGTGAAATATTTAAAAAAACATTTGTTAAACATCAATAAATAAAATTAAATCTAAATTCTTTTTATTTTTCAATCTTGAAGTTAATATATTCAAAGATAACTTATAGTGATAATTCATTATATTTTTATTTTTAGGGAGAAATCCAGAACCTCTCTGGAGGTTTTCCATGCCTTTTCTAAGCTCCTAACTAAAAACATCAAGACTTACAAATTCAAAGTTGTCGAGAACCCCCTGGGCAGGCTGAAGTGAATATGCTGAAACAATGGGTTGTTAATCTAGATATTTGCAACATTGATACTTCTAAGAAGATTGCTAGGGCTAGAACTTGTTGGGTTCCTCCTTAGAAGAATTGGTGTAAGTTGAACTTTGATGGGGCTGCTAAAGGCAACCTAGGAGCGGCTAGTGGAAGGGATATTATCAGGACTGATTCTGAAATTATTGTCTGCCTAGACAGGAGGGATAGGGATTAAGAGCAACAATGAGGCTGAGGCACTAGCTATGCTTTGGGGAATCAAAATTGTGCGTTCTATTAACATCAAAAAATTACACGTTGAGGGAGACTCCCAGTTTCTTGTCAATGCTATCTTAGGCTTGGCCAACCCGGGCTGGCATTTAATGGATGTGGTGGGGGATATCAAATTACTTCTCAATGCTTTTAAAGAGTATGAAGTGTCCCACATTTATAGGGAGGGTAATATTGTGGCGGATGCCATGGCCAACTTGGGTATCAACAATTCTTGCTGGAGATGCTGGAGGCAATCCTCCAACTTTCCTCATAGAATACAAACCCTTATTGACTATGATGGACACAAATCTAAATCATATTCATGACGGGCGGTGTTCAATGGGGGGAGGGGGATTAGCTGGAGGTGTGTTCTGATTTACCTCTACATTGTTGGTAGAAGCCAAAAGGCTAGTTTGAATAATTGGGAGGGCGACAGGATTCAAATTGTTGAAGAAGCCATTAGATTTCAAAATCCTCAGGGTGAAGGTGATGACATCGATTGGCAGAGGTTGACTCAAATGACAGCTACTGACTGGATGTCATGATGGAGGAGAGTCCCATGTGACGAAGGATGGATGGAAGTTTGGGAAGCCTTTAATAATTATATTTCCATCCCCGTTCTCTGAGTTAATTACTCCCGCATGAGGTGGTGGGCGGAGGTCTTTTCTCAAGCGGCAGAACAGGGTGGCAAGGACCCTTCGCATTGGTTCTATGATAAAAATTCAATAAAGTACATATAATTTTTGCATTTTTGTCTTAACATTTAATTTTATAAAATTGTTTCATGACTAAGTCTTGCAATAACCTTACCTGCTTCAATCTATCAACAAAAGATGATAGATTTGTGATCTCCAGTTATAAAAGTGACTGCAAATCCCAAGAGAAAAATACTAGTTCGCAACAAAATAACCGTGTGTGCAGTTGAATTCATCCAAAACCTTTCCAACAACTACTCAATACATGTGAATTTTTTATTTTTAAATTTGATAGCTTAGAGGACATTGTAACTGTTTGCTTTTATTTTCAGTATGGACCATATCTATTAGGTATGGCTCATTTTGAAAAATTAACCCACATGATCATGACTAGCAATTGCAATAAATATTATTTTATTGGCAGGACATTGATTTTATTTTTTTGGGTATGGCTCACTTTGACACATATAGACTATATTTATTTCCTGAATTGATTTTATAGTTGAATTCATCCAAAAACTTTCCAACAACTACTCAATACACACGTCAATTTTTTATTTTTGAATTTGATAGCTTAGAGGACAATGCAACTGTTTGCTTTTATTTTTAGTATGGACCATTCTTATTGGGTATGGCTCATTTTAAAAAATTAACCTGCATGATCATGACTAGTAATTGCAATAAATATTATTTTATTGGTAGGACATTGATTTTGTTTTTTGGGTATTGGTTACTTTGACACATATAGACTATATTTATTTCTTGAATTGATTTTAGGTATGGACCATACTCATTTCATTTAATTTTGGTATGGCTAATATTGATTGGAGTATTTAATGTTTGCCTCGTTTCACGTGAAGGAAACAATAAGAGGGTAAACAACAATAGCCAATCAAATATTTTTTTCAAACTTTGCAAACTATAGCCAAGATCGAAATACAATAAATTGATTAGTGGAAACTTGAGAAGACTAATGCAAAATTTTGCATATCAATTACCCCAATTACCATCAATAGGATAAGAAAAAATGAGATTTAAATAATGGATGAATTATATGTTGTTGCTATTGTTTATGTGTAGAATAAAATTTGAGTTAAGATATATGGGAGTGCACAAAGGTATTCACAAAGCCTAAACTATGTAAAATAAATATACAAATGCTTTTGCCATTACAAAATGAATGTGGTAGGCTACCATTTATCTTGAAACCTCCAATACCATGCATATGTTTCATGGTGGTTCCTAGTATGATGGGGAAGGGCTCACCATATAAGACAAACGAAGGCCTCTCACTCGTAATTACAATACCTCCCTCAAGCCTAAGGAATGAAGTGCATATATAATAAGAGGGAACCGAAATTTTGTGCCTACCTTATGGGTGGGCCCCTACTTCCACCTTATCACACTTTTTTTCTTTTATAATATAATTAAACCTCTTAAACTTATTTTCTTCTTTTTAGAATTTGTTATATATTTTTCTTGTAACATTAAGCAAAGGTGGACCAACAAAATGTATGTCATGTCATCACTAATTGGCATTGTATATGTTCACATATACTATCACAACACACTGAGATCCATATAAGCTATCACATAAGAAAGATGAAATGGTCAAAGATCATACAAAATTAGACCCAAAATCAACTTGTAGCAACATGAAGGGAAGAGCACCCTTACTACAAGTGAACCTACGACAACATTATTTTGATATAAGAAAACACTATTAGTGGTTGCAAGTGAATAGAATAATCAAAATAGGCCCTCAAGATGCTATAGGTGAAGCCATCATCGAAATTTTCTTTCAATCCCATTCCCCATCATCCAAACACAACTCAAAGACAAATCGGAAACCACAAATCCAAAAATTTGGGCGAAGGCCAACATGTCCAAATTGATGCTCAAACTAACTTCATCAAGAGTAGATACATTTAAGTAATGTTATTGTTGTATGGGAAGGTATAGATTGGACATGTTGCATTAAAATTCAATCTAAATGTTTATTTTATTTATTTTAATGTTATTATTGTATTATTACATCATTTCTTAATTTCAACTCTAAATTCTAAACTTTTATTAATTATTTGTCGTAAGTAAAATGTAGTAGAACTATTTATTTTTCATTATAAATTAAGAAATAATTAATGTCGAGAGGCATTCTACAATGGCACCACAGGGTGGAGTGTAATGGCGTGAGTGTGTTAAAACAACACTTACCTTTTACTTTAAAATTGACGGTCATTTACATGTCAAATTATTAATATTTAATAATAAATATTATAAATCTAAAATAAGTAGCCTTTAAAAATAAAAGATACGGACAACTTTGGATAATCATCATTCTTCTCATTTTCAAAAGTGTTAAAAAAAATTTATGGATTAAGAAAGAAAATATTTTGATTTCTTAATTTGAATTTTTTTTAAAATTTGTTAATTATAGTTGAGAAATTGATGGACATAGGGTTGAGTAAAGAAAAAATGTGCACCTATAAAATGAAGTAAAATAAAATAATTAAAAATAAATAAAATAACTTCAAATTAATCTATCTTTAATATTAATATTTAATAATAGAATAAAATATTAATATTTAATAATAAACATTATATTTCCAAAATAAGGAGGCAAAATAAAGATATGCCATCATCAACAATGGTTCACTTCTCCGTCATATTTGGATCTATCTTTTTTTTTACAATTTTGTAAAGTAGTTCTACAAACCCTATGGTCTCTAACATGAAATAAAATAAAACTCAAAAAAATAGAAAATAAAACATTACTTTGTATATATTAAATGAAAGAAAAGAGTTGTAATTTTCTCAAAAAAATACTAGAAAATGGAACATTATTTTGTATATATTAAATGAAAGAAAAAGGCTTTAATATTTTTGTGTAACCAAAATTTTATAGTTTGAATCTTAATTAATTTATATAAAAAAATGTAGTAGTGTAATAATAAATAAAAAGTTTAAATTTAATTTGTTAATTTGAGATTTTTTTTTATTTGTTAATTTAGTTGAATATTTGATGGGCAAGATATAAACCACAAATAATAAAATATTTAACGAGGACATTTTTTAGATAGATGTATTTAAGATATCTATACTAGTTATTAAACTATTATTTTATATTTAATTAATAATATATCATCTATTGGGCACGGGGCCTGGCTCTATTGCTGAGCACTTCCTATGGTAGACACGAGGTCCAGTCTCCCCCCTGCCCACCAGATATTATACCCGGTTCATAGTTTCGGTCAAAAGCGTTTACCCATTTTGAATTTAAAAAAAATCATCTATTAATTAATAATTAATATATTAATCTTATAAAATATTAACAATTTAATTAATTTACAAATTATTATTTAACATTATATACTCATTATTAATATATTATATTATATAATTTAAGTATAACATACTTTTAATAATCATTAAAACATTTAATATTTTGTACCTTAAAAGTGAAATCCATTTTATAGCCTATGAACAGGGAGGCCCGCCACTCTGTACAAACTATGCAGTCTTGTGTTAAAATAGTACGATCTGTAATAACTGTAACCACAGGTGGTTGTTACGACGAACTAATCACTGTATAATTTTTTATAGCATACACATACATACATTGAGGATGCTTCATCAGCTATCTGTACTCACATAGTTTAAGTTCATACAAGGGCATGGGCAGATATTACTCACATGCATTAACATCGTGGGACAGGACGCAGAAAAAAGTCCTAGAAAATGTTAGCTACATAGCTGGCCCTATTTAAGGTCACAACAATAAAACTTCTACATAGCTGGCCCTATTTAATGCTGACGAAATCGACTTTAAGCTCCCCTCAAATCGACAGAACTTCGTATGCTTCTATCCATTAAACAACGCATAATTTTCAGGTACTTCGTATGAGAGCGATGTTTGAACAACCCATAATTATGTGGGTTATTTATCGTATCGATCTACTCTCTTATAAAGATACTGTAGTTTCTGCATTTCAGCTAGGTTCAGCATTGTGGCTTTCAGCTTGAAGGGGTTGAGACGCAACGAGCCTTCAGGTAAATGCTTATTTGCAAAATTGTTTTATTTATGGTCTATCAATGAATCCTACTGTGCTATAAAATCTTAGAGGGCATTCCTTTGTCAATTGAGTTTATATTACATTTATTTTAGCCTATAACTTGTGTGTACAATACATAGTTTCACAAAAAAGTTTTCTGGATTTTTAATGCGAAGCGATTCCTTTGTAGAGTAGTATGAGCGTTGGTCATGCTAAGCACTGTGAATTTCAAAAGCTATTAAGCAAAACCTATTTCGTAATACCTTATTTAAATAGTTAATTAGTAGATTCCTTAAGCCCTTAGGTAAAATATCGTATTAAGCCCTTAGGTAAAATATCGTATTAAGCCTAATTTACCTTCAACTGTCCCTTCTTTGGGCCCGCCTTAGTTATTACCTGTAAGTGAAAGATAAAGCTTATTATACATAGAAATTTCTCTTAGGTAAATCTCTGTATTTGGGCGAACTAGAAATGGCACATGCAGGTTTTAGAATCTGCTTTCAGCTGTCCTTTTGGCCATTTTGAATGGATTGTCATGCCTTTCGGATTAATGAATGCTCCTGCATACTTCCAAGAAAGAATGGACAAGATATTTGCTGGTTGCCAGGACTGGCTGTGTGTCTATATAGATGACATTCTTATTTTTAGTCAAAACTTTGAGGAGCATCGCTCTCATTTAATTCAGTTTTATGAACTTGCTCTAAAATCTGGGATTGTTCTGTCCCTTAGTAAAATTCAATGGTGTCAAGACTCTTGTAAGTTTTTTGGCCTTAATGTGTGGTTGGACTTCCAATTGTCCACCTTTTACAATCATGCCTAAAAAGACTCTCCTTGTTACGAGAAGGAAAAAAATAATAGAGTTGTTAGCCTAGAGAAACTAATCTGACTTCTAAATTGGGCAACTGGGAAAATCTCAAAGCGATTGGAAGAGATAATTGGGTTTGAGGATAGTTTAGCCAATTAATTAGTTAGTGTGGGAGCTCTGCAATGGATTCCGTCTTTTGGCACATGCCCAGAATCGGGTAATAACTCTGCAAAGTCTGAAGGAGGAGGATAGTCTGTGAGCAATGACTGAATGAGTTCTGTGTTGTCATTGATGGTAGAGGCTCAAGAATGGCTAGATAAAGTCGCCATCCACACGATCGGGTGGTTGACATACTCAGATAATAGTATAGCAAAAATATTTAAAAGTAATGTATTCTAAATTCATTGCCCTTTTGACAAAAATCACATCTTAGGAATCGAAAGGAGCTACTTAAAAGGTTAGTTCAACATCTCCATGCTATCTTAAAGAGAGAATATTCGATTTACTTAACATTCTTATACTAATACTGTTTAAATATTTTTAATCAAATCGAGTTTCGTACTGAGTTCCACATTATTTCTCATTATTATTACTCCAAGGTCTACAGTTACAGGAAGGGGCTGAAAGTCCATAAATATGTAAATTATTATGCTTTACAGTGGCAAAGGGGTGAAAGCCCATAAACATGTAAATTAAATTATAAGATATTAAATTTCTATAAATTGTTTTATTTTTTATTTTATTTATTTTAAATTCTATTACATTATTTCTATTATACTAATTTTAATTTTCTTCTTGAAACAATATATTTTATTATAAAAGATAAAGTAAAAAGTGAGGGTAAATTTTATATTTGATGGGTAAATTTTATATCTCTTGGCGTACTTTAGATAAAATTTTTAAAAATATAAATATGCTAGTTTATGTACATAAAGTCATTAGCTGTCTAATATTTAAGTCAATATACAATGGCAATTCAAAATAACCTGCTAAGAAGTTTACTAGATTTTATTTGGGGATTTTCTTATTTGTTATCCAATGTTGCACTAATCTTGTGGTGTAGTGATTAATGTTGCTTTGCTAAGAAGTTTACTAGATTTTATTTGGGGATTTTCCTATTTGTTGTCCAATGTTGCACGAATCTTGTGGTGTAGTGATTGATGTTGCTTTGCTAAGAAGTTTACTAGATTTTATTTGGGGATTTTCTTATTTGTTGTCCAATGTTGCACGAATCTTGTTGTGTAGTGATTGATCTTGCTTTCCCATTAGTAGAAGTTCTCTCTTTTTGGGTGGTTATTGTCAAAGCTTAAGAAAATAAAAGTACTAGTTGGCATTGTAATCTAATTCATATGATTGATGTTGATTTTCTATTAGCAGAAGCTCTTTTTTTTTGTGTTAGAATAAACAAGTAAAAATATTGGTTGGCATTGTAATCTAATGCATATGTATTGAAGCTTTTTTAAGAACTTTATGGAAACTTTTTAAAGACGGGTTATCAATGTGTTTTTTTAAGTTGCCCCTTTCCTTCTTGTAAGTATTTTGAGTTATTTTAGTTGTAATTGTTAAATTTATTGTTTCATTAACCTTAACTATTGTTGGCTTGTTAGTCATTATAGGTAGCACCTTACTTTTGTTACTTTTATTTTTATTTTTTTATCATGGTTTATGTTCTTAATTATGAGCAACTTTCACCTTCTTTTTGAAATTGTATTTAGTTTTAGAATGCTTTAGGTTGTTAAGGAGTAGTAATTGATCAACATAGATATGAGTAAAGGGAAAGACAACAAATTATGTATAGTTGTACATAGATATCAGTAAAAGGGTAGACAACAAATTATATAGAGTTGTCAAGGAATTAGAAGCAATGCTGCCCCCTCATTCTACGTAATAGGTGCTCAAAAAAGTGAGAAACCCACACATAGGTTTGCTAAGAATTTCTAACTGAATTGGCCTCCTCAATCTATACATGGTCAAACTTGCAAAAGAATAATGATATTATGTTATCCCAAAAAGAATATGAATGGATCATAACTAGTACAATTTGGGAGAAGAAGAGAGTAAAAATATTGCAACATATGGAAAATGTGTTTGGCCAAAATATATGAAAAGTTATGTACAAAGCATGTCCATAGCATGTTGGAGACAAATGGGGTGCCCCCCCAGAATTCTCTCATAAGTGTGAGGACAAGGTAGATAAAAGATGTAGCAATAAACTATCATGTAACATGTTATACAAAAAATAGGCATTTTATGAAGACATATAGCATAGTAGTCATATGCAGGTTAAGTGAGCAACTAGGGAACAAGTTCGCAAAGCACACAACAAGCTAAGCTAAGAGGAAATATGGAGATTGGACAAGAAAATAAAATTTTGATCAAGTAGAGCATGAAAGAATTACAAATGGGCCACCTACATTCTCAACCCAACAACTTTTACTCGAACCCCTTTGAGAAATATACATAGGGATTCTCTTTGTTTATAATTGAATCAATCTAAGCTCTACCAAAAACCCAATTAATGTTGAATCATTATTCTCTTCGAATCAAACTACAAAGTTGAATTCTTTGTTCTTTAAAGGATTGAAATCCTTCACTAACTAAAACATTCCAATAAATAATGCCATCACCAAATCTATCTACATTGAAATGGATGATTGGAGCAAGTCATTGTCATAAATGTGTGTTAGGGAAAAATCTCATTAGCAAGGGTGTTTACTATAAATAGAATAGTCAACGAATCCTTAATAAGTTCAAACCTAACATTCTTCTCACCTTCCAAAGCTGGCAAGGTATCATAAGTTCTAATTGGTAATGTATGATTAGAAATTTCTAAAAAAATAACCATCTAATTCGAGACATTCTGACATCTATTGACTTTTCCAAAGTGCATGCAAGAAACAAATTGTATGGGTGCAAATTGAGAGATGGATGTCATAGAAAATAGAGACAATTGGCTAGTTTTGTGCAAAGAAAGATGTGTGTGAGTTAAGGTATGCTTTATTAAAAATACACTAGGCCAAGGCTCAAACAAAGCTGCATCATTGAACAAAGGGTGCACATGACACTCAAAACTACCTAGACAAACAAAACACCATGTGTGCACAATTTAAGCCTATATGTAGGGAAATAGACATATTTTTAGGTGATTTGCAAGATTGTACCAACCTAAGGATGCTCCTGCATCAACATGTACATGTAATAAAGAAGGTACACATTGTGAAAAAGCACATGGGAAAGAGTAGCATAAGAAAACAATAGCATGAAATTGTCATGGAAAATCAATATCTAAGGCTCCAAGAGAAAGAAATTAGCATAAAGGCAATGCCCACAAGGTGGTTGGTTCAAAAGAGTATTCTAACTAATAGGTTCTCTGATATGCGGAAACAAGCAATGTATACATGTAACAAGAAATTATCAATGATATAATCAACCATAGTGTGTAAAAGTGTTATAATTGAGGTAAACATCACAAAGAGGTGACACCATAAAGAGTACATAGTATTAACTTTGATGGTAAATATGGTCTCTCAAAAAGATGTATAATAAAATAATGCACAACATAAAAAAAGTGAGCTCATGCATTGTAGCACTTTAGGTGCATAATGTATATAGAATCTATAAGATCCTTTCCTTCCATAGTAGATAATCACTTTCCTTTTATAGTAGATAATTCAGCCACATTGGATCCATAGTACTCAACAAACACAGAAGGCCCCAACCAATTCTAGGGTGAAATTTGTCTTGAGCCTTGTTTTTTGCACATGGATTTTTTAGATTCTCATTTAAGACCAAATCACCAAATTCAAATTCTTAAGGGATCATGCATTAATTTTAGTTTACTTTCAATTGACTCTAGTAGACCTTAATAATTTTGAATGCATTTTGATGTCATTCATCTAGTGATTTAATTTTTTGTAATTTTTACTACTGACGTGTATTGTAATTAATACTATTAGGAAGAGATAATTGTAAGGAAAATATTTCTAAATCTAGAGGCATTATGGCCTCCATATCTGAGTCACAAGGTTTGTCGAATTTAATGCTTGACGTTTGAAATTCAATGAACTTAATGAAATCCTTTAAAAATTGTTGCAATTCGCCCTAAAATTCATATGATGAAGGGCTTGAGTTCTTTTTAATTAAAATATATTTAAAAAAGGGTTGAAAGTCTTTCCCTAGTGTCCATGGGTGTTGACAATTGCCTATGTTGAACTTGTTGGCCGACGTGGACTATCTTGTTCAATGTTGAGCAAATTGTATGCAATATCTTGGGATTTGTGGAATGAGTTTAGCACTATTGGGAATGATTCACATGAGCTCGGGAGTTTGTGTGTGTGGAGGCAATGGCTATAAGTCTGAATAGGTGAGCTTGAGTGGGCAACTACATCAAATGGTTGTGGGAGGTGCGGAGTCAGAGGTTGAACTTTAAGTGTTATTATATTTATTTGTAGGAGGCAAATTTACATTATTATCATTTTCTTGTGTTTATTTTTAGTCCCTCCTATTTATTTTTAAATTTATCATACTGTCCTTTGTCTTCTTATTTTAATATTAAGATTTAATACATTAAAATTTAATATTTTTAAATTTAAAAAAAATTTAATTTAGATTTTTTTATTATTGAAATTTAATATATTTACAATAGTTAAATTAATTATTTAAATTTATTTATATTTTAATATTCGTTGAATTTAATGACGAATTTTGTTTGAGTTTTTTCCTCTTGTCAAATTTTATCCGAATTTTATTGTTGCTGAACAGAAACACGAATGTGAACCTTGTGACTTAGCTCCATAGCATATGTGCTAATGAATAAAGCATGAAGCAACTATAGATGTCATTTTGTGCCATGTTTTATCCATATTTTTTCTTAATATTTGTTCAAGTGTTTTATTGTTGCCTCATCTTGGCCATTATTTTATGGAGGTTGGTAGAGGTGAAGTGTTCTTTAATATGACATTTTCCAAGAAATTTCTTTATCGACTTTAAAAGATGTCCCATTGTGAATGACAATGATAGTAAGAATTTTTAATTGAGAATTAATGTTCTCGATAATAAAATTGCATACATTAAAGGTTATAGTAGATTTCAAAGAAGCAACTTCAACCCTTATTCCAGTGTTTCCATATGAATTAATTGCACAAATGAATTGACTTTAAACACTCAAACATAACATCAAGTTGCATTAACATGTACCAAGTCAGTTCATAATGGCTAGTACAAATGGATAGGAAATTGAATTTGAAGGTTTAAATGTTGGGGACAATCTTAAACCACAAGCTAGGGAATACTAATCTTGGGATTAGGAACATATGAATGGAAGTATGTATCAATAATATAACAAATGTATGAAAATAGGTATAAATAGGGATGAGATTAGATCAAATATATAGAAATAAGTGAAGGTGGAAAGAGATTGAAGAATAAACCTTACTTAACATAAGAGGTTGCCCCTTATCAATGTTCAATTGTATTAAATCACTTCATCAAAATCAACCAAAAATTAAATTATAATTAACATGGGTTACTGATTTTTTTCTGATATATTAACCCTAGTTTATGGGACTAGGGGCCCTTCAAAAATAGGGCCATGCCTGTCTGTCAGTAACAACAAATAAACATAATTCCTTAACCACCTATCTACCAGAGTCTGAAACATACCAGAGGAGCAGGGCAAATTACCTCGGCCCTAACTCATTACACATATTTAAAAACATACAGTCTTCACCATACTTCGATCACAGACATAAAAAAGAAACAGAGCTAAGTCAAAAAACTACTCCGCTTATTTGCATCTCCCTCCTCTATGACAATTCCTTCTTCATCACAGGGGCAGGTGTACAAAGGCTTAGCTCGAGCTGGAACAACAACTTCAAGCTTAGCAGCAACGCCCTCCATCATCTTCCTAGTCTCCAAGACGTTTAATGGGATGTCATGCAAGGGGCCCAGCGATGCTTCATGGTTCTCCCCTGCCTGATTAGATATCTCCACTGAATCTTCATGAGTCAACATTGAGGTAGCAGCCACAAACAACATAGTTGCCACCGTGATGGATTGCACCACTCCAAACACATTCCAACGGCCTCCGGACGTTCCCGGGTCTAGCAACAGGTGAGCCATGGCATCATTGACATTGACCCCCTCCTAGTCATCGACCTCCTTAGCTACCTTAAGCAGCTGAAACAACCATTCACGCAGAAACGAATTCTTTATCTCCTTCTCAACACAATTTAGAAACCCTTCCATAGCTGCATCAGTCAAGATCCTCTGCAATCGCTTCCTCGGAGTGTACCTTCTCTTCATCCTACCACCCACCGATTTGTTAAGAACAGACTGGGGAAATTTATTGCGTCGGGCAGTTGAGCCTTCACCTCTTTACCTTTTGAGCCTGAGCACCCAATCCCCCCAGAGTCCATCCTTGCAACTAGAAACCGTGCACAACATAGGCTAAACAAAGAAAATCGCCGATAACACTTTTCAAGAATGGCAGATTGCCTTCTACAACACTCCACCTTCTATGAAATCAAGATCTCCTGCCACCTTACATCTCATGAGTCTTGGGACTCGCCACCTCATGTCATGATTATTGCTATTTATGACTATTGATCTACCCCATTATCGGGAAACATGGGTATACTAATTTTATTATATCCAACAAAACAATATTTAAAAATATATATTCAAAATATCAGGAATATTTGATATAAAACAATAAAAATTATGGAACTCTCCTAAATGAATACCATTAAGAATGACATAATAGTAAGAAAGAGAAGATAGATAAAATCATTAACCTATACCTTATTAAGCACCTCTTTACTTTGAATGCCTCCGCCCATAGCGAGGTAGACAATAAAGTTCAAGGAACAAACCTGTGTCTTATTTAAAGTTTTACGTACCACAATGTATCATTTTTCGTTGAAAAATTACATTATCTCGTACTCTCAAACAAATAGAAGCACCGCATTTGGACACAATAGTAAAACATCTTCCTTGCTTCTCTCATTCGTTGTCCCTGTAATATTATAGGTTTGCGGTTACACTAAAATTTGTAAGTGTTAGTGAACTTTTCAAACCTGTATCTTCACCTAAACCCACAGTGACTTAGTCCACAAGATTAATTCTCTAGGTGTGACAGTTAATCCAACAAATATTTTTTTTTTATCTATACATATATCATAATAGAATATGGTTACTTTACAAAAATATATTTAATTGAAAGAACTGCACCCTTTTTCTGAATAGATTTCTATCTCTGCAAGAACTTCTTTGTTGCTGGGCTTTTGTTTTTGAGATTGGAAACATGTGGTGATGCATGCAAATGGAATTTACACTTTTCTCTATTATATTTACCGGGAAATATTCGTCATTTGAAGTCCGGCTTTTCACAATTACAAAACAAACTCAAACATATAAATATGGACAGTGCAGCCATGTAACCAAAGCAAGTTCTTCTAACAGTTGAAGGGCTGTGCAGGGACTACTAATAATCTGGGGAGGGGACTACTGCAGATCAGATGTTAGGTCCGGTTTTACAAAGTTCGATACTGCAGAACACTCCAGGTGAGTATAGCTACATTGTAGTTAAACTGTTTTCATTTATTTCTTGCATATAAAAACGTTTAGGACTATATATGCGGTTGCTGTTTGTTGTAGAACAAATCTGGATATCTTTATTTATTTATTTGTGTTTTATCTTGACTTTTCTTTTTGTTTCCTACAGTTTCAAAGTTTAGATCTCAGAGGGATTCTGATCTAGCCCAGCAAGGTGACCTGTGAACTGCCGAGTCTGTGGAGAAAGTAGGTATGGCTTTCCGGAAGGTTGAAAGGAGTTATCATAGTACTCCATATGGATGGCGCCTCGCCACTTTTGAGGAAGCCAGGAATGGGCTGGAGACGATTAAGAATAAAAATCTTTTAAACAAATGGGACAGAGTGCGTCTGCTGGACGGTTGGATAACTGGTCCGGGCTATAATTATGAAATGGGAAATAGCTTCAAAGGGTGTCTGGGGTACATGCTGCTCATTCAAACTGAAGCTTCTGGTATGCTCTCTTATTCTAAGATTAAATTTCTATGAAAACATGCATCTGGTCAATGGAAGCTCTTTGTTAATTATTGCTTACCTAGCAATCTCTAAAGTAATAAAACATGGTTATTAAATAGATCAAGGGTGCGGAATTACATTTTAATATATATGTAAAGTAAAATTACATATAAAGAGACCTTAAAAGTCAGCATCAAATTGAATGGTATTATAATTTTTTATCCAATTCTACTACCCAACTACCCAACAAAAAAAAATATTTGAGATAATAATGATCTATAAATGTATTTTTTGAAATCAATAAAGAAGGTGTAAGTATTTAGTTGTGTTTGTGACTTGAAAATATTTTATTTGGATGTGTTCAATGGTATGCACTCTTCCCTAGTGTGGAACTATTCCCCATGTGTGTACCACTGATCCCAAATTTACGAATTTAAATTTAACCTTTTGTTGTGGCTCCGATTTTGGCACTTCTAATCTTAAAAAAAATAGTCTTCTCTAATATATAAACTTGGGGTAATCTAAAGATATTGTTGGAGTTTGTTGTGCTAGGAGTTTCACCTTAGTCAAATCCCTAGAATTGATTGAACAATTTGAACAAGTTTGAAAACAAGTCAAGTAGCTATGCAAAATGCCTAATATGTCCTTATCAATGTTGAGATGTTGATGTTAGTTGATGATATTGGATAATTGTGTAATGAATGTATTACTGAATGGATGTTCGAAATGAATTAGGGTTTGTCCTTTTATACAACACCCTAGCATGTAAATTTGAACATTCTATGATCAAGTTGACAAGTAACAACTAGTTGGAAGGGCTTGGTTTGGGCCCATAATTAATTTAAAATTAAAAGCCAGGGGATTCAAAACTATAGTTATAGTTCTCAATAGGTTTTGAATTGCACTTGCAAATATGACCCATGTTAGAGAATGAGGAATTTGTAGCTCATATCCAAATCCTAAGGATATGTGGAGTTAATTTCAATCAAGCCTTCAATAATTGCCAATTGTTATGTATCAGTAGTTTTGGGATAAATAGGTCAAAGTGAATCCAAAATAAATGGAAAAATTCTAGGGTATGCACTTTTCACCCTTGCATTTCCTCCCTACTTTGATTTACATGTGAACTACTATGAATCATGCATGTTAAAGCAAAGTTCTAGTCAACATGAATATAAATAGAAGGATATAGAAATTAAGATGGATGACATATGCTCCTTGTAATGAATGCTCTATTGCCATACCTACAAGAATAAAATTTTGAGTAGCATTAATAGAAATTTGAAATAGGAATTAATGACAGCTACTTAATCATTTACACAAACGAAAAGTAAAACTTAAAATAGAGAGATATGGGACTACAAAGGATCCAAGTTAGCATGAAGTTACATTATGTGTGTGAATGAGCCATTACAATGAGCATGAAGTTTTATTATTACACACCCCATCTAATTTGTTGCATGGAAAGGATACAAGGAATTGGAGGAGAGGAGAAAAAATGATATGTATAAGATATGATCATGTTAGCACAATAAAGATAAAACTAGTAGTATGCAAAAGAATATGTGCATGTAAGGTCAAGAATGATGCAAGATTGTAAAAAATATTGTGTGAAAAGATTAATATAGAAGAGTGAAGATAAAATCATAAAACTATATATAAGAAGGGAAAACAAGATGCCACCAATGTTGAGGACAATGATCAAGTGATAAAGCCTAAGTGCTAGATAGAAATGTTTAAGCATAGACAATAAGATGTACACATGATAGACACAAGCATAGGTCAGAGAAATGTTAAGATAGAAAAATGTCATATAAGAATGTAAGGATAAGCACGATTTCATAAGATGCAAGCATGAAAATCATAAGCATGTATCATATAAAATGTTAACATGTGAGCACTATAAGATAAGATTATTTAAATAAGAGATGATGTAAATAGGTGATCATCTAATTGCATAAGTGTAACATAATCAAAGGAGGACAAGACAACTAACATAAATTGGATGACCCCCATATGTGGGAAATGTAATATGTATAATAGATAAATGTGACAATTCAAATCAAGAGACAAGACTCAATATATAATTTCAAAGGCAAAATGAGAACAAAAGCATACTAATAACATAAGAAGGCATGAGAATAGAGAAGCACAATAGGCATTGCTTAATCAAGTATGCTAAAGTAAAAAATGGCATAAGATAATAGAAGACATGATGGAGGATCACAACAAACATATATAGCTTAATCAAAAAGGCCAAAGTCAAAACACAGGAAGAAATAAGTTATACTTTAGTTCATAATGAGTGGTTACTAATTACTCCATAGCTCTACATCATACCAAACTCATAGGGAGAACACAAAAGAAAACACATACATAACATAAATAGAAGTGACAAGAACAATACATGTTCATAGCCACTTGTGTCAACCTGCACCACTAAAAGTGTCCTTGCATCATCCACATAATAAGAACATCAAAAGAACACACGCATAAAGAACAAGGTTAAAATAAAGAAAAAAATCAGCATCAACCAATAAAGTGGAAAGAGCTCCAAAAAGAATAAGAACAAGCATGAGATACACATGGCATCCTTCGAGTTAGCGTGAGCAAGCCTATGGATTGAGATGGGCTCAACAGATGTACTACTAGACATGAAAAATATGGTAAATTATATTCTATGTAGGCAGATGGGCTTGAAAGGCATTCAATGAAAATTTATTTTAGGTTTTGGATGTGAGGGGCTAAGTTAAATCGAGCTCATTGAGAATTTTAAATCAACAAGGGGAAGTGAAGAGTTTTGGGTTTGACACATGGATTTTGTCCAAAAAGGCACACGAATGAAGTTGATGCATGACGTGTGGATCAATGGTGGCATGGAAGACATAGGATGTACAAGGGACATGTTGCATCAAGTGAGATGTACATGATGGCATGAAGATGTATAGATGACACATAGACACAATTAGAGGAGGACATGTGGACACAAGATGCTATAGTGTTTAAACATAGACTCATGTAAAACATGACTTGAAATATTTAGTCAGTTAGAGTTAAAATTGTATTCTTGAGTCTAGGAAGCCCTATTGACTTGAAATTTTGGATGCGAAAGGCAAGTGGCTATGAACTGAAGAGAGCATGTGGCACCAGTGAAGTAGGACATATAAAATTTGGCAGGTCTACACGCATAAAATAGAGTAAGCCATGCTAAATGAAACTTAGCATATTTTTGAGGTTTGCGAATTAAACACGAGATTCTCGGGGTTCCATTCTAATGGTGTATGAACAATTTGTGACAAAGCCATGTAGAGGATGTAGAGAGAGATGAACGTAAAGCATTAAAGTTCACAAATGTCAAAGTCTAGGTAAAGTAGGATGTAAAGGGCTTGATGGATTTGATGAGGTTTGGGGCTTGATTGTTTAACATATTTAGGTGTGAAGCCTTGAATTAATCAGATTCAATATCACTTAAGAGTCTATATTTAACCATAAACACAAAATATGAAGCTCACGAGGAAAAAAAAAGAAACCTGACCCCAAGGAAATAAAATAAAACCTACAAAATAAAACGAATAATCTAGAGAAAGCATAACAACATTTTGAGTTTGAATCATGTTTATGATCGAATATTTATGAGACTCATGAAATAAAAATGAGATAAACTAGGAGCACATACAAAGGTCCATACAAAGGGGCCCAAGAGAAAATTGGGTGTATTGCACAAGTGGGAACATACATTGCCTTTGATATTTGGCCCCCCAATTCTGTTCAATAGTTTTTGGGTATTGTTAATCAATACCAACAAGATTCCATGAGGCAAGATGACCCCCCTTGATAGTAGCCTGACCTGTCCGTGTAACTCAATGCCTGTGCAATTAGATTAGCTATAAAGGCATGCTCATCATATATATTCCATTAGATTACTTAAAGATTACAAACAAATCATGATTTACTAATTCTTGTTTAATTAATTTGAGGCCCTTACTAGAACCTCTCATTTTATAGTTAGTTATTCCAAGTCATGTGTGCTATTGCTACATAGTTTTGACAAGTCGAAACATCAACCTATACAAGGCGATCCATGTGACAATGAGTTGGGTGGCATAGCCTTCATTAAATTCAGATTTGCAATAAAAACCATAAGGCCAATTAAACATATATTATCTGGGTCCCTTTTAAATCATAATTTATGGGAGTAAACTATAGTTCAACTTCAATGTTCAAAACTAAAGATTCATGATGCACATATATAGAATTAAACATTTATCATTTTTGCCATTGCTATTTATTAGTTTTTAGAACAAAAAAACTTAATTTTCAGTCCATTTTATACATTTACACATCAAACATTGCCAAATTTATTTGAGTCCAATCCTTCACAAAATTGGCGAATAATAGAGAATTATTACTAAACTTTATCTTCAATCCCATTAGTCTTTGTGACTATTTGTAAGCATTTCTAATAATTCTAATTTCAATTTCTTAATTATCAATACTCTTGAAAATTATTTAAATTTCAAAACAAAATAAAATAGTGTAGACAAAACATAAAAAAATTAATATTTGAATACATTATTATTATAATAATTATTATAAAAACATATCAAAATTAATCCAAAAAATACAAATATACATTTTTCAACATTAAATTAACTTTCCAATTAAAAAAACGTCAATCATACATATACATAGTTAGCCGATAGGCTTTTATATGTGAGCATTATATAGTGCTCGGAAGTGTCTCACGCCATAAAAAAATTCACGCTGGAAAATTTTCTAATCTCGTCAGTTGTTCTTGTCAGCGTATTCCTTGAACCTAATATGGTTGCAAGTGCTAGTAATAAGACTTTGATTGACTAAAGCAAATGTGTTAAGGGCATGGTGTGTTGTTAAAAATATGGTCTTATTGCCACATCAACAAGGTTTAAACCCCCATTGGACTTTCATTGGGCTGTTGAACTTGCGAGTTTGAATTGCATATGTTAAAAGTGGAAAAAGTAATAATACCTTAAGAAGAGGTCTTCGATTGTGGTTGTGACCAGCCAAGCTAAAAGTTCACGAATTTAAAATTAAAACAAAACAAAAAACAAAAAAACAAACATTTACATTTTAAAACTTTTAAATAAAGTAATAACCTCCTACAGATTAGTTTGAAAAATGAATGTGTAGTATGCCTAAGTTTTATATATAAATATAAGACAAAAAAGATCGAAGTTAGAGAATACGGGTAAACCAAGAAATTGCTAAGGTTTCAAGGAAAAAAAATCAAGATGCTAAACCCATCTAAGTTGAAGCATTGATTGATTCATTGCTTTTAACGACGTCCACGAGACCATAGTCTATGGGACTTAGAGGGAAAAACAAGCTGCATCAAACAAGGAAACAAGGAACCATAGACAGTCTCCCTGTTACTTCTGGTTGCTCTCCATTTCACTGCAGATCCCCTTTCTTATGTTATGAATCTTGCACAGGTAATCTGCCGCTTTAACTATCCTCTCCTCTTCAAACAAGGTCGTTAGAGACCCCACTTTTAGCATTTCATTGTAGTTGATCCGGATGTCTTCATACGCCTTACATTCCATGATGTAATGTCATTCTATTTCCACTAAACCTGAGGTACATAGACGACAAGTCATATCCGCCCATTCTTCTTTGGGTGTCACCCACCTTCCCGTTTCACATCTAAGATGGTGTGAGCTAGTTCTAAGTTGGGCCATTAACATTTTGACTTTCCATTTGATATCCGCACCTATGTAGTACTTTGGTTCGTGGTCACAAGTGGGGTTAAAATATTTGACATAATGCTCTTTTTTTCACTCGAGTTGTCTAGCCCGCATGGCTGCCTTGGCTTTCTCTCTTACATACTTTTTAATTTCCATGTTTGTGTTTGGGCATTTGTGCATGTTAATGCCCCACTTATTCACACACTTTAAATTTTTCTTCATCCATTTGTTTTTCTTTCCATTTAACTTTTCCTCTGCCGCAATCTCAGGGTAGCGGTGTTCCTCCAAGTTCTCGATTCTCTTTAAATAACCAGAGATGGATTATCACCATCACCTCAATCGAAAAAGCCCTTGCTTCAGCTATATAAGACAATCTCATATGGAACTGTGCTTTTGATTTTAAAACTGCTTGTGATTAGGTGCCTCTGTAATCTTTCTATTTGCCTCCATTTTTTTGCCGACATAATGTTGCCCCAAACTTCACATCCATATAACACCACCGGTATAACCAGTAGTCCAAAAAGACTCTTTTTTGTTTTCTAGTCTCATAACTGTGTCGATCTACATCTATTTTGCAGCATGTATAACTCTTTCCAACCTCGTCCCATTTTTTTTGTTTTGCATGTCTCTCAGCTAAAATTATTGTGAAAATCAAGACCCAGATACTTGTATTCGTCTACCACCTCGAGGGAACTACACTCAAAATTTATTTGCTTCTTAGCTCTTCTCAAAGTGAAGATCATGATCTTGGATTTAGTTATGTTCACTTGCATTCCCACCTCTTGGCAAAATAACTCTAGAGATCTTATGTGTTCTTGCAAACCATGTGTTGTTTTTGCCATCAATGTAAGGTCATCAATGTAAGGTCATCAACACATGGTAGTAACTTCACCACATAATTGGCTAAATTGACACCCCCCACCCATCTTGTCTAACCACTCCTCTAACTTGTCCATATGTAGCCCAAAAGGAGTTGGGGACAACGGACACCCCTGCTTGAATCCAATGGCGCTTCCAAAACATTTTGGAAAACCATCTTTTGTTATGATCTTGGCTTGGACATGATCGTAAAGTCTATGGACCATTGCCCTATACTATTCTGGTATTCCTAGCTCCTCCATTCTACTGCAAAGCTTGTTTCTAGGTACCATGTCGAAAGCCTTTTTGAAATCAACAAAACAGCAAAAGACTTTAACTCCTTGCTTGTCCCAGATTTTTTCAATCACATGTCTAAGGATGACACCATGACCAATTGTGGAGTGCTTAGATCTGAAACCTGCTTGCCCTTTCGCCCTCTTGCTCTCCTTTTTTGTCCAACTGCTAATTATTTGTTTCACCATGCTTCCAAAGAGTTTTCCAAAGAGAGGATTGATCATTATAGTACGGTAGTTTGACGGGTTGTTGACATCCCCGCTCTTGTGAAGAGGAATGACCACACTTGTCCGGTTTGTTGGGAAACCATGCTGAATCACCCTGTTAAATATCTTTTGATGTGTGGTGCAAAGGCTTTTGAGCCCCATTTCAAGTGTTTTGCTTGTGAACCATCTATGTCCTTAGCTTTTCCTGTTGCTAGATTCTTAATTCCTTCTGTAATATCCTTTGTGGAGAAGAGTTTGGTCCTATTGTCGATTATCGGCGGGGTGGTTTTATCTTTATCCCTTTCGTACAGTGTCTTAGCATATAGCAGCCATTGCATGTCATTGATGTTACTCTCGACCTTGCTACTAATCTGTTGCAATTCTCTTCAAAAACCTCCTGGATTTTTCTTTCTGAGAGAAATCAACTCTTTTCTCCTAACTTTCATGTATTCTTCTTTTTTCGACCTCACCAATTTCTCATACATTTTCTTATTTGCTTTCTCTCTTCCAGATATTTTCAATGTTCTTTTGCTACTTTACATTCCTCATTATACTAAGGATTCGATGAAAAGCTGTTTTTGGGGGCTCTTCTAGCCTTGGATCTCTTGCATGCTGAGAGAGCTTTGTGAATTAAAGCCATCAACTGTTCGCTGTCTATTATGCCCTGTTTTTTGTTGGGGTAGCCAATATTCTTTATTTCCTGCAGCTATTTATCAATCATTGATTTAAAGATGTCTTGGTTCCCGCTATTCAAATGAATGTTGCCTTGACCATCAACTTTTTTACATATTTGAGGACTGTTATCCTGTTGTTCACCTTTTTGCATACTAAACTTTACGTAAATAGGGTTGTGATCAGACTTCATTTCTATAGGACATCATCTAATTTCTATCTCCTATATCTTTGATATGGCATTTTGTGAACAAATGACGTAGTCCACCACGCTTTGCCCATTGTAGGTAAGGCATGTCATGTTTCCTGAGCTTGGCCACATTTTTATGCCATTGCAAATAATCAAATCATGGAGGCTGCACATCCCTAATAGTTCTGCTCCAAAAAGTGAAATACCACCTTTTGTATCTTGGGAAACCCTTTCCCACTTTTGATTCTCTTCTTCTTCAAGCCATAGCAAGTTGTTATTTTGACCCTCCTCTATTTCAAGGTAAAGGGCTTGATTATTCATTGTTCTTGCATTAAAGTTCCCGATTAGCATGATCTTGCCCATAGCACAATATGTAGTTATGTCCTTTTTGAGTGCTTCATATGGATCTTCCCAATCTAAGTTCTTTTTCTTGTATGTTTTTGAGCCATATGGAGCAAAGTAGCATGCTGGAAGCCAAATTAATGGACTCTTGATTTGTAATCCTTATCCATATATAATGATTATTTGTGTCCTTTTCCAATTTTATGATTTTTTTCCATTCCTTCTTTATCAAGATTGTCACTCCCCCATGTCCTTTGCCGTTTTCAGTTACCTCATTCCAAACTGAAAACTTTGTGTAACCTTCAAATTCTGGGACTTTGCAGCCCTCATGCTCATGGGTTTCAACGAGGATTATAACGTCATTTCCCTCTGCTATGGGCCCTAAGCCAGGACCCCTCCTCTAGGGGTAGCCTCTACAGTTCCAGCCTACCAATGTGAGGTGGCCTTGGGGGCCCCGACTTTCTATTTATCATGGATGGTGTTGTCATTAATTTGGGCTTTGCCTCCATACAACCACGCCTCTTTTCCTGCATTTCTTGTTGCTACTACGTTCTCCCACTCCTTCCTCCTTTCCTCTAGTTGTGCTGGGGTTAAATCTTTGTCTATAAAAAGATGTGTACCTTTGAGAAACCTTTTGTTTCTTAATATCTTGTTCTTATTTTTTCGGTTTTTGAATGTCACCCATATATTTTTGCCTTTTTCTCCCTTTGCCATTTGACCAATTTTGTTTGCTTGTTGCATATGACCTGCCCAGTGAAGTTGTCTAGTAAGAAATCTCTTACTACCCTGCTGATTGCTTCTCCTTATCCGTATTATTTCATCCCTTTTATTATTATGTTTGCTACCTTGTCTTGCCTGTCCTTTTCTTCCCACATTTGCAATTTAATTTGTTTTTTTATGAGATTTGTTTATGCCCCTGTCTCCCCTTTTCCACTTGAGTCCAAGACTTGGCCTCCTCAAGTTTCTCCATTAATTTGGTTTTTTTGACTTCCATGCTTGTGAGCACTGATTGGATTTTTTTGATATGAGGGATGTCATTTTTTGCAGCTGTTTGACTTGCATTGTTGTTGTTGACTTGATTTATATCATGTTTTAATGTCAAAATCTGCTGCTGTCCAAACTCCAACGTGTATTGTGTTGTAACTTGTTTACTTGGTCCCTGAGTGCCTGGTTTTCTTGTGACAGCTTTGGGTTGGATTCGAAGAACTATTGAAATTTTTCTTCTTTCACCTGATTTTTTGCTTCAAGTTTAATCATTCTTCCTTTCAGGGCCATTAACTCTATAACATAAAGCTCCGATGACCACGTTAAGGGAGTCAACATGGGACTGTAAGGACTGTCTCGCCTCTCTGCTTCTCTATTGCTACTGCTGTCTAGATGCTTTATGTCCTCCTGATTTAGCCCCTCAATCTGCTGTTCCACTGTCTCAGTTGTCCCAAAATGTATTTCTTACTCCACCACCACCGAGTTTGTTATGGTTTTGCTCATCATTGGCATTGTTGGAGCTTTGCATGTTATTTTGGGAAGTACTGCAACGAATTTTCTGTTTCCCAACCATTTAGTTTCTTTGTTATTTTGGCTTGTCTGCATTGTAGGCTCTGCTTGTACTGTTTTGCATTGACATATGTCTGCCACTACAGTCTGATGGTGTTTTTGCTTTAGTGACTATTGTAACAGAGTTTCTAGAGCTCCTGCCGTAATAAACGAAGAGTTCACTGAATTCTCTGAGGTACAAGTTATGTTAATACCATATGGGATTAACATGCTTGTGGGTTCATCCGGGTTTCCCTAACCCCTGAGTTTCCACCACTTTTCTGTTTTGTTGACACTATTTGAATGTTCCTTTGTGTGCCTAATAACCGCATGTTCTTTTTCATTCTCATGGAGGTCCCGTTTCCAATTTTCGAAGCTGCTTTTGATTAATGTGTCTTGTGAAAAGGGTTTCCTTCCCCGTCAGTTTGGAGTGCCCTTGGTCTCAATGCTTGTTTGTCTTTTGCTTTTGGTGTGGTTCTGACTGAGGTTTAGTTTGATTTTGTTTTTTGCACTGGGATTTGTTTTATGTTTGAAAAAGCCACAAAAATGCAGCCGACAAACAGGAAAAAAGGAGATAAAAGAGATGGGCTCCTGATCCACTAATCTGGGTCCCGCTTTTGCCTTTGACTCCGCTCGGAAACAGAGTCTGCTTAGGGTTTCGCCGTATTCAGAAATGCTTCCGTCGCGGTTTGGCTCTGCCGCCTTCCTGCCTAGGGTTTCGCCACAGAACTGCAACGGTCTGCTACCGTCGGCTTGCTACAACCGTCGCTTAATGAGAACGACAATTATACGGGTCTGTGTACATGCACTCCGAGCTCTCTGGATTGAATCTGCGCCTTTCACGTTTGGAAATTTGCGTATTTCTTTCCAACAATGGTTGAATGTTGAATGGTACCGCCATTGATCAGCAGGTAAATTGGGATAGAGTTGACCAGCTGACCGTTATTCTCCACACCTGTGACTTACAAGTAGGAAGAGTTTTTTCTATACAGTCATATTGTGGGTACCCTGTTTTTTCCTATATTCCTCAAATACATCTATAATTATTAAAATACACACTATTAAATTTTAAGTAATTTGAAATTCATCTAGCAATTAGAGATAGTATTTAAGTACTATTCAGAAGTAGTTTCGGGTTGTACATAGGTTGATGCTAATAAGGTAACTGATATTTAGAAGTGTTTCCAGGCACTCTGCTTAAATATCAAACTTTGCAACGCTCACATAATCAAGGTGCTTACGCTGATGTTTATCTCAGCGACCAAGGAAAAGAAGTGGCATTATTTTTGTGCGTGGACGACTGGAATTATGAGGTAATTTACTGGTTGCTAAACAGTTGGTCAAATTCTGAGAGTATGAACATCTGGGATGTGAAAGGAAGAAACATACCCATCAGCAATGTCGAAAAATTTGAAGAGATGAACGAAATGATAGGTCATGTAGCGAGAAAGCTTGGCGAAGAGGGAGGCGCTGCGCTTGAGAAGGCAGGACTGACGAAATATTCTGGCAAAGATTCAGTCAAAGAAGTGCTATCTGGCATGATTAAAATTGTAACAGAAGAGAAGGACATCGTGCAACTCATTGGTCGTGCTATCTACTCTTTTACATGGTATAAAGGTGACGAATATTGTGTTCCGGATTCTGTAAAGACGGAAGATGTTGCAGAGGAATTCTGGAATTTTGTGTGTGACAGCTTTGCGGGCTATGTTGTAGAAATTTGTGCTAATAGAAGCCTTGAAGACATATGTAATATGCAGACATATGAAGACATGTATAAAATGAGGATGTATGTAGACATATGTAAAATGAAGACAAAAATCACCAGTCAGAATAATTTGATGATTGCTACCTCCATTCTCTTGCATCTCTCCCATTTCCGAAACGACATCATGCACGAACCAATGGCACATCATTGCAAGGGCAGTTGCGCTGAAAAGATTCTATGTAATGCTGCGGAGAAGGCAGCGGGTGACCCACAAAAGTTTAACGAGATGCTGAAAAATAACGCAATGTGGAGGTGCTACGATGACACGGGTAATTACGGGGTTCTAAGCAAGCTTTTATTCATTGTAACAAAAGCTAAATATCAAGGAGAGAAAATAGCTGGGAAAGTTGCAGACATGCTCATGCAATGCGGCGCTCAGCCTGGAAGACGCTATGCAATTGGTAAGTACATAAACAAAACGGTCTTACACGCAATTGCCAAATTTCGGGACAAAGATTTGGGGACAAAGGTTGCACAAGCTTTGTTACGCAGTTGTGATGAACGTAGCATATATGAGTTTGTCAATGCCGCAGATGAGAGAGGGACAACTGCTCTTCATACGGCTTCACAGAAAGGAAATGCACGAATCTGTGGACTGCTTGTTGATCACGGTGCTTTAGTTAAGGCTCAAGATGAAAAGGGTATGACAGCACTGCACTATGCAGTTGAAGGAGGGTTTGATAAGGTTATAGATGCAGGGACAGAGGTTGCACAAGCTTTGCTCCGCAGGTGTGATGATCAAAGTATATATGAGTTTGTGAATGCCGCAGATGAGAAAGGGAGGACTGCACTTCATAGGGCTTCAGAGAAAGGAAATGCACGCATCTGCGGATTGCTTGTTGATCGCGGTGCTTTAGTGAAAGCTCAAGACAAAAAGGGTATGACAGCCCTGCACTATGCACTTGAAGGAAGGATTGATAAGGTTATAGATGTGTTGGTGAAAAGTCCTCATGTCACTGAATCACTTGATTTAAAAGACAAGAGAGGACGCACACCTTTAGATATAGCTCTTGCCAATAAGGATTATGAGTCGACAGCCAAGTTGTTATTAATGTCAGAAGAGCCATCTGAAGCTTATTTAGATAAAGCTCTTCCCAATGTAGATTATGAGACAGCAGCAATGTTATTATCAAAGTCGAAAGAGCCAGAAGGTTATTTTAGTGAAGTGAATCAGGAACATCTCCTACGTAACTCTTTACTACTTGGGTATGTGAATATTGTTGATAAGCTGTTTAAAAACGGAATACGGCTGCCAGCTGGTGATTGTGATGAAGAAGAGAAAACAGCTTTGCATTTGGCTGCTATGTGTGATAATGAGTCTAATGCAATTGAAATTATTTTCTCCAAATTAGGGATAGAAGCTCCAGGAGATGTGGAAAATATCGTGGCCAAGAAGGACAAACAAGGGAGGACTGTTCTCCATGAGGCGGCTTTGAAGGGACATGAGAAGCTCTGCGAAGGTCTCCTGGACTTAAATTCAGAACTAATATATATCAAAGATAAAGATGGCCGAAACCCATTATATGATATGGTTAAAGGAGAATACAAGGGCACAGGTCTGTATAAGCAATTGTTGGATGCATATTTGGAGAGAGATAATCCCGAGGATGATTTGATGGACCGCAGCGGTCTAACCCCATTGCATGTTGCTGCTTCACAAGGCAAAGCCCAGGTTGTGAAAGAGCTGCTTTCCAGTGTTAAAATCAAAAGAAAGTATTTGAGCAGAGGAGATATCCTCGCACAGACGGCCCTCCATAAGGCAGTAAAACGTGGAGACATAGAGACAGTGGAAATTCTGTTGAACTATGGTGCTCACCCTCTCAGGGAACGTGACTGCGATGGGAGAACCGCTCTTCATTACGCAGTGCAAGCAGAAACTGGAGACAAAGAACAATTGGCCCATAAGCTTTTCGAGCGATGTGAATCAGACGAAGAGGAATCGCTCCTATTATGGGCTTCTGCAGCAGGCTTAGGAACTGCTGACCAATATCTAAGCAAAGACGATCCGCTTCACAGTTTTTTTGAAGCGGAAAAGAAAGCGATTCGAGAAAAGAGTGCGTTTAGAACAGACAATTTGTTGCAAATGGCTGCTTCTATGGGAGATATAGAAATGACGAAAGAACTGATCAGCAGAGGTTATCAAATTGGGGACATTCAGGATGCTGAGTGGAAGGAAAGATTAAAACCAGAAACAAGAGAGATTGTAGAGAGAGGTAAATTCTAAGTCCAGTCCTACGTGCTCTCTTTCATTTAGTATTAATATCACACTGCCATTTGTTGACGACTTGGATGCTTTACATGCAGTTTCAAGGCAACTTAATATTATTCCAGAAAGGGGAAACGATCATCCAAGCCTATCAGACGATCTGGGTAAATAATAAATCGGAGAAGATACCTGTAATAGATTTAGTGACAAAATAAAAATGTTCCTTCTAATATTTTATCCTTTGTGTAATTGAACAGGGAGATTTGACTATGCACGTGGTCTGGCGGCCTTATTTTTGAATCCTGAATTAAAACCTCCAATTACTGTAGGAATCTGTGGTGCATGGGGAATGGGAAAGTCTAGTTTGATGGTTCAGGTATCACTTGTTTAGATTTTAATTTGAAATGATATAGGTACACGACATTTTACCTGTCTTTTATTTGTTTTGTGTCCGATACAGACAGAGAGCATTTTACTGACAACAGCAGCTCAAATGGCATTACTTACATCTTCCAAATTATCAAGTTCAGCTTTAGAATTGCCTCCTGACATTCAAATATTAGAACTATCCAAAAAAGGAAAAAAGAAATATGATGCAATAGAAAGACAGATGAACTGTGGACAAAAGGTAAAATGCATCTTTATACTTGCATGCATATGCTTATGAGCTTCTAAACTTAATGTTAAGTGAAATGTTTGTACTTTGTTTATTAGAGTGGAGATTCTTTGAGGGACTTCCTAAACAAGTATGACCCTAAACATCATAAGATTTTTAAGTCACTTGCTGCTATGGACGCTAGTTACATGGTAAGTGTACTTATCACCGCCGTAATTTCATTTGAACTGGTTTAACAAAGTTTTGTCCCAATTGTAAATGTTCATTTTTGTTTTGCTGATAATGGTGAAGGCGTAAATCTAATTCTTTATGAATATGTTTGAGAACAATTAGTTTTTATTTGTTTCTCTATTTGTAAATATCTTCCCTAAAATTTAGGTTAACACCATCTTTCGTTTGCATTCTCAGTACAACACAAATGCAAAAATGCCTGCTGTTTTAACTGTTCAATACAATGCATGGAAGTATAAGAACGATACAGAAGCGCTGGCAGGTATGGCAGTAGAAATTACCAGAGAGTTAGAAGGAATCATGACCCACAGTCAATGGCTGAGCACCTGTTTGAGAAATACTTGGAAGCAGAAAAAACATACTTTACTGATTGAATTCTTCCCCTGTCTCCTCGCATTAGTTTTGGCTTGTTCATTAACTTGGATTACATGGATAGCGTTCGACAGTGACATGTTCAAGGGATGGGCAAAAGCAAAATTTGCATGGTTGCCCGTAAGTATGGTCATTGTAGTTTGGCAAATAGCAAAGTCAGTGACGGGCGTTTTAAAACCCGTTAGCTCTCAGCTGGTTAATTACATATCATTGCCAGATCATACAGATAAATTGGGTTATCAAGAAAGGGTAATCTCAGATATTAAATTTTTAAAACAAGAAATTGGTAAAGAGCCATATGGGGTGTTCACTGCCTTTGTCTGTGTCTTCAATACTATAGCCGTGCTGTGGCGCCTGATTACAGAATGTTGGTTACCCTCATTGCTTTTCCATTCTGCATGCCTTGAAAGAGAAATTCAAGTTCCCAAGGTAGCCCCTGCACGGACCAATCTTCGAATAATCGTTTTTGTAGATGATTTGGATAGATGTCAAGAATCTGTCATCTTGCAGGTATAGTTTGTTCATTTATCTCTTCGGCAATTTATTGATGCTTGATTGGGAAAAACTATTGTTCATTCCAATATTATTAAGACATTTTCTGTGTGGTACAGGTACTATCTGCTATAAACCTTGTATTGGCAGTGTGTGAAATCAGCGTGGTGTTATCAATGGACAAAGAATTTATACAAAAGGCAATAATAAAAAAATATGGAGATGTGAAATATAACAAGTGTTTAAAAGCTAGACAAGAACTAGCAGACAGATATTTACAAAAAATAATTCAACTGCCACTGGACCTCCCTCATCCTAGTGAAATTCAGTCGACGAGATTTTTGAAAGTACAGTTGGGTGTGTTCTCAAAAGGAAGCAAGGACCATGACCATGCTTCAGCATCAGAAACATCCGACCAGCGCAAAAGAACTTCTAAGCCAGGTAAGAACTAAAACATTACGGAGAGGATTGTAGCTGTACAGATTTAGAAACAAATAACTTCTCACTGCTTTTTAATTTACTAATAACCAATAATCTTATGGTCAATTTTAGTCGATGATGGAATGTCAATAGAATCAAGCCTACTTAGGGAAGGTAAAATTCCATCACAACATACCGCAGTGAGAGAAGTCGCAATAAATGTACGGCTTGCATCATATATAACAGGAGTAACTGAGATAGAGGCTGCATCAGATACAACAGAACTAAGTAAGATCTAACGACGTCTGTCATATTTTTTTTTGGTCTTACACTCTTTTCATCTCTCGAATCTGTACGCACCCATAAATACCGGGTTTAAATATATGACTTGTATAAAATCAAATGAGTAACTAACTTTGAGTGAAATAAAAAAAATAATTGAATATTAATTGATGTTATTTTTCATAGGATCTCCACCGAGGAATGACAGAGACACTTTTCAAAGGAGAAAGGAAGCTCATTCACAAACAGATGATGATGCAGGTATTAATAGGGAAATCCTGACTGCAAGTAGAAATAGAAAAGCAAGTAACAAATTGTTGAAATTGTGTGTGCGCTGTTTTAGATGAATGCCTTGTTTTGGACCAAAACCCTGTTTTATAAAATACATTTGTTGACAACAGACCGCTTTTCAGGATGCAAAAACACAAAAGAATGCATACACAGAAAAATTAATTTTATAGTAACAAAGAAATATTTTATAAAATTACGCTGTTGCTTTTTATTCTTTTCCTTCATCCAACACGTCACATTTTCTCCTAATGTTCCTTTGGCTGATATTCAGACGTAGACATCTAGTATGGACACCTTTGAGGAGATACAATATGGTCACTTGAACTTTTAATTTCTTTCATCAATTGAGGTTCGACAGGCATGCCTTGAATTCCATCTCCTCCCTCTTTTACTTCTATTGAGTCCAATGTTGCTTCATCCATAACTTCCAATGATTCAATGCTAGAGGATCTACATCATCTTCTAAAGATAGTTTCTTGGGATGAGCACTTATTTATTTTTGATTCCCTTCTTGTAGATTTCAAGGACACCATTGTAATTTTGTACAAAATGCATACATTTCAAATGAGTTCTGGAACTTTCTTTATATCCGAACAATTCAAAATAATAACTGGATATTTTCTACACATCTGAACAATTCAAAATAATAACAGGATATTTTCTACAACAAGATAAATACATTGTAGACTATTCTATATTGTAAAATGCTCCTGTGAATTTGATATTTATTCATCAATGCAGTTGTGCAAAAGAAAACGAGAGGGGCAAGATAAAATTTCTAAACACAAATGAAATCTACTATGTTCTGCAATTTTTAATACAAATTCATTCTAGTTTTTGGTTTTCTAATCCACGTTTAAAAATCCATTCAGCAATAGGTACTACTAAGTTTAGACACACATGTTCATGCAGGCAACGAAAAATCCACGTCAGTTCTGATAAGCGACGTAAGAAACTTGGTGTTCATAAGGTATAGCCAAGGGGAGCTTGATGCGTTTTGTTTTTTCCACGCGCTGACAATAAATTCCAGACAATTCTTGCCTCGAGAATGGAAGGTTATACTGAATTACCATGGACTGGTCCGGAACATACTCTGCCTCAACAATGAAGCCAGAAATGTGTATGGATGGAAGGTGCAGTTGATCGCGTGGATTTTTATATGCTGGTTATGGGAAGAAAACATGAATATCCTTATAGAGGTATGCTTAACCACATTATTTTTCTCAATTTTTCATAAAATTTTTAAAAATAAATTAATTTCGTTATACAGTTATTCAAGCGTTCAGTAATTCACTTTTTTGGGTGACAGCTGGAACCTCATGTTTTGATGAAAAAATTAGAAACTGACTTTTCTTTTCCGCAGGAGTGGAATGAAATTCGAGTTGTAAAAACCTCAGAATTCAATGGACCTTCTCTGCAAATGATCATAGATCATTTTATAAAGCTTGAGAGCAAAAAGAACATGATGGTGGCTGGGACAAGCCTGCATGAAGAAGAAGAAACAAATGAGTCCATCCTTGAAGATAGATTTCCTAAGAACAAAATTTTTGAAACAGAAAGCAGTAAGAAGGAACAAAAAAAAATGGGAAAGATGCCGAGGGTTGATACTGGTCCTTCCTCATTTCAAGAGAAAAAGGCTAACGAGGAGAAAGGAGGAGAAACTAGGCCTGAAGGAAACATTAATGATCAGGAAAGAAGCAAACGGGCTGGTCCAGGAAAATTGGAAAATTCTATAAAAGAACAGCTTGATACATTAGAGAAAACGTTAAGAAACGAATTGGATAAGTTGAAGAAAGAAATTAGAGATCTGAAAGGCTTGAAACAAATGAAGAAGAATGAAAAGGGAGCGGAGGAAAAGAGAAGGATGGTATACAAATGGGAGAGATTGAGGTCAGCATTAGACACATACGATGTCCCAATGGATGGCATACAGGTTTTTCAAAGGTTTAGATTTAACTGCATATCTGGGCATCTCCCTTGACCTTTAGTTGAACAAGAGAGTTAAGGCCTTGATAATTGTGCAAAATGACAGTTGTTATTGCTCTCTCTACATAAGCATATGTTGTAGCAGTTAGTCGAATACAATTATTGCATGGAGGTAGATAATACACCATATGCTTCCCCACATTTCTTCCCTTAACGCAACTAAAAAATGTCAATTTCCTGTGTTTCTATAAACCTTGCTTGCGGTTGTTTGATTATGATCTTTCTTTTACTCACAGCTGTGTAATTGTTATTGGATCACCGCGACTAAATAAATTCTGTGCATCTAAACACTTTTCTTGCTGTTGATTCTCATCTTGCGATGCGCTGGTGATAGTCTAAGTAGCGTGCTTGCTGATAGAACGATGAACTTATAATTTTAAATTTTGGGACGTTCAATATGTGGTTTTAAAATTTTTTGTTTGAAGTAGTCGATTATGGCTGCATTAACTATCACACGTATATTTAGCATGTTTGACTGAAATATTTGTTATGTTTAATATGAGGTGTGCGCTTAGCTTAAATATCATGTGTAGTTTGCATTCAAATACTATCAACACATGATGTTTTTAAGTTGAATGGTCTATATCTTCAATGTTGCACATTATAAAGATAGAAATTAAGTGTGTGCCATGTTGAGACATGGACCAGCTAGGACTCGAACCTAGGACCTTCCATTTGCTGCTGGAGTGCTCTACCACTGAACTATTGGCCCCTCTTGGATCAGTCCATCGTCGGTCCGGGTGTGGCTTATTTCCAACACCAACACCCCCCTTTAAGCCACACCTCTCGTGTGCTTGGGGCTCCTAGCCTGGGCCTGGCTCTGATACCATGTTGAGACATGGACCAGCTAGGACTCGAACCTAGGACCTTCCATTTGCTGCTGGAGTGCTCTACCACTGAGCTACTGGCCCCAAGCACACGAGAGGTGTGGCTTAAGGGGGGGTGTTGGTGTTGGAAATAAGTGACACCCGGACCGACGATGGACTGGTCCAAGAGGGGCCAGTAGCTCAGTGGTAGAGCACTCCAGCAGCAAATGGAAGGTCCTAGGTTCGAGTCCTAGTTGGTCCATGTCTCAACATGGTATCAGAGCCAGGGCCAGGCTAGGAGCCCCAAGCACATGAGAGGTGTGGCTTAAGGGGGGGTGTTGGTGTTGGAAATAAGCCACACCCGGACCGACGATGGACTGGTCCAAGAGGGGCCAGTAGCTCAGTGGTAGAGCACTCCAGCAGCAAATGGAAGGTCCTAGGTTCGAGTCCTAGCTGATCCATGTCTCAACAAATGTATTGGAGCTTAGCTCAATTAGATTTTTAGTGCAATCAAAGTGGTTCTAATGTTCTACAAGATATTTAAAGTGTTTAAATAAATTAGTATTTGTTCCACCAGCTGCACTTGGAAATGTTACAATAATCAACCTAATATGCAAAGCAATGTAACTTTTAATTCCCTAGACACTTGCGTAGGTAAAGTTGAAAAAATGTAAAAATCTACAATGAGGATAATGAAGTCACAATTGTAATTTTAATGGAATGATTGTTCAAATGAAGCTTCTATGTATATGGAGACAAAATGTGAATCCAAAAAAATAAAAGACTAAATTAGTGAATGAGATTTTTAAACAAAAAATTTGGGAACTCATTTTTTTTTGGGTGGATCAGTTTTAGATGTAATTATTTGGGATTAATTATATGGACTATTTTATTTTAGAATCAATCTTTGAATTGACTATTTCAAAGCCATCCATATTAGAACTATAATTTCTATTGATAGAGCCCTAAAAAAAAACCTGTCCTTCAAAATCTTCAATGGCCTCTCCATTGACCTATTTTCTCTAATAGTCACGATAAGTCCTTGATCTCCTCCTCAACCACCTAATGTTGGTTGAGGATCAATCATGTGTATCAAACATTATTGTGAGAAAAATCCTTGTTTAAATTTAAAGCCTCAAGGCCTTGAACCAATGAGAGAAGGTGAAGGCACATAACCATCATCTTAGTCACAATAACTATACTATACACTCTAATCTATTTATGATAAAGAAAAGGACAAGGAATAGAGGAAGATTGGTTGACATGTATATGCTAGAAGAACACTATCAAGTGATTAATATAACATGATTGACCCTTATCCCAAAGACTACTTGCACAAGCAACCTTGATTAATAGGAGTTCAATCATCTTATGTATAGTGTCACATGAAATCTATTTCTATACCATGGCATAACTATCTATTGCATGACATTATTGTTTGTGGCATGGCATGGCTTTACTAATTATGTTTTGAATATAATGTGGCACAACAGTAGTATTGAAAAGGAAATAGGGTTTCTTTTATGGGTAATCTAGGTCCAATTAATTTTATATAATAATTAAGCACTAATCAACTTAAATCAATTCTAATTGTTGGAGTGGAATGGATAAGTTTAAACAATATTAGACAAAAAAATACAATCACATTATAAATTGTAATAAATGAAGAGAGATTATCTAAATAACACTTGAAGCAATTAATTCTAAACTTGCACATCATGAGCATGGACTATGTTTCACACATTGTTTACACATCATGAGCATGGAGAAAAAACATTAGAAGCAATCTACTCTAAAGTTGTGTAATCTCTTAAGGTTAGTGCATCTACCCATACCTCTACCATGGAAATCTCAACCATTGCTACTTCTTCCATAAACCCTACATCTATGTTTATAATTCTAAGATAAATTGAATTGAGTAGCTTTGTCAAGCTTTACATTGATTTTTGTTGTTCATTAAAGTAATAACTCTGCATAGTCCTTTAGCAATTTGTTTTGTGGAATTGTGTGATGTTCATCCATTTAATCATTTCTTATTGATGCAAAATATTGGTCCTATTGGTCTTTTACTTAGCCAATAGTTAGCATATGTTGGTGTTATTCTATTAAATCTTTGTTTACACCTAAATATTATTCTCTATTTTAATTAGTAGAAAGTTGTTTGTGCATGAAGTGTTTATTCTCCTTAATTTGAAAATATCACTGTAGGGCTTGACTATAGACATTCTAGTGTTGCATCTAGGGTAAAAACATAGTTAGATATTTACACGAAATGAATAACCCCCATTAGAATCTTATACAATGTGCATATTTATAAATTATGTTAGTTTAGGTTTAGTTAGAACCCAGGGAGCTTTCTATTAGAATTTGAAGAATAGTTCTACTATTCACACTATTCCATTTTATGTTATTTTGAAAAAGACAAATTAAAATGTTGATTTTTTTGGCAACTTTATTGGGGAATGAAATAAAACAAGTTAAACTTGCAAGCAAAAACATTATCACTTTTGATAGAAGACTTTTCATCCTGGTTGATACTTAGTATACAATAGATAATGAAGGAAGGTAATGTTTCATAAATTTTGTGCCTTTTAGATGTCCATTCAAGCACATTTAAATGAAGGTTCATCTTCACCAACAATTTGTGAGATTTGTTGGGATCCAATCTAAAATTTTTCAAATTTACCTAAATCCTTATTCATTTTCCCCCAATTTTGTCATAGTTGTATTTTTTTCGTCTCCCAAGTATGCCTCATATGTGCAATCTTGTAAAATTCCATAAAATCCAAGTTGTGAGGTTTCCATATCATGTTTTGGTGTTTTTTTTTTAATGTTTTATAGGTTTTCACCCTACTATAGGATGCGAGTGTCCAATTAGATACTACATGTGTTAAGTTTTCTTTATGTATGTTATACCTTGTTTTGGTTTCACATCAAATCTATACAAACCTTTCTCCCCTTCGTTTCATCCATTTCTTCATTTTCCTTTTTGCAGAAAAACAACCCGGTGCTAGATCAACCCTGTCGTGTCTCATCCTCCATCCTATTCCACTTCCACATTAAAATCCCACATAAGTTTATCTTGTTGCTTAATCCTTAATTTTGCCAAGTTTTTTTTTTATAGATTTCTAATGGGTTCAAGGATATCATTTTTCAAGTTCATATCTTGTCATTTGGTTCTGTCTAGTTTCCTTGCAAATCCTGTTCACCATCCTTTTCCCGCTTTGTGAAAATTTCATTCTGGATTGAAGTTCAACTTTTACCTTTTGATGTTCACTTCCCCTTTCATCTTTTGCATCTAGTTCTCTAGTGTTTCTTCGCATTGCTTGTTGATCCTTCTACAAAACTTCATCCCAATTTTGGATCTCATTTGTTCCTCCTCCCTGTTTCCCACATCTAGTTCCTATGTCCTATTTTGTAGGATTCTTCTGCCCTGTACTCCACTTTATTTCTCTATGAGGTTGCATATTTGGTCCTATGGCATTTCCCTACATTTCTTCCAAATATCTAAAAACTTCATTCATCCTCTTTGTGGGAACCTGATAACCTCTAGGATGTCATATCATTTCTCATAATCCTCCAGTTCCCCTTTCTACCTCCACGTCTAGTCCTCCATGTCATCCCCAGAAATCTTTTTATTCATTTCCTTCCCATCACTTTGACATGTGGCACATGCCTATTGCATCACGCCTGCTCTTTGCATCGTAATTTCTAAAGTAGGCCTTTATTTCAAAATTATGCATTGTGATATGTTGCCATGTGTCCCTATTGACATCATGTTCTCTATCAAATGCCCACAAAAGTTTAAAACCTCCTTGAAATACTTTAGAAATACTCCAACAACCCCCAAATCACCATTAATGTTGTATTTGTGGTGCAAGAGGTACTCCCTCCTGCTATAAACTCAATAACACAGAGATTGTAACACAATGGAAACTAAAAATCATTCTAACATTTTATTGGAATCTCATATGTAAATGACATACAACAAATCTGCAACACACTGTACAATCTTGGCCTCTCATGACCTCTCTCACATGCACATAGACCTTCAGTTTGTTCCTTTGGGGAATCCTATCTCCTCTTGGCAGCTTGCACACTATATATCTTTCTTCTATGGCAGTGAACTCATTTCCATATCTCCATCTTCATTCCCAGGCAACGAATACTCCAAGCTCAATGGCCCTCTCTCTGGTCGATCTCTTCACACCGCAAGATATTCCATGTACTCTTTGTTACCTTGGGGTCGAACCCCCTGCCATCACTATCTTTTATTTGCTATATAGTCGCGCCTTTTACCATCAATGGTCTGGTCCTTATACATCTCCACACTTCAATTTTCAAAAGGAAATTTGAATCGATGGGGCGGGGAAATGAGGCGACGCCTTACTATTTGGCATGCCATCAAATTGTTTCAACTTACCTAAGCCACGATTTATCTCATGAAATACATTTTATTTGACTTACTTAATGCAGCGAACAAAATCAAATCTTATCACTTTATGCCATGCGTTTCAATAGCTTGGACAAATACCATTGGACTAATGAAAGCACTTTTCTTCATAAGTTGCCTCTTAAATCTGCATGGGTTCTTGTGAGACCAAATCAACCCCCCCTTACTATATAGTAAACTTTTGTAGTCTTCATGAAACCATTTCATGGAGACGTTGGTTAGTTTTCTATAGAGCACAGAGTCGTATGAGGTGGAGTAGTCATTTGAACCATAGCCTTGTGGTGCTACGTCCTCTACTAGGACTGCCCTGGCCCTTTCTATGTATACTGCCTTGTTCCAAGATACTACTCATATCTTCGACATGGCAGATATTGGATACTTCTTCATAACGTTTTTATAGAACTTAGACCTCGGAAAGATCTTTACTAGGACTAAAAAATGTCCAACTGATGCTATACTATGATCCAAGAGCATTATATTTCTTGCGATCTGGATTTGCATACAGAGAATCGAATGTTAATGCGAACCTTTCAGCAAGGATACAAACTTACAGTAATTGCTAGAAGTTTCACTCCTGCTAAGTCAAACTTTGGTTTTACAGCTTTCAAATTCGAAGCCAACTCCCAACAGCATGGGCACCCGAAATGCCGGAGGAGTGCCACCATATCCATTTCCATAACTTAAGATGCATGAAGATTTTCAATACAACCCAGCCAGTTGTGACAAGAAGTCAAAATGCACAACAAAACCAAAATGCCCCGTCAACGTGCGACAACTCTTCCGCGACACTTCGATGAATATGCAGCAATGAAAGATCAACTTCACTTGATGCGAATCACATAAGTGAAACCATTGTCAAGAAATTCCATTAGAAGCCCAAACAAACAAAAAAAACTAAAAAAATTAAACCTGCACTTTTTTTGGTTGATGATGATTGCTTGTTCACTCGGGATGCTCCTAAATCAATTTGACTTCTATGACCACCCATTTCAAGTAGGAGTTGCATTTGGCCTCTTCTAATTTGCATCACATGGGGCTCAAGGTAGATTTCTAGGGATTGAATGCACTTGCTGATGTTATTGCTTTAATTTGTTAAAGATTTTGAGAGATTTTACTAGATCCTTTGCAAATAACATGAACTTGAAAGATATAAATAGCTAGTTTCTTGGTGAAAAAATGGTTGATCATTTTTATTTCCATGCACCTGAAAGTGAGTTTCTTCTAGGGTTTCAACCTTTATTCATCTAGTTCAAGTCTAGAAAGCAATGTACTCGTGATTCATGGAAAGATTGTAATCATGTAAATGATATTTGTAATCGAATGTCTCCATGGTTGTACATAGATTTTCAAGGAAACTTTGAACTCTGTTAGGGTTTCCTCTTGCCACACTTGCTAGTTTGATTGTAACATGTATTTGATGAATGCAATGACATTTTAATTCATTACATGTTATGTAACGATCATTTTTGTGTTTCATTTGGATGTCTATGTTATCATGATGGATTATAAATAATGTTCTATTAATTGATATCATATCTTGATGTATGCATTTGCTTGGATCGATTCTTGTTATACTTTCATCTCATTGTTCTTTCTAATAAATTGTGACTTTGTTACCCACCGAATAGGCAATGATCTTGGAAGTTGTGATTAATCGTATTCCTTAAAATGAAAAATATCTTTAACCTATAGTTTAGGATTAGGTTATTAGTTTGTGTGCATCTCATGATTCAATGTTTGAACCATGGAAATATTTTAGCAAGATGGATGAACCAATAAAAAAAAAATCTATGAGGTTGTGGTAAACACACAATGGACATAGACGCATCAAAGGATGGAATAATAAGGGTAGGAAGGCGAGGGAGATAACAAAAAATGGCCATAAGAAGATGTAGATTGAAAGAATAATGACATATTTTGTGGTTATAGATTTTTGGTGACACAACCAATATTAGGTAAAGAGGAGGAATAGTTTCCCTATAAGAAACAGGTGATTGTTCCATGGAACAATGGAGTTATGGCTAGATAATTGACTCTGAATAGTTGGAGTGAGATGCCGTGAATGGAGTGTCATTGATTAAGGAAAGCTATTGGTTTTATGTTGATGTGGAAAATTTGAAAATGATTTTTTGAGTAGATCAATGATGCTCTTTAGAATAATGACCTAATAAGGTTTAGATTATAAGAATCAAGAATCGATAAGAAATAAGGTGGTGAACAAAACCAAAGGACTTATGTGTGGTTGAAAGGAGAGGATGTGATCATCATTAAGGATTAGGAGTTAGAAATGATACCTGAAGAAGGAGATACATTGGAGGATTGTGATCTATAGATTGTTCCCATAGAAGGAGAAACTAAGTTGAAGGAACAACTTTCCATGGAATGTGTCTATGGATTACCATAGCTTTAGGAAGGTAATAGTTCTAACTTCATAGTTGAAAACACATTTGTGAAAATGTGATAAGAGTTGAGTGGTGACTCTAGGTTGTAGATATATGCTTTTAAAAAAAGTAGACAAGTTACATGAGTTGTCATAGGGTGTCATCTTGAGAGAAGATACTAATTTCTTCTACCATGGTTAACTTATATTGAGGAGTGAATATGGTTAACTTATATTGAGGAGTGAATATGTATACTGTGGTGGGAGTAAAGAGAAAGATGCACATAGAGATAAAAAAAAAATAGAGAGATAGAGAAAGCGAGATTGACGGAGAAAGAAGAATAGAGAAAGAGAGATCGTAGTATGTAGAGAGAGAGAGAAGAAGAAGAAGAAGAAGAAGAAGAAGAAGAAAAAGATAGGTAGAGGGAGATATAAAGATATATAGAGAGAGGAAGATTGATAGAAGAGGAAGAAGAAGATATTAAATTTGGCTTCCAGGAATGGATATTCATTTTCTAGGAACGGATATTCATTTCTTAGGAATGGATATGCGTTCCTGGCTCTACACAACGAATATTCGTTACCTTAATAACAAATATCCATTATGAATAGACATTCGTTAGTAATGCATATCCATTATGCCTCGAGACTGCCTTGGATTTAGGCTTGGGACTTTCATAGTTGACTTTCTCTTAGCTTTAATGTGTTTATAGGTTTCACCCTCTTCTTCTAACTTCACCCTTCATGTTGACGACTTTTTTATTCAAATTTGATGAAACAAAAAGGGTTTATTGAAGAAATTGTCAGCTTTCTAAAAATATAAGATTTACTTGATTATAATATTATTTAACAATTATTAATAATGTTCTACATAGTGTGTCTGAAATCGTCATGGACACACTGATTGAAAAACATCTGTAACTTTCAAATTGTTTCACCTTTTTCAAATCCAAAAGATGTGTCACACTTTATGGTTTTTTTGGATATAGGTTTAAAAAAAATTGAATTCTAGTTTTTTATCGAGTTAGATTAGCTAAAAAATTACTTTTTAGTTTTTAAAAGAAGTCACAGTACAAAATTCATAACTAATTATTTTCTTGGAAAAAAATTTCAAAAAAAGTATGCATCATCTCCAAGCACGAGTCCTTTACTTATTTTTAAATATTCAAAAAAAAAAATTGTTTGCTCATACTTAGGTTGGTTGGAATGACACCCACTTTTTATTTTTTTCTAAAAAAACTAATAGCTATTCATTGAAATATTCATTTTTTCACCAAGTAAATTTATGTTTTTTTGAAAAAAAGAGTATCCCATAAACTAAATTCAATTCTCTACAAATTTTGTTCTTACATATTTTTCAAATTGTGTAGAAAATCCATTCAAATTTTCACACGAACTTGCTTAAGTCTGTTTTTTAGTATTTCATTGCCATTTAGAGGTATTGTTTGGCCAATCATGATCTTGCACTCACCTAGGTCTATTGTACAGTCTTTGTCCTTCACTAAAATATGTCATTGCACCCTGAGGTGACAGGCCCTTCTCATTTCTTGCTACTTTGTAGGAAAAAAATTTCATAACTCCCGTGAGTTTATCTAACTTATCTTCTATTGTTAAAGGCTTGTTCAAAGTTGTCCTATCTAGATGGGACAGTTTTACATCTGATATTTTAATGTGCTTCCCTGAAGCTCTCATGTTTCTTTCAATGTTAATGGCTATAACATATGCTTCGCTTAATGTTTGTGTACTCTTGTCCCTCAAACAATAACCAATTTTAGAGTGAAATGCACCACAGTACTGTTGTCATAAGGGATTGTGCCCTAAATGCTAAGCTTGTACAAGCTTGGCAATCTCGTGCAACATGGGAACGTTCTCAAACTATGGGTTTGCCTATTACGAGAACAAACCTCTGGAAGAGCCGGCTCCCTTTAAATGCCCCTTTGGATCTATATCTTGATGAAGAAAAGAGACAGAAGAATAATGTATAAATTGAAACTAAATTAAAAATCTATCCTAAAGGGGATGATGCACCAATATTTTAACTTAAATCTGCAATATGATGCACAAACACTTTCCAATACATCTGTTCTTACAATCCAAACTGATCAAATTTACTACATAAGTAATTCAAAGAAAGGCATGAGAAATCTTGTACAATCTGTGATCTATAATAAACTGAAATTTGTATACTAGCATCTAATAAATGAGACAAAGGATTTAGAGGTTTTGAAGGAAAACACAGAAAATTCCTATCAAATCACTCACAAATAAACAAGACAACTAGATTTGTATAGAAGAACCCCTGATTATATTAAAAAATGAAAGGAATCTCTACAAAAGAACAATAAATTGCTGGAAAATAATCTACTGCTCTGTAAAAATTGTAAAACATGGCTGAGTTACAAGACAATCTTCCTCTCTGCAATATTCAAAGGCAAAAAAGCAAGAAATAAGAAAAAAACATGAGCTTTTTTCCCTATAATAAAAAAATCTATCTCCAAAAGTGGATGGGAAGTCAACTCCAGTTCAAATGGACTCTAAAATATGCATGAATGAGTCTCAAAAAGCAACTCCAAGTTGCTGAGCGAGCACAAGAGAAAAACCTAAAAATAAGGCCTCAAAACTACTCCAAGATGAGCAAAAATAGCTCAAAACTCCAAGTCTCAAGGTCCTTGACCAAAAAACTGCCAAAATTAGCCATCTTTGACCCCGAGGCAAAAAATAGAACTCAAATATGTCTCTACATGAGTTTGAAACCTCAGTTCAACTCCTCCTTTTGTTTTTGCATTACTAAAGGGCAAAAAGAACCTAATTTAACAAATATTAAATGCAAATAGATGATTATGTCTTAATAAGTGTTATCTAATGCTTATATATCCTTCTAGGTTATTTTTTAACAAGTATTAAGGCAATTTATTATGAACATTGCACTTAATAGGTGTTAAATTACATTGTTTTTGTCATTTATTTATGCAAAAAACATAAGAGGTTTTACATTACAACAATAGCCCTTAAGGCACAATAATCCCCTTACAATTCTCCATGCAAAAAATTATATTCTCCTACTCTACCCTGTCATCAAGAAGATCTTCAAACTGTCACACTTGCCTAAGTCAAGTAATAAAGTAAAAAACCCCCTCATTAGCCTTCATCAAATCTTTGACCCTAATTATATTCTTTGATTTTTTGAATGCTTTAAGGTTTAAAAATCAACATTAAACTCTCAAAAAACACCCACAAACCCTTATGACTCCTGTGGACTCCACATCTCTCACTAGACATTATGACTTGAGGTTATTGACCACGTCCACCATTTGATTATGCAATGATTTTTCTTAAAAGAAAATAAAGGTCAAAAGTCTCCAAAAGTCATGAGCTAGCACTCCTCTGAAACAAACATACTCAAACCCTCAAACAAATCATTTTGCTTTTCATCTTTTGGACTTCTCCTCGCCACTGCGTTGCCATGGAGACTTGAGGGTTTGAAACTATCTATGAGATTCTCTATGTTCTGTGAGGGCATTCGAAGGCTTCTAAAAGTCTCCCTTGTGCTCTAGCTTGCTTTACAGGTAAGGAACACTCTTATACTTGTTGTGTCTACATATGGCATCCCTTTTTGATGCAAAAATATGGCATATTGCTCCTCTTTTTAGGTTACTATGTGTACAAGAAAATGAGGAAGACTTGCCATTCTCTGTAGTTTCCTTTTATCATATTATGGGGCTGTGAGTGTTTACTTTATCACCTGTTGTTTTTGTAGCAAGATTAGTCTATTTTTGATACAAGACAGTGAAAAGAAGGCCTTCTCTACACTTTCAACTACTCTCTTCATGTTTTTATGGTTACTGTGATCTTTTATTTTTCTCTGAGAAGATTTCACCAGTCATACGATGGCTGTGATAGTATTTGTTCTATGTGACTTACTTTTGATGAAAAACAAGCTATTTCTCCTTATAATGGCTCCCTATATCTATGATGGTAGTCTTGCTTTGTCAAACCCTAGCTAGGGTTTGTTGCATGAAACTCTGTGTGGTTTGCTCCTTTTAAGAACGCTGCTAGGGTTAGCTCTCTACTGTGAATAATGGATGAGCCTGCCTTCTTGTCATGAAAATCATGCTAGGATTTGATTGCTTGACAACTTCATGCTCACCTTTTCATTGTGCTTATTTGCTCCTTGTTAGATGCTCTTGTTGCAAGTATGGGCCTAACCGGTGTTGTCATTGATGTCAACATACTCCTGTTGCATTAATGATAAGAATTGGATGAGCTTTATGCTGAGAACATTGAGAAAATAAGTCCTAATCAGGAACATAGAGGAACAGTGAAGACAGTGAGGTAAAGATCCTAGATAAGATGAAGATCAAAGGATGCGCATCAAAGGGTTTGTAGATATGTGTCTTAAGATGATCTCGTAAAGATTTCAGAGGTCCGCATGAAGATCTGAAGAAGTTATGGCCACTCAAGTAAAACTAGTTTTGGTAGGTGTTCAGAGGTGACAGAGTGATATAGATAGGTCCGGTGAGATCCGGAATTGCAATATCTAGTTCTGTAGATTTGGTGGAGTGTTTAGGAAGTCAATGCGAAGTAACAACTCAATTGGTTCGTGGTCTAGAGGTCTGCAAGCATCTATTCCAATATGACAGTGATGACAGACTATGTTCTTAAGGTTCCAGATGAAGGTGAGAATGATTTCAGTAAACAGAAGTAATGTAGATGTTCTTGGTGATTGAGGCAAGCTTGTGGAGGTCTTTGGATTGTGTCTAGTTCGTGCTGGTGGTCCGCATTGAAGATTGAGCTCGTAATTGAAGAATTGCTTCCAGATGATGATGTTCTTCCTAAGTCAGGCTGACCGGATGAGTTACACATCCTGCAGAGAATCTTAAAGATGTTCTATGAAGAAAGGCATGTTCTTAAAGGAAGATTGAAGTCTCAGAACTGTGTGGCCGACAGTGTGCTGATCCGCGTGAAGTCTTTTGTAATTAATCATATTGTTTTTATGTATTTGCTCTGTAATGTTTGCCGACTTGGATGATTATCCCTAAGTCGATGTCTTGTATAAATAAGGAGTTGTAAAGTCATTTCAAAGTGTGTCTGTGAGGATGAGATTGTGGTAGAGAGGAGCGAGCGAAAGGCAGAGCAGAAGTATTGGGCTTAAATGGAACTGATTCAAGCATGGTAAAGATGCTATTCTCCAGTTCAATTATGTGATACTTATTGTTTTGTAGACAATGTGTCTCTTGTAGGTAGTGGGCCTGTTGTGAGCAGTGTGCTCGGGCAGTGAGCCCTAATTGGCATGTGCCATTTTGTTCTTTCTATTCTTCTAACAGAGAATACAATCTTGGGTTAATCACCCCGTGGTTTTTCCCTTAACCGGGTTTTCCACGTCAAAATCTTGGTGTCTTATGTGTTGATGTGTTTCTGCTCTTGATTTAATGCATTATGTTTCCATGATTGATTTATTATTATGCTACTGAATTACAAAGTGAATTTAAGTGTTTAATTGGAAGAAAGTTTTGGACAACTGATTCACACCCCCTCTCAGTTGTCTGTCCTAAATCTAACAATTGGTATCAGAGCCGAGTTCCTCTAAAAGAGCTTAACCGCTTGAGGAGATCCAGGATGTCGTCCTACAAGAAGGATAGTTTGTAGTTTGATGGAACCAATTTTAATCTTTGGAAAAGTTGCATGCAAAGTCACTTACAATGTATGGGAATGCAGTACTGGACCATGGCTTCAACGAAGTATACTCCTCCATAGAATGGCCTAAAAACTGCAAATGAAATCACAGATGCTGAAAACAATCTGCGGACTAAAGAAGCTCTTCTAAGTGCCTTGTCTGATTTAGAGCTGACAAATGTTGTTGACCTACAAATTGCTTTTGAGATTTGGTAAAAACTGAAACTTCTGCATGAAGGAGACAAGTATGTTAAATGTGCAAGGCTGCAGAGTCTGAAAGGAAAATTCAAAAATCTGAAGATGAGAGAAGATGAAAATATCACTACTTTTATGCCAAGAGTAAATGAGCTTGTTTGTGGCATTAGATGTGCTGGTGGAGTCTTGGATGAAGATGAGTTTGTTGGCAAAGTTCTCAGATCCCTTCCTGCTTCTTATAAATACAAGGTTGTTGCCATTGAAGAATTTAGAGCCCATTCAGGTATCATGAGAGATCAATTGGTTGGTAAATTGGCTGCATTTGAATTGACCGAGTTTGGAGATGCCCCCCCCAAGACTGAATCTGCATTCAAATCCAGTGCCTCTGTAAAAGGTAAACAAAGGTTTGATCTAGGAGAGAACTCATCAAGGAAACTATCATGGTATGAAAAAGCAAGAAAAGACATGGAAGAAGAAGAAACAGAAACTGCTCAACTTGAAGCCCTAATTGTAAAAAGACTGCCAAGAGGATCTAGTAAGTATGAAGGGAAATTACCTTTTAAGTGTTTTAATTGCAATAAGATTGTTCATTTTGTCTCAAGATGTCTGGAAATATTTTCAAGGCCAAATCCTAATAGATCAAGGTTTCAAAAGAATTGTTACTATTTTCATGAAGAGGATGATAATGAAGGAGTAACAGATGATGAATCAGAGACAGGAAACAAATCTGGAAGTGATTGGGTGTTTATTGCCATCAAGGAAGAAGATCCAATGCCCTCTGAATCTGTCAATCATAAAGTTGTAGAAAGAGCTCTGGCTGCTCAAGTTGAAGAAAAGAATGATTGGGTCATTGACAATGGATGCTCTCACCATATGACAGGTGACAAAAATAAGTTCATAGATTTGGAAAGGTATGAAGGAGGAGTGGTAAAGTTTGGTGATAATTTTGCTGGTAGAATTAGAGGTAGAGGAACTATTTCTTTTGATGGAAAGAACAAAACCGGTAATGTACTGTATGTTGAAGGATTGAAGCACAATCTTCTCAGTGTTGGACAGTTGGTGGACAAAGGCTATGATCACCGATTCAAAAATAGAAAATGTAAGATCTTTGAAAGTTTCGGAACAAAGATTGCATCCGGTACTCAAACAAAAGGTAATATCTTCCATTTAGTTGGTACTGGTAAAAGTTGTCTATTTGTGCAAATTGATCAGAGTTGGTTATGGCATTGAAGGATGTGTCATGTGAATTTTGATAATATCATCAAGATAAGCAACACTCAGGCTATAAGAGATCTTCCAAAACTGGTGAAACCTGAAAATAGTTTGTGCAAAGAATGTCAGTTGGGGAAACAAAGCAGTCTCATTCAAAAGCAAGGAACAATCTTCTACCAGATTATTGGATTTAGTTCATACTGATTTATGTGGTCCGGCAAGAATCAAGAGTGTGCAAGGTGATAGATACTTCATGTTATTAATTGATGACCATTCCCGGATGACGTGGGTTACTTTTCTGAAAGAGAAATTAGAAGCTCTTGAGAAATTCAAAATATTCAAGGCTATGGTAGAGAATGAAACTGGATTAAAATTAAAATGTCTGAGGTCTGATAGAGGTGGAGAATTCACATCTGGCGAGTTCATAGAATTCTGTGAGAAACATGGAATAAAGAGACAGTTGTTTGCTCCTAAGACTCCACAACAGAATGGAGTAGTGGAGAGAAGAACCGGACCATCTAGGAAGCATCTAGGACCATGATGATGGAAGCAAATGTTCCTCAAATCTATTGGAGAGAAGCTGTCGGCACTGCAGTCTATACTCTCAATCGAGTACAAATCAGAAGCAATACCGATAAGACTCCTTATGAACTTTGGTTTGGCATTACTCCTACTGTGAGATATTTTAGAGTCTTTGGTAGCAAATGTTACATTAAAAGAGATGAAGATCTAGAAAAATTTGATGCTAGAAGTGATGAAGGAATATTCTTGGGTTATTCTACTCAAAGCAAAGCATACCGATGTTATAACAAGAGATTAAGGAAGATTGTGGAAAGTACAAATGTGAAGGTTGATGAAGGAATTGAAAAACCCTCAAGGTTTTATGAATATGGTGAAGATGATCAAAATGATGTTTTTGTTCAAGAAGTCCAAGCTCCCTCTGAAATTCAGATTCAAACTGATTCAGTAAATCAGGAAGAAGAAATAAGTTTGAATGAACCTGTTCAAGAATCAGAAGTGCAAGAAACTCCCAAAGTTCCTAAGTATGTAAGACTGAATCACTCTGAAGATCAGATCATAGGTGATAAAAGCAAAGGTGTACAAACAAGAAGAAGGATTGCTCAAGATTCAGAAGAGTATTGTCTGATTTCAAAACTTGAACCTAAGACAGTGAATGTAGCTTGCAATGATAAAAACCCGACTAAAGCAATGGAGGAAGAGTTGATGCAAATTGAGAAAAATCACACTTGGGATCTTGTTCCCAGACCTAAAAACAAGAATGTGATTGGAACCAAATGGGTCTTCTGGAACAAACTGAATGAAGATGGTGAAGTAGTCAGAAACAAAGCCAGATTGGTCTGCAAAGGTTACTCTCAAGTAGGAGTTGATTTTGAAGAAACGTTTGCTCCGGTGGCAAGAATTGAAGTAGTTAGATTATTTCTCGCCTTTGCTACCTTCAAGGATTTCAAAGTATATCAGATGGATGTCAAATCTACCTTCCTGAATGGTGACTTGGAAGAAGAAGTTTACATTGAGCAATCCGATGGATTTCAATTGTATGATCATGGTGATATGGTCTGCAAGTTGAAGAAAGCATTGTATGGACTCAAGCAAGCTCCAAGAGCCTGGTATGAAAGATTGGATAAGCATCTTTTGAAGATTGGTTTCAACAAAGGTACTACTAACAGTAATTTGTATTTCAAAGTTGATCATGAAAATATCTTGATTGTTGAAGTGTTTGTTGATGATATCATTTTTGGAGGAAGAGATAGTATGTGCAAAACCTTTGCAAATCAAATGAAAAGTGAATTTGAGATGCCCATGTTTGGGGAAATGAATTTCTTCTTGGGTTTGCAAATCACTCAAACAAAGAAAGGAATCTTCATTTCTCAGACCAAATATGTAAAAGAATTGTTGAAGAAATTTGGGATGGAAGACTAAAAACCAATGAAGACTCCCATGGCAACCGGATGTAAATTGAGCAAAGGTGATGACTCTCCTAAGGCTGATAAGAAAATGTACAGGTCAATGATTGGAGGACTATTGTATCTCACTCAAACTAGACTTGACATTATGAATGCTGTTGATCTTGTTGCTAGATTCCAAGTTGATCCTAGAGAATCTCATGTCATGGCAATCAAGAGGATTTTTAGATATCTAAAAGGGACAGTTGATTATGGTTTGTGGTATCCTAGAGATCATGATTTCTCTCTTCATGCATATACTAATGCGGATTGGGCAGGAGATGTGGATGACTGGAAGAGTACCAGTGGTGGAGCATGCTTTTTGGGGAAGAGATTGGTTTCTTGGCTGAGCAAGAAACAAGAGGCAATATCTCTATCAACTGCAGAAGCAGAATATATTGCAGCAGCAGGTAGTTGCACTCAAGTATAGTGGATGAAGCAAATCCTAAGAGATATCAGAGTGGAGTATGAAGAACCTATCACAATCTTCTGTGATAATTCAAGTGCAATAAATATATCAAAGAATCTGGTGTTGCATTCAAAGACTAAACATATATCTATCAAGTTTCACTTTTTGAGAGAGCAAGTGAACAAGAATGAAGTTAGATTAGAGTTTGTGCCTTCCAAGGATTAGATTGCAGATATTTTTACCAAACCTCTACCTAAGGACTCTTTTGAGTATCTCAGGGAGAAGTTAGGGGTTATTACCCCTCCGGTGATGAACTAAGGTGCACTGGTGTGCATTAGTCTTGTAGATCTCACAGTCATATTGTGGTTCAGATTGATGTTTGTGAAGCTGCTACTCAGGGGGAGCAGCTAATATGGTTCTGAAGTAATGCAAGTATGTGCCCTTTGCCATTGATGTCAAAGGGGGAGAGAAGACATGTGAAAAATAAGTGGTTGTTGATCAAAGGGGGAGCAGTAAAGGAAGAGAAGACATGTGAATGGTTGTTGTTGATAGGGGGAGTTATGTCAGAAAGAAGAAGTTCTTGTCTTGATGGTTAAAACAGTTTTTCACATCATATGTTGCCATCAATGTTAAAGGGGGAGATTGTTACAAGTAGGGGCCTAACCGGTGTTGTCATCGATGTCAACACACTCCTATTGCATTAATGATAAGGATTGGATGAACTTTGTGCTAAGAACATTAAGAAAATAAGTCCTAATCAGGAATAGAGAGGAATAGTGAAGACAATGAGGTAAAGATCCCAGATAAGATGAAGATCAGAGGATGCGCATCAAAGGGTTTGTAAATACATGTCTTAAGATGATCCAGTAAAGATTTCAGAGGTCCGCATGAAGATCTGAAGAAGTTATGGCCACTCAAGTAAAACTGGTTCTGACAGGTGTTCAGGGGTGATAGAGTGATACAGATAGGTTTGGTGAGATCCATAATTGGAATATTCAGTTCTATGGATTTGGTGGAGTGTTTAGGAAGTCAATGTGAAGTAACAACTCAATTGGTTTGTGGTCTAGAGGTCCGCAAGCATCTATTCCAATATGACAGTGATGACAGACTGTGTTCTTAAAGTTCCAGATGAAGGTGAGAATGATTTCAGTAAACAGAAGTAATGTGGATGTTCTTGGTGATTCAGGCAAGCTTGTGGAGGTCTTTGGATTGTGTCTAGTTTGTGCTGGTGGTACGCATTAAAGATTGAGCTCGTAATTGAAGAATTGCTTCCGGATGATGATGTTCTTCCTAAGTCAGGTCGACCGGATGAGTTACACATCCTGCGGAGGATCTTAAAGATATTCTGTGAAGAAAGGCGTGTTCCTAAAGGAAGATTGAAGTCTCAAAACTATGTGGCCGACAGTGTGTTGATCCGCGTGAAGTCTTTTGTAATTTATCATATTGTTTTTATGTATTTGCTCTGTAATGTTTGCCGACTTGGATGATTATCCCTAAGTCGATGTCTTGTATAAATAAGGAGTTGTAAATCATTTCAAAGTTTGTTTGTGAGGATGAGAGTGTGGTAGAGAGGAGTGAGTGAAAGGTAGAGCAGAAGTATTGGGCTTAAATGGAATTGATTCAAGCATGGTAAAGATGCTATTCTCTAGTTCAAGTATGTGATACTTATTGTTTTGTAGACAATGTGTCTCTTGTAGGCAATGGGCCTCTTGTGAGCAATGTGCTCAGGCAGTGAGCCCTAATTGGCATGTGTCATTTTATTCTTTCGATTCTTCTAACAGAGAATACAATCTTGAGTTAATCACCCTGTGGTTTTTCCCTTAACTGGGTTTTTCATGTCAAAATCTTGGTGTCTTATGTGTTGATGTGTTTTTGCTCTTGATTTAATGCATTATGTTTCCATGATTGATTTATTATTATGCTACTGAATTACAAAGTGAATTTAAGTGTTTAATTGGAAGAAAGTTTTCGACAACTGATTCACCCCCCCTCTTAGTTGTCTGTCCTGAATCTAACAGCTCTTTCTTTACAGTGACAGTCATCTTTCATGACTATTTTATGACTTATTCTCTAACCATTCCTATTAATGACTATCAACATTTTCATGGTAACTCCTAGCAACTGGTAAGATAAAGAACATCAGCACTATACCCAAAGTACGTGCCAGCTACAGATCCTTTATGGAAGTGTTACTTTGCATGCTTCACTGTATATTTCATGGTCATAAGTATGTGATTACTCTTTCCTATCATTACCCGAGTTATTTGTCATTTAATAACTGCTGCAACTTTCTCATAGTCTCTTGTCTTCATTGTGACTGTAATGACAATCATTTATGATTGTTACTTTGACATTATTGTAGGCATAAAGCTTCTTTCATGGTGAACACTCTACCTTACAATTGTATTCTTCTCATTGTGAAGCAGTCCCTGCTAGGGTTTGATAAGCTTCTACTAGGGTTTTGTGGCTGCACTACAGATGTTGTAACTACTACTCTTTTATAATGGCTTCCCTTACAAACCTTATATGCTCTCTCAGATATCTTTAAGGACTTTTCCTCATGGTGTTTTTTCTCTTTGGAAGCCTCTTATGATTGTCTATTTGCTGTTAGTGACCTCTTTGACAGTTGGCATATCATCCATTTCAACAGTAAAAAACTTAACAAGCAATTTTACACATCATTCACAACAAAAAGTGGTAAATATTGGTCCTATTTTAATGTCTAGATTCACCTTTGAATGTTGGAGTGGATGATTTTTAACAATATCATTTGAAACCTTTGTTATTCACTGCCTTCATGATTGCTATTCCAAAGCATATTCTGATGACTGTCATCATTCTTTCATAATGCCCCTACTGTGATTGTCCTTATTTTGTGCTATAAATACTCAAAGTAATTGCTTCTTATTCTGATGGCATTAAGAACTATTGCTTTTGAAGCCTTAGCTACCTCCATCTCTTTTATAGCTGCTATTTATGATTGTTAACTGCTTTTTGCTAAGATGACTTCTCCTTCATGACAGTGGTGACTATACTGCATTGCATACTATATCTACTATTTTGATGTTGTACCATAGCATTGTTATATACTTTTTGTCATTTATGACTACCCCTTCAAAGAGTCAGAGATAGAGGCTGCTCTTTGCAAAGTTTACACTCTGCTCTCTTGTACCAATATGAAGTTCTTGTGGATAGACTGTTAAAATGGTTTTATATAGTCTTATGAAATCTTGCATTCACTTCACCTTTGACTATTATCTAGCTTTACTATGATTGCTCTGAACTAGTTTATATGACTATCATACATCTTCTCTGTTATGTCTACTATACCATGCCTAAGTGAGGGTCCTTCAAAGATTAGATATGTGACACAGTTTCATCATTTACTCCTTGAGATGATACATTTTCATGGGCTCCTGCATAGTTTTGATTCCTTATCATAGATAGGAGTTTGAACTCTTCTTTCTTATTATTCCTAAGCAGCTATAGGACCTTGATCTAGAGTAAGTATGAAGATACCTTCTTGCAACTATGATAGTCATTAATAGACTCCTTCCTTATTTTTGTGAAACAGTCATTGGACTGCTCTCTTTTCATATATCAGACCTTGCTTAAATACCTTTTGTGACTGTCCCATTTCATGGACATTTGCCCCCTATTGCTTGATAGACTTTGTCACACCTTTTAGATCTTGTCAAGGTAACTACTATGCCTGCTTATAGTCATTCATGCTTGCTCCTTGATGTAATAACAATCTCCATGATTGCTTTCTTTGTTTGTTCTGGCTATCTCAAAGACCTATTGCTTCATGACTGTCTCACGTGCTTATGTAAGACTGTCCTTGACTAGTGATTGTTCCTTGACATAGAATGATTGCACTTTGATAGGTCTTTTGATTGTCATGTATGTATACTACATTGAACCTTGGCTATTGTATCTATTACAGTCATGTTAAACATCCCCCTTTTCTCTTTTGATGATTATCATGTCCCTAAACAAGATAGGGCAGTACACAGGTATATGTATGTTCTTTGTGGTGTTTTAGGACTACTCCTCACTAATGCACAGTTACCTCTTTTGTTGATGACTACAACTTACAGCTATAACTACTATCTCACTTTGATAGATGTTGTTCCTTTTCATCTATTGCTCTTCTCACATTGCATGTATCTTACTTTTCCAAGGTTCTCTGCCACTTTTGATTTTCTTTCATTGTCAACAGGACTGTTGCCCTTCCTAAGAAGATGTGCACTTCATTATAGGTCTCCTTCCTGAAAGATTGATAACAAGACTGTACCTCTTTAATTCTCCTGGTGGTTGCTCCATCTAAATGCATACTATATCTTCTTGTACCTTGAGGGTTGTGACTATGACAGTCCATGGTATTGTCTTGATTGTTGTTTATGATCAAGAGATGGGTTGCTCCTTGATGATGAATGCAATGCCGTTTATGACTAGACCATCAACATTTATGGTTATTGTAATAAGTGACATGACAAATGGTCTTTATGCACCTGTATCTATACATTAAACAAACATGTTAGATAAAACATTGAGGTTGAAGCCTCTCTTTTGATGGTTTGATCATATTTTCTCCTTCTAGCTTCATCTTATGCATTTGATGCTCTATTTATCTATTCCATTTTGTTGATCTAATGTAGAATAGCCAGTACATTTTGGATTACTGTATATAGAAGCATAGTTGAGACCTTGATCTCTAACATCATTTTTCTCTTCCTCCCATAGGTCTTCTCTTGGAGCTATCACTAGGACAACTAGAGGTGTTGATGCAGACAACAGGATTTGTCATTCACTCAGGCAATGACAGTCCCATCTTGCTTTTATATGCTTTCTTTTCTAGCAATGCACTTCTTATTGTGCATCTTATCACCTACAGTTACTCCCATGACTTGTGTGGGATCATATAAACACTTCTCTTTGAATATAACAATTATTTCATCTCATACAATGGCTCATGTATAATTTCTCTTTGTAAATCAATTGCATAGCACAAAATGAACATTATTGCACGAAATATGTGTTTATAATCATGACAAATTTGACAAAGTTATAAGTACCTTTCTGAAACTGTACCAAACTGCAATGAACACATCTAAACATGATCTGCAAAGAACTAGTTTATCTTCAAGTTCACCTGTCATCCTTTGGATACCTCCTACCTTGCTGGGGCACTCTTCATTTTATCTAGATCGTGTAACAACTCTGTTTGAGCTGTTACATAATCTTGGTAGCATGATCATTAAACAATTCTTCACCAAGATAGTAGATATTGACTGGATGACTCATGAACTTAATTCTTCTCTTACCCCTTTCCTTTTGACATGTCTACTTCTTCAAAGCAAAAACATAGATTGTTGTTACAACCTAACCAAATTGGCTACAAAGCACAATTTGGTAACAAGTACAACACTAAATAAATTGATTCATTAGGATTGAGGTGACGAGGGACCTTTCTCATGGTCATGATGAAGCAGATGTTGAAATCAACTATTGTTTCATTAATTGTCTTCTTGATAGCGGTGAGTTCATTGATGAAAAATTTGGGGTCAATCCTATCCCCATACTACAATCAAAATACTCTCATGAACTCATCCCATGAATCAATAATATTATATGGGAGGCCCTTATACCCTTCCTTTGCACTTTCTTCTAATGAATTCACAAAGAACTTCATCATGACATCTTAATCTTCTATCTCATATTCATCAGTAACATTTATAAAGTGTCTAACATGCTCTTCACCTGTGACTACATTGTTACCCTAAAATCTAGGTATTTTCCCTCTAATCTCACTAGGAATAGGATTAGGAAAGTCAGGGATACCAAAGAAGTCAAGTTTCTTGTACCTTTATGCTCCCAAAGCCTAATTGGGTGGAGGGAACCTTTGTGCTTGTCTTCTTTGTGCAATTCTAGGATTTTGAATATTTCCAAATTGTTGATTCATTTGATTTTGCAGTGGCTGATTATGAACATTAACATGATTCCTACCCTTTTTCCCCACTTTTTGATATTGTTGTTGATGATCGTGATGTTGATTCCTGCCCTATTGCTAGGCATTTTGAGTTACCTGGGCCTGCTGGGAAAGTATAACCTAATGTGCATCTAGTAAAGCCTATACTTCCCTTTGCCTTTTCTAATATGGTCAAGTAGGTCCATCTCATCATCAAAAGTCCTTTCCCTTTCATTAGCATCAAGCTGTCTAAACTGACCATCATTATTAGGAATATTTTCATGCTCATTTCTGAGTGATCTCATAGGTGAAGTGGGATGCTGAGTGTTTTGATGTGTCTCTTCATTTTCATTTGGCATTCCAAATGCCCTCATGTTTGCATCCCAAAATCTACCCCCATTTCCCCTACTAATAACATTTTCATTCCTTCTGACCTCATACTAATCCATATTTGTTCTTCTATTGTTCCTAGCTTGGTTATCAGCAAAATCATTTGATGTGCATTGAAATGGGTCCATTAGATCTACAAATGTATCATTTATCCCTGATGTTACTACTTGATCTTGAGCAAGTTCGATCTATATGACTCACTAGCATTTCTTGCTCTCCATCTATTCTATTGGCTCCTTGAGCAGTCTGATGAGATTTCTTGTGCTGGTAGATCCTCTGGTCTTCTTCTACGATCGATTTTGATCTATTTTAACTACAACTAATTCTTGGGTAAGGTTAAACAGAGTCACCACTTCCCTGTTGGAAGAAATACATGAATTTTCTCTATGTTGAAAGACTACAATAAATATCAACCAAATCACTTGTCCCTAACAATGGCGCTAAAGTGTTGGGACAAAAAATTGTAAGTCCCAAATCTTAGAGTATATTCTTACCTTTGACACAAGGGGATGCCATTAAGAAGGTAGAACGGGGGGCTCATCAATAGACTAAGGATGGTTAAAGGTCAACTGTAAGAGTGGGTAATCTCTTCTTCACTTCTGGTTAAACTAAACCAAGGAGGGTGTTCCTAGAGGTATCCCTCAATAAGGGTTAATCATAATACAAAACATATGTAGGAATAACAAAAGTGGTGATACCCATGATGCCTTTCTAAACCCTAATGGTGTCACTAGTTTAGACATAAGCTTACTACATCAAATGACCTCTTTTTAAGTTGATAGAAACATCAATGTAATAATGTATAATGTGGGTATGCACAATTAGTCAGAAAGAATGAAACTTGCTTATTTTAATAAAGATGATTCTTTGACTAAAACACATAACTAAAAGTGCATACATATTTATAAACTACTTTAGACTTGAGATGATTGTTTTGATTTTTAAATGAGTGGGGATGATCATAGGCCTCTCAGACCAGTGCCTATCCAATGGGCGATAAAGTCTCACATTTATCAAAGAAGAACAATAACAGAGGGGTGTATGACTGCCTATTTGATAGATTCAGATGCATACAAATCAATATCAAACCTTGAGAATACTTATTAATCCAACACCTTACAACATTTATCCATATGCACCTTTGAAATGACCTTTTACTAAGCTTGAAAAGAATTAAGAACTATCACATTCATTCAAATAAGAGGTTACAATCACACCACAAAATGTGGCAAGAGAAAACCCTAACTGCACTAATTTTTCTGGCAGAAAACTTACAACAATGGAGAAAAACATAAATTGATATCAAAATTACAATATAATCCACATACACCTTTGTTGAATGCTTCCTGAAGAACTGAAACTAGATAATGGATGAAGCCCTAACTGCACTTGGATATCTGGTGTATGTACAAAGAAATTTTGCCCAGAAATGACCCACTGGTAATACATATCCATCCATGTATATGTAGCATCATTTTTTGGGTGCTATCAACAGGAAAACCCTAAACGCCCATCTACCTTAGTACTAGGTACATTGAAACCCACCAACCTCCACCTACCAGCAACCATAGATGCCCTGTATTCATGGCGTGTAGGCATTTGAATTGAAAAACCCATGAAAAAGAGCTCACACAAGACCTTTATAACACTTTAGTGCAAGAGTGCAACCTTGAAATTCTAGTGACTTGGTGAAGCCGCACCATGCATTGCAACCTTGTTAGTGCAGAAGTATAACTTCAAGCTTCTCCGGGTTACAGATAGCCATGCTAGCGTGCTAGTGCAACCTCATAACATTTATCCCTTAGAGAAGTTGTGTCAATGAGTTGAGGAGACTTTCTTAAGATTGATAGCGCACCACCACAACTTCAAGATTTGGCATATTTGTCAAAGCTATGTTGGAGATCTAGCATACCAGCCCAACCTCAAACATGTGCAATTTGAACAAAGTAGTATTGATGCACTGGAAAGGCTTTACATCATATTTTACACTTAGAAACTTTTTAATGAAGTAGCACCTAAGGATTTTGGTTACTCCACATAAATATTTCAGGGTTTAGACTTAGACAAATTTTTGACATTGACCCACATATAAAATAATCTCGGATCATATATCAACATATGGGCAAAAGGGGGAAAACACAAGTATTTTACTTGATTTTCACACAAATTTTGCAAGACAAAAGGCAATAAAACCCTGGTGCCAACACTCTCTATATCTCTTTGTCTCCTTCTCTAGCTCTTTATTTCTCTTTATCTTTTTGCCTCTCTCTCTCTCTATATATATCACTATCTTCCTCTTTCTCTCTTTCTTCCCCCCTCTCCCCCTCGTTCCCTCCCTCTCTCTCTCTCTCTCTCTATGTTTCAAGATCTCTACACTCACGATATTTAAGTTTTATTTGGTCTTCTTTGGAAGAAGAGACAAATGACACATTTCCAAACATGAGGCACCTTTCATGCAACACATAAGTAGTAAAAACAATTGTCTTGATGTTGTGTAATGTATCCAATAGGGCTTCCTTACAAAATTTGTGGATACGAGGTTATTGAGCATTTCCTAATATATAATTTTCTTTCATTCTCTATTCCCCCCTCTCTCTCCACTTCTCTATTCCTCTCTATTCCTCTTTCTCCCTCCTCTATCTCTCTCCAACTTTCTCTCCATTATATTATTTCTATATATCTATCTCTATCTCTTTATTTATTTATATCTCCCTCTCTCCCCCTCTTCCTATCTATCTATCTCTAGTTATCTCTCTATGTTTCCAACTTTGGATTATTAGCATTAAATGGTTGATCAAACATTAGTATCTCTTTATCTCTCTCTCCCTTCATATCTCTTATCTTCTCTCTTGATGTATCTCTCCTTTTTTGTATTCCTCTTTCTCTCTCTCTATTAATCTCCCTATTTATGACTACATTATATCACTATTGTAAGACTATTGCATTTAAGGCCTACTATAGGTACAAATCTCTCTCTCTCTCTCTCATGCATCTTTAAAGAATAGAAATTTCTTTCTCACTAATGCAACTTTTGCAACCCCAGTTCTAGAGAACAAAGAAGGGAAATTGATCCCCTTTAGATAAATAGTCTTCAAAATAGAAAGATGGTATCCTATAATGAACAAATTATCAAAGTGATACATTTTTCCTCTTCTTCAATTTTTACAAAGTATTTAAATGTATGGTATATGGAAGCCAATTGACTCACTACTATTAAAAATATTTAAATGTATGATTACAAAGTCTCCTTCTGGGTGGTTGCAAAAAGTTGGGGGCCTAAAAGTGGCCAACTTAACAAAAAAACTTCTAAGACATAACGTGAGCACGTTATAATGCACTCGTGTTATGTTTTGGTGATGCCGAGTCTAAGGCTTGGCAACACCAAGCCATAACATGCTTGCATTATAATGCGAGAGTGTTTTGTTTAAGTATTTAAAAAAACCTACGTTTATGCTCATTGTTTCATTTCATTTTCTAGCAAACCCGTAGCCTACAAAACCTTGAGAGTGCACTTGTGTTATTGGAGGTCAGATTCATTACCAAATTATTGTCGATTCATCATGAAAACGATGCCATGAGGTTAGGGAGGTCGAAGGAGTAAGTTGTATTTGCTTTTTTGTGTGAATTTGTTGCTAAATAGGTAGGTTTAAGTAGATTTTTGATGTAAATTTCTTTAATTTACAGGAAATGATAATGTACCTCCTCCTCCTGAAAATTCACAAAATCCTCCATCACCTGAACAACAAATACCTGCTGAAGAACAACCCTAACAACAAACACCTCCATTCATTCCTTAATATGCCCTTGGAATACAAGAAAATTTAATGGGGTAAATTGAAAACAATAAAAAATAAATTGAGGACATAATTGCAAGGTTGAAAGATCCTGCAACTTCAACCTCGCATAGATCCATGCTTTCTCAATCTCTTGAATCTATGTTATCAAATGTAGATTCAATTGGCAAGCAAATATCTAGTTGGTTAGAAAAGAGGAGAGAATTTAGAGAGTACTATGCAGACAATTTGTCCTATGAACAAGTAAAAAATGAATAAATTACAAAATTGGACTTGTGTTCCATTTTCATAGACCCACGAACAAATAAACCTCTACCCCTTACATGCAAGAGGTTCCCTATCCATTGGTGCAACAACCAAGCGATAAGGGACAATTTTGGGTAGAGGTGGTGGATGGTTTTTGACCATTCTCCATGCAACAATAATGAGGTCCCACAATACTTTTTGAGGAAACTCTACTGCGAGTTTGTCAAACATAAAGTGCAAAACTATTTTGATATGCAAGACTTCCAAGGTAGAGGTGGGGGGTCAGCATAGGATAGACTAGGGGCATGTGTTGACCCATAATGGCTAGCGAGATGAGCACTCGCCAAACCAGCCCATGAGCACATGTTTATCCCTTCCATTTGAAGGAGAGTGCTGAGGTCGAGACACTTCAGTCCATTAGTGCCTTGATCTAGAGCATAATTGAACATTCCAGTCCTACAACACAACATGGGCTGGGGGAGAGTTCGAGGAGTAGGGTTCCACCCCATACTTGTTAGGCTTGCAGGTCAGCCTGTGGTTATGACCCCACGGATAGTTAGGATGCAGGTGCACATGCTACATCTACAGGTGAGCAGATGGTGATGATAGATGCCCTCCTGAGTGAGACTTTTCGCATTGATACTCAGGTAAATGTTAGCAAGTTCATTGAATTTAATTTATTAAATTTTATTTTTGAAATGCAAGATTAACTAATTTAGTTTGATGATTTTAATAAATTTTCAGGGTCATAGCGTTCATGTAGTTTTCAACAGTTCTCCACCTCCATATTACACTAGGACATCTACTGCTGAGGTATGTAACTAGTAAACAATTATAAATATTACATGGGAATAACATTGTTATATGAATGGTATTCTAATATCTAATTTTTGATATTGAATAGGTTAATCTTGGAGATTTCATTGCAACACCTCTCAGTGGTGGTGGAGTTCAAAGCTTCACTCAGATAATAAAATAAATAGTTTAATTAATGAATTGTACTTACTAGATTTGTGTAGCTTATATTCATATCATTGATTACATTGCATTGCACATCTTTCAAACTCAAAGCATTACTAGACATTGCATAACTAATAACTATATGTTGATAAATGACAAAATTTCAATAACAATATAGTTATTTGAAAAAATGCCTCAAAGAAATGTGGTCTCATGGAATGCCATGACAAGTAAATGCATAGACAAGGACATCACCATGAAACCACATTTCTTTGAGGCATCTTTTCAAACAACTCACTACCTTGTCTATGCTACCACATTTTCCATACATGTCTACCAAAGCTTGTTGATCCCATCCACATTATTCTTTGACAAATTCTCTCTAATAAACACATCCAATTACCACCAATTAGACCCCAGGACATGACACCAGAGAGGGGCACGAGACTATGACATCTTATATAGCATATGATTGACTCCAACATCATTTAGGTTTTAGGTATTAATTATGGGGGCAATAAGTCACCCCTAACCAAAATCTTCAAATCTACACTAACCCATTTCCCTACAAACTATGTCAATCCTGTTAACTCAATTTCTTCGATCCCTACTTTTGATCCTACATCTAACCCACCTAAGTCTAATGAGGACCCTTCCTTTAATGCTACTATATTGTTTAAGATGATAGGCACATTAGACATTCAACCTTATAATTTCATTGTTCAACCCACTCCTACACCTGCCATCACCTTCTTGCTTTAAAATGTGCCTACTGATGATTATAACCATCCTCTGTAGATTGAGGCACAAGCACACTATAAAATTATCTTTGAATCAAGGTAGACCACTTATACATCAAGGTGGAATTAATGCAGTTACAGAGGAACACTTATACATCACTAGGTTGCAAAGAGATTTATATCCCCCTTAGATATCTCCTAGTGTACACATAATGACACTTCTATACCTACTTTTGGCTCCCTCACCCTACTAATCTAGGTAGGACCTAAATGCCTAGATGTCTCATGTCATATCATCCCCACCTCATACCACTATCTATTCTCTTAGGTCATCCTTGGCTCATTGCAATGTGGGTTGTCCCTGAACTATCATCCACTAGTGCCTTAAATTCCCTATGATGGTAATGTCTTCACCATTTCTCATAGCCCATACCAAGTAGTTGTTACCTTAAGACACTTCTCCTTAGATTATTTTTCGTCAACCCCTTCTAGTCCACCTCAACCTCATACCAATTCCCTCTTTCACCTTTACCTATCATATGCCTCTAAACGCATTGCTACCCCAACCCCACAACCTCTTTCTATTACTTCACCTACTCCACTAGCTATGCCCCTAACTTCCCCACCATATATCCACCTATTACTACTTCACCTTCCTCATTGTCTTCTATCTCCCCTCTAACACCCCTCCAAGATAAACTAAAAGAAAAAGTGTAGGACCTTTCCCCATCCACTTCTAAAAGTAAGCCTAAGAAACTTCCCCAACACTACACGCAACCTACTAACCAACCCATATCTACCCTACCTATTTCCTAATCTACCCCTACCAGACATCCCAAACCTAGTTTGCTTCTAACCCACCCCCTGACAAACCTCAAGATAAACAAAATGATAAGAAATTTTTAAAATAAGGTTTTGCTTGTCCTATCTAGTATCTTTTCTCCCTCCTATTATCCCACAAACTCTTGATATTCCTCCTTCCCATAAACCCATAAACTTACCTAATGTCTATGTGATTTCTAGTGCCATTCTTGTATCCCTTGTTCTACTCCTCATTCCCATCACCAATCTTTTCCTGAAATATTAAAACCCTCTAGATTAGGCATTGTACTACCTCCATCACTACCAAACAAACAAAAATTTAAGCAAAACCCTACCCCACCCTACCACCAACCTAAACCTAAACTAACACCTTCACTCCCTCTCTGACTTCTTAAACGTAAAATTTGATGCTACTATGGTCCCTCCTTTATTGACCCTTATACCACACAATAGTCATGAATCTTCATCTAATTTGTATATATGCATGTGATTTGTGTGTTTTATTGTGTGTACTTCCATGTTTAGGTGAACATGTGTATATGTTAGGAGCCATGACTTGCATCACTATTCTAGTTTTCATAATTGAATATTGTTGTTTTATTTTCAGATGATGTAGGCTATGGAGACACCTCTAAAGTTCATAGGGCAATGGAGCATGATGTGTCTTCTGCGATTGATAGCTCCATGCCTTTGACGGGGGTATGAGGTAGATTAGTAAATTTCAAATTACATTCATTGTTATATTTTTTATTACTGAAAAAATAAATGATTATTGATTTGAAGTTTAATTTCTATTTGGATGGTTTCTATAGGACATTACAATGCCACAACCTGATCTTGGTATTGAGGCAAATGGGGAGAGAGATTATTTGGTAGCGGTAAGTGAAATTATTTTGTTAAATGTTTCATTTTTTATAATGTAATTTCTATATATTAATGTCTATACTTTTTATTGTAACAACTACACCTCCATGAAGAACTAAATAGGAGGAGCAGCCCTTAGGTTCGTAGTAAACCACTCTTATATGCGTCTACATCCCCTCGAAGATCAAAGGCTGCCCCTGATCTATTTTCTTCACTGGACAAAGGGGAATGACTTTTTATTGGGTTCCTTTGTTGTATGCCTATATGACATTTGTGGACATATATTTTGTATTGCATATAGTTGGCATTGTATGCCTATATGGCATTCTTGTAAGCCTATATGGCTATTTTGTATATATGTTATACCTATATTGACAGATATTGATGTATGCCTATATGGATATTTGGTTAATACAAATATTTTTTGTTGATGGTGTCCATATTTGCATTATAAATCCACGCTTCAATGGATATTTGTAGATGGTTTACTTCAAATATTTAAAGTCCAATTATATTACATGCACTCTTCCTTTATATAATTGTAAATATATAAATTTTCAACATTATTCTTCTCTAATATTATTGAACATTAAATCAATCATATTAATATAATAACCATTGTAGCATGGTAATAAAATTCATGTAAGTATACAATGCACTTTGAAGTATGCAACTAAAAATGAGCAAGACATTATTACATGTGACCTCATACCTCTCCACAAAGGAAGACATCTACCATTCCATGTGTATGATTCATGCTACCATTCATGTGTATGCTTCATGCTTCTTGTGTATACTTCACGTGTTCATGTGTATGATTCATGCTTCCTGTGTATACTTCATGTATTACGTGTATTCACGTGTACACCTCATACTTCGTGTATTAGGTTGATATGCACTGACATAAAGGGTAGACCAATTTATCGTTGAGAAAGACATCCATAACATGTTTGAAGATTACAATTAAGAATACAACCTTAGACAATATTACAAATAAATGAATTTAGGTTCTCACGAATACTGATGACATTTCAAAGGCGAAAAGTTGTGACCCTTCGAATAGGAAAGACTATGACCCTTTTATAATGAAGTGCAGTGACCATGCATACCATATATGTGCCCAACTAGATGTGTTGGCACTAATGGTTTGCCCCATGAAGAACAAAACAAAAAGTAGCCTACCTTGCAACTTTAAACTACATACTTTTGACGATTTTTGGAGCAGCAGAAAATCTTTCACCATGGGCAAATTTCTCAGAGATATCAAAAATTAAGAGAGGATATTGTAGAGGGATTCTATATGATCACATAGCCTCAAATGGAATGTTTCTAAGAGACACAATTTCCAAGTAACAACTCGTCAAAGATTGCTGCCTTTTTGCACTTTGGACTCTTAAGGGATATCACCGATACAATGTACCTCAGACTATTTCGGCATGTTTGGGTATGAAACAGGACCATGCCTAGCCAAAATGTACCCATCCAGACATGTTGGAACTATTGGTTTGGTCGCATCAGGAGCAGGATGAAAGTTACATCCCTTTGCAACTTTACACTACATGCTTTTGACAATTTTTGGAGTAGTAGAAAATCTTTCACCATGGGAAAACACCTCAGAGATATCAAAAACTAAGAGAGGTTATTGTAGAGGGGTTCTACTTGATCGCATAACCTTAGACAGGATGTTTCTAAATGACATGGTTTCTGAATAACGGTTCGTCAAAGATTACTGCCTTTTACACTTTGGTCTCTTAAGGGATATCACCGATACAATGTAGGTCAAACTGTTACGGCATGTTTGGGTGCAAAAAAGGACCATTCCTAGCCTTAACGTACCCATCCAGATGCGTTGGAACTATCAGTTTGGTCACATCAGAAGTAGGACAAAATTTACACCCCTTTGCAACTTTACACTACATGCTTATGATGATTTTTGGAGCAGCATAAAACCTTTCACCACAATCAAACACTTCAGAGATATCAAAAATAAAGAGAGATTATTATAGAGGGGTTCTATGTGATTGCGTAGACTTAGACGGAATGTTTCTACGTGACATGGTTTTTGAGTAACAACTCGTCAAAGATTGCTACCTTTTTGCACTTTGGTCTCTTAAGGGATATTGTCGGTACAATGTAGCTCAAACTGTTTCGGCATGTTTGGGTGCAAAATAGGACCATGCCTAGTCTAAAGGTACCCATACAGATGCGTTGGAATTGTTGGTTTGGTTGCATCAGAAGTAGGACAAAAGTTACACCCCTTTGCAACTTTACACTACATGCTTCTAACGATTTTTGGAGCAGTAGAAAATCTTTCACTACGGGCCAATGCCTCAGAGATATCAAAAACTGAGAGAGGTTATTGTAGAGGGGTTCTACCTAATCACATATCCTCAAACAAAATGTTTCTAAGTGACATGGCTTCCAAGTAATAGCTTGTCAAAGATAGCTTCCTTTTTGCACTTTGGACTCTTAAGGGATATCATTGATACAATGTAGCTTAGACTGTTTTTGCATGTTTGGGTGGGAAACAAGACCATGCATAGCCTAAACGTACCCATCTAGACACATTGGAACTATCGGTTTGGCCACACAAGGAGCAAAATGAAAGTTAAACTCCTTTGCAACTTTACACTGCATGTATCTGATGATTTTTGGAGTAGCAGAAAAACTTTCACCACAAGCAAACGTCTCAGAGATATAAAAAGCCAAGAGAGGTTAATGTAGAGGGACCCTACATGATCTCGTAGCCTTAGAAAAAATGTTTCTAAGTGACACGGTTGCCGAGTAACAGCTTGTAAAAGATTGCTGCCTTTTTGCACTTTGGTCTCTTAAGGGATATCACTGGTACAATGTAGTTCAGACTGTTTCGGCATGTTTGGGTGTAAAATAGGACCATGCCTAGCCTAAATGTACCCATACAGATGTGTTGGATTTGTCAGTTTGGTCACATGAGTTATTCCTTTTCATGATCGTGTTTCAGGTGAAATTATGGTTGAGGATGTTGATATGCGCTGGACAACTGAGAGGGGCAGTGAATTAGTTGTCACAAAACTTAAACACTTTCTACAATTTAAACATTCATCACTTATCCATAATTATTATGATTTCACAACGAGAGCATGAAATCAGAAACTTAACCATAGATACAACATCAAACACAAGAGACACCAGATTTACATAGAAAACCGCAATGTGGGAAAAAACAAAAGAGAGGATTAACTCTCAATATATATTGCAATCTTGAAATAATGATGTTTAGGCTTGGTCACTCCATGGGCCTAAACATACTAGCTTATTGCCATGAAGAACAACTAGGTCTAGCAGACTCACTGCCTCAACCCTAAACCTAACAAGATTACAATAAGGGTTGTTAAGCCCTGAGGGCTGTTAAAACCTACTGGTGGCTTACTGCTAGACTCACTTCCATGATCAACACCTTTCTGTATTATGAATAAACAATTCCCCAGCTCTACTCTTCCTCTACTCTGCTCTTCCTCTACTTTCCTCTACCTCTTCTCTACTCTGCCTTTGGACCTTTCTTAATATCTTATCATTTCCGCTCAATGACACCTTTTCCACGACTCAACTACAAGTATTTATACACTACATCAACCTTGGAATGATCATCAAGGTCGGCATCACAATCATCAACCATTGGAACAATCTCCAAGGTCGATATTACAAACATTTACAAAATAGGTCCTGACCTATTGCAATATCATGCAAAGGGAATGAAATGTGGATCATGCCATGCCTTAGATGGGACTCAAACATGATCTTCCACACTACAACATGATTCCACAATCTTCCAGAGATCTTTGCAAGCACTGGGATCAACTAGGTTGGCCAAGACTGGTTATACACTACATTAACTGGGAACAATCTTCACATACCATCTCAATTTCTTAACGCAGACCAAAGTCCAGATAGGAACATGATTAGGAGACATCCAAAAAGCATGCTATAATCATTAGGAGAAACCGCACAAACCTTAACCACTTTATCCATAGGAATCTTCTCACCGTAACACATGAACTTTACTGTCTTCAACTGTCATAATAGAAAGATAGCTTGCAGACCAGAAAACCATGAACCATTGCAACTATAGGCATTTATCATCATCCCAAACTTAGCTATTGAACCGTAGAGAAAAATACTTTATTGTGGAGGAATGTGGAGCCAAATACTGTCTTCCTGTCTCAACTGAACTTACAGAAAAAATAGGTTTCACTCTGGTGAACTCAACTCACTTAGATCTTCATGTGGATGGCTTAGACCTGAAATGCAACATCCTCAGACATACCTCTAACTTACTTCCAATCCACAGACCATGATCTTCAAGAAGAAATAAATGCGGAGCAGTTTACCGGACTGATCTTCAACATACAACTCACTGTCTATACTATACTTCTCTGTAACTCACTTGTTTCTTCTAGAGAGGCTAATTTTCTCAATATCCTCAACATACAAGTCTTTTAAACAAGTAATAGAATAAGATACAGTTGACACCAATGACAACAAGAATATGTTGACATCAATGACAACACCGATTAGGCACATACTTGCAGCAATCTCCCCCTTTGTCATTGATGGCAACATATGATGTGAAAAACTGCAACAACTATCAAGACAAGATTCTCCCCCTTTCTCTTTACACAATTACACTCTTTCTTTCTCCAAAATTCTCCCCCTATCTCTTACACATCTGCACTCTAAGTTTTTCACATGACTTCTCTCCCCCTTTGACATCAATGGAAAAGGGCACATACTTGCACTCATCTTCTTTAATCTAATCTCTCTTCTGAACTTTCTAACTACTCCCCATTAGAAGTAGCCTTAAAAAGCATCAATCTGGACCTCTGAACACCTTCAGACCGATACACCATTGTGCATCTTAGTTTAGAGAAGTAGGGGTGATGACCCCTAACTTTTCTCTGAGATACTCAAAAGTATCTTTGGGCAAAGGCTTGGTAAAGATGTCTGCAATATGATCCTTGGTAGAAATGTACTCCAACTTGACTTTATTCTCTGTCACTTTTTCTCTTAGGAAATGATACCTAATGGATATGTGCTTGGTACTTGAATGCATCAGTGGGTTCTTTGATATGTTTATGGCACTTGTGTTGTCACAAAATATTGCAATAGGTTCTTCATACATAAATTTGATGTCCTTCAAAGTTTGCTTCATCCATAGAACTTGAGTGCAACTACATGTTGTTGCAATGTATTCTGCCTTTGCAGTAGACATAGATATTAAATCCTATTTCTTGCTTAGCCAGGATACTAATCTTTTTCCCAAGAAGAATGCACCTCCACTTGTACTTTTTTTTATCATCCACATCTCCGGCCTAATTAGCATCAGTATATGCACTGAGAGTAAAGTCACAGTCCTTAAGGTACCACAAACCATAATCTATTGTGTCTTTTAAATATCTTAGAATTCTTTTGACTGCCATCACATGTGATTCCTTGGGTTCTACCTGAAATCTTGCCACAAGACACACTACATTTATTATGTCAGGTCTAGTTTGAGTCAGATAAAGTAATCCTCCAATCATAGATCTATACTTTTTCTGGTCTACCAGGGGTGAGTTATCATCTTTGCTCAACTTACAACCAGTTATCATAGGTGTGCATATTGGTTTAGAGTCTTCCATCCCAAATTTCTTTAACAACTCTTTCACATACTTAGACTGAGAAATGAAGATACCCTTATCTGATCGACTTATTTGCATACCTAAAAAGAAGTTCATCTCTCCAAAAATAGACATTTCAAATTCACTTTGTATTTCTCCAGCAAAAACTAAGCACATACCTTCATTGCCTCCAAAAATAATATCATCAACAAAAAATGCAACAATAAGGGTTTGTTCATCATTGATATTGAAGTAGAGATTACTATCTGTCATACCTTTACTAAACCCTATATGTATCAGGTACCTGTCCAACCGTGCATACCATGCCTTGGGAGCTTGTTTTAATCCATACAATGCTTTCTTTAATCTGCATACCATGCCCCCTTGTTCTGATGACTGAAATCCTTCCGGTTGTTCAATATAGACTTCCTCTTCCAACTCTCTATTTAATAAGGTAGACTTCACATCCATTTGATAAACCTTGAAATCTTTGTATGCTACAAAAGATAGAAACATCATTATTGCTTCAATCCTTGCTACTGGAGCAAAAGTTTCTTTAAAGTCTATTCCTTCAAACTGAGAGTATCCTTTGCATACCAATCTTGCTTTGTTTTGTACCACTTCACCATTCTCATTCATTTTATTTCTGAAGACCCACTTTGTACGAATTACATTCTTGTTTGTTGGTCTGGGAACAAGATCCCAAGTCTGATTCTTTTCTATCTGCATCAATTCTTCTTCCATGGCCTTTATCCAATTCTCATCTTTGCAAGCCTCATCCATAGTTTTAGGTTCAATCTTAGAGATTAGACATAAATTTACTTGTTCTTTTGTAGCTTTTCTTCTGGTTAAGATCCCTTTTCTCTTATCTCGTATGATTTGATTTTCAGAATGACCGATTCTTATATATCTTGGAGTTTTGGTAGCACTTGCCAGAGCTTGTTCTTCTTCATCTATGTTGTCTTCATGCTGCACCACTTCTGAGACATTTGGATCATCTGACTCATATCCACTTGATTATGAAGACCTTTCCTTACACTCATCAACTTTAACATTTGCACTTTCAATGATTTTATTCATCCTCTTATTATAGCACCGGTAGGCCTTACTCTTGGTGGAGTAACCAAGGAAGATTCCTTCATCACATCTAGCATCAAACTTGCCTAAATCTTCTTCTCTTTTGATATAACATCTGCTACCAAAGACTTTGAAATATTTCACAGTAGGAACTCTACCATGCCACAATACATAGGGAGTTTTTGAACTGTTACCTTTTACTTGAACTTTGTTTAGGATATATACTATGGTGTGAATTGCCTCTCTCCAATATGCCTCTAGAAGATGAGCTTCCTTCATCATGGTTCTAGCAGCTTCTTGAACTGTTCTATTTTTCCTTTCAACAACTCTATTTTGTTGTGGAGTTTTGGGCACAGATAGATATCTCTTTATTCCATGTTCTTCACAAAATAAATTGAATTCATTTGATGTGAACTCTCCTCCTCTATCAGACCTCAAGCATTTGATTTTCAAATCCATCTCATTTTCAACCATTGCCTTAAATGCCTTGAATTTATCTAGAGCTTCAACTTTCTCTTTCAAAAAGGTGACCCAAGTCATTCTAGAATAATCATCAATGAGAAACATGAAATACCTGTCTCCTTGAAAACTTCTTACTCTGGCAGGTCCACACAAATTTATATGCACTAGCTCAAGTAGTCCTCCAACTGATTGGTCCTTGCTTTTGAAATTTGTTCTTGTTTGTTTCCCAAATTGGCACTCCTTGCAACCCAGATTAGCAGGCTTCACAAGATTGGGCAAATCTCTAACAATCTATGTAGTACTTATCTTCATAATATTATCAAAATTTATGTGACACAACCTTCTATGCCATAACCAACTCTCATCAATCTGAGTAAAAAAATAATAGTTCTCAGTTCCTTTTCAAGTGATAGATATTACCTCTGGTCTTCTTACCAGTTGCAATGACTGTTCTGGATCTTTCCCTGATCTTGCATCCATTGTCCTTGAAGCTTAAGTCATAGCCCTTGTCACACATCTAACCCACACTCAGAAGATTATGCTTTAACCCTTTCACATACAAGACATCTTCATTATTATGCTTGCCATCAAAAGAAATAGATCCTTTTCCAAAAATCCTACCAGTTGTATCATCTCCAAACCTAACCAGTCCACCATCATATCTTTCCAAACTTACAAACTTACTTTTGTCAACAGTCATGTGGTGAGAGCAACCACTATTAATAACCCATTCATCCTTGTCATTAATGACCTGAGCGGCCAAAGCACTTTCCACTGGTTTTTCTTCCTTCACACAGCTAGAAGAATTAGTAGACATAAGATCTTCCTTAATAGCAATGAACATGCATTCATTTACAGAGGAACTAGCATTATCTGGTTCACCATTATCTGATACTCCTTCATCATCATCAAAATCTTCAACATAATAACACTTCTTTTGGGTCCTAGGCCTGTTCTCATATATTCTTCTATTTCTTTCAATTCTTTCAGGACATCTAGAAGCAAAATGACCTACTTTACCAAAAGAAAAACATTTGAAAAGAAGTTTGCCTTTAAACTTACTGGATCCTCTTTGTAGTTTGTCCACAAAGTTGGCTTCATCTTCATCTAACTCATCATCAGATTCTACCTCATACTTTTCTGATATGGAAGTACTTCCAGGAGTATTGGCTTTGAAGGCCATCTCAACTTTCGGCAGAGCATCATCTGACTCCTTCATTTCAGAAGTAGTAAGCTTGCAAAGCAACTGATCCGTACTAATGATTTTTACTTGCACGAATTCTTCAATCACGGAAACCTTGTGACATTAGGACTTGGGCAGAGATTTGAGAATTTTCATAACAATTTCCTTTTCTTTGAGGGTTTTGCCTATGGCTTTTATCCCTGTAACAAGTTCATCAACTCTTTGCATAAAAGCTAATATGTTTTCATCATTATTCATCTTCAAGCTTTCATATTTCACTTTTAGACTTTGTAACTTGGCTTCCTTCACAGAATCATCTCCTTCATATAGATTTTTCAACTTTTCCCATACCTTATTTACAGTTTCAAGATCGACCACTTTCATCAATATTGAGTCGGTTAATGAGCTTAGTAGAGCATCCTTTGCCTTGATATCTATCTCATATTCTTTGATTTCATCTTCAGTCGTCAAACCATTTTGAGGTATAGTGTATTCTATTTTTGTAGCTTTCCAAACCTTGTAACCAAGAGAAAGAAGATGGCTTTTCATCTAAGCCTTCCAGAGAACATAATTAGTTCCATCAAAATGCAACACTTCCTTCTTGTAAGACACTTTGGATCTTCCTCAAGTTGTTAAACTTTCTTCAGAGCAACTTGGCTCTGATACCAATTGTTGATATGCGTCGGACAACTGAGAGGGGGGTGTGAATTAGTTGTCACAAAACTTAAACACTTTTTTCAATTTAAACATTCATCACTTATCCACAATTATTATAATTTAACAATGAGAGCATGAAATCAGAAACTTAACCACATATACAACATCAAACACAAGAGACACCAGATTTACGTGGAAAACCCCAAGGTGGGGAAAAACCACGAAGAGGATTAACTCTCAATATATATTGTAATCTTGAAATAATGATGTTCAGGCTTGGTCACTCCATGGGCCTAAACATATAGGCTTATTGCCATGAATAACAACTAGGTCTAGCAGACTCACTGCCTCAACCCTAAACCTAGAAAGATTATAATAAGGGCTGTTAAACCCTACTAGTGGCTTACTTCTAGACTCACTGCCATGATCAACACCTTTCTGTATTGTGAATAAACAATTCCTCAGCTATGCTCTTCCTCTGCTCTGCTCTTCTTCTTCTTTCCTCTACCTTCTCTGCTATGCCTTTGGACCTTCTTAATATCTTATCATTTCCACTCAAGGACACCTTTTCCATGACTCAACTACAAGTATTTATACACTACATCAACCTTGGAATGATCATCAAGGTCGGCATCATAATCATCAACCATTGGAACAATCTCCAAGGTCGGTATTACAAATATTTACAAAATAGGTCCTGATCTATTGCAATATCATGCAAAGGGAATGAAATGAAGATCACGCCATGCCTTAGCTGGGACTCAAACATGATCTTCCACACCACAACACACTTCCACAATCTTCCAGAGATCTCTGCAATCACTGGGATCAACCAGGTCAGCCAAGACTGGTTACATGCTACATTAACTGGGAACAATCTTCACATACCATGTCAATTTCTTAATGCGGACCAAAGTCTAGATAGGAACATGATTAGGAGACATCCACAAGCACGCTATAATCATAAGGAGCAACCGCACGAACCTTAACCACTTTATCCATAGGAATCTTCTCACCGGAACACATGAACTTCACTGTCTTCAACTGTCATAAAAGAAAGATAGCTTGCAGACCAGCAAACCACAAACCATTGCAACTGTAGACACTTATCATCATCTTAGACTTCCCTCTTGAACCATAGAAAAAAATACTTTATTGTGGAGGAATGCGGAACCAAATACTATCTTCCTGTCTCAACTAAACTTACAGAAAAAATAGGTTTCACCTGGTGAACACGACTCACTTAGATCTTTATGCAGATGGCTCAAACCCAAAATGTAGCATCCTTAGACATACCTCTAACTTAATTCCAATCCACAAACCATGATCTTCAAGAAGAAATAAATGCAGAGTAGTTTACCAGACTGATCTTTAGCATACAACTCATTGTCTGTACTGTACTTCTCTATAACTCACTTGTTTCTTCTGGAGAGGCTAATTTGCTCAATATCCTCAACATACAAGTCTTTTAAACAAGTAATAGAATAAGATATAGTTGACACCAATGACAACAAGAATATGTTGACATCAATGACAACACTGATTAGGCACATACTTGAAACAGAGGAAGGGTGATGCAGGAGCATCCTTGGTTCAAGAGTAATCTTGCATCAACCAAAAACATTTGCATTTCAATTTGTTTGCATTTCAGTTTGTTTCTTTTCATTTTCCAGTTCAGTTTAGACAGTTTAGTCAGTAGCAGTTTCTATATTTGGTTTGCATTCTATCGTAGTTTCATTTCAGATCTTACGGAGCTTGACTTAGCATCTAAACACCTTCATGCACAACATATCCAAAATTTAGATCATTTGGATTAGGTACCGATAAGATATTGCTATCAGAAGATTGATTGTTTTCTCAGAATAGAGCATCCTAACAGCCTCAGATAATCAACTAACGGAGAAGACTTGCGGAGCATTTCACGACTTGCAAAGTTCAAAGACACATCATTCAATGTTGTTTGGTTCATGGACAACGTTCCCTGAGATTCGTACATCATTTCATTCATTTGCAGAGGAGTTCTATTCATTTAGGTCTGATCTATGCGTGTACACATGTTACAACTCTTCATTGGAGTTTGTGATCTTCCTTGGACGACGTGAAGGAATCTTTGGTTCTGAAGATAATATATTGATGTAATAGATGCTTAGGAAAGCAGTGATGATCATTAGAATAAGTTCATAATTTAGATTTTGTGTGAAGGAGCTTCAAAGCTATATCTTGTGTATATTTTGGTATTTTGTAATCAGGTCTATGAACCCTAATTGTAAGCCCACATGTTGCCGACCAATTTGTATTTGGATTCTCTGATATAATGAATGACTGATTTTGCATTTGTTTCATATCTCTTAGTTGTTTCCATTGTGTTTACTCTAGCTGCATGGTCTGGATTGTTCTCTTTGAGGACCCTCCTAACCATGACTACACCAAGTGGTATCAGAGCGAAAGTTCAAATCTTTGGGGAGTGAATTGAGTGAAGGAATTCCATTAGATCTTTTTGTGGACAGATCGCCAAATCTGAGGTAGGTTACTTGTGTCGCAACCGAACACCGATTTGAGGCAGTTGTCATCTTGTATCCTGATTGATGAACTTGAGGTAGTTTACACTTGATCCTAGGAAGATGCTACCGAGGAGAATCCCTGCTGTTGGAAAAATGGCTAGTAGGATGGATGAGATGATGGAAATGATGAAAATAATGAGAATTCGATTGGATGCTATCGAGGAAGATAGGAAAAGAGGATTGACAGCTAGACCTAAGGTTGAAAGTGATGATGAAGAGGAATTTCAATCTGTTGATCAAATTGGCAAAACCCTAGGAGGTGATGAAGAAGAAGAATCAGATCAAGTCAAGATGTTGCGAGCTATTTCTAAGATCGGAAAGAGACCTAGAGTTGATGTACCTAATTACACTAGCAATTTGAACCCTGAAGAGTTGATTGATTGGATAAATGACATGGAAGAATACTTTGAGTATGAAGAAGTTGAAGATCTAGAGAAGGTGAAATTTGCAAAGACAAAGTTGAAAGGATATGCTGCTATATGGTGGAAAGAAGTTCACTTGGATAGAAACAAGAGAGGGAAAGAAAAGATTACAAAATGGGATAGGATGGTGAGAAAATTGAAGACTCGGTTTGTACCTACTGACTATGAGTTTGAATTGTTGAAGAGATTGCAGAACCTGAGACAAAAGGAGAAATCTGTGAAGGAATACACTGAAGAATTTCATAAGATGATCAAAAGGAAAGGACATAGTGAAGAAAGCAAAGAAAAAGTGGCTAGATACATCAATGAACTGAGATTAAACATTCAAGAAGAACTGAGTTTGGTAAGAATGACAACATTGGAAAAAGCATACCAGTTTGCCCTGAAAGTTGAAGAAAAGTTGAACAAGAGACATGATCAGAAAGAAAGAGGTAGAGGAGGTAAATTTCAAAGAGGTAGAACATTTTCCATAGGAGAGAGATCATATGTGGAGCAAAACAGGCCAGAAAACGTATTCAAGAAGGAGGACAAAGATAACAATGCATACTGGAGAGATGATGAATTTCTATCGTAGAGGAAACCCTAATCCATATCGGAGTGAAGGATACATAAGAGAAGGAAGAGGAACTGATAAGCAAACATTCAAAGGAACCTATTTCAAGTGTGGAGGTGAAGTACATAGAGCATTTGAATGTAATCAGGGGAGTACAAGCAAGAAGACAAAGAACAGTGGAAGAATAGCCTATGTGGAAGAAGAACCTATTGGATCACCAAGTTCAGTTGGTAAACCTGAGAAAGGAGAATGAATTGTGATGAGGAGAGCACTATTTCAAGCAGAGACAAATGAGAAATCGCTGTAGAGGAAAAGCTTGTTTAGAACCATATGTAAATCAGGAGGTAAATGTTGTAAAGTTGTTATTGATAGTGGTAGTTCTGATAACCTAGTTTCAGAGGAGATGGTGACTAAGCTAAAGTTGGAAATATTGAAACACCCTAAGCCCTATCAAATAGCATGGATTCAGGATGATCATAAGGTACTTTTGAGTGAACAATGTTTGGTGAAATTTCATATTGGATCATATCATGATGAAGTATTGTGTGATATTATGCCTATGGATGTTTGTCATATTTTGTTGGGTAGACCTTGGCAGTATGATAGAAAAGCTATACATGATGGGAGAAAGAATACATACACTATAACATCAAATGGGAAGAGAATTACCTTGATTCCTTTGGAAGATGATCCTAAGAGTGAAGTATGTGGGAATGCTAGAATCTATTTGGTAGATGGAAGGGATTTTTGGATGGTTTGAGAAATGAGAATATGTGTTATGCTTTGATCCCTAAGAAGCCTGAAACATTGAAGAAGGAGAATGAAGAATCACAACCAGAGGAGATAAAAGAGTTGTTGACAAAGTATGAAGATATCATTTTAGATAATGTACCTGAAGGATTGCCACCAATTAGGATTATCAGTCATCACATGGATCTTATACTTGGAGCTAGTTTTCCTAATAAAGTAGCACACATAATGACACCAGCAGAGAATGAAGAATTGAATAGGCAGATACAAGAATTATTGAGGAAAGGTTTGATCAGAGAAAGTTTGAGTCCTTGTGCAGTACCTACAGTGTTAGCACCTAAGAAAGATGGAGAGCATTGAAGAAGTCAGATCATTGAAGAAGTCAGATCATTTCATGGATTGGCTAGTTTCTACTAGAAGTTCATTAGAAATTTTAGTTCAGTTTGTAACCCTATGATAGAGACAATCATAGGTGATAGAAAATATTTCAAGTGGACATTAGGAGTAGACAAAAATTTTGAATTGTTGAAGCAGAAAGTGATAGAGCAATCTATGTTGGCATTACCAGATTTCAATAAGGTATTTCAAGTAGATTGTGATGCAAGTGGGAATGCAATATGAGCAGTGTTAAGTCAATAAGGTAGACTTATAGCATATTTTAGTGAGAAGTTGAATGATGCAAGGAGAAGATATTCATTTTATGATCAAGAGTTCTATGCCATAATTCAAGCCTTGAAGAAGTGGAGACATTACTTGTTGCCTAAGGAGTTTGTGTTGTATACAGATCATCAAGCTTTGCAATATTTGAACATTCAAGGTAAGTTGAATCAGAGACATATGAGATGGGTAGAGTTCATGTAGAGTTATACTTTTGTGTTGAAGCATAGGAGTGGAAAATCAAACAAAGTTGCAGATGCATTGAGTAGGAGAAGAAACTTGTTGACAGAGATGAGGGTTGAAGTGTTGGGATTTGATTCATTGAAGAACATGTATGAGGAAGATCTTGATTTTTAAGAACCTTGGAAAGCATGCAAGGAACTTGTTGCGATAGATAGGAGTAAGTGGTTGGACTATTTCATTCAGAAAGATATGTTTTTCAAAGGAAATTGGTTATGCATACCTAGAAGTTCAATGAGAGATACTTTGATCAAAGACAAACATACCGATGGATTGGCAAGACATTTTAGCATTGATAAGACAATAGCTTTGGTGAGTGAAAACTTTTTTATCCTCATATACATAAGGATGTTAGGAAATTTGTGTAGAGTTGTAGAGTTTGTCAAGTTGCAATAGGGAGTAGTCAGAACATTGGATTATATGAACCTTTGACAGTACCAGAGAGATCTTGGGAAGACATAAGTATGGATTTTGTGATGGGATTGCCTAAGACACAGAGAGGACATGATTCAATATTTCCAGTGGTGGACGAATTTTCAAAGATGGCACATTTCATACCCTGTAAAATGACAACTGATGTAGTGCATGTAGTTGACCTATTTTTCAAGGAGATTGTGAGATTGCATTGATTATCTAAGAGCATAACTTCAAACAGAGATACAAGATTTCAAGGATACTTTTGGAAGACACTTTGGAAGAAGATGAAAATAGACTTAAAATTCAGTTCAACATTTCATCCATAGACTGATGGACAGATAGAGGTAGTGAACATGAGTTTGGTAAACTTGTTGAGATGATTGGTTGAAGAGAAGGCAGGAAGTTGGGATTTGATTCTTTCACAAACATAGTTTGTATACAATAATTCAGTGAATAGGAGTACCAAAAGAACACCTTTTGAGATTGTTATCAGAGTAAACCCTAGAGGAGTAACAGAGTTGAGAGATATTAGCATGACAGATAAGAGGAGTGCAAAAGCAGAAGAATTTGTAGAAGACATGGAGACAGTGCATAATCAGGTAAAGAAGCATTTGAGAGAGATGAACATCAAGTATAAGGAGAAGGTAGATGAGAAGAGGAGACACACAAAATTTGCAATTGGAGATGAAGTGATGATATACTTGAGAAAAGAAAGATTTCCAGTTAGAACGTATAACAAGTTGAAGATGAAATTTGGACCTTGTAGGATACTCAGGAAATTTGATTAAGGAAATGCATATGAAGTGGAGCTACCAGAGACATTAGGTATATCACCTATTTTCAACATTATAGATCTATATCAGTATCATGATGCAGAGTTCAGTGATAACATGGAAGAAGACTTGAAGAAGTAGTTACCACAACAACCATCAGAGTAGATTGAAGACATTTTAGACAGTAGAGTTGGACACAACACCAAAGGAAGACAATACAAATAATATCTTGTGAAGTGGAAAGGCAGACCGGAAGAAGATTCATCATGGATTTCTTAGGCCGAGGTAGACCGTTTTGGTTTTCCTCTAGCCCCAACAAAGTGAGCGACTCACTTTTTCAATAACCCTGGATGTCTAATGTAGGAGCATCCCTAGTTCAAGAGCAATCTTGCATCAGCCAAAAACATTTACATTTTAGTTTGTTTCTTTTCATATAATAGTCTAGTTCAGGCAGTTCAGTCAGTAGCAGCTTCTGTATTTTGGTCTGCATTCTACCGCAGTTGTGTTTCAGATCTTATGGAGATGGAATTAGCATCTAGACACCTTCATGCACAATATATCCAAAATTTAGATCATTTGGATCAAGTACTGGTAAGATATCACTATCAGAGGATCAACTATTTTCTCAGAATAGAGCATCCTAACAGCCTTAGATAATTAGCTAAAGGAGAAGACCTACAGAGCATTTCACGACTTGTGAAGTTCAAAGACACATCATTCAATGTTGTTTGGTTCATGGCCAACCTTCCCTAAGATCTGCACATCATTTCATTTTTGCAGAGTTTTATTCATTTAGGTCCGATCTATCCATGTACCCACATTACAGCTCTTCATTGGAGTTTGTGATCTTCCTTGGCTGACATGGAGGAATATTTGGTTCTAGAGATGATATATATTGATGTAATAGATGCCTAAGAAAGAAGTTATGATCATTAGAATAAGTTCATAGTTTAGATTTTGTGTGAAGGATCTTCAAAGCTAGATCTTGTGTATATTCTGATATTTTGTAATCAGGCCTGTGAGCCCTAATTGTAAGCCTGCATGTTGCCAACCAATTTGTATTTGGATTCTATGATATACTGAATGACTGATTCTCTATTTGTTTCATATCTCTGAGTTGTTTCCATTGTGTTTACTCTAGCTGCACGGTCTAGACTATTCTCTTTGAGGACCCTCCTAACTGTGACTGCACCAAAGAGTCTCCCAAGTCTGATCTACAGCTGCAATGGTCAAGTTTGCAAATTGAGGTCTCTAGATGGTCAAATGGTGAAACCATAAATATGCATATAATCTACCCAATATTCATTGTATATGTGTAAAAATGTAGCAGCAAAAAAAGACAAACATATGTAAACTTGAAATATAGAAATGAAACGTCTAACTATCAACTACAATACATTAATATCATAACATGACTTTACAAAATTAATGTGCATACTTACAAATTAATCCAACAAACCATCCGTGTCTGCTCTACTCTTTATTATGTCAAGTATTACTTCATGGTTAGACTCACACACCTTCCACAAGGTCTTGTTCAAAGGTCTACCCTGATATTGTATCAAATGAACATTGGATGCCACGACAAGGTTTGAGTAATGAAGAATATTTCGATGCGTGTCAAAGTCCTGAAACAACCAAACATTAACACTCTTATGTGGGTACCTTCTAAGCCATGTTCCAGTAACAACCACCGAGCCTATAAGGTATTTGATGTTTTCTCCATCTATAATTGGGGTCTCCAATTTCTTTTTGGCCTCAACACAATGACACAAGTAATAATTCATTCCCTCTTCATTGTCTTCATTTGCAATAATTGCATAAACATGCCCTACATTGATATGTACAGCAAATTCGATGAAATTAGTCAACATTACAAAAACACTACAAATTAAGATAACATTAGGAATTTCAAAAACTATGCAAGTAGATATATTACCTGGTTTAACTAGATCTGATATGTGGTCAAAGTCAACTGATGATTCCATCTGTGTTAATTCCAGTGTCGTCAGGGGCTGATACATGTCAAGTGGGCTAAGATAACTTAACCACCATTCATCAACCCACTCCTTTGACTCGCACTCATTCTAGACTAGAATTGCACATGAAGAACAAAAGCATGCTATCTTCTACGTATGGATACTCCATGAACCTGCAATTGAGCTTCTGAAAAAGTGTAGCTCACTTGATCCTATTAGTGTACAACAATCCTCATACAGTGCAATGTTAGTATTATCTGTTAGCCAAAAAAAATATAAACTAAAGACTTACCTTCATTACCTAGACCCATCAAAGCATTACGCCACTCGATGATTGATTTTGCATCTATCAAACATTGTCATTATACTTTAACTCTTCTCATGCTATTGCTCTTTTGATACATTTTCCTGCACCATCATGCTCCCCCTTTCCATGCCCAGCCTCACAAAAGTTCCACATATGTTGAACACCTGTAATATTATGCCTCCTCCTTAGCTAATAGAACATCCGCGAGTTCTTGAATTGTGATGCATAGTTATCTGACCATATGATATGCTGACTAAATGATATGCCCCTTCTAGCCAAATCATTGTAGATGAGAGGAACCTCTTGCAACAATATACTGAAAACTACATGAAATAACAAAAATATGTAAATAGCAGAAACACAGAAAGAATTTATTGATTGCAGGCCACTTCGAGGGGGAAACCTCCTTTGAGCAAGCTTAATACAATAAATTCGTGGATGCCTTCATTGGCCTCAACACGTACTTATATACTAGGTCTAATCTAAACAACTATTACTTCCCATGAATGTGGGATAATACAATATGCTCACGGGATGACTTACAAAGCATATGCATCTAAATGTAATATACTAACAAAGTAAAGAGAAGGGTTAAACACGGGTTCCTAACATCCCCTCCCTCTTAGAAAAGCTTTGTCCTCAAAGCTTAAGATGTGGAAATTGTTGTTGAATCTGAAGGAGTGGTTCCCATGTAGCATCCTTTGGTTGCATTCCATGCCACTGAATTAATACCTCTATGATGGATCGTGAGCGAAGCTGATAAGTGTGCTTGTCGAGGATTGCCTTCAGCTCCAAAATGATGGATCCTTCATTATCTAGTTCTGGTAAAATAATTTTTTCTCTGACGTTGGTGCAAAGAATTTTCTTAAGACAAGATACATGAAATACTGGATGAATGCAGGAAGGAGGAAGCTCCAATTTATAAGCAACTGGCCCAATCTTCTCAAGAACCTTATATGGCCCATAGAACTTTGGAGCCAGCTTATGACGCCCTTTGAGTTTCAGGGATGATTTCTTGTATGGCTGTAGATGAAGAAAAACCATATCACCTACTTGAAAAGTGCGCTCAGAACGGTGTTGATTAGCTTGTTGTTTCATTCAATTTCTTGCCATGTGAAGATTGTCCTGCAAGATGCGGAGAATCTAATCCCGGGTTTGGAGAACCATGTCGACTGCCTAAACTGGTGAACTGCTGGGGGTGTATGGAAGGAGCATTGGCGGTGCCTGAACATAGACTGCTTCATATGGAGTCATTTTAGATGTAGTGTGGTAGGAGGTATTGTACCACCATTCAGCGAGAGGGAGCCACTTTACTCACTGATGCTGTTTGTCTGAGGTGAAGCAACGAAGATAAGTTTCCAAACATTTGTTGATAATTTTAGTCTAGCCATCTGTTTGTGGGTGATACCCGAAAGTCATCTTCAGTTTGGTGCCAGTGTGTCAAAATAGTTCTATCCAAAATGATTGGTGAAAGTTGCATCATGATATGAGACAATGGAAGAAGGGATGCCATGAAGACGGAAGATCTGGTCCATGAAAATTTGTGTGACTGAGGAGGTTGTATAGGGATGGCTGAGGGCACAAAAATGACTATATTTGGAGAGGTGATCAACCAAAACCAAGATCACTATCTTCCCTCCAGATTTAGGGAGCCCCTCAATGAAATCCATAGAAATATCTGTCTAAATCCATGTAGGGATGGGCAAGGGTTTGAGCAATCCAGGAAGGAGTGTCATTTCACCCTTGTTGCATTGGTGAGTATCACATTCAGCCACCATCTTTTGAATTGCCCTTTTCATTCCCTTCCAAAAGAAGTTATGCTGTGCTCGCTCATAAGTTTTGAGGAACCTAGAGTGCCTTGCCAATGGAGAAGCATGGAGTTCATAGAAGACAACCTGATGAAAATCTATGCTCTGGGGAAGCACCATATGACCCTTGTATCGCAGAGAAGCACAATTCCTAAAGTAATGTGGTACAACAGAAGGGTTATTGGCTAACTATTGAATGATTTGAGATAATGAAGAGTCATTGACATAGCCCTGCTAGACAGATTCCAACCAATTTGGAATAGGCATAGAAATAACTGAAAGGGAAGCTTGGTCATCAAATGTGCACAAAAGAGCATCTACCACAATATTGTCCTTACCCTTCTTGTAAGTGATCTCATAGTCATAAGCCATGAGTTTGCTGACCCATTTCTATTGTTTTGGGGAGGATTCCTATTGTTCCAGGAAATATTTCAGACTTTGGTGATTAGTCTTGATGCAAAAATGATTCCCTAGTAGGTATGGTCGCCACTTCTGTACTACATGCAAAATAGCCATCATTTCCTTCTCATATGTAGAGAGAACTAAATTCTTGCCAGAAAGGGATTTGCTGGTGAACACAATGAGATGTTCTTCTTGAAGGAGAATAGCACCAACACCATTGCAGTAAGCATCACTCTTAATAGTGAAGGTCTTGGAAAAATCTGGCATAGCTAGAACATGTGTAGTACATATAGCTTGTTTTGGTTTTTTAAATGCACACTCAACAACATGTGTCCATATAAAAGCATCCTTTTTTAACATAGCTGTTAATGTAGCAGCAATCTTCTCATAATCCTTGACAAACTTGTGATAGTATCTAGTCAGCTCCAAAAAACCATGGAGGATCTATTTTTCAAGACCCACTCGAACCCCTTGGGCTGAAATAATATGCCCGAGATACTCCACTTCCTCCTATCCAAAAACACATTTAGATTCTTTTGAACATAGATGATGATTAGAGAGAAGTTGTAGTACGAGATCCAGATGTCAGAGATGCTTAGCCCATGTTTTACTATAGATGAGGATATCATCGAAGAAGACCAGAATGAATTTCCATAGGTAGGGTTAGAATATTTTGTTCATCAATGCCTGGAATGTTGAAGGAGCATTAGTGAGGCCAAACGGCATGACCAAAAACTCATAGTGGCCATCATGCATGTGAAAAGTTGTTTTAAGGATATCATCCTCATGGACTTGAATTTGGAGATACCCAGAATGAAGATCCAACTTGGAGAAAAAATGAGCACCATGAAGCTCATCAAAAATAGGAATCAGAAACTTATCCTTGATTGTGATGTGATTAAGTGCTCAAAAGTCAATGTAGAGGCACCATGACCCATCTTTTTTTCAGACAAGAAGAACTGGTGAAGAAAAAGAACTGGTACTAGGGTGAATAATGCCTTGCTTCAGTAAGTCTCGAATGAGCATGTCAATCTATGTCTTTTGGTGAAATGGGTAGCGGTAGGGCTTGGTGTTGGGAGGAACGCTTCTAGGAAGGAGCTGAATACGATGGTCCTCTGGTTGTGAAGGTGGTAATCCCACTGGTTCGGCAAAGACACATGCATACCTATTCAAAATTTTTTGTAGATCAGAAGGAGTAGTGGAGACCGCTAATGGTTGCATTTGAATGGAATGGAGCTGAGCAATGACACCATGTGAATTCTTCTTAAGAAGCTTTTCCATGCGATGAGGACTTATTACACTGAAAGACCCTAGTTGTAAGCCCTTCAATGTGTGTTTTTGCCCATTGTCTGAAAACTGCATCCAAAGTTTAGCAAAATCCCATAAGATGGGTCCAAGTGTGTGTAACCATTGGGTGCCCAAAACCACATTACATCTACCTAAGGGAAAGGCAAACATGTCAGAGTGCAGCTTATAATCTCCAATAGAGATATGCACATTGCAACACTTCCCTTTGCAAGGTAATGTGCCCCCATTGGTAATCATGACTTCAAAGCTGGAGCAAGGATGGACAAAACAATCAGCCTGTTTGGCAATCTAAGGGTCAATGAAGTTATGAGTGCTACCAGAATCAATGAGTATTGTAAGAGGGAGATTTTTGAAGCAACCCTTGACCCGCATGGTTTGTGGGGTGGTGATTCCTGCTAAAGCATGGAGAGAGATCTCTGGGTGATCTTTTTGAGAAGCAGGGTCAATAAGCGGCTGCTGAGTTTTGACCTGATCATCCACTGTATCTTGAGCATCTGCATAAACTTCAATTTCAGGAAGAGAATCTACATCCAAGAGATAGATCTTTTTCTCAACACATTTATGTCCCTGAGTGAATTTCTCATCACAATTATAACAAAGCCCTTTTTCTCTATGTGCCTGCATCTCTGCTTCAGTTAAATGCTTGATAGGAGTTGTTCTAGGAGCTAGTGTTATTTGAGGTCTTTGGGAAGCCGTATTTCTGAATAGAACAAAATTGGATTTAGATCGTTATTGAGCTGTGATCTTGTCCTACACCAACTTAGCCAACCCTAGGGATTCCACCATTGTGATGGGATGAAACATTTTAACCTTAGAGCGAATTGCATCCTTCAAACCACTGACAAAAGAACTCCTGAAGAATTCATCAGACAATCTCTATGTGATTCACCAGTTTTTTAAATTCTATCTGATATTCTCTCACAGTGCCTGTTTGGCGTAGTTTAGTGAGTGCTCCTATGAAGTTATCAAAAGAACTAGGGCCAAATCATTGCAAAATGAGTTTGCAAAAATCTATCTATTTTGGCTCGTCATGAGCCTTGATGTACCAATGGAACCATTGAAGGGATTTATGTTCCAAGTGAAAGGATGCAATTGAGACTTTGTTGACATTAAAAGTATTATGCCGACTAAAATATTGTTCTACCTGGTATATCCATCCAGTCGGATCATCACCATTGAAGCAAGGAAAATCAAGCTTCGACCCACAAAAATTGCCGGAAGAAGAAAACCCAGTGTCTGCAGAAGACTCTGGCTGCTGTATGTTGTTTATGGCTAAATGCTGAAGATTGAGGCCAAGAATTTTTTCATTCAGATCTTGGAGTTTGGTCTTAAGGGCTGCAATTTCATCCTCCAGATTTTTTGCTCCTGTTCGAGTTACAACCATAGCCAGGAGATATTTTTTTTTGTGGGAATGGGTAGAAAAACATGTGCTAAAGCTTTTTTTAGTGAAGGAAAATTTTGATTTGGGGAAAACTGCGATGGGTAATTGGGGTTTGACTAGCTTTTGGACACTTCTTGAGGGAAATGGAAGAAGAAAATGGTGATTTCAAAGCGGGGTGAAAGAATGGGAAAATTTTTCCTAGAGAGATGGAGAAGAAATATAAAATGAACACTGTGGTAAAATTTCAAGGTGATTCGGTGAGAATTGAAGAAGTTATGGCAAACCCTAAAATTAGACAAATGTGGGATTTCTGGCTTCGATAAGTGGAATTTGGGATAGGGTCCTCAAGGAAGGAAATGTGCAGAATGAAAATTTAGGTGTTCTAGTGGATTTTGGGAGGAAACAGAGCTAAAACAAGAAGGATATGGTGAAAAAATGTTTTTTTTGTGGAAACGATCTGCCAACTGCTATGGATGGATTCAATCTACAATTTGCCAACTGTCAACAAATATGGGCCCCAAGTATGTTGGACTTCCTAAAGGTTCAGGGGAGTCACTCAGCCACTAATGCTGTCTAACAGCTTGTGTATTGGGGCAGTACCCGTCACTCCACGGCATAGGTAAAATTGATAACTTCTTTGCCACAAACGACAGCTCTTGGTTTACCTCACGGATGGGAACTAGTCAATTAGGTAGAGACATTGCCCTTTTTGCTTGCAGGTCCTCTCGATGGTCTATCTACTTCGAGGTTCCTGTGGTACTCCTCACAATGATTTTTAGGGCTATATGCCTAGGCACTTCCCACAGTTAAGAGGATAGGGATATTCTCTGATCTGAACCTACAATTGAAATGAACAATACATATGTGAAAAAAAAGAATCACTGCGATAATCACAGCACCTGGAGGCCACTGCAAAATATTTTTTTGGCATAAATTCCACCCAGCAAGCCGAAGAAAGCGCTCTGATACCAGATGAGAGGAACCTCCTACAACAATATAATGAAAAATGCACAAAATAATAGAAATATGTAAATAGCAGAAACACTGAAGAAATTTATTGATCGCATGCTACTTCGAGGGGGCAACCTCCTTTGAACAAGCTCAATACAATAAATTCGTGGATGCCTTCATTGGCCTCAACATGTACTTATATACTAAGTCTAATCTAAACAATTATTACTTCCCATGAATGTGGGATAATACAATATGCTCACAAGATGACTTACAAAGCATATGCGTCCAAATGTAATATACTAACAAAGTAAAGAGAAGGGTTAAACATGGGTTCCTAATAGTAGAACACTTGAAAGCAACCTTGCACAAACTCCATAGAATGCGTGCGATCATCACTAATATAAAAATGATACCCCTTATGATCTTTCTATCATCCTATGTACTATCATTCACATGAATGAATGTAATCTGCACAAATATAGAAACCTATGTAGAGTTGTAATATTGTGATTGCACCTCATGTTGTGGCTATAGACTGTAGTTCTCTGCAAAGTCGACGAATGAAACATTGCTACCAAGTGGAAATGTGTCTTTGCATAACTTGAATTGTAAGTCCAACCATCAAGCTCTATGGGTATGCCTTGCATACTCATACACTATACTATCATGCAATATAAACATAAACTGATGCACTGGAATCTTTTGAATAACCAAATCACTCCTCTTTGCTTCTTTACCATCTTTTGTATTGTAGGCCACTATTTTATACTTGCTGAACTCTACTAGTTCATTTCCAACTGCATGTGTGCTTTCCATATGTTCACATATTGGCATATGTTGCAAACCACCGCAATGCTGACATGTGCTATCCAAGCACAATTTCCTGTAGAATATTTGACCTTCCTCTCTTTCACATAAAATTGTTGATATGAAGTCTCTTGAAGATGTTGGTGGGGCATGTATGCCACAATCCTGCAAAACATTGTTAGTATGCAAATCTAAACATATAGACTGATAAACATCAAAATGGTTAGAAAATTAAATATGTAATCTACAACAACAAGTTGTGCGTGTGTGATTTATTTTGACATAGAAAGGTTTTAGCATTTCAAAATATCTTTGAGAAATTTTAATGAGGATACATCTCTAGAAATTTACCAAAAAACTGTGTTTGAGTCATATTTAAAAAATACTTTGGATGTGGCTCATGGTTTCAACTACCTATTCTCCTTCTTACCACATCCCTTTGATTTGAAGATACCCTTGTGTAATTCTTCCAAAAGTCTTCAATTAGTGATCTCAATGCTTCAATAATTGGTTTATGTTTTTGAAATCACCATTTTCTTCTTGAGGGAAATGGAAGAAGAAAATGGTGATTTCAAAGCAGGGTGAAAGAATGAGAAAATTTTTCCTAGAGAGATGGAGAAGAAATATAAAATGGACACTGTGGTAAAATTTCAAGGTGATTCGGTGAGAATTGAAGAAGTTATGGCAAACCCTAAAATTAGACAAATGTGGGATTTCTGGCTTCGATAAGTGGAATTTGGGATAGGGTCCTCAAGGAAGGAAATGTGCAGAATGAAAATTTAGGTGTTCTAGTGGATTTTGGGAGGAAACAGAGCTAAAAGAAGAAGGATATGGTGAAAAAATGTTTTTTTTGTGGAAACGATCTGCCAACTGCTATGGATGGATTCAATCTACAATTTGCCAGCTGTCAACAAATATGGGCCCCAAGTATGTTGGACTTCCTAAAGGTTCAGGGGAGTCACTCAGCCACTAATGCTGTCTAACAGCTTGTGTATTGGGGCAGTACCCGTCACTCCACGGCATAGGTAAAACTGATAACTTCTTTGCCACAAACGACAGCTCTTGGTTTACCCCACGGATGGGAACTAGTCAATTAGGTAGAGGCATTGCCCTTTTTGCTTGCAGGTCCTCTCGATGGTCTATCTACTTCGAGGTTCCTGTGGTACTCCTCACAATGATTTTTAGGGCTATATGCCTAGGCACTTCCCACAGTTAAGAGGATAGGGATATTCTCTGATCTGAACCTACAATTGAAATGAACAATACATATGTGAAAAAAAAGAATCACTGCGATAATCACAGCACCTGGAGGCCACTGCAAAATATTTTTTTGGCATAAATTCCACCCAGCAAGCCGAAGAAAGCGCTCTGATACCAGATGAGAGGAACCTCCTACAACAATATAATGAAAAATGCACAAAATAATAGAAATATGTAAATAGCAGAAACAGTGAAGAAATTTATTGATCGCATGCTACTTCGAGGGGGCAACCTCCTTTGAACAAGCTCAATACAATAAATTCGTGGATGCCTTCATTGGCCTCAACATGTACTTATATACTAAGTCTAATCTAAACAATTATTACTTCCCATGAATGTGGGATAATACAATATGCTCACAAGATGACTTACAAAGCATATGCGTCCAAATGTAATATACTAACAAAGTAAAGAGAAGGGTTAAACATGGGTTCCTAATAGTAGAACACTTGAAAGCAACCTTGCACAAACTCCATAGAATGCGTGCGATCATCACTAATATAAAAATGATACCCCTTATGATCTTTCTATCATCCTATGTACTATCATTCGCATGAATGAATGCAATCTGCACAAATATAGAAACCTATGTAGAGTTGTAATATTGTGATTGCACCTCATGTTGTGGCTGTAGATTGTAGTTCTCTGCAAAGTTGACGAATGAAACATTGCTACCAAGTGGAAATGTGTCTTTGCATAACTTGAATTGTAAGTCCAACCATCAAGCTCTATGGGTATGCCTTGCATACTCATACACTATACTATCATGAAATATAAACATAAACTGATGCACTGGAATCTTTTGAATAACCAAATCACTCCTCTTTGCTTCTTTACCATCTTTTGTATTGTAGGCCACTATTTTATACTTGCTGAACTCTACTAGTTCATTTCCAACTGCATGTGTGCTTTCCATATGTTCACATATTGGCATATGTTGCAAACCACCGCAATGCTGACATGTGCTATCCAAGCACAATTTCCTGTAGAATATTTGACCTTCCTCTCTTTCACATAAAATTGTTGATATGAAGTCTCTTGAAGATGTTGGTGGGGCATGTATGCCACAATCCTGCAAAACATTGTTAGTATGCAAATCTAAACATATAGACTGATAAACATCAAAATGGTTAGAAAATTAAATATGTAATCTACAACAACAAGTTGTGCGTGTGTGATTTATTTTGACATAGAAAGGTTTTAGCATTTCAAAATATCTTTGAGAAATTTTAATGAGGATACATCTCTAGAAATTTACCAAAAAACTGTGTTTGAGTCATATTTAAAAAATACTTTGGATGTGGCTCATGGTTTCAACTACCTATTCTCCTTCTTACCACATCCCTTTGATTTGAAGATACCCTTGTGTAATTCTTCCAAAAGTCTTCAATTAGTGATCTCAATGCTTCAATAATTGGTTTATGTTTTTGTGGTAGTCTCCCCGAGAATGCCCATAATTCATTGGCATGGGTGTCCTCGATTCTTTGGCGCCTTCCAACAGCTCTTGATAAAGTTTTTTTATTAATTCTCAATGCTTGACTCATTTTTCTAATGAGACGAGATTTCATCATTTAATTACTTACTATTGTGTATGTAATGACACGTCATGTGACATTACTATCTTTTGTGCATGAGGTGTTATCCACACTCATATGCACTCATTAGATTCTTGACAATAGATTTTTCACTTGAAGCCTCTGATGTTGTCAACCCAAGAATCTTCATGATGGACCTATACTTTATACTTCGCATCATTTCAACAAATAGTTGACATCTTGCGGTCTTATTTAACTTTTTAAAGAACACTCTCCAAATCTTATGAGCATATCTTCTACAAGTGCATTTTGGAATCTTACCTTCCATTAGCTACAAAATATTCTTATCAATATCAATCAAATATTTTGGCTTTCTATGCAAAATTCTAGGTGGTGTTAAGAAAGGTAAATTCATCTCAACATTATGAATTTCATCAATATTTAAATGAGATGGGCTAGATGGCATACCTTCAATAAGAGATGGAACATATGACATACCTTGAGGTTGAGGTGGGAACGATGATGTACCTCCTTCCTCACATGCACGAGTGATGATGTACTCTCAACTTGAGATGCGGTAGATGGTGTCCTTCCATCTTGACTTGCGGTAGAGGACATGTCTCCAACTACGGTATTCAAATCTCTCATAGCACGAAGTTTTTGCATTCATTCCCTTTGTGCTGCCAATACCATATCTCTTGTTGATAGTTGAGGTTCCTCTTCAATTGGCATGTCTTTGACAATCGTGTCCAATTTCCTCTTCTCATGAAGTTCCCTCATAGCCGCTGCTTTCTTTGCATTCTTAGCTTCTTTCTCTTCCTATGTTGGTTTAATCCTTGATTGGTTCCTTGGCATATGATGGAGCATTTATCTGTAGCATGATAAAGAGACAAATATTAGTTCCTAAGAAATGAATATGGTTCCAAATTTTAGGTCTGCTACCCTCAACATTTCCAACACTTCCCAAACTTTCCTTGCAATTAAAGAAGAGTTTTCAATCACATGGTGGAGGATTTTTCAGCCCATTACCACTGTTGAAGTGTTCTCAGCTATTCAAAGAAGATTTTTCAATTCACTTTTAGAGGTCTCTTGTTAAAATTCAAGGTTAAAGCACTTTACATAAGAGGCCCTATAAATTGGTGCTAATTTTATGTCTATAAGATATCAACATTGTAGGTGCATACTCAACTAAGTAGTATATTTTATGGTAAAATTTTGGTGGACAAAGAGCCCCATATAGCACCCTACAACCATGAAACCAATTCTTGGGTTGGAATATAGATATTCATTTAAGATATATGCCTCATTAATTTTATGCATCTTTGAAGGCCCTTATAAATTCCCCTTCCAAATTCTTGGTCAAATTGTGACCATTTTTAATCTTTCAAGCCCTATAAATCAATTCCATTATGATGTTTTTGGGGCTCTTAAAGCTGATCATGGTGAGTGTACTAATCTTCCCTATGCCAACTTAACTTCTCATTTGATCTTTAAGTTAGGGTGTATAATTCAAGTAATGACATTAATTGTAAAGGGTGATATTTTCTAAAAATTAAGGCACTGCATTTTTTTTTATGGTGGTTTCAAATTGGTTAGTTGAGTAGTGGTTGTTGGGGGTGGTGCTTGTGGCTTATTATTAGGTGGATAGGTGTAATGTCTCTTAAGTCTAATGAAGGTAGACCTCATGACTCTTTTAGGAAATGTGTAATGTTAAACAATAAACTATCTTTAATTTTTAATTGCTCCTCTCTAGCTGCCTTAAAGTTTGTCAAAGCTATCTAAGGGGTGTGGATGATAAGTGCATTGAGACTTAAAGCATATAGTAGAAGTGATTTTGTGGAAAAATCTAGCTACTTTCATCCCTTTAATGAAATGGTGGTTAAGCCTTCTCAAGTTTGTATTCCCAAGCCAATTTGAAGGTATGTCTTCAACACCACTATAAAATATGTTCACAAGTAAGAACTTAGTTTTGGTTGTATGGAATTTTTTTAGGTTTTTCTATTTCTTTGGTTGGTAGCTATGTTTGTTTAATAGTTTTCAGATCATTATTAGATGTTATATGGTTGTCTTGACTAGTTTATGTTGGAGAGGAGTATATTGCAATCCTATTTTTTTACTTTTTGAATTTGAATAAAGGAACTCAGTTTTGCAGCTAGGATACTATGTTCCTATTGATCATTTTGATAAATTCATGTTTTGGATTGATGATATCTTTCATGAGCAGCTATAGGTCTGCAGGTATAAATACAATTTCTTTGCTTGATGTTCTGTGTAAGAGGTCTCATCCTTTGGGGATACTAGGTGCCAATATTCCAACTGATATATTGTTGTTTGGGGGGGAATCCCAAGTAAAATGTGACTATTATAGCTACCTTCTAGCCCACCAACAATCTAAGTCTAGCCATATTTGAAGTGGTAAGGCTTGGAGTATCATGGTAAGAGTCTTTGAATTCCAAGGTAAACAATATAACAACAACTTAGAGGAGGTGAATATAATTGTTGGCATGTATTGGTCACCTTTCTTTGAAAGGGACATTATAGAGATAAAGTTCAAAAAAATGAGGTAACTCTCCAAGGCATATTGAATGGAAACCCAAGCATGGTTGTCTTGAGGATCATTTAGCTTTGCCTCATATGATATGATGTAATCTTTGCACTTTGTTGTGACTGAACTATCTTGAGACCCTATATCAATTCCATGGCAATGTGACTGATCTGAACTATCAAAGAGCCCAAGTGTAAGATGATGTAAGTTTATGTTGCCAAGTATTTTTTTGACTCCTATAGAAAATATACATGGCACCATGACAGATTGTAATCTCACCTTATGGATTCTTGAGTAATAAAATCTAGAGATTTAACTTAAGGCTATCTATGTAGGTTTAAAGGAAACACACATGATGGAATTTTACATGAGGTCCTTTAGGTTGAATCTCATTCTAGACATTAATGATTTTGTATTATAAGGTTCATTATGCAAAGGGACTTAACAATGATATCATGATTGTGTCTATTTTAATTAATGTTTAGCTTTGAGATATCTTTTATTATGCATACCATGAACTGATTGAACATAGTCTATTATAAGGACATAGCATAGTGCTAGATCTCTACATAATAGTTTACATGATGGGTAGATTTGTGTGTGATGACTAAACTCTTTAGGTAGTAAGAACTATGATCCATGGATCATGATGTGTGTTGTTTATTTACAGTTGTTTGGGAAGAAATTTAGAGCAATAGAAATTTACAGCTGTTTGGGAAGAAATTCAGAGCTCAGACTGCAAATTCCCTATTAGACATGTATGCAAAATGTGGAAGCATAGACAAGGCACATGAACTATAAACACAAAATATAAACACAATTGATATAAACACAAAATATATAAACCATACAAGTGATATAAACATGTATGATAAGCCATGATACAGTAATTCAAATAGAATTAAGAAAATTTATGTAACTTACAACATATGTAAAGACTTGACATACCTAAAAAATGGAGATTCAAATGGAGAGAGTACCCAATTATGTAGTCTTTTTTTCTTCTTAAATCAAACTCCTCAACAATTTGAGTTTCTCACCACTTGCTTCCTTTTCAACGTTCAATTAAATAACACTCAACTATAATCACTAACAACAATACAATTAACCAATGTATAATATTAAATTCCTACAATTCAATCACAATTAACATTGTAACATTGTAAAAATTGAAACTTGAATTGATATATATCAAAATCGATGTGAAAACTATGTTATTTCCTCCTTAAGTTGGCAAACAAGAAAAAGGTGGTGGAAAGTTCTTGCAAAGGTGGTACAATGTGAAAAATTGTACATTTTCTCTTCCCAACAATATGAAAAATCTTTCTTTTTGTCAGAACATGTGCATAACTAGAAGAAAATAGAGCATGTGGGCCTAGATCACAGGTGTCTTGCCCTTTTTACCATTTGAATAGTAAGACAAAACGCACTCAAGTTATAATGCGAGCACATTATTGCTTGCTATACAAAACTCTATATTATTCATTTCTTGACCTCCTCCTTACCCATATTTCCCTGAAGTTATGTTAGCATTGAATGCCTTACTACATCACCGCAAGACCTACTGAGATCCATTATGGGATCACAAGAGCTTGGATGGTTTCATTCATTTTCACTGCTTACCACCACCCTGCCAGCCTTATTACACACCATCGCGGGATGGCGGGATACATGTTATACTTGATGTCTTTCTGCCGCACTACCGCCAACCTTTGACCTAATTGTCACAGGACCGCGGGGTCTTTTTGGCATCACCTTTTATTTCTTACCACAAGCTCACCAGTTGAAGTCATCGGCATCACGGGGCCATGATATATTACATTACCCATCACTTGAAGCCTTTATCACACTACCGCTAACCTCCTTTGAAACTATCGCAAGGCCGCGGTAAAATACCACATATCGCCTGAAGCGTTCACCGCACTACCACAATCCTTCCTTGGAACCATCGCGGGGCCATGGTACTCGACACGTATACCACTTGCACTCCTTATACCACAATGTCACAAGCTCTCTAGAGACCTTCGTGGGGGCGTGGTGAAACATCTTTCCTCTGCTTCTTATCGCATTGCCACTGGTCAATGCTTTACCTACTGCAAGACTGTGGTGTCATATTATATGCCACTCACATTCATACCGCAAGCCTGCCACCTTATCTTAAGACCACCACAGGACCGCCACAACCACTGTATGCCATTTACTTCATGCCGCAAGCCTACAAGTGGATTTTCTGCTCACTATGAGGAAGAGGTAACTGTCATTTCTCCTCCTTTGGTTCCCGCACACCCATCAAGGTTGTTTGAATGTGCTGCAAGGCTGTGGTAAGAGACAAAAACACATTAATGATAAAAAAATATAAATATCTTTCACATGGACCATGATATGGGATGCCTGTGAATGACTGCTAGAATAACTTTAAACAGAATATGGACCCCTAAGATGGATTTATGGAAGGAAAAATGTATGAAACCAAATGGGACTATGGGAATTTTTGATGGTCCTAACACCCTCAACCCTTGACACTATACCTTAAACCCTAATTCATTATCCCTAAACCCTATACCTAAACCCTCAACCCTCAAGCCTAAAACCTTAAATCCTAAACCTTATCCCTAAACACTCAACCCTCAACACTATACCTTAAACCCTAATCCCTCAACCCTAAACCCTAATCCCTCATCTCTAAACCCTAATCCCTCATCCCTAAACCCTAATCCCTCAATAGTAAACCCTAATCCCTAAACCCTAAACCCTAATCCCTTATCCCTAAACCCTGAAACCTTAAATCTTAAACCCTGTCCCTAAACCCTTAACCATCAACACTATACCTTAAACCCTAATCCCTTATCCCTAAACCCTAAACCCTCAACCCTTAAACCTTAAATCCTAAACCCTATCCCTAAACCCTCAACCCTCAACACTGTACCTTAAACCCTAATCCCTCAACCCTATACCCTAATCCCTCATCCCTAAACCCTAATCCCTCAACCCTCAACCCTAATCGCTTAACCCTAAATGCTAATCCCTTATCCCTAAACCCTAAACCCTATCCCTAAAGTCTCAACCCTCAACCCTTAAACCTTAAATCCTAAACCCTATCCCTAAACCCTCAACCCTCAACAATATACCTTAAATCCTAATCCCTCAACCTTAAACCCTAATCCCTCAATCCTAAACCCTATCCCTCAACCCTCAACCCTCAACATTATACCTTAAACCCTAATCCCTCAACCCTCAACCCTAATCCCTCAGTTCCTTAAATGCTAATCCCTTAACCCTAAACCCTAATCCCTTATCCCTAAACCCGAAACCCTCAGCCCTCAATACTAAACCTTAAATCCTAATCCCTCAACCCTAAAGCTTTAAACCCTCAACCCTTATCCACCCCTCTCCTCCCCTATCTACCTCACCCCATCTCTCCCCTATCTCTCAACCCTTAGCCGGTCTCTCACTTATCCCTAAAGCCTCAACCCTCAACCCTAAAACCTTAAATCCTAAACCCATCCGCAAACCCTCAACCCTCAACACTATACCTTAAACCCTAATCCATTATCCCTAAACCCTAAACCCTATCCCTAAAGCCTCAACCCTCAACCCTTAAACCTTAAATCCTAAACCCTATCCGTAAACCCTCAACCCTCAACACTATACCTTAAACCCTAATCCATTATCCCTAAACCCTATCCCTAAAGCCTCAACCCTCAACCCTTAAACCTTAAATCCTAAACCCTATCCCTAAACCCTCAACCCTCAACACTATACCTTAAACCCTAATCTCTCAACCCTAACCCCTAATCCCTCAATCCTAAACCCTAATCCCTCAATAGTAAACCCTAATCCCTCAATCCTAAACCCTCAACACTATACCTTAAACCCTAATCCCTCAACCCTAAACCCTAATCCCTTAGTTCCCTAAAAATCCCTCAATAGTAAACCCTAATCCCTCAATCCTAAACCCTCAACACTATACCTTAAACCCTAATCCCTCAACCCTAAACTCTAATCCCTTAGTTCCCTAAACACTAATCCCTCATCCCTAAACCCTAATCCCTCATCCCTAAACCCTATCCCTAAAACCTCAACTCTCAACCCTTAAACCTTAGATCCTAAACCCTTTCCCTAAACCCTCAACCCTTAACACTATACTCTAAACCCTAATCCATCAACCCTAAACCCTAATCCTCAATAGTAAACCCTAATCCCTCAATCATAAACCCTATCCCTAAACCCTTAACCCTCAACACTATACCTTAAACCCTAATCCCTCAACCCTAAACCCTTATCCTTGAACCCTAAACCCTATCCCTAAAGCCTCAACCCTCAACCCTTAAACCTTAAATCCTAAACCCTATCCCTAAAACCTCAACCCTCAACACTATACCTTAAACCCTAATCCCTCAACCCTTAAACCCTTAATACCTCAACCCTTAAATCCTCAACCCTTGACCCTTAAACCCTCAACCCTTATCCACCTCTCTCCTCCCGTATTTGCCTCACCCCCATCTCTCCCTCATCTCTCCCCCCTCTCTCTCCCCCCTCTCTCCTTAAAATATAGGTCTCTCACTTGTATATCTCTCACGACTCTCTAGATATTTCCCTTCCTCTCTGTTAGTGCCTGAATTGACTGGCAGTTTTTTGAGCAATTTTCATGCAGGCACTCTCCCTAAGTATCCAAAAAATGTTCTAAGTGTTGGACCTCCTCAGTATTTTTCAGCTGCAGCATCATATTTTCTTTGAGGAGGAGGTCATCATCATCATATTTTCTTTGATGGTGGTCAGCATCATCATGTTCTCTGTCGACCGGTTTCTCATCAGGATCATCATATTTCACTATCGGGTGATGTTTGGATATCATCCTGATCCTGCTGATGAGCTACAGTGCGCCCTGATTTGCTTGCGGGGGTGATTTTTCAAGTATCCGGTGATCTTCCAATTATCACCTTGCCCAGACATGATGATGATGTTGCCCCGATATTCTGAAGGGGTTATTCTTTGAGTTGTTCGACCTGACTTGTTCTTTCTTAAGGGTCGTCGTCATCATCATCATATTTCCAGTTATCACCGTGTTGCTTGCGGGGGTCATCATATTTTCTGCCTTCATGATATTTCGCCGAGGTGATATTTTTATCATCGGGTGATCTTGGTTATGATCATCCTGATGATGTTGTTGAAGAGTTCTAAGTGTGACCCGATATTCACTGGGGTCATCATTTTTTGAACGTCAGGATGATCTTAGTCAATATCATCCTGATGTTGTATCACTTCATGTTCGTTGTTTTACCATCCTGATGATGCTGACGTCATTCGTATGTCAGGGTGATATCTTTTTCTCTGCCTATCTGCATCATGATATTTCCGAAGGAGGGGGTGATATTTTCATCACTCGGGTGTATGTTTGTTCCAGCGTCATGATGATGCCGATATCAAGGAGATATCCGCCTGCCGGCTTCGTGCATTATCTAGTGGGGGTGATCTTTTCAAGCATCATCATATTCATCTATCGCCCCGATCTTATAGTGGAGCTACAGTGCAACCTGATATTTGTACATCAGGATGATATTTCCAAATATCCGGTTGTCTTCCGAATATCATCCTGATGTTAATATGATGATGACGTCATCAAGGTCCGGGGGGGTCATATTTCTAACACTGATCATCTTGTGGAGATCCCCCGATATTTGCAAACATGATGATGACGTCATCCGGATATGAGGAGGTGCGCAGTAGGCAGATATGATGATGACGTCAGCAGGATATGATGATGACATCATCAGGATGTTCATCGGCCAGACTTTTGGTATAGGCTCAGTAGGAGGATGTTCTTCCGATGGATCAGGTTGTGCGGATGAAGGCAATTATCATGCAGGTTATATTGCGATATGATGCTGACGTCAGGGTGATATTTCAAGCAACAGGATATCATGCTGCTGGAGGATGATGATGATGGAGTCTTATACTAGTGTCGTCAGGAGCAAAAGCACCGACATCATATATGCTCATGACCTAGTATATAAAGTGTTAATGAGGTTGCTGCGGGGTGCATGTGGGATAATTGATATCCTGCATATTCGAAATATCATGATGATGAATCTCAGCGGGAAATGGTTGCGATCAACTGTTAGATGTTTTTCCCAAGGCCGCGGGTTGGTGCGCCATTAATGGCGAAGGTTGCAGAGGTATGGGCGGATCTGGTACCCGATTGAAGGTGTACATCAGTGGACAGTGGCGCAGGGCTCGAGATATCTTCCTGTCTCCTCCCCTACCTGCTGCATTCATGTTTGGGCGCCAATCTGGATGTGTTTGAGCGCCATTTTCCTGATACTATGTATCTGGCAGGATTTTTGGTCAACCATGTGATTAATTGCTGTGATACACTACCTGGCTGTTATAAGCAGGAAGTGTGACTCATTTTTGGTTGTTAAAAGTTGAAGATTTTTGGCTCTGTAATTCAAAACCAGCTGATCTGGTTGCTCTGTACAGTTTAACTTGTGAGTTTATGTATCTCCTGTTGTACGATTTGGCATGAATCCACTAATTTCATGGTTGATCTTATATGAGTAATGCTATCTTAGCATGTGTTGTGTTAATTCTGTCTCCAGTATTGCATGTATTCTTCTTCTGAATTTGGATATTTGGGTAATGTTTAGATTCTAGAGCATAGAATTCCTATGTTGAATGTCTGATCTTTTAACTTCTGCTCAAGGGGTAGATTAAACTATTTTCAAGTTGAACATTGGGAAGGGTATACTGCAGTAGGGATGCCATAAGTAGAGATAACTTGACACTCTTTATTGGGAGATATCTATAAGGCAGATATCATGTGTATCCCCCTGAAATCCGGTTTTAGCTATTCATGCTGATCATTCACAGGTGTATGTCTACCGACTCCAGGCCCTGGACAGGCACCAATCTTGCTTTGTGTTTGTGTTACAACCATGTCCAGCTTTGCATCCAAAACTCAAACTAAACCATTTCATACTTCCACCTGTTAGTTGTAGGAGTAGGATTAGGAACCCCCTGCATGCTCTCATACCCAACCAGACATCATGTCCAAGAATGTTGCCAGCCTTGTGATCTATCATGCAGATCTTGGTCCATACATGAGAGTATTCTGCCTGTTGTTGTCAAGTTAAATCTTTCTATCTTTGAGCTAGTCAAGGTTACATCTTGAGTTATAGGGATCCCCCCCTTGGTGCGGCAGAACCAGAAGTGAAGGGGAGGCAGCTCACGCAACCTCCTGTATTTAGTTGGCTGAATCTGCCTGTGCATTAGAAGTGGCAAACCCTAATGCTGATTCAGAAGAAAAACCAACACTCTCCACCTCTCTCCCTCCTCCTTACCCATCTTTCCCTCAAGTTGTCAACTTCACTCTCATTTTATTATATCTCTCCCCTCACCTCTCTATCTCTCACCTTTGTCTCCCCCTCACCTCTCTAGCTCTACCCTCTCTACATCTCTCAGTCACTCCTTGTCTGCCTCTCCATCCGTCCTTAGCTATCTAGGTCTCTCACTTAACCCTTAAACCTTAAATCCTTAATCCTATCCCTAAACCCTCAACCTTCAACACTATACCTTAAACCCTAATCCCTTAACCCTAAACCCTATCCCTAAAGCCTTAACCCTCAACCCTTAAACCTTAAACCCTAAACCCTATCCCTAAACCCTCTACCTTGGACACTATACCTTAAACCCTAATCCCTTAACCCTCAACCCTAAAGCCTCAACCCTCAATCCTTAAACCTTCAACCCTAAACCCCATCCCTAATCCCTCTACCCTCAACACTATGCCTTAAACTATAATCCCTCAACCCTTAAACCCTTAATCCCTCAAACCTTAAACCCTTAAACCCTAAACTCTCAACCCCTAGATACCCTTAAACCCTTAAACCATATACCCTATACACTTAACCTTGGACACTCAACCTTGAACATTATCCCTCAGCCTTCAAACCTCTACCCTCTACCCTATACCCTCAACCATATACTTATGCCCTAAACCCTCAACCCTCATCCATATGCCTTATGTACTCTCAACCTTAAACCCTAAACCCTATATCTTAGACACTCAACCTTGAACATTATCCCTCAACTATAAACTCTCAACCCTCTACCCTATACCCTCAACCATATACTTAAGCCCTAATTTCTCAACCTTCAACCCTATACCTTAAACCTTGAAGCCTACACCCACAAACCCTCATCCCTATACCCTATAACCTCACCCTCATACCCTAAACCCTGATTATTGTGCCTCAACCCTATACTTAAAACCCAAACCATACACTCTCAACCCAAGTCACCCTATGCCTTATATACCCTTAATCCATATCGCAAAACCTAAGCCCAATATCCTAAACCGTAATTCCCATGCCTTATACACTCAACAAGCTGAATATTCTCCCTTAACCCTCAACCCTTTACCGTCTACCTATTACTTAAGCCCTAATCCCTCAACCCTATTCCTTAAACCCTAAACCCAAAAACTTGAACCCTCAACCCTAAAAACTATACGGGCTTAGGTCCTTATATACCCTAAACCCAAAACCCTTACATACATACATACATACATACATGCATACATACATACATACATGTACATACATACATAAAAACATGTATACATATATATATATATATATATATATATATATATATATATATATATATATATATATATATATATATATACACATAGAAGCATGCATACATGTACATACATACATACAACCATACATACATACATACAACCATACATATATACATATATACTGTTAGAAATGAAAGCAACACTACTTCAATGGAAATTTGATTCAATATAAATTTCTACAATCTTTAATTGTATGTTATTAATGGAGATTGTAACATAGAAACAAAACTATGCTTCACAGAAATGCAAAATTAGAAAATTGAACACATGACACAATGTTTAATGTGGAGAAAACCCTTTCGGGTAAAAAACTCCACACAGGAAAGAGGCCCAATGTTTGTATTAATCTGAAAATGATTTATATATATATATATATATATATATACATAGAAGCATGCATACATGTACATACATACATACAACCATACATACATACATACAACCATACATATATACATATATACTGTTAGAAATGAAAGCAACACTACTTCAATGGAAATTTGATTCAATATAAATTTCTACAATCTTTAATTGTATGTTATTAATGGAGATTGTAACATAGAAACAAAACTATGCTTTACAGAAATGCAAAATTAGAAAATTGAACACATGACACAATGTTTAATGTGGAGAAAACCCTTTTGGGTAAAAAACTCCACACAGGAAAGAGGCCCAATGTTTGTATTAATCTGAAAATGATTTACAATACAACAACACCACCAATCTCTCCTTTAGTCTTCAATCCGACAGCATTCCAGCATCACCTGAGTACTAAAATCTGTATCGCAGCAACAAATACATGGCAAATACATATAGAAATGTTTTCCAACTCATCCTACGCGTTCACCTTCTCTCATAAGATTCCCCAACATGCAAACATTAAATGCCATCTTACAAGCACCTTTCACTTGTCCAAAAACAACCATGCAATGGTTGGGTGTCCAAGACTAAATCTGGCCTTTTACAACATCTTATGACACATCATAACCATCATAGATTCCACAAAAGAGTATCTTTCCAAGATAGGAACCTTGGGCTAAATATAGTGCAAATATACAACTAACATATCTGTCATATGCGTCATAGAATCTCATAATCTTATGACAACTTGCAACTGTCATAGATTCACTTACCAAACATTATGATAGTTTTCATACATGCCAAAAATAGTATATTTTCCAAGGGAGCACGCCTACCCTCATTTACTTTGAGTTTTTACATTTGCCAATAGTAAAAGTCACTCTGTAATTACCTCTTGTTACTCCGAAATTACCCCTGCGAGTGAAACTAGTACATCTCCTCATGGATAATTACAAATTACATATAATAAATGAAATAAATACAGTATTAGGATTTACAAGGTTAATGGCACCTTATCCCAACATATACATATATACATATATCATACATACATATAAGAATACATATGTATACATATAGGCATATACATATATACATCAATACATACATACAAGCATGCATACATACATACATACAGTTTGGAATACATACATACATACATATATAAATACAAATATATATACAAACATACATACATCAAACATACTTAAAAACCTTGAACATAAATAATTCCAAGCGAGATATAATGCGAGCGTGTTATAACGCGCTCACGTTATGTCGAAGTAGGTGTTGACACTCATTTTGACCAGGGGTTGATTTGTCATGATCAGGAGGTTTCTTCATTTGAAGCCTTTATCTTCTTGCCCATTTTTTCTAAGTGTTGGACCTCCTCAGCATTTTTCAACTGCAGCATCATATTTTCCTGAGAAGGAGGTCATCATCATCATCTTGTCTTCGATGATGATCTGCATCATCATGTTCCTCGTCGACTTGTTTTTCAACGTCATCATCATATTTCAACTGTCGGGTGATGTTTGCTTATTATCCTGATGATACTGATGAGCTACAGTGCGCCCTCATCTGCTTGCGAGGGTGATTTTTCAAAGTATCCGGTGATCTTTCATTTATCACCTTGCTCAAACATGATGATGTTGCCCCGGTATCCTGAAGGGGTTATTCTCTAAGTGCTCGACACAACTTGTTTTTTCTTAAGGGTCGTCATCATCATGATATTTCCAGTTTTCATCCTGCTGCTTGCGGAGGTCATCATATTTTCTGCCTTCATGATATTTCGCCGGGGTGATATTTTTATCATCGGGTGATCTTGGTTATGATCATCCTGATGATGTTGTTGAAGAGTTCTAAGTGCGACCCGATATTCACTAGGGTCATCATATTTTGAACGTCAGGATGATCTTAGTCAATATCATCCTGATGATGTTATATCACTTCTTGTTCGTTGTTTCTTCATCCTGATGATGCTGACGTCATCCTTATCTCAGGGTGATATCTTTTTCTCTGCCTATCTGCATCATGATATTCCGAAGGAGGGGGTGATATTTTCATATCACCCGGATATATGTTTGTTTGTTCGAGCATCATGATGATGCTAATATTAAGGAGATATCCGCCTGCTAGCTTCGCGCATTATCTACTGGGGGTGATCTTTTCAAGCAGCATCATCATATTCAGTTATCGCCCCGATCTTATAGAGGAGCTACAGTGCAACCTGATATTTGAACATCAGGAGGATATTTCCAAATATCCGGTTGTCTTCCGAATATCATGATGATGTTAATATGATGATGACGTCATCAAGGTCCCGCGGGGGTCATATTTCTAACACTGATCATCTTGAAGAGACTTCCTGATATTTGCAAACATGATGATGACGTCATCCGGATATGAGGAGGTGTGCAGTAGGCAGATATGATGATGACGTCAGCAGGATATGATGATGACGTCAGGGTGATATTTCAAACAACAGGATATCATGCTGCTGAGGGATGATGATGATGAGGTTATATACTAATGTCGTCAGGAGCAAAAGCACCGACATGATATATGCTCATGACCTAGTATATAAAGTGTTATTGAGGTCATCGCGGGGTGCATGTGGGATATTGTTATCCTGCATTTTCAAATATCATGATGATGAATCTCGGCGGGAAATGCTTGCGATAGTCTGTATGATGTTCTTCCCGAGGCCGCGGGTTGGTGCGCCATTAATGGCGAAGGTTGCAGAGGTATGGGCGATGGCGTGGGTCGATCTGGTACCTGACTGAAGGTGTCAATCAGCGGATGATGGCGCAGGGCTCGAGAAATCTTCCTGTCTCCTCCCCTACCTGCTGCATTCAAGTTTGGGCGCCAATCTGGTTGTGTTTGAGCGCCATTTTCATGATACCGTGTATCTGGCGAGATTTTGGTCAACATTGTAATTAATTGCTGAGCACCTACCTGGCTGTTATAAGCAGGTTGTGTTGTTCATTTGTTGTTGTTGAAAGTTGATGATTTTGGCTCTGTAATGCATAACAAGCTGATCTGGTTGCTCTGTACAGCTTACCTGTGAGTTTATGTATCTCCTGTTGTTTGTTTTTGGCATGAACCCACTGATTTCATGATTAAACTTATATGAGAAATGTTGTTTGGCATGTGTTGTGTTAATTCTGTCTCCAGTATTGCATGTATTCTTCTTCTGAATCTGGATGTTTGGTAATGTTTAGATTCTAGAGCATAGAATTCCTATGTTGACTGTCTGACCTTTTAACTTCTACTCAAGGGGTAGATTAAACTGTTTTCAGGTTGAACATTGGGAGGGATATACTGCAGTAGGGATACCATAAGTAGAGATAACCTAACACTTTGTATTGGGAGATGCCTGTAAGGCAGGTATCACACATATCCCCTTGAAATCCAGTTTCAGCTGTTCATGCTGATCATCCACAGGTGTATGTCTACTGACTCCAGGCCCTGGATAGGCACCAATCATGCTTTGTTTTGTGTTATAACCATGTCCAGCTTTGCATCCACACTTAAACTTCAAATCAAAATCTAAAACAACCATTAGGACTTTAGAATTAGTTTAGGACCCTCAGTCCTCTGTCTACAACTGCTAATAGGCCCAAAGCTAGCCCCTTTGCTCTTATCATTCAGTTTTGGTCTACTTACAGGAGGACTCATCTGCTTTCTGTCAGCATCCCAGCCTTGCATGCATATCCTCATGGATGTTGAGTAGGGAATACCCCCCTAGGTCTTGCAGAGCCTGAAGAAGAAGAGGAGATAAAATATAGAGTCTATCTCCTACACTGTTGGCCCCCTGGCCCAGAGATCCTGTTGATCACTGATGGCTACCTTGTAGGGAAATCTGGGAATAAGCATCCAGTCTGGGAAAAAGTCAACAGTAGGCAAACATCAGACAAACTTGCAAAAAAAGAAAAAAATGCAAAACATAATGTGAGCGCGTTATAACACACTCACGTTATATTTTGCTTTGGGAATCCCAAGCCTTAGTCTTGGGATTTTCTTTGTATTTCCAACCCAAAGGTTTGGAGTGCCTTCCAAACATCGAAAGACATGTTTTTGCATATTCTATAGGATTTCACATAATTTCATTTGTGCTAACCCTCAGATTTGCACGTGTTTCAAGGTCGAACAAATTGAACACCTGGGTAATGTTAGTCTTTCTCTTAGATATTTAACGATGTAATTTTTTTCACATTTTGACAATGTTAAGCCTTTCATCTTTAATTTCTTTTGTTTGTGTCTACTTTTTGGCAAAAACCAGTGTTTGGTCTTTTTTTTATTATAAATTAACCATTCATTGAAATTTCAAATAAATTACATTTTTATAAACTAGACTCCATTCTACACATATTAATTTTTTTTTTTCAATTAATTAAATTCAAAATTTACAAGGGTAGCACAACCAAAATTTAGTTTTTCAGGATGTGTCCACTTTGAAAATTAGTAAAAAATCAAATATTCATTAAAAAATTATCAGAAAAAAATGGGCATAAACTACATGTTGTTAGCTAATTTCTCACCAAAGTGATTTTAAAAATACCAAAAAAAAACTTAACCTTTTGAGGGAGCCACAAAACACGCTATGTTATATTTTTTCGATAGAAACAACACCAATTTCTATGGCTCCCTTTTTTGAACCCCTTAATCTATATCATTTAAAAAAAATAGTAGTTTAGAAAGTAGACTTGGAGCACCACGAACATTGTTTTTGTTGTATCTTAAAATTTTGAGTGTAACTATGCTCAATTTCTCATCCAAGGTTAGTATTTCCTGATTTCAGAAAAAAAAAGTGGCCACTTAAGACCCCCTTTTGGCCCTCCATCTTCTTGCACTTACCCTTCATGCATCATAAAAAAATACAAATTTCTTTTCAAATTATTTTATCTCCTACTCTATAGATCTCTCTCTTTCTATGTTGCCCTATATCTCTTTCTTTATTCTCTCTACCAAACTCCCTCTTAATATATATCTCTCTCTCCTCCCGCTATCTCTCTCTCCCCCCTTTGTCTCTCCCACTGTCTCTCTATCCCTCTCTATCCCCCCTCTCCTCTTTCTATTCATCTCTCTTTGTTTAACTATATTTGTCTCCCCTCTGTGTCTCTCTTTCTCACTTTATATAAAGATATCTCCCCCCTCTCTCTCTCCCTCCCTATATATTTTACATTGTATAAAATATATTGTATAATAATAATCCACATTATATAAAATATATTGTATAGTAATAAATATAATTATATTACATAATATATACTATATATAAAGTAAATATGAATAAATTATAAATAAATATTTATTTATTTAAATATATGATTTTATAATCTAATTTAAAAAAAAATTCATTAAATATACTATATAACAATAAAAATAATTATATTAGATATTATATATTAAATAAATATAATTAAGATATAAATACATATAAATATTAAATATATAATATGTTTAATCTAAATATACAATTTTATAATATTATACTTATAAATATATAAATATACTATGTTTTATATGGTATATAATATTATTAAAATAAAAAAAATTATATTTAATATTTGTATTTTTACTTTTATAACCACCTTCTTACTTCGCTTAAGCAGAGTGCTATTTTTATTTTCGTACATAACAATTTTGTAAAATAAATGAATTGAAAAAGTGTAGTATTTCAAAGGGCCCTTGCTCTTTTGGTGAAGTTGAAAGGTTCTGAATGAGCCCACCAGGGATTAAGTCTTGTTGAGTGCAAGCCCCCAACACCATAAGGGATGAGGTCAGGATCGTGCTCTGAGTGAATTTGGCGAAATGGATACCCAACAGTCCTTGGCTCTTAGCTGAAGAGGTTCAGCCTAAGGCTTGTGTTCTTGAATTGGGTAGTAAAAAAAAATTTGTGAATGACCTCCATAAAAAGTGTAGTACAAATTTCAAATGTAAGTCTAATGATTGAGGAATGGTAGAGAAAAAACCCAACCAATATAAATCACACAAACCCTCATATATGATAAGATTAATTCCATACATGCTGCATATTACTATTGTTCAAAGTTAATGACTGGAACATAAAAATGAAATGCCTACTCATAGGTCTAAGAATGCAATATTTGGAATTATAAACAAACTATGTTCAACCATCAGTGACAAGGAATGACACAATGACGTGACATCTCTATAGCATATGGTGTACAAGCAAGACACATACCTATTCAAAATCTTGGTCATTAATATCCAAATACTAAGAAATCCTAAAATCAATGAAACCAGTGAAAAAACATCGATGAGAAAAACATCATACATTTTCAGATCCGATGGCACTAATAAGTCCTATCATCTTGCATCATTGTAGAGTAACGTCCGTCATTGATTGCTGATGTTAGGCTGGTCCCTCTCACAGAGGGAATGCCTTCAGCGTAATAATATCACATAATTTTTTTATTTGTAATGACTTTTGTAAAAAACACATTAATTATAAATAATAAAACCACTAGTAATAACTTTGTAGTTAACAATTAATAATCTTAGTTTTAAAAAAAAAAATATACTACAAATAATAATTTTAAAGTCACCATTAAAATAAATAAAAAAATGCTACATAAATATCAATAATAACTGATAGCTTAAAAAATATATATGTAATATCCAATAGTAATTTTGAACTCAACTATTTAGTTATATCGAGGCCTAACCCCATGTCCCCATACGGCTGCTTAAGTTGTTTTTTTGCTTAAAATTAAGCAGTTGGAGTGGTCCCATGGAAATTTACAATTATGGGAAAGGATAATATAGAATCTTAACCTATTTTTGTGGAGCAACTACTAAATAGGAATTGTAAATAAGCTTTGAAAAAAAGGGGGGTTGGAAATAAGTAGCCACTGCATAATGAAAAATATGCCATGTGGTTGCATATATTTCCTTCCCTCTTTTTCTTCTAAATTAAAATAATTTATTTTTATTTTTTTATATAGTAAAAACTATAAATTAAGATAACTTCTTAAGATAAGAAGAAAATAAAATATTCATGGGGTCAATAGCTCCACAAATATCTCCTAAAAAACTTGAGCAGTGGCTGCTAACCAAAATTAAAGCTAAGTAGCAGCATGGGGACATGCCCTAAAAAGTCTATAGAGATACGACTATTCTTAAATATCACCCACTTCAACAGTCAAAGGTCAATTTAGCCAATAAAATAGGATAAATATTTACCACTTTTTGTTGTGAATGAGGTGTAAAATTGCTATTGACTGATTGACCATTAAAGTGAATGATATTTAAGTACAGTGTAGAGATACATTAAATATTTTGCAATCAAGTGCAAGGCCCTTGGTCGAGGATGAGATTTAGTTATCTCCATTGCATTCAATTCTTTCAGGTGCATGCCTGTACCCTTTGCTCATACTAAATCTGAACCTCTTCATCATTATAGTTATCACAACCTTCGCTTCTAACATGGCAAAGTTCTGGCCTATGCACGTTCTTGGCTCCCTAGAAAATGAAATGAAGGCATAGGGATGATTGTTTGTATCTTTGCTTATTCCATCTCTGAAACGCTCTGGCCTGAACTCATTTGCATCACTTCCCTAGTATCTGGGGTCCCTGTGCATTGATAATATGTCTCCCAACACATTCACACCCTTAGGAATTATAAAATCATCTCTTAATTTTAAGTCTTTGAATGCTTGCCCGGTGACACCTATTGCAGGTAGGTACAACCTTAGCATCTCGTTCAGTATCATCCCAATCTGTCAGATAGAAATTAATTTAGACATGTTTCTCTTGGGAGAGTTTCTAACCCAAAATTTGTTAATCATACTTATAATTTTTAGCTTTCCTAAACAATCCATGGTGGGATTGTAGTTGCTTCTTCATGAGATTTTTGTTGCCAATCCTAGTTGAGTGCCAACATGAGTATTGCCCATGATATCAGAACACTGGTGGTTTCTCTTCCTCCAAGGAAGAATCTTTTGCACTCCTCCATTACTTGTTTTGCACGTAGCTAAAATTCTTGTCATCTGAAGAAACATTCTCTAGTTCTGAGAGCATCAAGCCAAGAAGATCATCTCCATATGATTCACTATCTTTTCTTTTGTCTATAATCTGTTTCAAGTTATTTTTTGAATCTTCTACTCTACTTCCAAGTCTCCCGATTTGAGGGCGTGGGGATATATCTTTTTGAGAAAAAAAGAAATATGAATTGGAATTAGTCTTTACAATAATCAAAACAAACAAAATCTGAAATTGCTCTTTGTAAAGAGAACCTATCACGTAATCATGTCATACCTAGAACCTGGCAGCCATAGATATCGAATAGTGTAGTTCATTATCTCCTCTAACCCCCTAATGTCGTCATATATTTCTTCCCCCCCTTTGTTGTAGTCCATTGCAAATCCCACATAAAAATTGTTCCAGAAATAATCCACATGTGGACCGATGATGGACTAAGCAACAAAGGGCCAGTAGCTCAGCTGGTAGAGTGCTCTAGCATGGAAATGGAAGGTCCTAGGTTTAACTCCTAGATGGTCCATGAAAAATTCAACATGGTATCATAGTCAAGCTAGCAGCCCCAAGCACCTGAAGTGTGGCTTAAGGGGGGTGTTAGAAATAATCCACACCTAGACCGATGATGGACTGGTCAACAAAGGGTCAGTAGCTCAGTTGGTAGAGCACTCCAGCTTGCAAATGGAAGGTCCTATGTTCAACTCCTAGTTGGTCCATGAAAAATTCAACATGGTATCAGAGCCAAGCTAGGAGCCGCAAGCACCTCGAGTATGGCTTAAGGGGGGTGTTGGAATAATCCACACCTGGACCGACGATGGACTGGTCAACAAAGGGCCAGTAGCTCAGTTGGTAGAGCACTCCAACATGCAAATGGAGAGTCCTCTAGGTTAAACTCCTAGCTAGTCCATGAAAGCAGTTAGCTTTAATTCGGGTTATCCCATAATAATGGGTTACACTTTTTGGCCAAACTTGACATTGAAAGCAGCATTTTGAACTAAATCTTCACTTTTGACACCTATAGCCGCTAAACCATTAGGAATTTGAAGATGATGCGAACTAGTGATTTGTGAGATTTTGTTTGTAGATTCTAAATATATATTTTAAAAAAAAATTTGGAGTTAAATTGCAATTTTTTTTGTGTCTCCTTTGATAACTAGTTTTTAATAGTAAACAACATTTTTTTAAAGTGATGTGTATTTCGTAGCACACAACTTTTTTTCTACAAAGGATAAAATTCTAATTCTTTTGAATGTAGATTGGTAATACCGATATATAGGGCATGCATTTGGTTTCATAATGTTTTGTTGAATATTTTTTTTAATTAAGCTTTGAAGTCAAACCAATTATAATTTAGACATAGGCGTATTCCATAAAACATAACTTTTTCTGTATGTATCGAAATTCAATTTTTTTTTGTTCAAACAAAGGCATAAATACCTGGGGCATAGATATTTTTCAAGATTTTTTTTCACTAATTTACTAATTTTCCATGTGTGTAGAATAGAGAGCTTGATGTTCGGTGAAAAACCTACATTCACAAGAAATAAAAAATAAATATAATAATCAAATTAAATATATTTAAAATTATACTTTTTGGGAAGCTTATAATAAGGCCTACATACTTACAAAACATAAATTTTAAATGAATTCATTTGATCCCCCAAAAGGTAGATCAAAAGTATTTTTTTATCAACATTTTGATAGGTGTAGAGGAGACTCCATTATAGGTATGGTTTAAAACTAGCGGGGTTTTATCCAAGGGGGTTTGAATCTAAGGGGTTTTGATCAAACCCTCTTCAATTAAAACCCTTTAAATGGAACCTTTCAAGGCTTAAATCATTATATTTTCTAAAAATATGTGATTTCAACAAAAATCATGATGTCCTAGAAAGTGTAACCCATTATTGTGGCAGCACCCATTCACAAGGCCTCTGCAGCTTCCTTTGTAATCTCATTCCATTTATTTACCAATTGATCTGTACACATGGACATGATGTCAACAGAGGCCTATATAGTGTATACAACAAGTCTAAATAGTAAGCTAAGATTCAAAAGCCCACAAAAACCATTTTGTAAAACATGTCCAGAATGGTTATAGTAGTGTATAAATAATATATGAAAGTAGGAGAATGAAGTGATGAATAGGATTATGGAGGAATCAAGTAAGAATGTAATGACCACCTTAAGATTTTCCGTATGAAAAGCAAGCGCCACAATTCTGCACTGTTGAGACCACTTTTGACCATTAACAGTGAAAAGTCCATTGCCCAAGGCCGCAGAAGGCATCTTCTTAATCATTGGAGACCTTCCATAGTTAGTAGAGTGCTTGGAAGAAAGAAGTTCCCTGATAAGCTCTGCATCGGTTAAAACAATTTTGGGCTCATAACCAAACCATAATTTACAAATTTCTCTCTTGCACAACCATTAATCTAGACATAAGAACATAAAACCAAAATTCTTTAAGAAACTAAATAGAAATCTGGGAGAAAGAGACCATATATCTGTGACCACTCAATTATATAAGGGAAAATTTTGTTTCTAATGTCATGATTTATGGAAGGCATATCTGTAAGCATCTGCTGTTCCACCATGCTTGTAACATCAACAACATTGCCAATCATGAATTGGGGAGGAGCAGCTTTGAAGCCCTATTTTTTGCAGAGCTATGTAAATCATCCATGGCCTCCATAAGTACTTTATCACAAAACCTATGAAGAATGGGCAAATCACAACCAACATTTTGACTAAGAAAGAATTTTTAGCTACTTCCACTAATTCCATGAAGACTAGAGCTACAAGAGTACATTATGAAGTGGAACTTGGTATAGAAAGAGAATCCAGTTGTGAAAACAAAGTTTGAGCAAAGTTGGCTAGCTATTCTTAAATACCATCAACTTCAATAGTCAAAGGTCAATTTTAGCCAATAAAAATAGGACAAATATCTACCACTTTTTATTATGACTGATGTATAAAATTAGATCATTGAAATGGATGATATTTAAGTAGAGTAGTTGTGGCTTGGATATTCTTATGGCTGACCAAATCCATGTGGTCCACATTGTGTTTAATATTTTAAAGCTACAACACGATTGAGTTATCTTATTATAAGAAAAAATTACTAAAATGCTTTTTTTAAAAAAGACAAAAACATCACTTCATTATGGAAGGAAAATGATGTTATGTTGACTTTTGATGACAATGAAAATACAACCTCTACAAGACATCCAGCTAATGCATTGAATAAAACAATTAATTTCACTTTTAACATAGGACAAAAGAGTTGGATCCAACATAAAATGTTCCAATATGTATTGAAATTAAAACAAAGAGGAAAAGAGGTACTTAGAGTTATATTTGATAATAAATGTTTTGTTGGAACATTTATTAGTTCATGCCAAAGGTAGTTATACTTATGCATCCATTGGATGCAATTTCTTTTACTTATTTAGCCAATCATCATAAAGCATTAATTTTTTTTCCAAGAATGCTATAGTTCATAATTTTTTTTTGTCCAATAATTTAGAAAATGTCATTTATTTGTTTTATTATTGGTTCATGTTAGTGAACAGTCAATGCATAAATGAAATTATTGTTTTTTTTTTGTATTTCCATTTCAATTGATACAAAAATTTATTGTATAGTTGACTTTTAAATTATGTGTGCTAAAATTTCAACGCTATTAACACTCTTTTTCTCCCTAAATGTCACTCAAATCTCCATTTTAATATGAAAAGACACATACAATCTTTTTTTTTAAACTTATAGTGAGCTTCAAGCATCAACCATACCAAAGTTAAATAAAATGAATATAGCCCATGCTATAAGTCAAATCAAATGGACTTTATTATCGTAAAATTCAATATTGAAATAAATGAGAGAAGACGTTTCTGTAGGAAATCTTATCAAATCTTATCTATAATAGTAATATTTACGTTCATTGTATTTTTCTTTTGTTGATATGATGTAAATAATGTCATCTCCTCAAACTTTACAGATTCTATTCCTCCTGTCTATGCAAAAGAAGGTTAAACTTAGTTGTTGATCTCTTCTTTTGTTACAAAGTCACTAAGTAGTACCCCAAAACCTCCATACATTATTTCCAAACATCTCAGGTTTTAATGAAATTATTTTCTCTATTTTCCTGTGTCATCTTCTTATGGCCTCTCTGTATTATTGTTTCCCCAATCTCAAACATATGGTTTATCTCTCGCATCTTTGAGACAAAGATTGTTGATGGCCAAGCAAGAGATTGATGGTCGGCTATGGTAAGAATTTTAGCAACTATTTCCTTTTTGGTCCAACTTGATACATTGTTTTTCCTAATGTTTCTTTAGGTATTTTGTCAAATGCTTTACTGCCTTGTCTCTGCCTCCATATTTTACATAGATGTTTGTTAAATTTCTTGTTAGTTTTATAGGGATTGTGATGAGAACATATCTCTTCGAGGAATTCTGTAAATAGTTCATATGTCATGGCTATGCTTGCACATTTTACATACATGTCTATGAGGGTGGATCAAACTTTAACATCTAAAAAAAATCCCCTACTCTTTGTGGTAGAGGAAGAGAAGATGCTGGTAAAGGTTGTAGATTTTTCTGTCATTTTTATGAAATCAAGTAAGATTGTCCTAATTAGTATGCATAATGTCTTAGGAGAGTACTTTCAACTTTCAATCATTGCTCAAACTAACAGTAGTCTTCTAGATTTATAGTTGTGTCAGATCCATATGTGACGTTCTTTGAGATATTGGTAGTCACATAGAACAAAGAGTCATTGCTCTCTAGCCATATTTCAGATATCCTTGTATTCACATTAAATTATCTAATTAATCAAATATTTGTGGTCATTTTCTTTTTATTTTTGTTGATATGATGTAAATAGTATGTTTCTAGACACTTAGTCCATGTATTGCTATTGGGGGGGTTTTCTCTTCTGCTTGTGCATTAGAAACAACCAAATGAGAAAACAACAATCTATAGGATTGTTACAAATGCCACACTATTTCAAAAACAACCATACTTGCCAATACTGAGTAGTTAAAGTGGATGCTCTAAAATTCTTAGGGAGTATCTAAAAATCAACCGAATGACATGAACAATTTTGAAGGAAAATAAAAAAACAACAATTTGGTGATCTGTTGATCACAAAATAAGAAATTACACAAAAGACCTAAATTGTCTTATAGAGTAAGAGGTAGGGCAACTATATAGAGTTTCCAAGATACATGTGAAATTATGGCACACAACCATATTCACCAATAACCCAACTACAATAGTTAATGCATACATTAAAGTCAAGATATACAACCAAAATATTTAACGAGCCCAATGGGCATTACTGTAGTTAGTTAAGAAATATTGTTACACGTTGAAGCAAATGTTGTCATTCTCCCCCATAATGACATTGGGAAGAACTTGAAGTATATCTCTAAGTGTCTCAAACCTTTCATGAGCTAGAGGATTCATGAAGATATCTTCTATATGATCTTATGTCCTGCATTACACAATATCGATCAATCCTCGTTGAACCAACTCTTTGATGAAGTAATGTTGAATCTTAATATGTTTGGTTCTGCTATGAATTACTGGATTCTTAGTCATTTGTATAACACTCTTGTTGTCATAGTACAACAAAGTAGGTCCATTTTGTATCTGGTGCAAATCCTCTGATAGTCTTCTCAACCACACTGTTTGGAAAGTTGCAAATGTTGCAGCTTTATACTCTGCCTTTGCTATAGAAAGTGATACAGCTATTTGTTTATTAGACTTCCAAGAGAAAATTGCAAAACCAAGACTAAAAGTATAACTATAAGTAGACTTTTGATCATCTACGGATCATCTCGAATCTAAGTTTGTATAGCCAATCAACTTACTATCCCTTGAATGCTAAAATCTAAGACCATAATTCAATGTCCCTTTAACATATCTACGAATCCTCTTAGTTGTACTCCAGTGTGTCTTCCTAGGTTCTGACATGAACTTGGATACCAAGTTCACTGCATATGTGATATCTGGTTGAGTAATAGTTAAGTAGAACAAACAACCAATTACCTATCTGTATAGAGTGGGGTCCACTGGGTCTAACACATCCAAGTTAGACAACTTAAGTCCAACCTCAATGGGTGTTGCACGTGGTTTGTGAATCTTCATCTGAAATTTTTGTAGGATATATGAAGCATATTTTTCTGAGACATAAATATTCCATCTTTGTTTTTCCATACTTCTATACAAAGAAAATAGTGCATCTATCTCAAAACTGTCATCTCAAATTTAGCAACCATAGCTTCTCTAAACTCTATAAATAACTTGCCAAATTATTCTCAGTCTAGATTAGATCATCAACATAGAGAAATAAGAAAAAAATATACTTAGCTTAATACTAATATAAATATTCGGATCCGATTGACTTCTTAAGAAACCTTTCTATTGTAGGTAGGAGTCTATCCTTGAATACAATGCTATTGGTGCCTTCTTAAGACCATACAAGGCCTTCTTTAATATGTAAACATAATATTCTTTAGAAGGTATTTCAAAACCTCTAGGTTGAGAAGCATACACTTCCTCATCAATATATCCATTCAAAAATACACTCTTACATCCATTTGATAAATTGTCCAACTTTGTTGAGCTTCCAAAGCTGAAACCAAATTGATAGTATCCATTCATGCTATAGGTACAAATGTTTCAATGTAATCAATACCTTCCTCTTGAGTGTATCCTTGGCTACCAATCTAGCCTTATGCTTATCAATGATTCCATCAGATTTATACTTAGCTTTGTACACCTACCTTGTACCAATAATTTCCTTACTAGGAGGTAGTTGAACCAAATCCCTTGTGTCATACCATTCAATTGTTTCTATCTCATTATTCATTGCTTCAAACCACTCTTCTTTCTATTGATCTTGTTCAAATGTTTGTGGTTCATTACTTTCCATGATTTGAGTCATCAAAGCATAATTCACTTTTGCTTATGATATTGTCATCATTTTCTCAAAATTTGAATCTAACATAACAATTGATGGACTTTTCTTTTCTATCCTCCTTTGATATTTTACTTTCTTGTTCCTATACTTGAGGACTCTGGTTCATTTTCTTCTTCTTCTTCTCCTTCTTCAACTTCATTAATCGCTATCTCTTTTCCCTTTGTTTCATTTTCTTTGGTATATTTTGCTGCTTCATTAAATACCACATCTCTACTTATAACAAGCTTCTTTCCTATTGGGTCATTCAACCTATTTGCTTTATTTTCTGATACATACCCAATAAAAATACATTTTAGGCCTTTATCATCTAGTTTAGACTTTTTTTCCTTTGATATGTGTGCATAAGAAACACACCCAAATACCCTCAAATGATCAACACTTGGATTAATCCTAGACCATGCTTGTTCAGGAGTCATTCCCTTAACTACTTTTGTAGGATTCCTATTGAGAAGATATATTGTTGTGCATATTGCTTCTGCCAAAAAACTCTTATCTAAATTATTCTCCATCATACTCATCATTTTTACTATGATTTTATTCTTTCTTTCAACATCTCCATTTTATTGTGGAGTGTAGGAAGTAGTGAACTCTCTCTTAATTCCATGATTTATGCAGAAATTTAGAATTTGATTTGATTTGTATTCACGTCCATTATTTGACCTTATCACCTTGATGTACCTACCACTTTGTTTTTCAACCAACCTCTTGAATTCTACAAATTTGTCAAACAATTCTAGTTTTGTAGCTAAACAATATACCCAAGTTTTTTTGAGTAATCATCAATAAAGGTTAGAAAATTTACTTTGATTTATTCAAAGATGGTGTTTACATAGGACCACACAAATCCATATGGATTATCTCAAAATGCTACTTAGCTCTACTAGATTCACCTTGATTGGAAAGCTAACTCGGTGTTGTTTGCCAGCAATACTTCACACACTTCTTTTGCATTTTCAATGAAAGGTAGACCTTCAATCATTTTTAATCTCTTGAGTAAAATTAACCCACTAAAGCTAAGGTGACCATATCTTTGGTGCCAAATTTTACTTTCATTTATTTTACTAGGCCTTAATGCTTGGTTTCCATGACTGAAATAAAGAGGAAATATCCTATCATGCGATCCTTGATTTTGCAACAACTTCATTTCTTTTTAGTTTGCCTCTAATCATGCACTCATCTTTATCAAAAGTCACTTGATAATTTTTCTCTAACATTTGTCCAATAGACAATAAATTCTTTTTAATTGTTGGAACAAATAATGTTTCATTGATATGTTTTACCTCACCATATTCTGTTGCAACTGAAATAGTACCCTTGCCTTTGGTTCCATGAGATTGATTATCTCTTAATACCACTATACTATAATGCTTTTCATCCAAATTGATAAACAAATTCTCATTAAATGTCATATGTGATGAACATCCAGAATCAATGTACCATATATTATTCTCACTAACATTTGTATTGAATCAAGAAATAAACAAGTTTTGTTTATATCCAACAGTATTGTGAGCATTTCTCTTTTTGACTTCACTTTGTTTACTCCAACATTCTGATGCATAGTTCCCAAACTTGTAATGAAAGCATTGGACATTCCTTTTATCTCCCCCATTATTTCTACCTCTTCCTCTTTCTATTCCTTTGAAGTTGCTACTTCTTCCTCTGGAAATATTACCTCTTCCTATAGAATTGATAGAGTCACCTTCGTATTCATTCTTATTTTCATTCCTTAAAAATGTGTTTCTTTTACCTCTTATACTTGCTTTAGAGGAAAATGCTTGTTCTAAGCTTTCTTCATTACTTTTTATCATTTCTTCAATAGTTAACAATATTCCACTTAGTTCATCTATGTGCATAGTTGTGAGATCTTTGGAAATCTCAATTGTAGAAACCACACCATCAAATTTAGGAATCAAAATCCTTAAAATTTTCTCAATGACATGTTTGTCATCCACATTTTCCCTTAAAATATTCATTTGACTAACTAGGCCTTCTACGTTTGTTATAAAATCATTAACAGTTTCACTAGGGGTTATTTTTATATTTTAAAAAAAAATTTCTCATTTTCTACAATTTTACACTTTGTGCACCTTGATAGGCATTCTTGATTATTTCTCATGCTTGCTTAGATTTACTAGCACCACTTATCCTAGGCTAAATTCCCTAATTAATTGCACCTTCAATTAGAACTAAAACTTCATTATCTTTATTTACATTTGCTTTGTATTCCCTTTTTAGTTGATCACTTAATACATTAAATGCATTTGTAGATCTAGTTCTACATACCCTACTTGTACAATTTCTTACAAATATTTGGATTTGAGTAGGGTTTGCATCCTAGGACACCAATATGTAAAGTTGCCCCTTCAAACATAGGAATTAGCATGTTAGACATTACATTTCCAGCCATATTTTCTGTAAGAGAAATGTGCACAATAACTTAAAGGCTCAACACAAAATCCTATAGAGATCCCTACAAATGGATACCCCCCCCATCCCTTTAAATAGGACCCACACACCAAAAAAAACATTATATTATTTTGTCTTGGTGAGTGTTAGCTTCAACAGAAAATACACCTAATTACAAATAATTCCCTTATCACTTTTACATGAAATACTTTATTTTAAGAGGTTCAAAGTTAAAACACCTCTAAAGAAAATTTGATTCCCATATTACATATCATTTCTTTAAAAAAACTTTCTATGCACCTTTTTCCTTATAACCTTATAATCAAAAAATAAAAAAAGGCAACATAAATATTTAAAACCTTTTTCTCAACTTTAAAAGGGAAAAAAAAAATTAAAAGAGGGAATAAAAAACATTAAAAGTAGGTCTTCCACATGGGGAAAAAACTTAATATCTTTTAAATATTTTAAACTTAAAACATGAAAAGAAAGGAGAGGGGCAATTAAACTAAGGAAATCAAAATTTTTGAAGTCCTTTAAAAAGCATTAACGCTTCCTCTTTCCATGGCTTGCATGCTTCCTTCCTCAGTCTGCACACCTCCTTTAAATACCTCTTCACATGGCAATATTTTTGGAAAGCTTCACGCATATTCCTTGCTCACTGCAGATGTTAATGATATCTCCCACATGTAGCTCCTCATTGTCTTTCATGGTCCATAAGAACTATACCTCATTTTCTTTGTTGGATATGTAGTCTGCAATTGCTCTACTATTTCAATACAGATTTAGAAACTGGCTCTAATACCAGATGAAGGCAAATAAAAAACAACAATGGTGATCTGTTGATCACAAAACAAACAATTATACAAATTTGTCAAATAGCCTTAATAGAATAAGAGGTAGGACAATTATATATAAAGTTTCCACGATATAGGTGAAATTATGGCACACAACCATATTCACCAATAACCCAACTACAATAGTTAATGCATATATGAAAGAAAATTTATACAACCATAATATTTTATAAGCCTAATGGGCATTACTGTAGTTAGTCAAGAAAGACTACTGCACATTGAAGCAAATGCTGTCAAATTTTACACAGTTCCAATTTGTGTTCTAAATGGTGCTCATCGACAACAATAAATTAGGGTTGGAAGTTGTAAGGTCAATAATGGGTAAAAAGTAGTGCAGTACAATGTTGTCTTTTGGGGATCAATTGTTTATTCTTTTCTTTCTTCTTCACCACCAAGTATTGCCCTTTCACCAAAATCCAACATATGTATTTACCCCTTTCTTTCATATTTTGGAAAGGTCTGGTCATGGTCAGGTATGCCTTTGGTAAGGGGTTAGTGGTGGTTTGAAGCATTGTTTTGGTGTTTGCATTACTATTTGTAAAATTATAAAACATTGTATCATCTTGTCAACTCCGTTTGTTGATTTTATATGTGAAAATAGGGAAATATTTGTCATGATTTCAATCAATTATAGTGGCGAGCCTTCATGGATCAGAGTATTATGGTTTCTATTCGCTTCATTGTCTTATATGCCTTTGATGATTTCTCACTTTCCCTGGTGTGTTGTGGCTTATTTATAGATTTAGAAATAGACTGCATCGTTGCATTTTTTGCAGTGATTGATATATATATATATATATATATATATATGTTTGAAGGAATGCCTCAAAATACTTGTTATTATAATGACATTCTACAAGAATGTTCATTATAATAACAAGTATTTTGATATTTTGAGGCATTCTTTCAAACATGTAGCATGCTTGGTGAAAAAATAATAATACCATAACATAAACACAATCACTTTGGGTTCAAATCATCCTTCAAGATTAGTTGGTAGCGAGGTTAGATTCATTGTTTGCTTAAAATCCCCATTCGAATCAATCTCTTTTCAGAAAAATCTGTCAAGTATAGAATATATTAGGGTTGGATTTTTCCTATTTGGGGAAAATTTCTTAATCTGAGTACATGATACTTTTTCAATTAAAAGTGCCAATCAAATGAATGGTTTTTAAAAAAAAATCTATGGATTAGACTATGATACTGTTCAAACTTGTGTATTTTAAAGCAGTCTGTGCATCTTTTGAAGTGGCTTAACTTGGTTCTTTCCGATTTCTAATTTACAACTGGCAATTGCATTTGCTTGAAATTTTGTAAAGGATTCTCAACAAATCCGTTTTCTCCGTATTTCAAAATCATTGCACTTGATGAGAACATATCTCTTTGAGGCATTCTATGAAATAGGTAATGTTTCTTCTCTAATATTATCTAGAATATAGATCTACAATAAGTGTTTAAAGAATCATAGAATTTAAAGGTTTCAATTTTTCTAGTTTTTAAAATGTCAACGTGGGTACTCCTCAGATTTATTTTTTAAATGTTCTCGGCTTTGTTTTCTCTTAATATGCTACAATTTTATTATCGTGTTACATCTATCTTGACTTATAGTGAATGGTGTTTTTTTCTAGACATGGTATATATGGCAGGCTTGCTAGCAGTTTTGAGAATTTGAAACTAGTTTGTCAAGGCCATAACTACTGAGACTTACTGCTAGATCAAAGTGGGACAAACTAAAATTTCTAATCTATACCAGTACAAATCTGTAGAAAATAATAAGGGATGAAATGTAGTTTATGCTTTAAAAGTGGCAAATACTTGAAATCCAACTTATTGAAGTGTCAATTGATTATGAGACTTTCAAAATTCTTTGGGCAACCTGTTATGGTTGAAAATTTAATTTTTTGTACCAAAGAGAAATGTGGGGTTCACAATCCTATGCTTTCATAGAATATATAGGATAATGTAATATGTGTGAAATTGAGAAATCACATTCGATTTTTTTTAAAGAATATCCTACAGAGCTTTGGAACCTTGAAACAAACCCATTTAAGTAGTGTTTAGTGATTTAGTCATTCAATAGAGTAGTCTAAGTAGTTATATTTGTTCCCATGTCAAACACAATTCTAAATTCATTTATATGTTCATGGTATTATCTTCGTGGTCATTTTCATGCTTGCTCTTTCTCTTCTTCATCATACTTATGCATTTGTAATTGACACTTGCAACAGATGACATGATGCCTAACCCTCTTTACAATGATGCTTTTCTGTGGAGTTTGTCATTCTAATAATTGACCTACTCATATTCCTTGTAGCTCTCTATTTCATTCATAATACTGGTTGTTTTGTCATACATCTACATCTTTCTCATCTTGTTGTACTACTCCACATTTCATTGACTACACATTGGATATCATTTCTCCTCCGTTGCTTCTTCTAGCACTATTAAAAGATTGAGAAGAGATCATTGTAGAAGTCAAGGAAGAATTGAAAAGAGCTTTGTAGTTTGGCATAATCAAAGATATTAAAGACATTGCAAGCAAAGAGAAAGTTTTGATTCAAGCAAGGTATGTCAAGCACATGACATTGTCTTAATCATGAGAGTACTCATGTTAATAATCAATGTTTTATAAAAAGCTAATTTTTCTCAGCAAAAGTGCTAAGCATGTTTATTTGTTGTTACAAATCTTTTGAACGATATCAAACTAATGAATGAGTTTATTATACAATAGTAGTTGCATAGATTGGTTACACCTGCCAATGATAAAAAAATTGGATTATAAGATGATAGAGAAATTATTAGAAGAACAGAAGTATCAAGACTATAGAATAAATCTAATTATATTGCATAATATATACTATATAAAGTAAATATGATTAAATTATAAATATTTATTTATTTATTTAAATATATGATTTTATAATCTATTTTTTAAAAAAATTCATTAAATATACTATATAACAATAAAAATAATTATATTAGATATTATATATTATATAAAAATAAATATAATTAAAATATAAATATTAAATATATAATATGTTTAATCTAAATATACAATTTTATAATATTATACTTATAAATATACTATGTTTTATATGGTATATAATATTATTAAAAAATAAAAAATATATATTTAATATTTATATTATTAGTTTTATAACCATCTTCTTACTTCTCTTAAGCAGAGTGCTATTTTTATTTTCGTACATAACAATTTTATAAAACAAATGAATTGAAAAGGTGTATTACAAACTTTACGTGTAAGTCTAATAATTGTGGAACAACAGAGAAAAACCCAACCAATATAAATCGCACAAACCCTCATATATGATAAGATTAATTCCATACACGGTGTAGATTACTATTGTTTAGAGTTAATGACTGGCACATAAATATGAAATTCCTACTCATAGGGGAGAGGACCCAATTGATGAGCATGTTCCAATATGTGTGATAGCATTTGTGTATTTAAGGCCCAATATGTTTAAAAGTCTAGCACTAGTAGTTGTGAGTTTAAGGTTGTTAGAGTTACTATAAGTACTTATAACTAAAATAAATGTGCTCATTAGATTTAAAAAGCAACCAATCGTGTGATGCCACATCATCGCACCAACAAAACATGACTTAATGCACACCTATTGGTCCACCCTTTTTTTGGGGAACTATTTGACACCTCAACCAAAGCATGCTGATGTGGCATCATATTTGATGGTGTGGCCCTGAAACCTTAGTTATAAGTAGGGGCCTTGCCAAATAAGCTGCTGTAAAAATTTTGGAGTGATTTGAAATCGCAGTGTATGATTTTGAGAGGCGTGAAGTTACGATGCTCAACTACTGGGTCCTCTCCCATAAGTGAGAATGCAATATTTGGAATTTTAAATAAACTATGTTTAACCGTCGGTGATGGGAAAGACACAACGATGTGACATCTCTGCAACATATGGTGTACAGGCGCATCACATACCCACTAGAAATCTTGGCAATCGATATTGAACTATGAGCAATCCTGAAACCAACAAAACCGGTGAAAAAAAATCGACGAGAAAAAAAAAATGACGATGACTGGCTTTCATACATTTTTAGATCTGATGTCGCCGATAAATCCTATCATCTTGCATCATTGTAGAGTAACGTCTATCGTTGATTGTTGATGCTAGGCTGGTCCCTCTCACAAAGGGAATGCCTTCAACGTAAGAATAACACATAATTTATTATTTCTAATGACTTTTTCTAAAAAACACACATTAATTATAAATGATAAAATCACTAGTAATAACTTTGAAGTTAACAATTAATAATTTTTTTTTTAAAAAAAAATATTGTAATTACGTCGAGAGACGTTCTACAATCACAGCAGGGGCGGAGTTGAAGAGCTGAAATATTCCAAGATTCCGTATAATTTTATAAGATTCCAATCTAAAAAACAAAAAAAAAGATTTATATGCATGAGATTATTAAGAGGATCATAATGAAACGCCACAATAAATACACCACTCTCAAAGATGCTTTTGTTATTTTGAACCAAAATGCAAATATTCTAATTTATAAATGCCAAGAAATCTCTCAACCCATATTGTAGATATATTTTTTTAAATATAAATATATTAGTACAAATAATAATTTTAAAGTCACCAATAAAATAAATAAAAAATGCTACATAAATATCAATAATAACTTACAACTTTAAAAATATATATTTAATATCCAATAGTAATTTTGAACTCAACTATTTAGTTATGTGGAGGTCTAAAAAGCCAATAGAGATACATTAAATATTTTGCAATCAATTGGAGAATAAAACCGCTGCATGAATTATTCTATTTTATTCAACAAAGAAGATTACATTCAACAACTCCCTACAAAACAGGGATCTAACATGACACCTATGTGAAACTCATTAACACAACTACAACAATTAGTGACACCTCTACAACTTCTACTGACACATCTATAACTATACAACTCTAGCTGACCCATATTCATCACATGTGAATAAACTAGTTATTCATTATATTCTAACTCAATCAAACACGAATAGATGGTGCAAGGACCTTGGTCAGGAGGAGATTTAGCTGTTATCTCCATTGCATTCAATTCTTTCCACCATGATTGGTATCCCATGTTGAGGATGCAGAGTGATGGAGGATACAAGTGCATGCCTGTACCCTCTGCTCATACTAAATCTGAACCTCTTCACCATTATAGTCATCACAACCTTCGCTTCTAACATGGCAAAGTTCTGGCCTATGCACGTTCTTGGCCCCCGAGAAAATGGAATGAAGGCATAGGGATGATTGTTTGTAGCTTTGCTTATTCCATCTCTGAAACGCTCTGGCCTGAACTCATTTGCATCACTTCCCCAGTATCTGGAATCCCTGTGCATTGACAATATGTCTCCCAGCACATTCACACCCTTAGGAATTATAAAATCATCTCTTAATTTTAAGTCTTTGAATGCCTGCCTGGCGACGCCTACTACAGGTGGGTACAACCTCAGCGTCTCGTTCAGTATCATCCCAATCTGTCAAATAGAAATTTGCTAAATTAATTCAGACATGTTTCTCTTGGGAGGGTTTCCTAACCCAAAATTTGTTAATCATACTTACAGTTTTTAGCTTTCCTGAACAATCCATGGTGGGATTGCTGTTTCCACAGATTGCAGTTGCTTCTTCGTGAGCTTTTTGTTGCCAATCCTGGTTGAGTGCCAACAGGAGTATTGCTCATGATATCAGAACACTGGTAGTTTCTCTTCCTCCAAAGAAGAATGTTTTAATTTATTCCGCTAAGTGCAGCCTACCATATGATTCACGAAGTTCAAATGATTTTAAATTTATTCCGAGGGGCGTCAATTCTTTTAATAATTTTGAATTTATTAGCCCTGGTCCAATTTATTTAAAGTAATAGTTTTGATGCACTATAGTTTTGAATTAAAAACAATAGTTTTGGTGCATTAATAATCCAAAACAATAGTTTTACTGCACTAATATAATATTTTATATTGAAGTTATTGTTTTTAATATGGACTTTAAAAAAAATGGTACAAACATTAAAAGTTTGATGTTTTAGATTTTTTTTCAATTTTTTTATAATAGAAATTAGAAGGTTTTTTAAAACCATTGACTAAACACTTTTTATTGGAAGAATTTTAGAGTTTTCAATTTGTAAAAATTAAAAAATTATTTTATCCAATCAAATATCACTATAATAAAAATTTTGAGTCATTTCTAACGTTAGGATGTTGTGTAGTTTTAGCATGATTTTGAAATGAAAATGGTCTTTAATAGTTTGTTTGGATATTTGTGTGCTGTAGTAATATGTGATGCAAGAAAGATTTATTAGACCCAATAGTGTTGCTCCATTCTTATTGTTGAAGATAAGACTTTGTCAGGTAACCTAATTTAATTTTAACTATAGTTTATCTTGCCATGTGATTATTTATTTGTACAACTTTCTATAATATGTGCTTATATTTTCTATAAATTACAATGACTCACTTTATTATTGCATATGCATAAATAAAATAATCTAAATATAAAGTAGTATAGATATGAAACATATCAAGATATGTATACTAAGTTTCAACAAATTATTTACTTCATATTTTAAATACATCACTATATCAATAACGTCAAAGTTTTATAATTGAACAATGTTAATAAATTATTTACTCCATATTTTAAGTGCATCACTATCAATAGTGCCAAAGTTTTATAGTCTACAATTTTAATAAATTACTTACTCCATATTTTAACTAAATAACTATTGATATTTGTTGTGGAAATAGATTATTTCAATAGTTTTATATCTTATGTTTATTTCCTATAATGCATAACTTTTCTAATTACTTTATTTAACTTATTAAGTATATAGCTATTTCTAAAATAAGAGATTTCTCTAAATAATTAGAGAGGAAACCAAAATGACAAGAATACAAAACAATAATATGTAGTTATTTTTCTATATAAATGTTTAATATTAAAATTTATTTTTACTAGTAAATACGTAAATAGATGAAAAAAGACACAAAGATATTTTTATTTACATAAGAGTTATTTTATTTTACTTTAAAACTATTTTATTCACTCGACACATACTATTTTTTTTAATATCGTAACTTTAAATCTTACTTTTGAAAAACTCTTTCAATATTTTGGTAATTGTTGAATTTTGTTTTCACTGAAAAGTGTAGTAAATCCTATATGGTATTAATATATATTTTAAAATTTTGATGATTGTAATATATAAAAATTTAATATTAAATTATGTATTATATTAATTATTATGATAATAGTATATTCATTTTATTATATATTTAAATAAATAAATGCTTTAATATTTAACTCAAAGAAAATATTTAATAAATTAGTGTAAATTTTAGTTTTTTTAATATAAACAAAATATTTAACCTATGATTATTATTTGGAAATGTGTTTGCAAGATGATTATTTTAACATTCTTATGATAAATATAAATAAAAAGTAACATATAGGTTGGATGTATTACTTTGTCCATTTTTGACAATATTCATTTTGCCTATGAATCAAGTATTTGAACTTGTAATTTTCTTAAAAAAACATTCAAATACACAATCTTTGTTTTTAGAGTGAATTTTGAATTATTTTAAAGATGAGTTATTTATGGTAGGGAATGAAAGTAATTTGGAATTTAAAGTGTGACTAACAATTGTTTATAGAAGGGAATGCAATTAATTTGCAATTTAAACTATCATAGACACTTGTAAGAAATGGGTGCATATGTAGGTTGAAATGCACAAATATTAACTTTTGAGATAGTGAAAAATACAAAAACCTAAGAAGAAGGTCTAAAATTTTCAACCTGGTATTTTTTAATCAATAATTTCTAAATTAATTTGCATATTAAATTTTTGAATGATTAAAATGAGTTATTTATAACAAGATATGTAATTAATTTGCAATTTAAAGTGTTAAGAAATGGGTGCATGTTGAAGTTGAAATAATATATTTCAACCCACAATTTTCTTCAACAACATTCTATTACACAATATTCATTTTTCTAATATACAAATTCTATTACAAGTGTTAGTGATAGTTAGATTTATATTCCCATTGTTTATATTATCAATACACTAAAATATATTTATCTTCCAATATTGTGTAATAGAATGTTGAAGAAAATTGCAGCTTGAAAACATATGTATTTCAACCTATACATATTAGATCATGATTTATAAAATATTTTTCAAATTTATGAATTTATTTGCTTCAGAATTTGTTTTATTTGAAATTTTGGGATTCATACATTAAAAAAATGCATATTATGTAAATGAATGTTGGTGAAGAAAATTACAAGTTAAAAATGCAATGTGTATTTCAATGTACAAATGTTTAGTTTATGATTTGTAAGCTGTCTTTAAAATTTATGACCTTCTTATATGATTAATAATTTACTGTATTTTCTCAACTTATATGGAAATGCTTCTGGTCAGTTTGTCAATAAGGACAAGTCAGAAATTTTCTTCTTTTTTGTCAACCCCAGGCTTGAACAACAGATTCTAAATGTCTTCAAATTCAATAGAGGTTGTCTCCCTTGCAAATATCTTGTATGCCTTTGGCTACGGGACAGAGATCAGACAAGTTGTGGGATCTCCTTGGTCTAAAGATAGACAACATGCTAGCCTCCTAGAAGGGGCGATGGATTTCTAGAGTGAGAAGAGTAGTCATGCTCAAAGTTGTGGTGGTTGCCATCCCAATTTATTTAATGTCTTGTCTTCCTTTAACAATGGGTGCTAGTCAAAAGATCAACAAGAGTATGAAGAACTTTTACTGGCAAGGTAACTCTAAACAAAAGAAAATACTTCTCATAGTGTGGGAAAAGATGTGCAAATCTAAGCAAGCAGGGGGAGAGGGACTGAAGAACTTGCTGAAGAAAAATATTCCTCTTGAAGCAAAACTAATTTGGAGGATGTATTCGAATCCAAATTTGAAGTGGGTCAAAATATTGCAAAGCGAGTATTTGGATGGGGATAGGTTGAGTATCCTAACTTCAGATCACATTCCACATTCCACAAGGCTTAAGGATTTGGAACTTCATGAGTAATGGTAGATCACTCATAACAAATTATCTACACTTTTTTGGGATGACTCATGGGGTGGATACCTATGCTTAAACAAAAGACAAGAATTAGAGGAGGTCAAAAGAGTCACAACCCAAAGATGGGGAGTCAAAATTAGGGATTTCATGCAAGAAAGGAGTTGCACATTTGGTGGAAAGGAGTGGAGGCGGAAGGATGTAAATTCTTTGAGATTCTTGAGACCCTTGATTTCTGAGTTTAAGGCAGACCTCAGTTGTAGAGTCATATGCCTAAGGGCAGGAGAAGATAAACTAGTTTGGAATGGAGCCAAATTTGGCCAATACAATGTAAAAGACATATATAGGCTCCTAATGGCAGAAGAGGAAAGCAGATCACTTTTGCTTGTGCATCGCTATTGGGACAAACAGTGCCTTCCCAAGGTCAAAACCTTTGCTTGGGCATCTTTACAAAGTCAAATTATAACAACATATAAGTTTCATAAGCTAAGCTATTAGGGTCCATCAAGATGTGTTTTGTGCAAGAATGCAGAAGAAATAGTAGACCACTTGCTACTTGGTTATTCGTTCACTCAGGAGTGTTGGCAGTGGCTTTGTGCCAAGCTAGGATGGAAGGGAGCCCTACCCAACGATATTCTCAGTCTCTTCCAATCTTGGCCCCTTCTTTTCAAATCAGCCATGTTCACAAACATTTGGAAAATTAGTCCTTCTTTGTTGATATGGGAGGTGTGGAAGGAAAGAAATAGGAGAGTATTTCAAGGAGAAGAGTTGTGCTTTCCCCACTTTCTTAACAAACTTAAAGTGACCATAGTCAAAGTCTCCGATAGTAGAGTGGCAAGTCAAAACCCAAAAATGTCAACTTCCTTGGATGGGACACAAAGATGAGTGTCTTGGTTTGGGCTACGCATTCCCCCTTTTGGGGGGAAGGTGGGAAAAAAGCTCAATTGTGGAGAATGTAGGTAATTTGGCATCTAGAAAAATTTGGTTAGCACAAACTAAACTTTGATGGAACCTCTAGGGGCAATCTAGGTTCCTCTGGAGTGAGGTGCATAGTGTGATATTGGAAGGGGAGGGCGGTGGGCAGCCTTTCAAAGCCACTCCCAATAGGGACAAACATTTATTTAAATTTAACTTGTTCTAGATCATGTCTTAGTTAATGAAAAACCATCTTCAAGGTCACATATGTCAACAATGTAACCCACAATACCTTACCATAAGTTTTGCATGTAAACACACAAAGTACAAACATTACATAAAAAACATATGGTCAAATTGCACACTACTTAATGATCTACAGATATAACGATAAAGTGTTATCCTACACAATGTAATAAAATGGGGATACTTGCATAAATGGCATGTCACACACAAGTAGTAAGTAGACAAGATCGACAACAAGAATGATAGACCTTCCACAAAAATATTTTTTGTCATGTGATGGAAACACCTATTTCAAATATTTGTTGATGGCAATAAACAACTTGGGGCTTATAAAACTCATTTAATCTATGAGTACATATTGAATATGCTTCAACTCCTCCTAACATGGGGCAAATCAATATGCTTCAACTCCTCCTAAGTTGTCTAGTTTTATGGCAAATCAAGAAGGTGACAATGCTTACCCCTATCATGATGAATATAATCTCAAACAAGAGCCACACCCACCACCAATCCTAGATTTTAAAATAAACATCCATGCACTCATTCAAAAATTGAATGATGACATGCAAATAATGGGTCAACCAGATACCTTGATTGGTTTTGACTAAGATGGTTTATGCCCAAATTCTTTCTAAAAGGATAATGAGTCATCAACATTAAGCCCCTAAGTGATATGTGCATAGGTAAATCACGATGGTTCATGCTTTCAATTAGATCTATCATACTTTGTGTGTGGGAACACGAAAATGAGGAACAAGTTTTCATTTGAAGAGGAGATATGTGACTACATCTAGATGAGTAAAACTGAAGAGTGGTATGAATTTCTTGATTAGGTGTCGGAGGAAGATTCATGTGTAACTTATATAACATTTTCTAATAATAATGGTGGAACATCTAATGCTTTTCAAGGTAGTAAGATTGATTCTTGTGGTACTAATATTAAACTCATAATTAACAAGAATGAATCCTCATGTTTTAAATTTACTAATACATAAGATTGCATTGATTTTCATGAGGTCCTTTATGATTTTGTTTGGCAAAGTTTATTGTTGACCAATGATTTTGTTGATTGTGTGCATGCAAATGAGGAACTTGAAGAAATTTGTGGTGAAATGCTAGATTTTTTAGGAGGTGTGTTCTAGGACTAACACTCATATCCACATGGCATCCTTACAAATAAGGAAGTCTCTTTATCCCCACTTATGCTTTATCCTAGTTCTTATTTTAATTATGGTAATTCAAAGGTTAAAACATACCATAGGGATATAGCTCAATTCATTGAGATCAATTGGTGAGGGTGATGCATGTTCCTTGATTACATCATCCACCAATGTTGTTCTATATATCTTGCATTCACTTTAACTTTATCCATAAATATGTTGTTCTATATAATTTAAGAGAACTAGGACTTGAGCTTATCCTTTGGACAATCTAATCTATATAAGCTTACAATCTTAGCTATTTGATCCAATAATAAGTTTATTGAATTATGAAAATATATTCACTTCACTGGAACGTAGTTGTCTTAGCTTAGCTAAGAGCGAACAAATGCAGTGAGAACAAAAGAGAATGCAGCATGGTGTTGTAACCTGTCTTCATTCTGTCATAGAATTGTAACCACCCCAAAACAAGATCATCTATCTGATCCAAAAATAAATTTATTGAATTATGAACAATCATGCTCTGTATAGGCCTTTTATACAATTAACAAATCGATTTGGAAGTAATTGTAATCCCTGGCAATAAATTAGGTCAAGTTGATTGAGGGATTTCAAGTGACAAACTGCCTCATAAACTTCTCGTTGAGCCTAAACTTAAAACCATTTGTTTCAAATATTTGAGAAGCCTGTTGATTCTAGCAACTTGTTGAGTTTTTACACATAGAGTTGGCACAACCCCCATTGATAATGCTAGAGTGCATTCTTTTATGTTTGATTTGGTAAACTTTTGTAAAGTGGCATAAGTCTCTTAGTTCAAAAGATCTTATAAATATTTGCCTTACTGAGATGGAGGCATTTCCACCACATCCATGGTCACCTCTTTTGACGTCAGACATGTATAACGCCACCTTCATTTCTACAACCCAAACAACAAGCATAAATGCGAGCAATGAATAATAGTTTTTATACATGTTCATGACTACCACAAGCTCTCTAGGTCGCAAGATTCATCAAAAATCTTTAAAACTCTCAAATTTTTTTATGGAGAAGTGGGAAGAAATGTTGGTGTAGGGGTCGTAATACCATCGAAGCCATAACAGTTCTCTAGATAATTCATTAAATTCTGTGATGATAGATTCACCATGGGCTGCAAGCAATCTTAATGCACTTCTTGCAACATCAATGGAGCAAGCCATGAGCATACTTGAAACACCCCAAATCGCCAATAATTGCATCTAACATGCCTTCCATGGAGACATTGGCTATAACATCCTGCCACGCAACCCCGAAGGGTAAGAGCCAAAAGAGTACCAGAATATTTTTTTGACATAAAAGGATAGCATGCACATGATACGGTTGCTGATTCGATATGTCGACAACATCCATGGCCAAGTATGGCCGAATGTACAACCCAAAGGAGAGGACTAATTCACTCTCCAGAGGAAACATTTTAAAAACTACGTTCATTTTAAACATCAGTTCAAATGTTCCTAATCCCATTCCAATTACAAACATGAATCCATAATCATCATAGTACAAGTGGATCCGATACCCACACCGGAATACGTAAGACAAATAAGAAACAACATCACATTTCTTCTCATTACTATAATTTACATCATCTCTCGCAAGAGAGTACAAAAATTACATAAAGGCATATACAAGTATAATGGCATAGCTATGAATATGATATAATAACTAAATAAGTACATCAACTAGTAAGGTAACAGAGAGAAAGAACATCTCCAACTGATACTCCAAAACCTGTACACCGGTCCCTAATGGTGGTGGCAACGCCTCCCAACCATGTGGACTCATAAGAGACCACCCCACCATGCACGGAGATAGTCACAAGGCCCAAACAAAAGTAACCAAGTAAGGGTATACATGATGGCCAACACTCATATCAGTCACGGAGCAGACATAGAAAACAATACATAAAGCCAAAGTCATAACATAGAGATGCTCACAAATATATTGTTGGGTGCTACTCATGACTACCAAGGCACTAGAAACTAGAGTGCAGATCGGATGGGGAGTCATCATGCGTGCTCGAAGGGATGGCACCACACAGAAACAAGTACATTACTCATACTGACGAGGAGACTCAAATATGCCTGAATCAACACCCCGCAGACGGATAACTCAACACCCTGCAGATGGATAGGCCTTCTCATATGCATCCTTAGCCTTTACAAGCACTCAAGGCCATGTACAAGGACTCAATATCCTAGACCTAAGCTCATCTCGTTTAACCAAACGAGGCATACAAAGCCCAAATAAAACAATCCAATAAAAATAGGTCACACAGTGCATCCCATCAGCATCCCCAAAGTATTCAGAATAGCCATAGAGGGTAGGGGACGTGTCCCAAGGTCACCACACCAACTTAGCAAAAACATAATATGCTTATAAATATTAAATACAAAATTGAAAACTGTGATCTACAAAACAAAAGCTTTTCGATGACAGTGTAATCTATTGAAAATAGCCCTTTGTCAGTTAGATCAGTTGTGTAATAACTCCAATGACCCGAAATTGATCACATCAAAATACTAAGCTAGTTCCCATGTCAGGTTTGTCAAATTGCAAACTACCATTCTAAAAAGAGGAGGACTTATTCATGTGAGTGTTGCTAAAACACAATAGAAAGAAAGTGATCACAAGAATGCAAAGTTGCAGGATTTAGACATAGGGTATGTCTTAAACCCTTAACACTATTCATGGACAAGGCACATATACTTTTTGGTAGAATGTGCCCAAAATAATTCATCTCAGGAATGTGATGTTTGTAGAATACTCAAAAGGATTTGAATCGATTTAAAATCCATGATAGTTTGAATGTGTAAGTTTCACACAAGGCACGAAAGTTGTCTGCAAGAAAGAGAATAAAGAGCATCAAAATGAAGTCATCTAATGATTATAGGATAATCACGAAATTGATTTGATGAAAGGGCTTTAGATATCATCAATCAATTGCATTTGTAGGTGTAAGCTGATTTCACAATCAAAGGATATAAAAGCATAAAAACTTTCAAGAAAGAAATATTAATTGGTTTAAATCTAATTTCCACAGCCCTACCAATAGATAAAGCATATAGACTAGTAACAGAATGCCTCAAGGAGAAGTTTACCCATGCAATGAAATATTCACAGAATATGCATAGAGTGGATTTGTTGAAAAGGGCTTAGGAAACTTTAAAGCATTGCAACTGGCGCCTATAAATCCAGACGCCACAACCTTAGCTAGCATCCTCACTGCTCGTGCCAAAATGGGAGTGATGGAATAGGGTATGGACATCCATCAAAAGATAACGGAAGAGTGATTTTAGTTAGAAGTTGTAGTTTGCAAGTGCCCTGGTAAACATGTATACAAAATGTGGAAGCGCATACAGGGCATGTGAACTGTTTGACAAATTGACTCAATGAAATGTGATCTCATGCAATGCAACGATTGCAGGACGTACACAAAATGGATTTGTTTAAAAGGCTTTAGAAACTTTTAAGCAATGCAATTGGCAGCGTAAAGCCAAATCCCAAAACCTTTGCCAGCATCTTCGCTGCCTGCCTAAAATGGGAGCTATGGAACAGGGTATGGACGTCCAACAAAGTAGAAAGGATGGAGGAATTTTATTAGATATAATAGTTGGAAATGCTCTGGTCAGCATGTATGCAAAAGGGGAGGCAAAGACATGATGCATGAACTATTTTACAGAATGCCTCAAGGAGAAGTAGTCTCAAGGAAAGCAACGTAATATCTTGTATTGAAAGAAACTTAGGCAGATTTCCTTTACACGCAGTAAACAGATTTCTTGGTTTTGTGCCAGAGAACCAACAAAGAGGAAATCATAGCAAATATGTTTTAGATTTTGTGCTAGAAAAACAAAGAACTGATGTAAATACCTTTATCAAATCGCTCACCCCTTCAGCGCACCTCAAATCTACAAATTGATATGCTCGCCTTTGTGAATCACTTCCTCTTGAATTTGGGTTAACTTTTTCCTTCTCCACAAAACGATCTCTGCAGCTGGGTATCTTTCTAGTTGCCAGGCAATCTGTAAATGAGGGTGCCCACTTACAAAATCATGTGAATCTCCCTTCAAATGACAGGAACCCCCTAATTTTGATCACCATGTCCCCCATTTGTACACGCCATTGATCTACTTGCCAAATTTGGGGATGATCTCGCCGAATGCCTGTTGAAGATGGATTTATTTCCCTTCAATAAGAACGCACAATAGAAAGTTGCCTGATCAGTCCATTCGCATTGAGTTGGATAGGGATGACAAGAAATGAAGTTTCCAATACGCCCCCCTGTCAATTCTGAAGTCCCTCACTAGAAAAGCCCCCAGGCCATCAATTCGTTCAATTGCCCAAAGATATTTTCATCTTGGCTCCTTATTGTTGGTCGATCCACTCCCCCAAAAGACATATATTCTCACCAACACACCAGATATTTATTGCTATCCTAAACCAACTCACCAACAAATAACAAGAGCCATTGAATGGCAAGGTGAGAGTTGTTACATTGGCATTGCCATTCTCCTGTTGCAACGCTCCTGCACTTGTTGCTTCACTAGTTTTACCTATTCATCAATGCTGTGAGCTAGTGCAGTTGTTTTCAAATTTTTATTTTGGCACTTTTCATTGAGTTGACCATACTATCAAATCCAAAAATTTGATTTTGACAGTGACAGCATGACGGAAAATGCCAAGTGGAAAGGTCAAAACTAATAGTTGTTGGGGGTCCCATCACCCATGCTTTTTGTGGATCGATACCTTTTTGTATGGTGATTTGTATGTTATAATGCCATTTTGTATGATGATTTGAATGTTATGATGTCTTAGGCATGTCGTTTTGTTGGGAGAATAACCGCTTCCTATCAATAGTCATGTACTTAAAATATGAACTAAATAATTTATTAAAATTCTAGATTATAAATTTTTTGGCACTATTGATATAGTGATGTACTTAAATATGGAGTAAATAATTTATTGTGGATTATAAATTTTGATGTATTTAAAATATCTATAGTAAATAATTTATTAAAATTTAGATAAATTAGCATAAATATCTCTCCCCATTTTTTTAGATAAATGTATTTAAGATATCTATATTAATTTATATTTAGAACTTTAATCTTCTATTTTATTTAGGCATATGCAATAATAAGATGAGGCATATGTAATTTATAAAAAATATAAGCACATATTATAGAAGGTTGTACAGATAACAAATAAGTGTAAAACTAAATCACAAGACAAAACCTTGTCTTTAGAAATAAGAAAAAAACAAATATTATTGCATCACACAAATACCCAAAACAAACTATTAAAAACTGTTTTCATTTCATAATCTTTATTTTTCTTTTTTATCCTCCAAACCAAAAAAATAGTTGAGATTGAAAATAATTTACAAAATTTGTAAATAAATCTTAAAGAACTTGATGTCTACAAGCTATAAAACAAATGGAGATATATGTATTTCCAACATATGAAGATGGAAAATAATTTAAATGATTTTTTATAAATTTCAAAAAATCAATTATTCGTATACTCAATCTATAAACTAAAAAAATTTATGATCTTAAACTGAATCATTCTCTTTTATATTTGTTCTTCTATACATATTCCTTTAGTCATCGTTTGATAGATTATGTAGACTTTTCAAATATGATTGGAATCAGTGTCATGTTTGAAGTCTAAATACTTTATCTTATATTTTACTTTTTTCGATGTAATTTACATGATTAACATTTCTGAACTTTTTCTCCTCAATGTTTTCATCTGCAAAACCTGAGCTTATTGGATGTTAGCCAATGTATAATCATATGACACATAAACGTGCTGTATGTTGATGCAGGTTTATTGAGATGTGGGATGAGTTGCAGGTTGCTGGACCAACTATTTGCAACATAACATAAAGAGAGGAATTTTTTCTCTGAAGAAGATAAAATAATACTGCGATACCATGACAAGCTTGGAAACAAGTAATTTTTAGAAAACAAGATTAATTTCATTTGTCTGCACTGTCGATAGTACATTAAGCTGGGCTCTTTTTCTAATGCCCATATAGATTTATTTCAAATTTCATAGTTGCATAATAAGTCATAGAAATACAATAAATACTTCATTTAGAAGATGAAACATAAAAAAACAAGAAAATCATGATTGTGGCCCCAAATTCCTGTCCAGAAGCGATGGCAGTGTGGCAGTTGCTCTGTTTCATCCAAAACCACACTGCTATTTAGAAAGAAATGGCGAGGTCTTGTGCTACTTTCCCTAGCTCATTCAGGTCGTCAAACCCAATGTCATTCCCTGTTGGACCATAGTTTAAGCTCCTGCAATACTCAACCTCATCAGTGTGAAATAGGAAGCAACAAAGCAAAGTAAGGGAAATACTCTATGCTAGTGACATTTTAAGGTCTTCGAAAATTGATTGCAGTCTATGCTGTAACTGAAATACATAGTTTTTGCTTCCATGCTGCCGTAATTTTAGTTAAATCATCGCTTGGCAGTTGTCATTATTGTGGAGTGCAAGAAGAATGAGGGACTCCCCTGCCTTGCTCACCAGCTGCCTTATCTCCTCAATCTCTCCATGAAAATACAGAGAGAAGATTACCCAAAACTCCGCTGCTCTCTGCCTTCCTCTTCAAAAGCAAGGCTAGCGAGAGTGGCCAGGATTTGGAGCCGCAAATGGTATGTCTTTCCAGCACAGGAGCTGTCTGCACGGCTATAAATGGCGTCAACGAGAAAACAAAATGGGAGGGAAGCCAATTTAATAATTGATTAGGTTGATTGAGCGGTAAATTTTAAAAAATTGAATTTGGGCGGCAAAATGTCCCACCTTTTTTCTCCTTCATCATGGTATGGGCTCGGCACGTGTGACATGTAACATGGTGGCATGCGAATAAGGGATGCCAACGGTAACGGGAGGAAAATGGAAACAGAAATGGAAACGGAAAAGATAGACAAACGTTAAAAGTCAAAGTGCCACGGAGGCCCATTTCACAACTCACCGGTTGTTTACGCTCAGCGCCTGTACAGTATACACAACAAGTCTCAATAGTAAGCTAAGATTCAAAAGCCCACAAAAACTATTTTGTAAAACATGTCTACAATGGTATAGTAGTGTACAAATAATATATGAAATAAGGAGAATGAAGTGAAGGACAGGATTATGGAGGAATCAAGTAAGAATGTAATGACCACCTTAAGCTTCTCCGTATGAAAAGCAGGCGCCACAATTCTGCGCTGTTGAGACCACTTTTGACCATTAACAGTGAAAAGTCCGTTGCCCAAGCATCTTCTTAATCATTGGAGACCTTCTGCAGTCAGCAGAGTGCTTGGAAGAAAGAAGTTCCCTGACAAGCTCTGCATCGGTTAAAACAATTCTGGGCTCGTAACCAAACCATAGAACAAATTTCTCTCCTGCACAGCCATTAATCCAGACGTAAGAACATAAAACCGAATTTCTTTAAGAAACAAAACAGAAATCTGGGAGAAAGAGACCATATGGACCTTTGAAGCCCTGTTTTAGCAGAGCTCTGTAAATCATCCATGGCCTCCATAAGTACTTTATCAAAAAACCTACGAAGAATGGGCAGATCGCAACCAAAATTATGACCAAGAAAGAATTTACAGCTACTTCCATTAATTCCATGAAGCCCAGAGCTACGAGACTACAGTATGAAGTGGAACTTGGTATGGAAAGAGAGTCCAGTTGTGAAAACAAAGCATGAGCAAAGTTGTGGCTGGCTATTCTTAAATATCATCAACTTCAACAGTCAAAGGTCAATTTTGGCCAATAAAAATAGGACAAATATTTAACACTTTTTGTTGTGACTGACGTATAAAATTACTATCATTGAAATGGATGATATTTAAGTAGAGAGGTTAAGGCTTAGATATTCTTATGGCCGACCAAAGTACGGTCCACATCGTGTTTAATATTTTAAAGCTACAACAGGATTGACATTCTAATGGCTGACCAAAACCATGTGGTCCACATCGTATTTAATATTTTAAAGCTACAACACGATTGACGTTATCTTATCATAAAAAAAATTTAGTAGAATGTTTTTTTTTAAAGACAACAACATCACTTCATTATGGAAGGAAAATGATGTTATGTTGACTTTTGATGACGACGAAAATACAACCTCTACAAGACATCCAACTAATGCATTGAATAAAGCAATTAATTTCACATTTAACATAGGACAAAAGAGTTGGATCCAACATAAAATGTTGAAATATGTATTGAAATTAACAAAGAGGAAAAGAGGTACTTAGCGTTATATTTGATAATAAACGTTTTGTTGGAATATTTATTAGTTCATGCCGAAGGCAGTTATACTTATGCATCCATTGGATGCAATTTCTTTTACTTATTTAGCCAATCATCATAAAACATTAATTTTTTTTTCCAAGAATGCTATAGTTCATAATTATTTTTTTTATACAATAATTTAGAAAATGCCATTTATTTGTTTTCTTATTGGTTCATGTTAGTGAACAGTCAATGCATAAAAGACGACATTGTTTTTTTTTTTTTTTTGTATTTCCATTTCAATTGATACAAAAATTTATCATATAGTTGACTTTTAAATTATGTGTGCTAAAATTTCCATGCTATTAACACTCTTTTTCTCCTTGAATGTCACTCAAATCTATGTGTTTACATGTGGAAAGAGTAAAATCTAATCTCCATTTTAATGTGGAAAGACACATACAATCTTTTTTTAAAACTTATAGCGAGCTTGAAGCAATGACCATACCAAAATTAAATAAAATGAATATAGCCCATGCTATAAATCAAATCAAATGGAATTTATTGTCGTAAAAGTAAATATTGAAATCAATGAGAGAAGACGTTTCTGTAGGAAATGTTATCAAGTCTTATCTATAATAGTAAGATTTACGTTCATTGTATTTTTCTTTTGTTGATATGATGTAAACAATGTCATCAACAATATATCTTAATTCGATTCAACACAATATATCAAGTTTTTAACTATCTGTGATGCTCTGCGTTCCATGGCTTTTTAGGGTTTTTTAGGTCTGATTGCTTTTCTGTGACAATGGAGGCTGCTGTCTCGAGCAGTACCTTTGGGAACCAGATCTTGGTGGAGGAGGATCCTTTCAAAGGATGGAAAGGGGTGTTAACAAGGAAGAAGATTTGTTCCCCTAAAGGCATGTCGGGGCTTCCAGTCAAAAAGGATTCGGCTGAAGGAATGGCTCTGGATATTCCGGACGACTTGGTTGAAGAGATAGTGGTGGCCATGGATCTTGCACTGGTCGGTAAGTTTTTCTCCCTCTGTCCTAATATTGAGATGGTTAGGAAGTGGGTGGCCACTTGGTGGAGGATCAAGGGCAGTGTTTCAGTTATTGCTATGGCAAGAAGGGTTGTTTCTATTCAAGTTTACGAATAGGGAGGATATGCTAGCAATTCTTGCAGGAGGACCCTAGTTTTATAGTACCCATTCGCTTGCTTTGTGCCCTTGGAAACCTAGGTTTGATCCTAGCACGGACCTCAATAAGTCCACCCCTGTTTGGGTAAGATTGCCAGGGTTCCCCTTGGAATTTTGGGATGAAAAGATATTTTCTGCTATTGGCAATACCTTTGGGCAGTATGTTACTGTGGATAATACCACTCGCACCCAATCTCGGTGTGTGTATGCTCAGTTTTGTGTTAATGTGGAGATTCACCAAACCCTGCCCATGTCCATAGAGTTAAACTCTAAATATGGGATTTGGACTCAGCCAATTCCCTATGAAAATGCTACTACCTTTTGTTAGATCTGCAAGAAGAAGGGCCATTTAATGACCCACTATAAGGTGAAGCAAATGGGAGGGAATGCTAACCTTCATAATGACGCTGAGGAGCACTCATCCAAAGATGTTACCCCTGTTAATCAGGGAATGGGGGGTAATGAGGAAATTGTTATCCCAGAAGATTATACTGAGAAGGATATGGAAAAAGATTGTCAGAAAGCTATTTCAAATACAGATAACTATCTGGACCAACAGACCAATCTGATTGAGGAGGGTGAAATATGCTCCCAATCGGTGGATGCTGATGTTGAAGGAGGCAAGGCTTTGGGTGATGATCAGCATGTCCAACCCCCAAAAATAGTTGGCACTGATGGGGTAGTAACCTCCAGATCAAAGCATGATCCATCCCTTGCCACAAAAGCGGGAGACTAGACAGCTAATCTGTCATTAACAGTTGAAATAGGACCAAGTGGTAGTGGTAACGACCAGGAGGATTGGATTACCCCTAAGAAAAAGAACCGTAGGGGCAAAAAATCTGCGGATGTAGGCATTGACTCAAAACAAGGGAGACTGACCCTCAGAGAAACAAGGCAAAGAGAGATTGCCAGTGGTAAGCAAAAAACACTGGAGATCCAATCCCTTAAACCTTTTAAATGAGAATTCTATCCTAGAATTTGAGGGGCTTCAATGGTCCCACCAAACAGTTTGAAGTAAAAAACTGTGTTCTGGATAATAAGTTAGATATTTTGTTACTTCAGGAGGTTAAGATGAATGAGGAGAGCTTTAAGAAGATAGTTGATTACATATGACCCAAGGCTGCTTTCTGCATTAGCCCAGCTATGGGGGACTCCGACGGGATTGTCACTATGTGGAACAATGCTAAACTCCAAGGCTCTCTTGTTGCTTCTAGTAAGCATTTTTTGGTTGTTAACTTCTCTTTGCCTTCCTTAAATTGGTCCTTAATCAATATTTATGCCCCAAATACTAGAGCTCTGAGGAAAACTTTGTGGACAGATTTGAGTACCACTCTTTCCAATTCCTCGCACTCAAGATGGATGTTAGCTGGTGATTTCAACACTCCCTTATATCCTGAGAAATCTGGGGGGATTCTTGATTATTCTGATAGCATGTTTGACTTTGCAGAATTTATCAATGCTTTTGGTTTGCTGGATGTGGAGCTGTAGAATCAGAACTTTACTTGGTCTAACAGAAGAAGAGGAGATCAAATGATCTAGGTTAAATTAGATAGATTTCTTATTTCAAGCAATTGGGATAACCATCATAATATGAATCTGCAGGCTTTTCCTAGAACCAGTCTGACCACTGCCCTATTTTCTTCAATTGGAAAGATCAGTGCCAACGTGGTCCTTTTCCTTTCTATTTTGAAGCTATGTGGATTAAACATAGAGATTTTAGAAATTTAGTGGCTCAATGGTGGCAAATTCCCATACAGGGTACTCCTATGTTCAGGTTGGTTAAAAAGCCCCTTCACATTAAACATGAAGTTCATGGGGGGAACAGATATAGTTTTGGCAATGTGTTTCTTCAGAAGAAAAATATATCTGGGAGATTAGCTGATCTCCAACAGCATATTGCTCAAGGAGATGCTTCAGAAGATATTACTAAGGAGGAGTGCAATCTCATTTCTGACTGGAAGAATCTTATGAGCAGAGAAGAGGTTTTTTGGAAACAAAAGTCTAGGATTCAGTGGCTTAAAGAGGGAGATAGGAATACGACTTTTTTCCATCTCTCAGCCATGAAACATAGGAAGGCTAACTCCATACCAAAATTATGTTTGGAAAATGGCAATATTATCACGGAGGATACTGAGATTAGAGACCAAGCTGTGTTATTTTTTTTAGAATTTGCTGACTGAACAAGCTAGCAATGATGGGAATGGAAGGATTATGGACTAGTTCATTGATAAAATCCCCTGTCTGATAACTGAGGAAGACAATTTGGAAATGTTAAAACCTATTTCTGAGGAGGAGGTTCGTGCTGTCTTATTCTCTATGGGCCCTTTCAAAGCTCCTGGCCCTAATGGCTTCCCTCCAATTTTTTTCAGGAATATTGGGATATTGTGGGGGCTGATCTCACTGCTGCTATTGGAGACTTTTTCAAAACTGGTAAACTTTTAAAGCAGATTAATAATACTTTTATTGTCCTTGTCCCTAAAAAGTTGAAGCCTACTCATCTTTCTGATTTCAGACCCATTAGCTTGTGTAATACCATCTATAAGCTATGCACTAAAGTGATTGTCATGAGATTTCAACATTTTTTAGATAAAATTATTTCCCCTTCTCAGAAAGGCTTTGTCCCGGGTCATCAAATTCTTAATGCTGTGATCTCCACTCATGAAACTATTCATTCCATGGACAAGAGCAGAATCCCTGGTATGGCTCTTAAGTTAGATATCTCTAAATCCTATGATAGGGTCTCATGGACTTTTCTATTTGAAGTCATTAAAAAGTTTGGTTTCAATGATACAATTTCTCTTCTCATTCGTGAGACTGTTTCCACTGCTAAATTTTTGGTCCTGGTTAATGGGGTCCCTAGGGGTTTTTTCTCTTCCTCGAGGGGAATTAGACAGGGGGATCCCCTTTCACCTTACTTGTTTATCATGATGGCAGAGGCCCTTGGGAGATATGTTCAAGCTAAGATCTCCTCTAAAGAAATTATGGGCATTAAACCTGCTTCCTCCCTTTCTCCTATGTCTGTGCAACAGTTTGTAGATGATACCATCCTCTTTGGCATCTCTTTTGTGATTGAAGCTCAGAGTTGGAAGAATATTTTAAATGACTATGCCAAAGCTTCTGGCCAAGGCATAAATTTTCAAAAGAGTAGTGTGCATTTTTTTAATACTCCTAATGATCTCTGGTGAAAAATTATTAATATTCTTGGCTGTGTTGAAGCTGCTCTTCTTGCTATTTATCTTGGCCTCCTTCTTATGGTCAAAGAGGCGTATCAAGGTTTTTGGAATGGAATCTTGGAAAGAACTCAGAAGAAGCTGATTGGCTGGAAAGGGAAATTACTCAGTAGTGCGGGCAAATTACAGCTTCTTCGTGCCTCCCTGCAAGGTATCCCTACTTACTTCCTATCTCTTTTTAAGATACCTAGTTCTTTTGTTGACAAATTGGAACATATTCAAAGAAAATTCTTATGGACGAGGGTGGAAGACAAACAGAGAATGTCTTTGGTCAGCTGGGAGAAAGTGTGTCTTCCCAAATCCCATGGTGGTCTCAACATCAGATCTATCCAGAATACGAATAAAGCCCTCCTTTCCAAAATCAACTGGAACCTGATCCACAACCATAAAGATTGGGGGGAAATTATGCAAGCCAAATATCTTCATGGAACTGATTGCTCCAGTTTTCTCCAACAGGGAGGGATACCATAGGGATCTGTTATCTGGAATAAAATGCTGAAGTCTAGAAGCCTTCTTAAATAGGGGCTTAGATGGAAATTGGGGAATGGAACTTCTATCAATTCTGGAATGATATTTGGATGAATGATAAGGCTCTTATTACTCAAGGGGATTATGGAGTTATTGCTGGCATTGCTACTTAGTTTTTTGGGGATAAAGTCTACAATTACATGTATAATAATAATGGTATTAGGAGCTGGAAAAACTTATTGGATTGTTGTGCTCATCGCCCTGATCTCACTCCTAGGATGCGATCTGTTCAACATTTGATGCAGGGGGTCAGAATTCCTCTTTTCCCTAGAGAAGATGAGCAGTATTGGTGGCCGGATAAGCATGGTCATTTCTCTGTCAAGTCTACTTACTATCTGTTGGTTCCTGAGGTGCATAGAAATGAGATCTGGAGGAAAGTTTGGAATCATAAACTTTTACCGAAAATCAATATGTTTTGGTGGGCTGCTGTTCATAACAAAATTCTAACCTAAGATAACTTACAAAAGAGGGGTTTTACTCTGGTCAATAGGTGTTGTTTGTGCCTTGAAAAGGAGGAAACAATCTCTCATTTAATTATCCATTGTGATTTTGCCAGAGAAGTCTAGAACATAATCTTAAGCAATTTTGGCATTCAGTGGGTTTGTAATTTTGATATTAAGGAAGTCATTACCAGTTGGTGTCCTACCTTCTCTCATCCCTAGCTTATTGAGCTATGGAACCAAACCTTGCCTTGTATTGGTTGGACTTTATGGAAAGAACGTAATCACCAAATTTTTAGGGATACTGCTAGGGATGCCTCTCAGGTTCTTCATTCTTTTGTTAAGACCCTCATGGAAAGTGTCACCAATGCCCACATCAGAATTGCGGAGAAACCTCTTTCTCATGAAGAGGAGCAAATTGCAGCTAATTGGAAGATCTTAAATCAAATTCCTACTCATAATAATTCCAAAAAGTTGTAGAGGCTAAACACTAGATGGATTCCCCTAAGGCCTAATTGGCTCAAACTAAACTTTGATGGGGCTTCTAAGGCGGATGGCAAGGCTAGTGGTGGCGGGATTATAATGGATGACAAAGGGTGGATGGTTGCTGCATATGTTGGGGGTTTAGGCTGTCAAAGCAATAATTATACTGAAGCCACCGCTCTTCTATGGGGGTGAAGTTGGCTATTTCCCTTGGTATTAGGCAATTGAATATTCAGGGGGATTCCAAACTAGTTTGATGCAGTTAACAATGTGTTGACTTGTGGTTTTAAGTTGAAAGATATTATTGTGGATATTCAGATTCTTCTGCAGAAGATTCCCAGAGTGGATATCTCTCATATTTATAGAGAGGGTAATGGGGTTGCGGATGCCTGTGCCGAAATTGGCCAACAATTTTCAAATTGGCGTTGTTGGCGCCAAGTTAATCACATCCCTTTAAACATAAGGGACCTAATTCAAAAAGAGGTGATGTGTTGAGGATGAGTCAGAATTTTTGGAAAGACAACTCTCTTTGTCAGCCTTGTTGGAAGATGCTGACATGTATCTTGAAGTACATGATTTTTTGTACTTATTTTCTTATTGTCATTTCTGCCTTATTACGCCCTTCTTGTAAGGCAAGTTGCTTACCTGCTAATTATAGCGTTTGCTAAGAAATCATGATCGAGCATGGGAAGAGTAGGCGTCAACTTCGTAAGGCGGCTTTCATTAATGATAATGCATGTAATTTTATTACCATTATCATTATCCTCAGTCAAACGGTTAATGTTACCCTGCATACGAACTGTGTGAAGCTTTGGGGTTTTTGTGCTTTGCTCTGTAAGGCTAACATGGGTGGCAATAGAATTTGAACGGAACCCATTTCTTGCTGCGAGTTAAAGATAACCCTCTGGTCTGGCATTATTGTAAGGAGGGTGGTATCAGTCCTTATTTGGAACATCTTAATGGGTATGATGAAAACCTGTCTGAACAGTTCGCTAGGTCTTGGCAAAATTGGCGTGTCACTGTGGGGGGAATTGGTTTCGAGATTTCTGAGAGTGTTATTGCTATGGCGTCTGGCATGTCGACATAGGGGATCAAATTGCAGAGGAAAGCCAAAGTGGTGGACCATTCAAACCAGAAGCTTTTCCTTAGGGACGGTGAAGAACTCGTTCCTTATCAGGGAGGATTTGAACGAGCCAAGCAGCCTGAGCCGTGGGATGGGGTGTGTTTTCTCCTTAAGAAGTACTTCACTCTGGAGGGGTGCTTCACCAGGTTCTACAATTATCATCTTCCCCTTCTGAATCACTTTAGACGCATTGTTCATATTAGTTTTCCATTTTATTTATTGTCTTCCCTTAAGCATTCGGTTCTTAGGGTTAGAGCTAAGTTAGCCAAGAAACCCTCCAAGAAACCCATCCCCCTACATCAAGGTCTCATCCTCTGCCTTTACAACTTCCACCTTGCCCTGGAGCCTTCTATGCCTATTTAGACTAATAGTGGGGAAATGTCTTCAAACCCTGATGATACTGCTGTTTTTGAAGAGCCGTGCCCTTCCCCTGTTCCTCCTAAGATGAAAGGGGTTTCTTTTTCTACTACTGAGGAGATTCCCATGGCAACCACTACGAACACCCCAGTCTCTAAAGTTAGTACAAAGAGTAAGAAGAGGAAGATAAAAGATGTGGAAGAAGATACTGTGGGGGCTGCCGTGGGGACCCCTAAAAATCTTTACAGTACCCCTGTGGGGCAGGGCAGCAAATCTAATTTGTCTACGAAGAATATTAAGGAGGGCTTTTCCTCAGGGGTTAGGCGGTCAGGGAGGATTGCTGGAAAACCTGCACCCAAGGCCAAACTTATAGATTATTTTGAGAGTGCATCTGACGAATCCACCTAAGGTGATGAGGCTAAGGTTATGGATGTGCAGGAGATCTCTGAGGATGCTGATGGTAAGCATGGGAATAAAGTGTTGGAGGCTACTGGTGGGGATGCTAGTGATTCTGCGGGTAACGCTGGTGAAGCGGGATAGATGTTTGTGGAGGAAGCCGCTGATGAAATGGACATCAATGCTAGTTATGGGACTGACATTGCTATTCTGCGGGGCCATGTTGAGAAGTTGGAACAGACTTTTTCCACTATGCTCAGGCGTACTATTTTACTTAATATTTCTATGTTGTAGGATCTTGGGGCTACCGTTGCTATTGACACTAATGAGAACTCTAAAAAGTTGGATGATTTCATTGAATCCATAATTAAACAAGGAGACAATCTTTCTCCTTAGTTCTAGTTTATTTTATGCTGGTGATACTTTGTTACTTCATATATACTATCTTTAGTCTGGTGTTGTTGTCTATGCTATTTATGCTGGGTAAGAAGATTGTGCTGTATCTATTTTGAGGCTCTTTTGTGCTGATGCCTCTGGGGTTTCTTTTTGCTGTTTTGTAAGGGTTCGGCCCCTTGTTTTAGCCGACTTATATTATCAAAAACAATGTCATCTTCTCAAACTTTACAAATTCTATTCCTCCTATCTATGCAAAAGAAGGTTAAACTCAGTTGTTGATCTCTTCTTTTGTTGCAAAGTCACTAAGTAGTACCCCAAAACCTCCATACATTATTTCCAAACATCTCAGGTTTTAATGAAATTATTTTCTCTACTTTCCTGTGTCATCTTCTTACGGCCTCTCTGTACTATCGTTTCCCCAATCTAAAACATATGGTTTATCTCTCGCATCTTTGAGACAAAGATTGTTGATGGCCAAGCAAGAGATTGATGGTCAGATATTGTAAGAATTTTAGCAAATGTTTCCTTTTTGGTCCAGCTTGATACATTGTTTTTCCTGATGTTTCTTTAGGTATTTTGTCAAATGCTTTACTGCCTTGTCTCTACCTCCATATTTTACATAGATGTTTGTTAAATTTCTTGTCAATTTTATAGGGGTTGTCATGAGAACATATCTCTTCGAGGCATTATGTAAATAGTTCATATGTCGTGGCTATGCTTGCACATTTTACATACATGTCTATGAGGGCGGTTCAAACTTTAACATCTAAAAAAAATACCCTTCTCTTTATGGCAAAGGCAAAGAAGATGCTGGTAAAGGTTGTGGATTTTTCTGTCATTTTAAGGAAATCATGTAAGATTGTCCCAATTAGTATGCATGATGTCTCATGAGAGTACTTTCAACTTTCAGTCATTGCTTAAACTAACAGTAGTCTTCTAGATTTATGGTTGTGTCAGATCCATATGTGATGCTCGCTGAGATATTGGTAGTGACACAGAACAAAGAGTCACTGCTCTCTGGACATATTTCAAATATCCTTGTATTCACATTGCATTATCTGATCAATCAAATATTTGTGCTCATTTTCTTTTTCTTTTTATTGATATGATGTAAATAGTATGTTTCTAGACTCTCAGTCGATGTATTGCTATTGGTAGGGCTTTGTCTTCTGCTTGTGCATTATAAACAACTGAGGGAGAAAACAATAGTCTATAGGATTGTTACAAATTCCACACTATTTCAAAAACAACCATACTTGACAATACTGAGTAGTTGAAGTGGATTCCCTAAAATGCTTAGGGAGTATTAAAAATCAACCAAATGATAGGAACAATTTTGAAGGAAAATAAAAAACAACAATGGTGATCTATTGATCACAAAATAAGTAATTACACAAAAGCCCTAAATTGTCTTAATTCTCCTTCATCATACTCCTTGCCATTTTTACTATGGTTTTATTCTTTCTTTTAGCAACTCCATTTTGTTGTGGAGTGTAGGAAGTAGTGAACTCTCTCTTAATTCCATGATTTATATAGAAATTTAGAAGTTGATTTGGTTTGTATTCACCTCCATTATCTGATCTTATCACTTTGATGTTCTTACCACTTTGTTTTTCAACCAACCTCTTGAATTCTACAAATTTGTCAAACAGTTCTAATTTTGTAGCTAATAAATATACCCAAGTTTTTTTGAGTAATCATCAATAAAGGTTAGAAAATACTTTGATTTATTCAAAGACAGTGTTTCCATAGGACCACATAAATCTGTATGGATTATCTCAAGGTGCTACTTAGTTCTACTAGATTTACCTTTATTGGAAAGCTAACTCAGTGTTGTTTTCCAACAATACATTCTTCACACACTTCTTTTGTACTTTCAATGAAAGGTAGACCTTCAACTATTTTTAATCTCTTGAGTAAAATTAACCCACTAAAGCTAAGGTGACCATATCTTTGGTGCCAAATTTTACTTTCATTTATTTAACTAGACCTTAATGCTTGGTTTCCATGACTAACATAAAGAGGAAATATCCTATCACATGTCATCCTTTCTTTTGCAACAATTGTATTTCTTTTTAGTTTGTCTCTAATTATGAACTCATCTAAATATCAAAATTCACTTGATAATTTTTCACTAACATTTGTCCAATAGACAATAATTTTTTTTGAGTGTTGGAACAAATAATGTTTCATTGATATGTTTTACCTCACCATATTCTATTGCAACTACAATAGTACCCTTGCCTTTGGTTCCATGAGATTGATTATCTCCTAATACCACTATACTATGATGCATTTCATCCAAATTGATAAACAAATTCTAATTAGATGTCATATGTGATGAACATCCATAATCAATGTACATACATTATTCTCAGTAACATTTGTATTGAATCAAGAAATAAATAAATTTTGTTTGTCTCCAACATTATTGTGAGCATTTCTCTTTTCTACTTCACCTTGTTTACTCCAACATTATGATGCATAGTGTCCAAACTTGTTGTAATGATTCAAGCATTGGACATTCCTTTTATCTCCCCCATTATTTATACCTCTTCCTCTTCCTATTCCTCTGATGTTGCTACTTCTTCCTCTAGAACTACTACCTCTTCCTCTAGAATTGATATATTCACCTTCGTATATATTTTTATTTTGATTCCTTAAAAATGTGATTCTTTTTCCTCTTATACTTGCTTTAGAGGAAAATGCTTGTTCTAAGCTTTCTTCATTACTTTTCATTCTTTCTTCACCATTTAACAATATTCTACTTAGTTTATCTATGTGCATAGTTGTGAGATCTTTGGAAATCTCAATTGTAGAAACCACACCATCAAATTTAGGAATCAAAATCCTTAAAATTTTCTCAATGACATGTTTGTTATCCACATTTTCCCCTAAAACGTTCATTTGATTAACTAGGTCTTCTACCTTTGTTATAAAATCATTAATAGTTCTCTAGTGCTCATTTTTATATTTTCAAAAAAATTCCTCATTGTCTGCAATCTTATAGTTTGTGCACCTTGATAGGCATTATTGAGTATTTGTCATGCTTTCTTAGAATTACTAGCACCACTTTTCCTAGGAAAAATTGCCTAGTTAATTGCACCTTGAATCAGAACTAAAACTTTGTTATCTTTCTTTACATTTACTTTGTATTCCCTTTTATGTTGATCATTTAATGCATTAAATGCATTTGTATCTAGTTCTACATGCCCTACTTGTACAATTTCCTACAAATTTTTAGATTTGAGTAGGGTTTGCATCCTAGCACACCAATATGTAATGTTGCCCCCTTCAAACACAGGAATTAGCATGTTAGACATTACATTTCCTGCCATATTTTCCATAAGAGAAATGTGTGCACAATAACTCAAAGGCTCAACACAAAATCCTAGAGAGATCTCTACAAATGGATACTCCCCCGTCCCTTTAAATAGAACCCACACATAAAAAAGATCTTTATATTATTTTGTCTTGGTGAGTGTCAGCTTCAACAGATAATTCACTTAATTACAAATAATTCCCTTATCACTTTTACAAGAAAGACTTTATTTTAAGAGGTTCAAATTTAAAACCCTCTAAAGAAAATTCCATTCCCATATTACATATCATTTCTTTAAAAAACTTTCTATATGCACCTGTTTCAGGTTATAACCTTATAATCAAAAATAAAAAAGGCAACATAAATATTTAAAACCTTTTTCTAAACTTCAAAAGGGAATAAAAAACATTAAAGGAGGGAATAAAAAGTATTAAAAGTAGATCTTCCACATGGGGAAAAAGACTTAAAATCTTTTAAATATTTTAATCTTGAAACATGTAAAGAAAGGAGGGGGGCGATTAAACTAAGGAAATCAAAATTTTTAAAGTCCTTCAAAAAGCATTCACGCTTCCTCTTTCCATGACTTGCATGCTTCCTTCCTCGGTCTGCACACCTCCTTTAAACACCTCTTCACATGGCAATGTTTCTGGAAACCTTCACACATATTCCTTGCTTGCTGCAGATGTTGATGATATCTCCCACACGTAGCTCCTCATTGTCTTTCACGGTCCAACAATGCAAAACAAAAAAATACCAATCATGGGTAGCATAAGAATTGTACCTCATTTTCTCTATTGGATATGTAGTCTACAATTGCTCTATATTTCAATGCAGATTTAAAAATTGGCTCTGATACCAGACAAAGGCAAATAAAAAACAACAATGGTGATCTGTTGATCAAAAAACAAGCAATTACTCAAAATCCCCAAATTTCCTTAATAGAATAAGAGGTAGGACAACTATATATAGAGTTTGCAAGATAGGTGAAATTATGGCACACAACCATATTCACCAATAACCCAACTACAATAGTTAATGCATACAGGAAAGACAAGATATACAACCATAATATTTAATAAGCCCAATGGGCAATACTGCAGTTAGTCAAGAAAGACTAGTGCACGTTGAATCAAATACAGTCAAATTTTACACAGTTCTAGTTTGTGTTCTAAATGGTGCTCATCGACAACAATAAATTAGGTTTGGAAGTTGTAAGGTCAATATTGGGGAAAAAGTAGTGCAGTACAATGTTGTCTTTTGGGGATCAATTGTTTATTCTTTTCTTTCTTCTTCACCACCAAGTATTGCCCTTTCACCAGAATCCAACATACGTATTTACCCCTTTCTTTCATATTTTGGAAAGGTCTGGTCATGGTCAGGCATGCCTTTGGTAAGGGGTCAGTGGTGGTTTGAAGCATTTTTTTGGTGTTTCCATCACTATTTGTAAACTTATAAAACATTGTATCATCTTGTCAACTCCGTTTGTTGATTTTATATGTGAAAATAGGGAAATATTTGTTGTGATTTCAATCAATCACATTGGAAAGCCTTCATGGATCACACTATTATGGTTGCTATTTGCTTCATTGTCTTATATACCTTTGATGATTTATCGCTTTCCCTTGTGTGTTGTGGCTTATTTATACATTTAGAAATAGATTGCAACGTTGCATATTTTGCAGTTATATATATATGTTCATTATTATAACAAGTATTTTGAGGTGTTCTTTCAAACATGTAGCATGCTTGGTGAAAAAAATAATCATACCATAACATAAACACAATCACCTTGGGTTCAAATCATCCTTCAAGATCAGTTGGTAGTGAGGTTAGATTCATTGTTTGCTTAAAATCCCCATTTGAATCAATATCTTTTCAGAAAAATTTAACAAGTACAAAATATATTAGGTTGGATTCTTCCTATTTGGGGAAAACTTGTTAGTCTGAGTACATGATACTTTTACGATTAAAAGTGCCAATCAAATGAATGCTTTTTTAAACAAAATCTATGGATTAGTCTGTGATATTGTTCAAATTTGTGTATTTTTAAAGCAATAATTGTATCTTTTGAAGTGGCTTAACTTGGCTCTTTCTGATTTCTAATTTACAACTAGTAATTGCATTTGCTTGAAATTTTGTAAAGGATTCTCAACAAATCCGTTTTCTCCATATCTCGAAATCGTTGCACTTGATGAGAACATATCTCTTTGAGGCATTCTATGAAATAGGTAATGTTCCTTCTCTAATATTATTTAGAATATAGATCTACAATAAGTTTTTAAAGAATCATTGAATTTAAATGTTTCAATTTTTCCAGGTTTTTGAAATGTCAACATGGGTACTGCTTGGATTTATTTTTTTAAGTGTTCCCTTCTCTTAATATGCTACCATTTTATTATCCTGTTACATCTATCTTGACTTATAGTGAATGGTGGTTTTCTTCTAGACATGGTATATATGGCAGCTTGCTAGCGGTTTTGACAATTTGAAACTGGGCCGTCAAGGCCATAACCACTAAGACTTACCACTAGATGAAAGTGGGACAAACAAAAATTTCTAACCTATAGAAATACAAATTTGTCACAAATAATAAGGATGAAAAGTAGTTTGTGCTTTAAAAGTGGCAAAATAGTTGAAATCCAAATTATTTAAGTGTCGATTGATTATGAGACTTTCAAATTTATTTGGACAACTTGTGATGGTTGAAATTTTTTTTTTTTGGGTACCAAATAGAAATGTGGGGTTCACAATCCTATGCTTTCATTGAATAAACATGATAATGTAATATGTGTGAAATTGAGAAATCACATTTAGATTTTTCTTAAAGAATATCCTAGGAAGCTTTGGAACCAAAACAAACCCATTTAAGTAGTGTATAGTGATTTAGTCATTCAATAGAGTAGTTTAAGTAGTTATATTTTTTCCATGTCAATCATAATTCTAAATTCATTTCTATGTTCATGGTATTATCTTCGTGGTCAATTTCATGCTTGCTCTTTCTCTTCTTCATCATACTTATGCATTTGTAATTGACACTTGCAACAGATGACATGATGCTTGACCCTCTTTACAATGATGCTTTTCTGTGGAGTTTTGTCATTCTAATAATTGGCCTACTCATATTCCTTGTAGCTCTCTATTTCATTCATAATACTGGTCATTTTGTCATATTCACCATCTGCACTTACTCATCTTGTTGTAGTGCTCCACATTTCATTGACTACACATTGCATATCATTTCTCCTCCCTTGCTTCTTCCGTCACTCAAAAGATTAAGAAGAGGTCATTGTAGAAGTCAAGGAAGAATTGACAAGAGCTTTGTAGTTTGGCATAATCAAAGATATTGAAGACATTGCAAGCAAAGAGCAAGTTTTGATTCAAGCAAGGTATGTCAAGCACATGACATTGTCTTAATCATGAGAGTACTCATGTTAATAATCAATATTTTATAGTATGCTATTTTTTCTCAACAAAAGTGCTAAGCATGTTTATTTGTTTGCTGTAACTGGGCATGCCATTTTATGTATGTAGGAAAAATCAATTGTAGGGATTGGTGACTCTACAAACACATCAAATGAAATTGACTGACAATGCCCCATTCTACTATTCACCACCTACTAGGACGTTCATCCTAGAGATTTTGAGTCCTTGTAGAAATGAGAGCTTAAGATAAATCAAGATAAAAGACACATATATGATAACACACACAAGCAAGCAAGAAAGCATGCACAAATGATTCAAAAACAAATAATATATTACCCATGTCAAGTTGTAAACCAATGATTGGTTAATCAAGGATTGATTGAATGGATGATGATAGTGTTGTCATGGCGGGGAACGATATATCCCTAGATCAACACAAGGATGTGGGAATGATATATCCCATTGATGATGATTGATTTATCAATGATTGATTGGATAGATGATGATAGTGTTGTCATTGTGGGGAGTGATATATCCCTAGATCAACACAAGGATGCGGGAATGATATATCTTGTTGATGATGATTGATTGATTGATTTGGTTTACAACAAGGCTAGGATCAAGATCGTTGATGTGATTGGATAATTTGACAAGCTTGATTGACTTAATTGGCATGGATTGACGATGACTTGTAGTTAGATTTATTGGATGGATGATTTGATTATGAGATTGATTGGAAGAAGTGATGGAAGAATTGATTTGAATGATTGATTGGAAGAATTGTTTTGAAAGATTGATGAATTGATGGAGATAGATGATAGAAGAAGATGATGAAAGAAGAAAGAGGAATATCATCTTGGCCTAAATCTAGATATTTCCTTCATACTCCAGACTGCCTACATACCCTGTATCCACGGGATCAAGGCTTTTAACGATAGAGATGAGATGTAGTACTGATAATGTTTGATGATGATGGTGGTGGGATGAGTGGATTGATGTGATTTGATTGATTGATAAATTGGCTTGATTTGATGTGATTTGTTTTGATGATGATTGTATGAGGTGGTTTGATGTGATTTGATTGCTTGGAATTTTGGTGGATATTTTGAATTTTTTGTGTTTTTTTGGGAATATTTCGATTTTTTTGGATTTTGACATGTTTTGATTTTTTTTTGGTATTTTGAAATGTTCTGATTTTTTTTGGATTGTTAGGACATTTTGTGATTTTTTAGGGTATTTTTTTAGGATTTTTTATGATTTTTTTGTATTTTTTCAGGACATTTTATGATTTTTTTGGAATTTTTTAAGGACTTTTTATGATTTTTTTGTGTTTTTGGGATATTTCATTTTTTTTGGATTTTGATATGTTTCAATTTTTTTGGATTTTGATATGTTTCAATTTTTTTTGGATTTTGATATGTTTTGGGATGTCAAATAGATTCACAATTTGTGTAGCCTTTATGCTAGATACCAATGACAAGGGAAAACCAAGTCTAGGTGCAAGGATGAATGTAGGATGGATAGATAAACAGATAGGCGATAGTGGATGGGAAGATTATGATAAGTGGATAGATAAAAGGGATAGGGAATAGTGGATAGGATGAAAGGCTCATGATATATGGATGGATAAAAGGAATATGCTACAAGGAATGGAAGGCTCATGATATATGGATAGATAAAAGGATAGGTGATAATGGATGGGATGGATGCATAAGAGAAAGGATGTGATCTCAAAAGGCTATGTCGCATAGGAATAACATGTCCTAGTCTTGGTGTAATACTTAGGGTTTTACATGGCAAGGCTTATGATAGGATAGTGATAGGATTGGATGGAAAGGATAAGGTATATCAAGAGATATCCAAGGCATGTTTCAACATTGTTGCCCCCAATCTTTATCAAGATCAAGATGAGAAAGGGAAGATGAATGAATGCAATGGGATAGGTGTATGTATGTGGAATGGATAAGGATGGTAGGAATAAGATAGGTTGAAAATGATATGGTGGATGAGACAAGGTGCCCCCAAGTGTAAAAAGATCAACTTACACATGACACATGTTTGCCAGGTTTTCATCATGGTACTTATCCAAGGCACCTATTTGCCAGGCTTTCACCGTTGGATGAAGGGATTTCTCTTTACTTTTTTCATTTTTTTTTTACTTTCTAAACTTTTTTTTTTTGACTTTTTGATTTTTTTGGATGGGATAGGTGGATATGAGGGACTCAAGTTTCTAGTTCCATGAAAGGTGATAGTCCCGCTAGATGGATGTTGTTGCATGGACCATGTCAAGTGCACTCATAGATGTCGATAGGGGATTGCATGAAAGATGGAGATGGAGTAGGTAGATAACGGATTATGATGGGAATGATAGTGGATTATGTAGGACTTATGGATGGAGGGCTTATGCAAAAGCATGGACCATAGGGAAGTGATGAGGTAGATATGTGGGATAATGGTTGAATGATGGCGTGATGGAGGTATGTGGAAATGTTGTAGAATGGAAGGGAATCATGACCAACGGCTGCACACACTATGATAAACATTGAAGCTTTTGATGAGAAGGTGGTGTAGGGAGTAATGACGATGTTTGCTTAGAAGATGGATGACAAAGTGCTTTAGGTACCCACATAGATGTAGTATGTTTCTAATTTTTGCTTTGCTTGTGGGATGAAGGGATTTGGAACTTTGGAATGGAATGGCATTTTTGGATGGAGGTGGATGCTTGGGATTTTTGAGATGTGGATGCCCCATTTGATTTGCTTGCTTTTTGCTTAGGGACCCAAACCATTTTGCTTTTGTACTTTGCTTGTGAAGGTATGGGTTTGGATAACTTTTTGGATGGATTTTGCTTTGATTCTTTGCTTTTGTACCCTAAGGCATCAGGACCCTTAGGATTTTTTGCTTTATGAGTGTAGGCATCCAACTTTTTATTTTTGAATCCCATGGGGTGAGTGGAAGGAGAGGAAGCTCCATGTTTAGATAATATGTGTATTTGTTGCTCATGATTGGGATTTTTAGAAGATTTATGGATGGATGGATAAGGTGTTGGAAGTAGTGGAGGTAGATTCGATGGAAGGATGTTAGGAGTTGGAAGTAACGGAGGCAAAGTGGATGGTGGGAGGTGTATGGTCACATGCTTTTGACATTTATAAGATGATGGAGGTGGAATGGAAACATATGTTTTAGGAGTATGATGGGATTTGTGATAAGAAATGGTGGACTTAGGATGGATGGATGAATTACCAACATATTTGGATTACTTTCTTGGGGTGTATCCAAGGCCAAATGAGGGTGGAGGGACCTTGACATGGATTGGCTCCAAAATTCCTTGTTCAAGAAGGCCTAAGCCTTTACCTTGGTAGTTCATGTTTTGGAGGATGCAATTGACAATGGGACTAGATGTAGGTTGGACACTAGACATGAGTTCTTTATTGGATGAAGAAGGAAAAGTGGAGGACAAAGGTTGTTATGTTCCATGGGAGGAACATTCATGAATTAAGGTGGATAGACTAATAGGAGATGATGGTGGATGTGGAAGGACCATTAAGATCTTGCTTTTGCTCATTAGGATCCAAGTTATTTGTTTGATCTTTTATGTATGCTTGGGAGGCACATGTCTCATAATGGGAAGTGGATATTTGTAGGTCATGGATAGGACTAGGTGGAGGATGGATAGGAGCAATTTGGATATCTTTCTCATGGATGGGTATGGGATCAAGTTGCTCATAGATAGCTTCTTCATGGGTGATATCATCTTGATCATGGAAGAGGTAAATGTTATGGATGGGTTGCATGGAAAGGATTTGATCTTGATTAGGACTAGGACTTAATGTTTCGACATGCTTAGGATCATACTCTTGATATAACTCTCAAGAGTTGTTTGAATGGAAATGGAAGGCTCTTGGGGAGGCTCTTGGATGAGTTTGATGGGTTCTTGATATTCATCCATAAGAGAGTATGATGGACTTTGACTTGGGCTCATGATGGGAGGCTCTTCAATTAACTCAATGGCTTGTGCATCACATGATGGGGTTGGAGGGCTAAGCATGGAATTTGAAGGCTTGTTGCTAGGTGCTAAGATAAGTGTTTGACATGGGGATAAGTTGTTTCTAGCTAGTAGCCAATGGATCACATCCTTCATTAGGGTATGTGTGAATGGAAAATATAGGGGATGGACAATAAGGGTGGATAGTGTTGTAGGCGTAAGATCATGATAAGGTTGAGGGCTAATTAGATTGGATGAATTGGGATTTGGATTGGATGGAGGGATGTTAGGGTCGGATGAATTAGGACTTGGATTAGAATTAGGATTAGATGAAGGTGTCAAGATAGGACTAGTAGACTCATGTGTTGGCATTGGAATGGATATGATGGGGGATGCTCATAGGGTGCATAACCTAGATTGGTATCTCCATCGTCAAAGGATATCAAATCTTGCTCCAAAGATTGACTTAAGGACACTTGACTTATGTACAAGGGGCCACTTGGAGTAGGATTAAGTGACACATAGGTATCTCCCTCATCAAAGGATATTAGATCTTGCTCCAAAAGTGGACTTAAGGACGTATGACTTATGTACAAGGGGCCATTTTGTCTTACATATAGCTCTTGTAAGGATACTTGGTTGCCTTGTGAAGGGGTTGGGTGATGAGGTGGTAGTGGTGCTTAGAATGAGGAGTTGGATTATCTTGAGGTGGATATTGATAGGTTAATATGGCATTGACATGATGTGTAGATGGGTTAGGTTGGCATGATGGTGAAGGTGCCACATAGGATTGTTATTGAATGTGTTGGAAGTTGTGATGGTGTTGTGATGAAGGGATTGAATAGGATAATGGTTGTTGAGATGTAGGTTGATATGGATAAGGGTTGATATTAGAAGAAGTGGGATAGGTTGATGAAGGATTGATGTGGGAGGTGGATGGATAGGATTGACATGGTGATAACACATAGGATTGATTTTGCATTGGTTGATGATGTGCTTGTTGGAATTAACAAGTTGCCAAGAGGTGTTGTGTGTGTGCTAAGATGTGTTGCATATGTAGGGAATGGCTTGCTTGAAGTTGAAGTTGTTGAATCATGCCATGGACCTTTTGAATCATATTTTGGCTTAGAGGTGATTGGCTTGTTTGAGCTTGGTGAAGTATGTGAATGAGCTCTTGTGCTAGGTCTTCTAATGTTGACATGGAGTCAAGTGTTTGATTAGGATGATGATGATGATTTAGAATGAATCAGAAAGATTGATAGTTTGACTTGGGGAATATCAAACACAATGTAAATGCATAAACACACACGCGAAGCACAATGTTTGAATTTCCTTTCAAGATTAGATGTTATGATTAAGAAAACACTTGAAAACACAACAACAAGCCCTAATGATTAATCAGGTAGGGTATGGCCAATAAGTCTTAATCTAGGCTGCACAAGGGTTAACTATATACACAAGCTACGAGGGGCCCAAATCTGTGAACACTAGCTCGTTGAAGGGATGTGGCATAAGCGTAAGTGAATAGCACTTCACCTTGTGTCTGGAATCACATGAGGCCACAAGGCTATCCCAATGACTATTTAGCTAGATTGAGGTATAGATTTCATTCTCCCCCTTTTGATATACCCCACCAGAACATGTGGTTGAGGTCATCCCTATGGGTGTTGAAATCCCCTCGCAAGCCTCTTAGATAGGGTTTGACAAATTACATTTGTTAATTAACCCTTAGAAATGAAATGTGTGATAAGAAGACAATGCATGCACTTGTTCATTTTAAGATCCCAAATCCAAATGTGTAGGAATAAACTTGTTCATTTTAGCCTGATTTCAATGATGTGATAGCAAACAAGATTGATTTTAAGCCCAAATCGAAGTGTGAAGGCAAGCAATGTTTAGAGATATGAGATGGATTGATTTCACCTAATTGTTTTTTTTCTTTTAAATATGCTTGTGTATGCTAATACCCCTACTGTTCCAACTCCTTAGATGCCCCTAAAAGTCACCAAGACAAGAAGAAAACTGAACTTGCAAGGAAATGGGGGTTAGGTCAAAAAGATGTGATCTGTTTAAAATTTGATATGGATGATCTGATATAGCAAAATAGATTGCATAAAGAGAAATTTTAGATGATTCTAAGCAATTTTAAAAAAATATCCCTGAAATTGGATACGTTTTGCTCAAGTTATGCTCGTTTGAAGTTTGAAGGGAAGCTAAAGTTTGGTAGAGAAATTACCTTCTGAAATGATAGAATTACCTAATAGAACTTTTTATGCTGCAAAGTTTGCAAAGTCATCTTTCTAATGAGTCATTTCACACGAAAATCTGACCTGTTTTGACCAAGTTATAGAAAAAAGAAAAAAAATGCCTCCTCTAGCATGTTTGAAGAAGATAGAGTTGACTTGGTTGACTTGTTTATTTTTGATAGTTTGCAAGATTTTTCCAGTTACACGTGCATAAATCTATATGGAGTTTTGTGGTTAAGCCCTTTATGCTGGCAATTATGTTTAGGGCCCACAGTCATAAGTGTTAAAACTTTAAGAAGCCTCACCTTCTAAGTTGGAGTTGAAATGCCTTAGGCAAAATAAGCATTAAAGCCAAATTTGAATATAAAAAACTTACCATGGGCGGCAAAACCTAAACCCTAGAGACTAAAGCTAAAACTAAGTTTTAATTTTATATGGTGCAGGTGACAATGGATTGGGGATATTGATTTCGTTTTGAAAGGCGACAATAGATTTTGGTAGTCAACAGGGTGAGGAAAAAGGTGACAGTGATGGCCGGACAACGAACAGACAAAGAGTGGACAAGCGGATAGGGGTTTTGATAGATGACAACCAATATTCAGTGGTGGCAACAAGGGGTGTGAAGAGGTGGTGATGGGAAAGTCTAAGCATAGTGAAGGCAATGAAATAGTGGAGATGGGGTCATGATATGATGGCGACAGAGATGTACTGGATGTTGACGGAAATGTGAATTGTGGGCAGTAGGATTTGGAACCAGCAGGCGGTGACCAAAACCTTTTGAGGCAGCAACAGGAAGTCTTCTAGGAGCGATGATAGGCAATTTTAGGGTCTCTGTAGTGGCGACAACAGGTTTCAGGGTAGCGACACTGCAGAAAGGGAAGAGTCGATGGGAAGAGTGTTATGGGGATGTAGATAATTTTGGGCTTGTTTGAGAGCGGTTTCAAAGACTTCAACTGGAGTTTTAAACCTTTGACTAGTGATCAACTGATGGTTTGAAAGTATCAATTGGGGCGGAGGACTATGATAGAGGTGGGGAAGATAGGAAGGCTAGTGGACTTGGAAAGGCGATGAAGTATTCAGGAATTTTGACCAGCAAAGAAATTTAGGGTTCTATCAGTCGACCTGCAACAAGTAAAACATAAAACCTCCAATAAATAAAATATGTTAAACCAAAAATAAACTGCCATACACCCTACAAGCCAAACATTAGATCACAGATAATACAGAACACTAGATTGACTGTACGATGGATCCGTATTGTACAGTTTGCCAAGTAAAAGATTTTAATTTTTTACAAAAAATTTACAGTGACGAAATATATACAAGTTTATACTAAAAAAGCATGGAATCAGCCTCCCGAACATGATGGCGTAGTCCTTTTGTGCCCTAGAGATCACCTGTGACAGATCCTTGCAAAACTTGACAATGAGGGTTAGAAAAACACAAATTTTTACTACAAAAACTTGCAAAAACATTAGATTTGATCAGGCGAAGTGAGTCCCACTAGGCGTGCCAAAAATGTAACTAAAAAATTTGGACAAAAATGAAGATAAAATAATAACATGCAATTACTTTAGTCCAAACCCTCCAAATACCTCAGATACCTTGAAAGATCAATGCATGCATGTTTGATTGCTTGAATGATTGGATGTTGATCGTTCATGTTCGCAGCATAACGATAATATGATGAAGATTAGATAGATGGAAGATAGATAAATGAAGGATGATAGATGAAAGATTGAGGAGATATTTCAACAGAGTAATGGTACTTAGAAGCTTATCCATGCAAATGGCTTGGTTGTGGGTTAATTTATAGACAAAGATGAGAGGATGGAGGAATAAAACTTCCATTTTGTGAGTGGTAGTAGAATTAGAAAGTTGATCGTGCAACAAGGGAGAAGAAATGGAAGGTGGATGAAGTTAACTTGAGAGATGATTTGAGTCATCTTCAGAGATGGAAATGGAAGGTGAACAAATAATTTTAATAATTTAATCATTTTTAAATCATGAGGAATGTGAGAGTGATAAATTAAAATAAAATAAAAGATTTATTTTATTTTATTCAAGAGGAAAGGGGATTAAATAAATAAATAAAATTTATTTATTTAATAGTGTGAAGAGATGGGATAAATTAAATAAATGTTAGATCTATTTAATTTATTAGAGGAAGTGCTAGGATGAAGAAGGGGTTATGAATAGGGAAATGAAATTAGGTGATGATACAGGTACCTAGGGAAAAACATGCTACATGATGTCTATATGATGTAATGTTGTGACAAGGTGGACATTTTTGGGTGTCTACAGTTGTTACAAATCTTTTACAGGATATCAAACTAATGAATGCATTTATTATACAACAGTAGTTGCATAGATTGGTTATAACTGACAATGATAAAAAAATTGGATTATAAGATGATAGAGAAATTGTTAGAAGAACAAAAGTATCAAGACTATAGAATAAATCTAATTATATTACATAATATATACTATTTATAAAGTAAATATGATTAAATTATAAATAAATAAATATTTTTTTAAATATATGATTTTATAATCTATTTTTTTTAAAAAATCTTTAAATATACTATATAACAACAAAAATAATTATATTAGATATTATATAAAATAAATATAATTAAAATATAAATAAATATAAATATTAAATTTATAATATGTTTAATCTAAATATATAATTTTATAATATTATACTTCTAAATATAATATAATATTATTAAAAAACAAAAATTATATATTTAACATATTTGTATTTTTACTTTTATAACCACCTTCTTACTTCTCTTAAGCAGAGTGCTATTATTATTTTTGTACATAACAATTTGGTAAAACAAATAAATTGAAAAAGTGTAGTACAAACTTCAAGTTTAAGTCTAATAATTGAGAAACGGCTAAGAAAAAACCCAACCAATATAAATCGCACAAACCCTCATATACAATAAGATTAATTCCATACACAGTGCATATTACTATTATTTAGAGTTAATGACTAACACATAAAAATGAAATGCCTACTCATAGGGGAGAGGACCCAATTGTCGAGCATGTTCCAATATGTGTGATAGTATTTGTGTATTTAAAGCCCAATATTTTTAAAAGTCTAGCACTAGTAGTTGTGACATTAAGGTTGTTAGTGTTACTATAAGTACTTATAATTAAAAGAAATGTGCTCATTATATTTAAAAAGCAACCAATCATGTGATGCCACATCAACGCACCAACAAAACATGACTTAATGCACACCTATTGGTCCACCCTTTTTTTGGGGGGAAACTATTTGACACCTCAACAAAAAGCATGCTGATGTGGCATCATATTTGATAGTGTAGCCTTGAAACCTTAGTTATAAGTAGGAGCCTTGCCAAATAAGCTACTATAAAATTTTTGGAGTGATTTGAAATTGCCACGTATGGTTTTGAGAGGCGTGAAGTTAGGGTGCTCAACTATTGGGTCCTCTCCCCTAAGTTTGAGAATGCAATATTTGGAATTTTAAATAAATTATGTTTAACTGTCAGTGATGGGGAAAGACACAACGATGTGACATCTCTACAGCATATGGTGTATAGGCACGTCACATACCTACTAGAAATCCTCGCAATCGATATCCAACTATGAGAAATCATGAAACCAATGAAACCGGTGAAAAAACATCGACAGGAGAAACAAAATGACGACGACTGGCTTTCATACATTTTTAGATCTGTTGTCACTGATAAATCCTATCATCTTGCATTGTTAGAGAGTAACATCCGTTGTTGATTACTGACGCTGGGCTGGTCCCTCTCACAAAAGGAACACCTTCGACATAATAATATCAGATAATTTATTATTTGTAATGACTTTTTCTAAAAAACACACATTAATTATTAATGATAAAATCACTAGCAAATTACTTTGAAGTTAACAATTAATAATCTTAATTTTTTTTTAAAATTCTGTAATACTTATAATAATTTTAAAGTCACCATTAAAATAAATAAAAATGCTACATAAATATCAATAATAACTTATAGTTAAAAAATATATTTTTAATATCCAATAGTACTTTTGAACTCCACTATTTAGTTACGTCGAGGCCTAAAAAGTCTATAGGGATACATTAAATATTTTGCAATCAAGCACGAATAGATAGTGCAAGGACCTTGGTCGAGGAGGAGATTTAGATGTTATCTCCATTGCATTCAATTCTTTCCACCATGATTGGTATCCCATGTTGAGGATGCAGAGTGATGAAGGATAAAGGTGCATGCCTGTACCCTCTGCTCATACTAAATCTGAACCTCTTCACCATTATAGTCATCACAACCTTCGCTTCTAACATGGCAAAGTTCTGGCCTATGCACGTTCTTGGCCCCTTAGAAAATGGAATGAAGGCATAGGGATGATTGTTTGTAGCTTTGTTTATTCCATCTCTGAAACGCTCTGGCCTGAACTCATTTGCATCACTTTCCCATGTTGAGACATGGACCAGCTAGGACTTGAACCTAGGACCTTCCATACGTTGCTGGAGTGCTCTACTACTGAGCTACTGGCCCCTTTTGGACCAGTCCATCGTCGGTCCGGGTGTGGCTTATTTCCAACACCAACACCCGCCCTTAAGCCACACCTCTCATGTGCTTGGGGCTCCTAGCCTGGGCCTGGCTCTGATACCATGTTGAGACATGGACCAGCTAGGACTTGAACCTAGGACCTTCCATACGCTGCTGGAGTGCTCTACCACTGAGCTACTGGCCCCTCTTGGACCAGTCCATCGTCGGTCCGGGTGTGGCTTATTTCCAACACCAACACCCCAGTATCTGGAATCCCTGTGCATTGACAATATGTCTCCCAGCACATTCACACCCTTAGGAATTATAAAATCATCTCTTAATTTTAAGTCTTTGAATGCCTGCCTGGCGACGCCTACTACAGGTGGGTACAACCTCAGCGTCTCGTTCAGTATCATCCCAATCTGTCAAATAGAAATTTGCTAAATTAATTCAGACATGTTTCTCTTGGGAGGGTTTCCTAACCCAAAATTTGTTAATCATACTTACAATTGTTAGCTTTCCTAAACAATCCATGGTGGGATTGCTGTTTCCACAGATTGCAGTTGCTTCTTCGTGAGCTTTTTGTTGCCAATCCTGGTTGAGTGCCAACAGGAGTATTGCCCATGATAGCAGAACACTGGTGGTTTCTCTTCCTCCAAAGAAGAATGTTTTGCACTCGTCCATTACTTGCTGTTCTGTGTAGCTGAAACTCTTGTCATCTGAAGAAACATTCTCTACTTCTGAGAGTATCAAGCCAAGAAGATCATCTCCATATGATCCACTGTCTTTTCTTTTGTCTATAATCCGTTTCAAGTTATTTTCCAATCTTCTACTCCGCTTCCAAGTCTCCCGATTTGAGGGCGTGGGGATATATCTTTTTGAGAAAAAAGAAATATGAATTTGAATTAGTCTTTACAATAATCAAAACAAACAAAATCTCAAATTGTTCTTTGTAAAGAAAACCTATTAGGTAATCATGTCATACCTGGAACCTGGCAGCCACAGATATCGAATAGTGTAGTTCATTATCTCCTCTAACCCCCTGATGTCGTCATATATTTCTTTCCCCCCTTTGCTGTGGTCCATTGCAAATCCCACCCTCATAAAAATGTCTGCAGTAACCTTGTCCATAAAAGCACTTAGCTCTAATTCACAAGGCCTCTCCGCAGCTTCCTTTATAATCTCATTCCATTCGTTTACCAATTGATCTTTGCACATGGACATGATGTCAACAGAGTCCTGTACAGTGTACACAACAAGTCTCAATAGTAAGCTAAGATTCAAGAGCCCACAAAAACCATTTTGTAAAACATGTCCGCAAAGGTATAGTAGTGTAGAAATAATATATGAAAGTAAGGAGAATGAAGTGAAGGACAGGATTATGGAGGAATCGAGTAAGAATGCAATGACCACCTTAAGCTTTTCCGTATGAAAAGCAGGCTCCACAATTCTGCGCTGTTGAGACCACTTTTGACCATTAACAGTGAAAAGTCCGTTGCCCAAGGCCGCTGAAAGCATCTTCTTAATCATTGGAGACCTTCCGCAGTCAGCAGAGTGCTGGGAAGAAAGAAGTTCCCTCACAAGCTCTGCATCGGTTAAAACAATTCTGGGCTCGTAACCAAACCATAGAACAAATTTCTCTCCTGCACAACCATTAATCCAGACATAAGAACATATAACCGAAATCCTTTAAGAAACAAAGCAGAAATCTGGGAGAAAGAGACCGTATATCCGTGACCACTCGATTATATAAGGGAAAATTCTGTTTCTGATGTCATGATTTATGGAAGGCATATCTGTAAGCATCTGCTGTTGCACCATGCTTGCAACATCAACAACATTGCCAATCATGAATCGGGGAGGAGGACCTTTGAAACCCTGTTTTTGCAGAGCTCTGTAAATCAGCCATGGCCTCCATAAGTACTTTATCACAAAACCTACGAAGAATGGGAAGATCGCAACCAAAATTCTGACTAAGAAAGAATTTACAGCTACTTCCACTAATTCCATGAAGCCCAGAGCTACGAGAGTACGGTATGAAGTGGAACTTGGTATGGAAAGAGAATCCCGTTGTGAAAACAAAGCATGAACAAAGTTATCCGTGGCTTTTCTTAAATATTATAACTTCAACAGGTCAATTTTGACCAATAAAAATAGGACAAATATTTACCACTTTTTTAACTGTGTAACTATTGAAATGGATGATATTTAAATAGAATGATTGTGACTTGAATATTCTTATGGCAGACCAAATCCCTACTGTCCACATAGTGTTTAATATTTTAAAGCTACAACATGATTGATGTTATCTTATCATAAGAAAAACTTAGTAAAATGCTTTTTTTTTAAAAAGACAAAAACATCACTTCGTTCTAGAAGGAAAATGATGTTATGTGACTTTTGATGAGGGCCAAAATACAACCTTTACAAGACATCCAGCTAACACATTGAATAAAGCAATTAATTTCACATTTAACATAGGATAAAAGAGTTGGATCCAACATAAAATGTTGAAATATGTATTGAAATTAACAAAGAGGAAAAGAGGTACTTAGTGTTATATTTGATAATAAATGTTTTGTTGGAACATTTATTAGTTCCTATAGAAGGCAGGTATACTTATGCATCTGTTGCATGCAATTTATTTTACTTATTTAACCAATTATCATAAAACATTAATTTTTTTCGAAGAATGCTATTTCATAAATTTTTTTAATCCAATAATTTAGAAAATGTCATTTATCTATTTTCTTATTGGTTCATGTTAGTGAACAGTCAATGCATAAATGAATTTTTTTTTTTTTTTGTATTTCCATTTCAATTGATACAAAAATTTATTGTATAGTTGACTTTTAAATTATGTGTGTTAAAATTTCAACACTATTAACACTCTTTTTCTCCCTGAATGTCACTTAAATTTATGTGTTTACATGTGGAAAGAGTCAAATCTAATCTCCATTTTAATATGAAAAGACACATACAATCTTTTTTTAAAACTTATAGTGAGCTTGGAGCATCGACCATACCAAAATTAAATAAAATGAATATAGCCCATGGTATAAATCAAATCAAATGGAGTTTATTGTCATAAAAGTCAATATTGAAATCAATGAGAGAAGACGTTTCTATAGGAAATCTTATCAAATCTTATCTATAATAGTAAAATTTACATTCATTGTATTTTTCTTTTGTTGATAAGATGTAAAAATGTCATCTTCTCAAACTTTACAGATTCTATTCCTCCTGTCTATGCAAAAGAAGGTTAACTTAGTTGTTGATCTCTTCTTTTGTTGCAAAGTGATTAAGTAGTACCCCCAAACCTCCATACATTATTTCCAAACATCTCAGGTTTTAATGAAATTATTTTCTTTGTTTTCCTATGTCATCTTCTTACAGCCTCTTTGTACTATCATTTCCCCGATCTCAAACATATGGTTTATCTCTTGCATCTTTGAGACAAAGATTGTTGATGGCCAATCAAGAGATTGATGGTTGGCTATGGTAAGAATTTTAGCAGCTATTTCCTTTTTGGTCCAGCTTGATACATTGTTTTTCCTCATGTTTCTTTAGGTATTTTGGCAAATGCTTTACTACCTTGTCCATGCCTCCATATTTTACATAGATGTTTGTTAAATTTCTTGTTAGTTTTATAGGGGTTGTGATGAGAACATATCTCTTCAAGGTATTCTGTAAATAGTTCATATCTCGTGGCTATGCTTGCACATTTTACATACATGTCTATGAAGACAATTCAAACTTTAACATCTAAAAAAATCCCCTACTCTTTGTGGAAGAGGTAGAGAAGATGTTGGTAAAGGTTGTGGATTTTTCTGTCATTTTTAGAAAATCATGTAAGATTGTGCCAATTAGTATGCATGATGTCTCAAGAGAGTACTTTAAACTTTCTGTCATTTCTCAAACTAACAATAGTCTTCTAGATTTATGGTTGTGTTAGATCCATATGTGATGCTCCTTGAGATATTGGCAGTCACACAGAACAAAGAGTCACTGCTCTTTGTCCATATTTTAGATATCCTTGTATTCACATTACATTATCTGATGAATCAAATATTTGTGTTCATTTTCATTTTATTTTTGTTGATATGATGGAAATAGTATGTTTCTAGACTCTCAGTCCATGTATTGCTATTGGCAGTGCTTTCTCTTTTGCTTGTGCATTAGAAACAACCAAGGGAGAAAACAATAGTCTATAGGATTGTAAAAAATGCCACACTATTTCGAAAACAACCATACTTGCTAATACTGAGTAGTTGAAGTGGACACTCTAAAATGCTTAGGGAGTATCTAAAAATCAACCAAATGAATTGAACAATTTTGAAGGAAAATAAAAAAACAACAATGGTGATCTGTTGATCACAAAATAAGCAATTACACAAAAGCCCTAAATTTTCTTAATAGAATAAGAGGTAGGGAAACTATATAGAGTTTCCAAGATACATGTGAAATTATGACACACAACCATATTCACCAATAAACCAACTACAATAGTTAATGCATACATGAAAGTTAAGATATACAACCATAATATTTAATGAGCCTAATCACCATTACTGCAATTAAGCAAGAAAGATTGTTGCACATTGAAGCAAATGCTGTCATTCTCCCCCATAATGACATTGGGAAGAACTTGAAGTAAATCTCTAAGTTTCTCAAACCTTTCACAAGCTAGAGGATTCATGAAGATATATGCTATTTGATCCTATGTGCTACGTTACACAATCTTGATCAATCCCTGTTGAACCAACTCTCTAAGGAAGTGATGTTGAATCTCAATATGTTTGGTTTTGCTATGAAACACTGGATTCTTAGTCATTTGTATAGCACTCTTGTTGTCATAGTACAACCAAGTAGGTCCATTTTGTATTTGGTGAAAATCATCCAATAGTCTTCTCAACCACACTATTTGGCAAGTTGCAAATGTTGCAGCTTTATACTCTACCTTTGCTATAGAAAGTGGTACAATCATTTGTTTATTGGAATTCCAAGAGAATATTGCAGAACCAAGACTAAAACTATAACTAGAAATAGACTTTTGATCATCTATGGGTCATTTTGAATCTAAATTTGTATAGCCAATCAACTTACTATCCCCTGGATGCTAAAATCTAAGACCATAACTCAATGTCCCTTTAACATATTTGAGAATCCTCTTAGTTGCAATCCAATGTGTTTTCTTAGGTTTTGACATGAACTTGGATACCAAGTTCACTACATATGTTATATCTGGTTGAGAAGTAGTTAAGTAGATCAAACTACCAATTACTGATCTATATAGAGTAGGGTCCACTAGCTATGGCACATCCAAGTTAGACAACTTAAGTCCAACCTCAACGGGTGTTGCACATGGTCTGTAAATCTTCATTTGAAATTTTTAGAGGATCTTTGAAGCATATTTTTCTGAGACATAAATATTCCATCGTTGTTTTGCCATACTTCTATACCAAGAAAACACTATGTCTATCCCAAATATGTCATCTCAAATTTAGCAACCATAACTTCTCTAAACTCTATAAATAAAGCTAAATTATTCCCAGTCTAGATTAGATCATCAACACAGAGAACTAAGAGAAAAATATCCTTATCTTAGGTTCTAATATAAGAATTTGGATCTGATTGACTTCTTAAGAAACCTTTCTATTGTAGGTATGATTCTATCCTTGAATACCATGTTATTGGTGCCTACTTAAGACCATACAAGGCCTTCTTTAATATGTAAACATAATGTTTTTTAGAAGGTATTTCAAAACCTCTAGTTTGAGAAGCATACACTTCCTCATCAATATATCCATTCAAAAAGGCACTCTTACATCCATTTGATAACTTGTCCAACTTTGTTGAGTTGCCAAAGCCAAAACCAATCTGATAGTATCCATTTGTGCTATAGGTGCAAATGTTTTAATGTAGTCAATACCTTCTTGTTGAGTGTATCCTTTGGCTACCAATCTAGCCTTATGCTTATCAATGCTTCCATCAGATTTATACTTAGTTTTGTACACCCACCTTGTACCAATAATTTTTTTATCAGGAGGTAGTTGAACTAAATCCCTTGTGTCATTCCTTTCAATTATTTCTATCTCAACATTCATTGCTCCAACCCACTCTTCTTTTTCTTGTGCTTGTTCAAATGTTTGTGGCTCATTACTTTCTATGATTTGAGTCATCAAAGCATAATTCACTTTTGCTTATGATCTTGTTGTCATTTTCTCAAAATTTGAATCTAACATAAGAATTGATGGATGATTCTTTTCTATCCTTCTTTGATATTTTTGATACTTTCTTGTTCCTATACTAGAGGACTTAGGTTCATTTTCTTCTTCTTCTTCTCCTTCTTTAACTTCATCAATCACTATCTCTTTTCCATTTGTTTCATTTTCTTTGGTATATTTTGCTGCTTCATTAAATACCACATCTCTACGTATAACAATCTTCTTTCCTATTGGGTCATACAACCTATATGCTTTATTTTATGATACATACCCAATAAAAATACATTTTAGACCTTTATCATCTGGTTTAGTGTTTTTCCCTTTCGTATGTGTGCATAAGAAACACACCCAAATACTCTCAAATGATCAACACTTGGCTTAATCGTAGACCATGCTTGTTCAGGAGTCATTCTCTTAACTGCTTTTGTAGGACTTCTATTGAGAAAATATACTATTGTGCATACTGCTTCCGCCAAAAAAGTCTTATCTAAATTCTTCTCCTTCATTGCACTCCTTGCCATTTTTACTATGGTTTTACTCTTTCTTTCAACAAGTCCATTTTGTTGTGGAGTGTAGGAAGTAGTGAGCTCTCTCTTAATTCTATGATTTATGTAGAAATTTGCAAGTTGATTTGATTTGTATTCACCTCTATTATCTAACCTTATCACTTTGATGTACTTACCACTTTGGTTTTCAACCAACCTCTTGAATTCTACAAATTTGTCAAACAGTTCTAGTTTTGTAGCTAAACAATATACCCAAGTTTTTTGAGCAATCATTAATAAAGTTTAGAAAATACTTTGATTTATTCAAAGAGAGTATTTCCATAGGACAACATAAATTCATATGGATTATCTCAAGATGCTACTTATCTCTACTAGATATACTTTGATTGGAAAGCTAACTCGGTGTTGTTAGCCAACAATACATTCTTCACACACTTCTTTTGTATTTTCAATGAAAGATAGACCTTCAACCATTTCTAATAGTTAGAGTAGGCTTAAGTTTTCTTAGGCTAATGATTAGGTGCATTTATTTTTTTTGTTGAGGGAGTTGGATGTTGGTATTCCTGGTTTATCTATTCATGGGATTGTACATTGTATTTTATCTCTTTCCCAATGTATATTTTTCATGTTATGGTGAAATAGTTTCTCTTGTGTTGCTTCTTAGTGTTTGGTGAAGGTTGTTTTGGCTTGCAGTACAGGCTCCTAGGTGCATCAACATGGTATCAGAGTGACTGTGATTGTAGCCCTTTCCTGCTCATTGAGTTTTCGCCAGGGTTGAGATTGATTTATTTTCTTTGTAAGTGCCATTTCATTCGCACACAAAGCATTGATATCTCCAGCATTGGGTTTTCTTTTATGCATTAATTTGTTTCCTTTGATGGAATAATTTCATTCTAGACGCGTTGCTGAGGAGAGACATTTTGGAGGCATTGCTAAGTGGAGACATTCTAGAGGCATTGCTGAGCATAATACTTCTTATTGATGAGGCTGATTCATTGCTAGGCCCAGACAAATGCTATTAGGGTTTGCTACATCGATTGTCTTTACTGCATCAAATATATATTATTCTATGTTAGAGACAGCCTGTTTTAGGCAACTTGGCAGAAAGGAGTTTTGGAGGCCATTTTGAGTGCAACAATTCTTTTACTCCTTATTGCTGGGTTGGTGATACAGCAGTACCTAAAATTTGCTATTATTTTTTGCAAAGTCTAGCAACAAATTTGAGAATATCTTCTAGGCAGCGGAAATATTCTAAGCAGACTATATACTTTATAAAGTTTACACAAATATTTGATTAGGGTTTCTTCATCACCATGCAGTGGTTGGAAGTGGGCTCGTACGACCATTTACTTTTGCATTTCACAAGGAATTTAGTGCCATATTGCTGGTGCGAAGTTGTTTTTTGGTCTTTCTATACCAGCACTCACATCACTATACAATGTGAGCACTCTCCAAAGGCTCATGCTCGTGTGAGGCTATGGTGATTTGCTAGTGTGGAAACCTTGTGATTTGGGCATTTGTTGACCAATGGAGACTTGTTTGCTCACTGTCTAGCTTGTGGATTCGCATCCAGATCTATGGTGATGTGGTTTCTACATGGCGTGGGTCACCACAACCAATATATTTTTTTCTGAAGCTGCTTTGCCTCTTTATATTTTGTGGATATATTCAACAAACTGTTGTGGATGAGGTATTTTCCAAAAATTTTGCCATTTTTTTGATAGTTTAAATAGCTTGAAGTTGTAAGTTCTTTCAATTACTTCTATTATTTGGAAAATTTAGTGTTGGATGTATGCTCAAAAATTGGTTAATAAAAATATAAGAAGATTAAATAATACAACCTAAGAATCCTCAAATCAATAACCAAATTCTTACACACAGTATAGAACGAAACAAGTGCACCCAATACCTTGTTTGATTGTTCTTCGATCGATCATGGATTAAATGTGGGCTGCCTTCAAGTATTAGCATTAACCAATGATGATGAAGGATTTAGTTGGATTGGAGAAGACTGGAAGAAGAAATATTTTGACAACATGTACTTTCTTAGAAGATTCCTCCTCTTGGGTAGTTGTGAGGTAGTTTTGGATTAATGACTAATTAGGATTAAGTCTCAATTAGGACATTATTAGGCAATTATTAGGGATTTATAAGGGATTTAATAAATGAAAAGGCTTATTTATGTGAGAGGATTATGGAAAGGTGAGGAAATGATAAAATGAAAGGATTATTTATTTAGTTTTGGATGGGTGAAGAGGACAAATTAATTAAATAATTAGATTATTTAATTAATTTAGAGAAGATATTTAGGTAAAAAGGGTATTCATGACCTGCCAAAGGTGTAGGAAAGATCTGGTCAATTTTAGGTGTCTACATTTTGCCTCTCTTTGATACGATGTTCCGTCTAATGTAACAATATGTCAAAGATAAAAATAAGATGCCCCAGTCAGCCTACAGGTGGTGGAAAGAGGGTGATGGATAGATAGATGCCCCCTCGAGAATGTTTTGGTGAAGAATTCATTATTTTTTTAAATCTCGAAAGAAATGGAGAACAGATAAAAGAAGGATACATGGCAAATAATATCCTAATAAGATGGGTAATGGATAGTTTTGGGAGGTGGGTGGGAAATAGATATGAATGAGGATAAGGGATATTAGTTATTGTTGATAAGTTGTAGAAGATAGTACTAGTTTGATGTAGCACTTGACATTATGCACCAAGGTATAAAGACTAGGGTGATGATGTGTTGTGTGCAAAAAGGGATGCCCCAACATAATACAACCTTGTCTAGACATGTGGGAAAGGAAATTTAGAGCATTTAAGTCCAAGTGCACAAAAGGTATGAAATGACCTTAGATGCAAAGGATGATTGGTATGCTAAGCTATTCCAACATACACAAGATATGAATATTAGCTGGAGGATATGCAAGATGCAATAGAAATGCAAGATTAAATGATAACACACATAAGCTAGCAAGCAAGCATGCATAAATGATTCAAAAACAAACAAGGCGGTTTCCCTTGTCAAGCTGAAAACTGATGATCCATTAGATTGATTGATTGGGTTGGATAATGTTTTCATTGTGGGGAACGATATATCCCTAGATCAACATAAGGATTAAGATAGTGTTGTCATTGCAGGGTACGATATATCTCTAGATCAACACAAGGATGTGGGAATGATATATTCCATGGATGATGATGATTGATTGATTGATCGATCAGGATTACAACAAGGCTACGATCAAGACCATGGATGTGATTAGATAATTTGGCTAGATGGGTATGGATTAACGATAAATTGCATTTAGATTTATTGTTTGGATTGATTTGGTGGATTTTTATTGAATATTTGATTTGTTTTGGATGTTTAGCATTGGATTGCGCTTGAATAGCCTTTGGATAGATACCAATGACAAGGGAAAACCAAGGCAAAAGGCAAGGATGGAGATAGGATGCAAGGAGGGGAAACAATGGATGGGATGGATAAAAGGATTTATGATAAGATAAAGGTAGGATTGGATGGCTAGATAAGAGGATGGGCGATAGGATGAAAGTAGGACTTGGATGTGTGGATAAAAAAGGATGAATGACAGGATAAATGTAGGATTTTGATTGATAAAAGGATAGACAATAGGATAAAGGTAGGAGTATGGATGGATACAAGAATTGGTGATAGAAGTATAATGATTGGGAGATATATGATAGATGGATGGAGGGAGCCTATGATGTGATCTCCAAGGACTATGTCGCATAGGAATAACATGCCTCCACTCTAGGTATTATGCCTTAGGATTTGGCAAGGTGATGCTTATTAGGATGCATGATGGGGATAATGCTTGGAAGGGATGAATGGACTTCGCAGTAGATGGATGTATGGAGGATATTCTTAGAAATGGATGGGTGGAATTTGGAGTATGACAAGAGGTGTCAAAAGCATTTTTCAATATTTTGCCCCTACACTCATCAAGATCAAAAAGGAAGAAGGGAAGATGGATGGTACAATGAGGAAGGTATGATAGATATGATAGGTAAGGCTGGGAAGATAGGATGAAAAATGATAGGATAGGATAAAAGATTGGATAGATAGGATGGGATAGATGTGATGTGACAGATAGGATGGGATAGATGAGACATCATGCCCCCAACTGTAAATCACATAGATAATCACCTACACATGACACCTGTTTGTCAAATTTTCACATGGTACTTATCGAAGGTGCCATAAAAATGATTTTCACCATTGGACAAAGGATTTATCTTTACTATTTTGATTTTTTTCTTTTTGTTTTTTTATTTTCATTTTTTTTGGCAGGGGATAGTTGGATGGAATACGTGGATATGGGCAAGAGGGACTAAAGCATCTAGTTTCATAAAAGGTGGTAATGTCCCATTATGGAAAGAAGTCACTCATAGACCATTTCAAGTGGTATTATGCTCATGGATGTTGGTAGAGGATTGCATGAGAGGGAAATAGAGTAAGGAGATAGTATATTATGGATGGATGGATAGTGGATTATGTATAAATCATGGATAGTGGATTATGATGGTGATTAGGATGGAAAGATAGTGGATTAGGATGGAGACAAATAGATAGATAGAAAGACTTATGCAAAAGAATGGACCATAGGGATATGATGGAAGAAATAAGTGGGATAGTAGATAGAAGATGGGGAGATGGAGGTATGTGGGAATGTTATGGAGTGGAAGGGAACCAAGACCAACATTTTCCCACACCAAATTGGATTTTGAAGTTTTTTATTGGAAGGGGGATTTGGGAGTAATGGAGATGTTTTTTTAAGGGATTGCCTATTTAGGACTTTAGGGACCAAAATAGACTTATGATTTTTAAGATTTTGTGATGAGGAGTGGGATGTTTGGGATTTTAAGATTGTGGATGCTCCATTTGAATTAGGTGCTCTTTGCTTTGGGACCCAAACCATTTTGATTTTAAAATTGTCTTTTTGAGATGTCGACTTGGGTAGCTTCTTTAAGTTTTGATTTTACTTTGATTCTTTGCATTGGTGTCCTGTGGCATGAGGATTATTAGGATTTTTTGCTTTATGGGTGGAGGTATCCAAATATTTATTTTTGAATCCCATGGGGGTGTTTATGATAGCTTCATGTTTAGTCGATGTGTGCATTTGTTGATCATGATTAGGAATTGTAGGGGATTTATAGGAATGAGATGTATGGATGGAGGGATTAATGGCTTTGTGGCTAAGGTGATAAGGGGATTTGAGGATGGGAATATTAGTTGGAACGAGTGGAGGTAAAGTGGATGGAGGGATGTTAGGAGTTGGAAGAAGTGGTGGTAAAGTGGATGGAGGTAGATGGATGGTCACATGCTTTTTGGGTTTGTAGGATGATGGAGGAGGGATGGAAACATATGTTTTGGGAGTATGATAGGATGCATGGGATTTGGGGTGGAAGGATGTAGATTTAGGAGGCATGGAGGTATTGTTTCCTTAGGGTGTATATCCAAGGCCATATGATCATGTACAGATTTTGACATGGATGGGCTCCAAAATACCTTGTTCATGAAGGCCTAAGCCTTTACTTTGATAATTCATTTTTTGAAGTATGCAATGGACAATGGACTATGTGTGTTTTGGACATTAGACTTGAGCTCATTATTGGATGGAGAAGGTGTGGTGGTAGAGAACGGTTGTTTCTCTCCTAGGGAAGAACATTCATGAAGGAAGGTAGTAAGACCAATATGATATGATGGTGGATTTGCGATATGGTTGATAGTGGATGACAAAAGATCATTAGGATCTTAATTATGCTCATGAAGTTCCAAGCCATTTGTTTTATCATCTATGCTTACTTGGGAGCTAAGTGTCTCATCAAGGGAAGTGGATGTTGTCGTATCATGGATAGGGCTAGATGGAGGATGGATATGAGTAGTTTGGATATCTTGCTCATGGATGGTTATAGGATTATGGATAGGTGGAGTAATAAGATTTTGACCATGGAATGCATAAATTTGACCAAGAGGATCATCATGGTTTTCTTTATCATAGATAGGTGTGGTTGGGAGAAAACACTGCTACAACCCTATAAATAGTAAATTCAAACCCTAACCATGCAATAGAGCCCTTAATCATCCTAGAATCTAGTCAATTAAGCATGAAAGTAAGAAACCCTAGATTGACTAATGCATTTCCTCCATTGCTGCTATCTAACCTAGCTATTCTAATGCACTTAGACTTACAGGTCTACAAATATGATGGAAGCTCAATAGTTGACAATGGTAGAAGTCAAATTCACAAGTGGTAGGTTGAAAATAAGAGGGTAAGAGTGGTTTTATAGAAGAGGAAATTTGAATGGAGGGCTGAGATGAAGAGTTGACTTGGAGGGAAGTGTTGATAACTGAGAGGGGGGGTGAATCAGTTATCCTAATTATTTCTGCTTTCTGAACTTTCTTATTAATCAATGCAACATTAATTCAAACAAGCAAACATAACCATGAAATGGAAATACACATGACACAATATTTTTGATGTGGAAACCCTGTTAAGGGAGAAAACCACGAGGTGATTAACCCAAGATTGTATTCTTTGTTAGAAGAATAGAAAAAAAAATGGCACTTTCCAATTAGGGCTCACTGCCTGAGCACACTACTCACAAGAGGTGCCTACAAGAGGCTCACTGTCTACAAAAAGAGTGTTATACAATACTTGAACTGATTGGGAGCATCTACAAATGTTGGAGTTCAATTTCGGTTAAGCTCAGTACACTGATCTGCTACACTTCATCTTTCCTCTTCTCTTATGCTGCTTTCCTTTCACATACCGGACCTTCCTTACTGCTTCTGCTCTGCTCTTCTACTTTTATTCACTCATCACTAACACACACAACACACTTCACAACTAAATCCATCATGCATATATATCCACATAAGAGATTTCATTACCTTTCAAGTCAGCACCCAGAATAGTCAATCTTTTCACAAACTCTGATCTGTCGGCTGAATCCTTGCACACCAAGTAATGCGGATCAAGCATATACTCGTAGAAGTCATCAATCATGTCGGCCAAACATAACTTATGCCTTAAAAACCTTTTCCATCATCAGTAACACATCTGGAAAAAAAGTCTGATGTTCTGTCAGTCAGTTCTTCCTCTGTTCACACTGTCACTCAGGAACCCGGTACTCAAGTATTCATATCTTTTACCTCATCTATCACCGGAGGCTAAATCCTTGGAATCTATCACTCAAGGTAGTCCTCTTGACTTCCCCAAATCCACACTTCACCAAGATACTTCCTCTGAGAGATCCGGACCTATCTGTCAGACCTTGCCACATGCTCTGTTCTTGTTTACCGGACCACAACAATCTTCATTCTGACTTCCGGTAGAGACACACCATGTCTTGTGGATGTGTGGGATGAACTTTGTTGCCATCAATGACAACAATCATGAATCCATATAGTGTCTCTTGCCAACAATCTCCCCCTTTGGCATTGATGGCAACACTTAGTGAAAAATGACTAAGTGTACTAAGTGTTTACACTATGCTCCCCCTTGGCTGATGCTCTATCTTTATATACATTTTCCGGAGCCCCCCCTTAGTTGGATTCCTCATTTTTCATTGCTCCTCACTCCCCTTTTGACATCAATGGCAAAGGGTTACCAAAATTTTCAAAAATTTAACTATACTTAGCCGCATAAGTATATATATACAAGTTGTACTTACATATACTTAAGTATGTCTAAAAAAATATTCTTCAACTGTACAACTTTTGTCGCCCAACTCTGCTTCATCCTCTCCAAAATTGAGATGTGACTACTCAACAGGAATGCAAATGCTTCTGCCTTCTTAAGATCTGTCGGATCATTGGTCTGAGCTATAATCTGAGCATCATTTATGGCCTCATGCATGGCCTCTAACTTAGGGATAATAATCCTTCTATGTTCACCCATCCGGTTAATTATGTTCTTCCTTTCCTTCTCAAAATTCTTCTAAGTTCACCCATCCAGTTAATTAAGTTCACCCATTAGGGATAGTCTGACACTCTTGATTTACTATGGAGGATGAGAGAGGATCAAAATTTTGAGACAAGCTTAGTAGTTTGTCCTCTTGCTCTTTTATTTTCTTCTCAATCTCCACTGTTACTTTGGACCAGGAAATACAAAATTTGTATATTTCTCTGCCATCCTTAAGAGCATTTTCTAAGCTCTTTATCCCAATATTCATGTTTCTCCTATCATTAGCGATCAAACCCTATACCTCAGAGAACCTTTTATCTAAAAACTCCTTCCGGACCTTTTCTTCAGCTGACTTTTCTAGAGAATCAAAATGTGTACTAACACTGCTGACTAGGGTTTTGAGATTACTGGAAGAGGAGGCTGTGGGATCCTTCTGAAAAGATGGCATGATCTTTTCCAGCACTCCGGATGCTACCTCCATAAGCTCACAGTCTTCCATGTGAGATTTCAGTAGTTTCTCTTTGACCTTCTCATTTGCAAATGAGGCTATTTTTATTGTTTGCACTGGTGACAGAGAGTCAAAATCTAATGGTCCTTTTAATAGGTCCAGTTTATCAATTTCTATAGTTGCTTTTGTTAAGAAGTCCTTGACTGATTCTGCAGTGTCTCTTGCCAGAGACAAATTTTTCTTTATTTTTGCATTCTTAGAGCTGTCTCTTGGAGCTTTCTCTCCTTCTTCATTCTTACCACTAGCAGTTGTGGTCTTCTCGGTTGAAGTCTCCTCTTCTTCTGCAACCTTAGCACTGTCATCTTCTTTTTCCTTCACCTCTGCTTCTTTCTCCTGTAATCTTTCTTCTCCTTTGGATCCAGAGACTGTAGGTGAAACCGGAGGAGAAATGTTAGTCTGTTCAGGGCCCACCTCTTCTATCATTTTCTCAGTAGTTTCTTCTGCAACATTTGTGGTCGAGGGGTCAGTACCCAAGTCCTCTATAGTAGGAAGATTAAATCTTTTGAAGGCCTTCCGAAGGATCTCTTCTGTGTCCTTGGCTACCTTGTCAGTCTCACCAAGCATAAGTTGATTCATCCTTCCTTTGCTTCTGAACTCATCCTTACAATCTTTGAATATGATATTCATTGTCTTGGGGTCAATTGAAGGATATAGCTGAACTGCTATTTGTTCCTAGATTTCTAGGTCTTTAGCTTGGGCAGTGTTCTTTCTTGTTTCTAGTTCCTTCTCCAAGCTTTTAGGGATCAGAGATATAATTTCAATAAATGCTTTGTTGTAGATATTTAGATACCTGACTGTGGCATCTTGCAATATCTTCTGATCTGCTTCACCATAATCATCATAGAATTCAACCATTAGCTGAAGATTTCTATCCACTGTGACTGATTTGATTATGTCGTCAATGTGAAGAGTGGGTTTTTCAACATATTCCACTGTCTTTTCTTCTTCCTTTTGTCTGGTAGAGGGTTGACCGGATGTTTTCTTCTTTTTCTTCATTTTCCTAATTTCTTCATCAGATTCAGTCTCCTCTTCATCCCTTTGACTTGCATAAGCCCTTGTGGTTTTTGTCTTTGACCTTTTCTCTCCTTTGTCGGATACTTAGACTTCCAGTTTTGAGCTTTTAGCAGGGATAGGTGCTGATCTCTTGGATGATCTGGTTCGGGTGGAAGTTTCTACCGGAGCACTTTCCTCACTTTTCTTTTCTACCTCTTTCTTCTCTTCCTTAGCCTTTTTCCTCTTTTCCATGTTGGCATCAAGTGCCTCCTTTGAGATGCCAAGGCCTTGGGCAATATGTTCTACTTCTTTTCTCACCTTCCTTTTCATCTCTGGTTCTCTGAGTTCCACATGAATCTTTACACTCAGCTCCTCAAAGGTTCCAAACCTTTCTGCCTTTGGATCCTTTGGCTGAATTAGCATGTGTTGAACATGCAGCTCCACAATCTGTTCATCAACTTCATACCCCATGGGCATGATCTAGACTATCCTTGGTTCTACTGCCTCCATTAGGCACTGATCAGTCTCTACCATAAAATAGACTGTGTCTTTGTATTTCTTAACAAGAGACTAGGGAATCCTTTCTCTTGCTTGCATCATGTTCTGAAAGTTCTTGAAGTATCCCCACAGAGCTGTATTTTGTGCTTTGTTATCACCAAGTCCATGCAGATAATCTCTGATTTGGATAGCTACTAGCCTATCACTCTCCCATACCCAGCCACTAGATCCGGGAAGCTCATTCATAAAGTAGAAGAATAAGCACAAAATTAATCCACCATACTTGAATGAATTCTTTTTATCTTTCTTGATTTTCTACAGATTCTCCAAGAGTTGGTTCAAGAGAAGCTGACAAAGATCATAGTCTGCATCCTTTCTTAGCATTTCATAAGCGGTATAGATGGCAGTTCTAGGTACAGAATTTTCTCTGCTAGAATGATATATCTTATATCTAATGATCATGGAGGCAAACTTGACATTTGGATCAGTGATGTCATCTACTGTCATTGCTCTTTTGTCAAACTTAGATCTGGTAGCCTCACTCACAGTTTGGTTCTTTACAGATTTAAGAACAGGAATCCCACCGGATGAGTGTAATTCGGTAACTGCCCTGATGGCATCTTTTGTGATTTTGAAAGGTCCATTTAACCACATGAAGTTGTCATGTATTCTGCTCAAAGTGTACCTAACCCATTCATCCTATGTAAAACAGGGGAAATGTATGTATTGTGCAAAGTGCTTGTTCCAGAGGCCCTTGTATTGGGGTTTAAGCTCAAATGAATCATCTAACAGTTGTTTGTGATAGATATCTCTTAGTTTGAATTCCCCAAACTCTTCAACATTTGCATGTATATAAACCCTAATATCTTCGGTGTGCAAAACACCATGCAGAACACTGGAAAAAGCACCTAGGGGATCTACCTCCAAGGATTTGTATGGATGTTTCTTGAATGTGGGGTGAGGTCTATCATAAATCTTTACTATATTTGGAGTAGTCATCATCAAAAGATTTATAGTGAGATATTGAAAATGGAAAATAACTTTTGCACCTTTCGGTTTCATGGAGTTGGTTGGATTGATTTCTGGATGTAATGACTTCTGTAAATGATCTTCGATGAACTTGAGGAAATTTGTTGCAGAGCTCCACTTTTTGTTTCTTCTTGAATGCAGAATGAACAAGTGATTAATGAGGAAACCCTTATATTGCTTCGCAAACCCTAATGTCAGGTTGTAATAAATGCTCGACCTAAATTATTCTGGTTGGCCTTATTCAGATGACTTGAAGAACCAGATCGGTCCTGATCTTTAAACATTATGCGGATCCTCCAAATCTTAACCATAGTTTGTTCGGATGTTTCCCTTATTAACCTTTCAATCCGCAACTCTTGTTGTGCCAGTTCCGGCACCAATTAACTGGCTGGGGGAACAAGGTTTTCTTTGTGTCTCCCCCTGAGCCAGAGCTCACTTTTTAATTTCTAGAAGGAATATTAGCACCAGAGTCTGGTGTGGATCCAACCTCTATATTCTCTGTACTTTTCTTCACCCAAATCTTGCTCATCTCACTTTTAACTTCATCCGCATTAACTTTTTATTTACCCTTATCTTGATTCTGATTATGATATACCAGACCTCTTTTGTCCTGATTCTTGCTTCTACAGAATTTTGCACTGTGACCAAATCTATTGCAGATTTGGAAAACAACATTTCTCTGCATATTTGACTGATATCCTTTTGATCTGCATTGATTAGCCTTATGACCAAATTTGTTGCAGTTGTGGCAGTGTCCATTGAAGGATGGATATCTTTGAGCATTAGGCTGTCTTACCGGAGGTCTTCTAGGCCTGTTCCTTGGATTTTTTGATCCAAAATTCTTCTGACCGAATCTGTAGCTTTCTCCTTTCTCATATCCCAAACCACTCTTGTCATCTGCCCTCTTTTGACTTCCAAGAAGAACTTCAAGTTGAGCAAAACTTATCTTGAATTTCTCTTTATATTCATTTGCTTTTTGAAGATCCCTTTTGAGAGAGACAATTTGATCCTCAAGTTTTTCTTCATTATCTTTAGCATCTTCAAGATCAGATTCAAGATGTTTGATAATTCTATCCATTTGGTGGCAGTCTTCTGATTTCTCCTTAAGAGGTTGTCTTAGATTATCTTTAGTTTTTCTTTTCTCTTCAACTTCTTGGGTGAACTTCATAACTCCTGATTCCATTTCATGTCTTACCATAATGATTTCTTTTGATAACTTCTCACATAACTTGGTTTTCTCATTCAGCTCTTCATTTGAATCATTTGCTTCACCTTGTCTTGCCAATTACTGAAGCAACTCTTTTCTCTTTTTCATAGAGAGACTTAATTTGTCTTTTAGTTCTCTCATGAAATCATTAGCCTGTTTGAGTCTTTCCTTTAATTCATTGACTTCAGAGTTTGACTGCTCAAGATCCTCAAGGGCCTTGAGCTGCTCCATTAAACCATATGTATCCATTTGAATTCCCAGATCTTCCTCGAGCTGTTAGACTCTGTTTAGGAGGAACTTAGCTCTGATACCAATTATTGACAATTGAGAGGGGGGTGAATCAGTTATCCTAATTATTTCTACTTTCTAAACTTTCTTATTAATCAATGCAACATTAATTCAAACAAGCAAACATAACCATGAAATAGAAATACACATGACACAATATTTTTGACGTGGAAACCCTGTTAAGGGAGAAAACCACGGGGTGATTAACCCAAGATTGTATTCTCTGTTAGAAGAATAGAAAAACAAAAATGGCACTTGCCAATTAGGGCTCACTACCCGAGCACACTGCTCACAAGAGGCACACTGCCTATAAGAGACTCACTGTCTACAAAAAGAGTGTTATACAATACTTGAACTGATCAGGAGCATCTACAAATGCTGGAGTTTAGTTTTGGTTAAGCTCAGTACACTGATCTGCTGTACTTCATCTTTCCTCTTCTCTTATGCTGCTTTCCTTTCACATACTAGACCTTCCTTACTGCTTCTGCTCTACTCTTCTACTTTTATTTGCTCATCACTAACACACACAACACACTTCACAACTAAATCCATCATGCATATATATCCGCACAAGAGATTTCATCACCTTTCAAGTTAGCACCCGGAATAGTCAATCTTTTCACAAACTCTGATCTGTCAGCTGAATCCTTGCACACCAAGTAATGCGGATCAAGCATATACTCGTAGAAGTCATCAATCATGTCGGCCAAACATAACTTATGCCTTAAGAACCTTTTCCATCATCAGCAACACATCCAGAAAAAAAGTCTGATGTTCTGTCAGTCAGTTCTTCCTCTGTTCACACTGTCACTCAAGAACCCGGTACTCAAGTATTCATATCCTTTACCTCATCTATCACCGGAGGCTAAATCCTTAGAATCTATCGCTCAAGGTAGTCCTCTTGACTTCCCCAAATCCGTACTTCACCAAGATACTTCCTCTGAGAGATCCGAACCTGTCTGTCGGACCTTGCCACATGCTCTGTTCTTGTTTACCAGACCACAACAATCTTCATTTTGACTTCCGGTAGAGACACACCATGTCCTGCGGATGTGTGGGATGAACTTTGTTGCCATCAATGACAACAATCATGAATCCATATAGTGTCTCTTGCCAACAGGAAGATTAAGGGCTAATAATGTTTTAGGGTTTCTAGCCACAAGAAGACAAAAGGTAATTTTAAATTAGAGGAAATGATGAGGTGGGAAAAGTTTTAAAATTAAATAAATTGTGGTAATTTATTTAATTTCTTTGTGAGGAATGTGTAATGTAGAGGGAATTTAATTAAATAAGTGGGAAACTTATTTAATTAGGGTAAGGTTGGTGATTTAAATAAATGGGTATTTATTTAAATTATAAGGGGAATATGGGCGTTTAATTAATGAATAATTAAATAATAATTAAATTATTTAATTATAGAGGAATTTAGAACAAAATAGCTTAAATAATTAAATAAATGAAATGTATTTAATTAAAAGCGTAAGAGGGAATGAATTAATTAAATAATTTAAAAATTATTTAATTAATGGCAGAATATGAAATTTGGATGAATTATGTGTGAAAAAATCGTTCGTAGGTTTAGGACATTTTTAAGTGTCTACATTTTGCCCCTCTTTGATATAATGTCGAATTCGACGTTATATCAAAGAAAAGTTTGAGAAATGTGCTCTAAATATGCCCCAGTTTGTTTCAGATGAAGTGTGATGGTTCTATGCCCCCTCAAGAAAATTTTCAAAAAATTTGGAAAATTTTCTGAAAAGTTGTGCGGGATGCCCGGAGTGATCTAGAAGTGAGAAATTGGCAATAAAAGGTGCTTGACATGTGAAATAAGGCTACCAGTTAGTCAATTTAGTGAAAGGGGGGCCCACCTAGGTCAAATGGTCCTATAAATAGCTCTCAGAGGGCCCTTAATCTTCATTTGTACACTTAGAGATTTAGAATTTTCAGAGAGAGTAGAGTGAGCTTTTGGAGGTTTCGCGCAGAGCTTCTTTCAAGATGTCACCTATATCACTTCACCAACACTATGGATTGGGATAGGTGCCCCACTATGTATCTATTAGATCAAAAAATGTCCCCTTGGGGACTTTTCGCTCTTAAGGTTTAGCTCTTGGATCCTGTTTATGTATTTAGAGCATTTTTTATGTTAGTTTGACATCCTGATGAGAAAACCCTGAAGAGAAAACCCTGAAGTTTCATGGCAAATGGGACCTAGGGGGTACACTTGACATAAATCTTGTCTAAAATAGGGAGGGAGGACTTCGGGACCTACCCCATAGTCCTATCCTATTTTAGGTTAGGACCAATTTCAAAGTGTCGGTTTGTGACCGTTATTTAGGTCCTATACCAACATGGTAAGTTTTAATTATGAAATTCTTGGTAGGAATGTTTGTAGTTGCATATATAAGCATGTTTAGGCATTCATTTGTAAACTAGATGTATATTGCATACTTGTGGCCTATGTTAAGGTGATTCAAGGTATTCATTGTGTTGCAAAGCAGAATTTGTGTTGTTCATGTGTTTGTATTTGCAGATTTGGTAGCCATCTCCTCATGGCATGAAGAGCTTCTTCCTTCTATGATATCTTCACGACAAGGTGATATCAATTATGTTTTCAATCATTTATCATTTGGATTTTGCCTCTATCCCATAGGGATACACACTCTTTATCTAACAACAGTGTTCGAAAGACTTGAATGTCTCTCCAGGGCTTGACTAGGGCAAGCCTCTAAACACCACAGCCCCCAACCTTTTTTATGTGATTGCAGGTTACAGGTTGTAGGAGTAGAAAAAGTGGAGTTGTAAGAGAGTAGTACAGACTGTTGGAATTGCAGGTCAGATAAGAAAATAGGGACCTGGACTCAGGCACCTGCTCATTAGTCCTCTAGATCCCACAATAGGAAAAGTTTTGGGACAATAGGAATAGGTTGTAGACAAGATTTCTAGATCCTGACGAAAATTATGGCACTATACTAGGGCACCCGCTTATTAGTCCCCAACTGTTCTGCTTTCCAAACTTCAAAATCTGGTATGCATTTGATTGTCATTTGATATCTCTGTGTGCGAGCATTTTTTGTGATCTGTCTGTTTGCTTTCGAATTTGCATAATTAAGGTTTTGAGCATAATTGGGCTTAATTGAACAACTACATAACACAATTCCAATTTTTCCTACATTCCAATTGATTGAAAGCCTGATAGTAGACTTCCTACTCGGCTGAAGTCCTTGAATGTTTGAGGTGAAAGGAGGATTCATACAAATTAACCCTAAACACCAACAAATCCTTTTCATCAAATTTCACCTTAAACATTTTGGTGAACCTATGTTCTTTTGAATTTTGCACCTTGCTGAGTGTTGTACTTTTAGATTTACATTTATTTCATTCATTCATATCATTATTCTATTGGACTTGATAATTAACTCAAAACACCAGGATCACCTACAAAACCTAAGATTTACCTTCCACAAGAGAAAAAAGCAAAGAGGAATAATTTGCACAATAAGGATGAATTAATGAAATAGATTCTAGAATTACATGTGACAACTTGCTTTTATATTTACAAGTTAAATAAAACCCTAATATAACTTAATATTAACATAAGACTAAAAATAAGCCCTAAGTAATGATAATTAACTCAAAACACCAAGATCACTTGCAAAACCTAAGATTTACCTTCCACAAGAGAAAAAAGTAAAGAGGAATAATTTGTACAATAAAGATGAATTAATGAAATGGATTCTAGAATTACATGTGACAACTTGCTTTTATATTTGCAAGTTAAATAAAACCCTAATATGACTTAATATTAACCTAACACTAAAAATAAGCCCTAAGTAAACTTATTAAAGTGTAATTAAATATTTAATTACACCAACACCCCCCCCATAAGTGTAGCTTAGGGAGAAATGAAAAACATGCAACTAATGCAAGAATGGGTCCCGGCTACAAGGCCATGTTAGGTACCCATGAACAACAAGAATCTCTCATAAGGTCGAGAGAAAGGAGAAAAACTCAGTGGGAGAAAACTCTTCTCCAAAAGAGAGAAAAAACAAGTACATGAACATGTGATAGAAAAATGACTAATACTAAGACCCCCCAAGAATTGAATCCATTATAGGAGTACAAACATGAATGCGCCCCATAAGAGAGGAACAAGAGAGAAGGTCTGATGACCCCCCCAGAAGTGAGAAGGGTGAAACCCATGCGAGGAAATGCTCCCTCCCAAAATAGAGATGAGAAGAGAGACCATGCAGCCACTCCTCAAGATGACTCCTGCAGTGCTGGAAAATGCTTGACATAGAATAAAGATGAAGACCCATGAATGTCGAACAACATTCCTCCCCTTGGGAAGAAATAGAACTCTAGATGTGTGCATAATGTCTTCCCATTCTAGATAGGAATATAGAGGAAGAAGGATAAATGTCTTTGAACTCTGCACATGATCCAAAAACAACAATGATGCTCCTGCAAACAACTCAAATGTCTCCAATCCACTGCCAAACTCTGACTAAAGAAGAGGAGGATGAAGAATAATCTTTGAAGTAGATGATGGTGATGCAACTCCAGAGAAGCTGTCATCAAATAGAAGACAAATGTCCTCAATGTGGTCCTCCAAATCTGTAAGATGGGACTCTACAAACAATAATGATATATCTAGTAGATATGTGAGATAGAACACATAGTGTCATAATCAACACTAGAACTAATCAATCCTAAAATATGATCAATATAATTTCCCCATGTAGATTTCCTCCCAGGTGTATCTGGTTTAGGTATGAGTCCATAAAGATAAGGCAAAAGATTAAGCCATTAGAGATGTGTCAAGATGCCTTTCTGCCAAGACTCATATTTATCCTTACCCAATGTTACCACAAAAGGGTGAATAACAAAACCCATGATATCTCCTCAAATAAATTAGATTAGAGATCAACCATATGAATATGTGTCAATGCTAATAAATGAAGCCCAAAAAACAAACAGAACTTCTCCAGGTACCAAAATGTCCAGAATATAAAATGTTGCAATATGTATTGAAATTAAAACAAAGAGGAAAAGAGGTACTTACCATTATATTTGATAATAAATGTTTTGTTGGAACATTTATTAGTTCATGCCAAAGGTAGTTATACTTATGCATCCATTGGATGCAATTTCTTTTACTTATTTAGCCAATCATCATAAAGCATTAATTTTTTTTTCTAAGAATGCTATAGTTCATAATTATTTTTTTTATCCAATAATTTAGAAAATGTCATTTATTTGTTTTATTATTGGTTCATGTTAGTGAATAGTCAATGCATAAATGAATTTTTTTTTTGTATTTCTATTTCAATTGATACAAAAATTTATTGTATGGTCGACTTTTAAATTATGTGTGCTAAAATTTCAACACTATTAACACTCTTTTTTCTCCCTGAATGTCACTCAAATCTCCATTTTAATATGAAAAGACACATACAATCATTTTTTTTAAACTTATAGTGAGCTTCAAGCGTCAACCATACCAAAGTTAAATAAAATGAATATAGCCCATGCTATAAATCAAATCAAATGGACTTTATTATCGTAAAATTCAATATTGAAATAAATGAGAGAAGATGTTTCTGTAGGAAATCTTATCAAATCTTATCTATAATAGTAATATTGACATTTATTGTATTTTTCTTTTGTTGATATGATGTAAAGAATGTCATCTCCTCAAACTTTACAGATTCTATTACCCCTATCTATGCAAAAGAAGGTTAAACTTAGTTGTTGATCTCTTCTTTTGTTGCAAACTCACTAAGTAGTACCCCAAAGCCTCCATACATTATTTCCAAACATCTCAGGTTTTAATGAAATTATTTTCTCTATTTTCCTATGTCATCTTCTTATGGCCTCTCTGTATTATTGTTTCCCCAATCTCAAACATATGGTTTATCTCTTGCATCTTTGAGACAAAGATTGTTGATGGCCAAGCAAGAGATTGATGGTCGGCTATGGTAAGAATTTAGCAACTATTTCCTTTTTGGTCCAACTTGATACATTGTTTTTCCTGATGTTTCTTTAGGTATTTTGTCAAATGCATTACTGCCTTGCCTCTGCCTCCATATTTTACATAGACATTTGTTAAATTTCTTATCAATTTTATAGGGATTGTGATGAGAACATATCTCTTCGAGGAATTCTATAAATAGTTCATATGTCATGGCTATGCTTGCACATTTTACATACATGTCTATGAGGGCAGATCAAACTTTAACATCTAAAAAAAATACCCTACTCTTTGTGGCAGAGGCAGAGAAGATGCTGGTAAAGGTTGTAGATTTTTCTGTCATTTTTAGGAAATCATGTAAGATTGTCCCAATTAGTATGCATAATGTCTTAGGAGAGTACTTTCAACTTTCAATCATTTCTCAAACTAACAGTGGTCTTCTAGATTTAAAGTTGTGTCAGATCCATATGTGATGCTCTTTGAGATATTGGTAGTCACACAGAACAAAGAGTCATTGCTCTCTAGCCATATTTCTGATATCCTTGTATTCACATTACATTATCTGATCAATCAAATATTTGTGGTCATTTTCTTTTTCTTTTTGTTAATATGATGTAAATAGTATGTTTCTAGACACTTAGTCCATGTATTGCTATTGGTGGGGCTTTCTCTTCTGCTTGTGCATTAGAAACAATCAAACGAGAAAACAACAATCTATAGGATTGTTACAAATGCCACACTATTTCAAAAACAACCATACTTGCCAATACTGAGTAGTTGAAGTGGATGCTCTAAAATGCTTAGGGAGTATCTTAAAATCAACCAAATGACATGAACAATTTTGAAGGAAAATGAAAAACAACAATTTGGTGATCTGTTGATCATAAAATAAGAAATTACACAAATGACCTAAATTGTCTTAATAAAGTAAGAGGTAGGGCAACTATATAGAGTTTCCAAGATACATGTGAAATTATGGCACACAACCATATTCACCAATAACCCAACTACAATAGTTAATGCATACATGAAAGTCAAGATATACAACCAAAATATTTAATGAGCGTAATGGGGATTATTGAAGTTAGATAAGAAATATTGTTACATGTTGAAGCAAATGCTGTCATTCTCCCCCATAATGACATTGGGAAGAACTTGAAGTATATCTCTAAGTGTCTCAAACCTTTCATGAGCTAGAGGATTCATGAAGATATCTTCTATCTGATCTTATGTCCTACATTACACAATATCAATCAATACCTGTTGAACCAAATCTCTAATCAAGTAATATTGAATCTTATTATGTTTGGTTCTACTATGAAACACTCGATTCTTAATCATTTCTATAACATTCTTGTTGTCATATTACAACAAAGTAGGTCCATTTTGTATCTGGTACAAATCCTCCGATAGTCTTCTCAACCACACTATTTGGCAAGTTGCAAATGTTGCAGCTTTATACTCCACCTTTGCTATAGAAAGTGATATAGTTGTTTATTTATTGGACTTCCAAGAGAAAATTGCAAAACCAAGACTAAAAGTATAACTATAAGTAGACTTTTGATCATCTACGGATCATCTTGAATCTGAATTTGTATAGCCAATCAACTTATTATCCCTTGAATGCTAAAATCTAAGACCATAACTCAATGTCCCTTTAGCATATTTACAAATCCTCTTAGTTGCACTCTAGTGTGTCTTCCTAGGTTCTGACATGAACTTGGATACCAAGTTCACTACATATGTGATATCTGGTTGAGTAGTAGTTAAGTAGAACAAACAACCAATCACCTATCTCTATAGAGTGGGGTCCATTGGGTCTAACACATCCAAGTTAGACAACTTAAGTCCAACCTCAATGGGTGTTGCTCGTGGTTTGTGAATCTTCATCTGAAATTTTTGTAGGATATATGAAGCATATTTTTCTGGGACATAAATATTCCATCTTTGTTTTTCCATACTTCTATACAAAGAAAATAGTGCATCTATCTCAAAACTGTCATCTCAAATTTAGCAACCATAGCTTCTCTAAACTCTATAAATAACTTGCCAAATTATTCTCAGTCTAGATTAGATCATCAACATATAGAAATAAGAAAAAAATATACTTATCTTAATACTAATATAAATATTTAGATCCAATTGACTTCTTAAGAAAACCTTTCTATTGTAGGTAGGAGTCTATCCTTGAATACAATGCTATTGGTGCCTGCTTAAGACCATACAAGGCCTTCTTTAATATGTAAACATAATATTCTTTAGAAGGTATTTCAAAACCTCTAGGTTGAGAAGCATACACTTCCTCATCAATATATCCATTCAAAAATGCACTCTTACATCCATTTGATAAATTGTCCAACTTTGTTGAGCTTCCAAAGCTGAAACCAATCTGATAATATCCATTCGTGCTATGGGTACAAATGTTTCAATGTAATCAATACCTTCTTATTGAGTGTATCCTTTGGCTACCAATCTAGCCTTATGCTTATCAATGTTTCCATCATATTTATACTTAGCATTGTACACCTACCTTGTACCAATAATTTCCATACTAGGAGATAGTTGAACCAAATCCCTTGTGTCATACCTTTCAATTATTTCTATCTCATTATTCATTGCTTCAAACCACTCTTCTTTCTATTGATCTTGTTCAAATGTTTGTGGCTCATTACTTCCATGATTTGATTCATCAAAGAATAATTCACTTTTGCTTATGATCTTGTCATCATTTTTTCAAAATTTGAATCTAACATAACAATTGATGGACTTTTCTTTTCTATCCTCCTTTGATATTTTACTTTCTTGTTCCTATACTAGAGGACTCTGGTTCATTTTCTTCTTCTTCTTCTCCTTCTTCAACTTCATTAATCGCTATCTCTTTTCCCTTTGCTTCATTTTCTTTGGTATATTTTGCTGCTTCATTAAATACTACATCTCTACTTATAACAAGCTTCTTTCCTATTGGGTCATACAACCTATATGCTTTATTTTCTAATACATACCCAATAAAAATATATTTTAGGCCTTTATCATTTAGTTTAGACTTTTTTTCCTTTGATATGTGTGCATAAGAAACACACCCAAATACCCTCAAATGATCAACACTTGGCTTAATCATAGACCATGCTTGTTCAGGAGACATTCCCTTAACTACTTTTGTAGGATTCCTATTGAGAAGATAAATTGTTGTCCATATTGCTTTTGCCAAAAAACTCTTATCTAAATTCTTCTCCATCATACTCACCATTTTTACTATGGTATTATTCTTTCTTTCAGCATCTCCATTTTATTATGGAGTGTAGGAAGTAGTGAACTCTCTCTTAATTCCATGATTTATGCAGAAATTTAGAATTTGATTTGATTTGTATTCATGTCCATTATCTGACCTTATCACCTTGATGTACCTACCACTTTGGTTTTCAACCAACCTCTTGAATTCTACAAATTTGTCAAACAACTCTAGTTTTGTAGCTAAACAATATACCCATATTTTTTGAGTAATCATCAATAAGGTTAGAAAATTTACTTTGATTTATTCAAAGATGGTGTTTCCACAGGACCACACAAATCCATATGGATTATCTCAAAATGCTACTTAGCTCTACTAGATTTACCTTGATTGAAAAGCTAACTCAGTGTTGTTTTCCAACAATACATTCTTCACACACTTCTTTTGTATTTTCAATGAAAGGTAGACCTTCAACCATTTTTAATCTCTTGAGTAAAATTAACCCACTAAAGCTAAGGTGACCATATCTTTGGTGCCAAATTTTACTTTCATTTATTTTACTAGGCCTTAATGCTTGGTTTCCATGACTGAAATAAAGAGGAAATATCCTATCATGCCATCCTTGATTTTGTAACAATTGCATTTCTTTTTAGTTTGCCTCTAATTATGCACTCATCTTTATCAAAAGTCACTTGATAATTTTTCTCTAACATTTGTCCAATAGACAATAAATTCTTTTTAAGTGTTGGAACAAATAATGTTTCATTGATATGTTTTACCTCACCATATTCTGTTGCAACTGCAATAGTACCCTTACCTTTGGTTCCATGAGATTGATTATCTCTTGATACCACTATACTATAATGCTTTTCATCCAAATTGATAAACAAATTCTCATTAAATGTCATATGTGATAAACATCCAGAATCAATGTACCATATATTATTCTCACTAACATTTGTATTGAATCAAGAAATAAACAAGTTTTGTTTATATCCAACAGTATTGTGAGCATTTCTCTTTTCCACTTCACCTTGTTTACTCCAACATTCTGATGCATAGTTCCCAAACTTGTTGTAATGAAAGCATTGGACATTCCTTTTATCTCCCACATTATTTCTACCTCTTCCTCTTTCTATTCCTCTAAAGTTGCTACTTCTTCCTCTGGAATTATTACCTCTTCCTATAGAATTGATAGATTCACCTTTGTATTCATTTTTATTTTCATTCCTTATAAAAGTGTTTCTTTTACCTCTTATACTTGCTTTAGAGCAAAATGGTTGTCCCAAGCTTTCTTCATTACTTTTCATCCTTTCTTCAACAATTAATAATATTCCACTTAGTTCATCTATGTGCATAGTTGTGAGATCTTTAGAAATCTCAATTGTAGAAACCACACCATCAAATTTAGGAATCAAAATCATTAAAATTTTCTCAATGACATGTTTGTTATCCACATTTCCCCCTAAAATGTTCATTTGACTAAATAGGCCTTCTATGTTTGTTATAAAATCATTAATAGTTTCACTAGTGGTCATTTTTATATTTTCAAAAAAAATTCCTCATTATCTATAATTTTACACTTTGTGCACCTTGATAGGCATTATTGATTATTTCTCATGCTTGCTTAGATTTACTAGCACCACTTATCCTAGGACAAATTTCCTGATTAATTGCACTTTCAATCAGAACTAAAACTTTATTATCTTTATTTACATTTGCTTTGTATTCCCTTTTTAGTTGATCGCTTAATACATTAAATACATTTGTAGATCTAGTTCTACATACCCTACTTGTACAATTTCCTACAAATATTTGGATTTGAGTAGGGTTTGCATCCTAGTACAACAATATGTAAAGTTGCCCCTTCAAACATAAGAATTAGCATGTTAGACATTACATTTCTTGCCATATTTTTTCATAAGAGAAATGTGCACAATAACTTAAAGGCTCAACACAAAATCCTAGAGGGAGATCTCTACAAATGGATACTCCCCCATCCCTTTAATTAGGACCAACACACAAAAAAGAACATTATACTATTTTGTCTCGGTGAGTGTCAGCTTCAACATAAAATACACCTAATTACAAATAATTCCCTTATCACTTTTACAAGAAATACTTTATTTTAAGAGGTTCAAAGTTAAAACACCTCTAAAGAAAATTTGATTCCCATATTACATATCATTTCTTTAAAAAACTTTCTATGCACCTTTTTCCTTATAACCTTATAATCAAAAAATAAAAAAAAAGCAACATAAATATTTAAAACCTTTTTTTCAACTTTAAAAGGGAATAAAGAAAATTAAAAGAGGGAATAAAAAGCATTAAAAGTAGGTCTTCCACAAGGGGAAAAAACTTAATATCTTTTAAATATTTTAAACTTAAAACATGTAAAGAAAGGAGAGGGGCAATTAAACTAAGGAAATCAAAAATTTTGAAGTCCTTTAAAAAGCATTCACGCTTCCTCTTTCCATGGCTTGCATGCTTCCTTCCTTAGTCTGCACACCTCCTTTAAACACCTCTTCACATGGCAATATTTTTGGAAACCTTCAAGCATATTCCTTGCTCGCTGTAGATGTTAATGATGTCTCCCTCATGTAGCTCCTCATTGTCTTTCATGGTCCATAAGAACTATACCTCATTTTCTTTGTTGGATATGTAGTCTACAACTGCTCTACTATTTCAATACAGATTTAGAAACTGGATCTGATACCATATGAAGGCAAATAAAAAAGAATAATGGTGATTTGTTGATCACAAAACAAGTAATTATACAAAATCCTTAAATTGCCTTAATAGAATAAGAGGTAGGACAACTATATATAAAGTTTCCATGATATAGGTGAAATTATGGTACACAACCATATTCACCAATAACCCAACTACAATAGTTAATGCATATATGAAAGAAAATTTATACAACCATAATATTTTATAAGCCCAATGGGCATTACTGTAGTTAGTCAAGAAAGACTACTGCACATTGAAGCAAATGCTGTCAAATTTTACACAGTTCCAATTTGTGTTCTAAATGGTGCTCATCGACAACAATAAATTAGGTTTGGAAGTTGTAAGGTCAATAATGGGTAAAAAGTAGTGCAGTACAATGTTGTCTTTTAGGGATCAATTGTTTATTCTTTTCTTTCTTCTTCACCACCAAGTATTGCCCTTTCACCAAAATCCAACATATGTATTTACCCCTTTCTTTCATATTTTGGAAAGGTTTGGTCATGGTCAGTCTGCATGCCTTTGGTAAGGGGTCAGTGGTGGTTTGAAGCATTGTTTTGGTGTTTCCATTACTATTTGTAAAATTATAAAACATTGTATCAGCTTGTCAACTCCGTTTGTTGATTTTATATGTGAAAATAAGGAAATATATGTCATGATTTCAATCAATCACATTGGCAAGCCTTCATGGATCAGACTATTATGGTTGCTATTTGCTTCATTGTCTTATATGCCTTTGATGATTTCTCACTTTCCTTGGTGTGTTGTAGCTTATTTATAGATTTAGAAATAGAATGCATCGCTGCATTTTTTGTTTGAAGGAATGCCTCAAAATACTTGTTATTATAATGACATTCTACAAGAATGTTCATTATAATAGCAAGTATTTCGATATTTTGAGGCATTCTTTCAAATATGTAGCATGCTTGGTGAAAAAATAATAATACCATAACATAAACACAATCACTTTGGGTTCAAATCATCCTTCAAGATTAGTTGGTAGCGAGGTTAGATTCATTGTTTGCTTAAAATCCTCATTTGAATCAATATCTTTCCAAAAAAATCTGTCAAGTATAGAATATATTAGGGTTGGATTTTTCCTATTTGGGGAAATTTTCTTAGTCTGAGTGCATGATACTTTTACAATTAAAAGTGCCAATCAAATGAATGGTTTTTTTAAAAAAATCTATGGATTAGACTGTGATACTATTTAAATTTGTGTATTTTAAAGCAATCTGTGCATCTTTTGAAGTGTCTTAACTTGGTTCTTTCTGATTTCTAATTTACAACTGGCAATTGCATTTGCTTGAAATTTTGTAAAGGATTCTCAACAAATCCATTTTCTCCATATTTCAAAATCATTGCACTTGGTGAGAACATATCTCTTTGAGAAATTCTATGAAATAGGTAATGTTTCTTCTCTAATATTATCTAGAATATAGATCTACAATAAGTTTTTAAAGAATCAAAGAATTTAAAGGTTTCAATTTTTCTAGTTTTTAAAATGTCAACGTGGGTACTCCTCGGATTTATTTTTTTAAATGTTCTTGTCTTTATTTTCTCTTAATATGCTACAATTTTATTATCGTGTTACATCTATCTTGACTTATAGTGAATGGTGTTTTTTTCTAGACATGGTATATATGGCAGGCTTGCTAGCAGTTTTGAGAATTTGAAACTGGTTTGTCAAGGCCATAACTACTAAGACTTACTGCCAGATCAAAGTGGGACAAACTAAAATTTCTAATCTATACGAGTACAAATCTGTAGAAAATAATAAGGGATGAAATGTAGTTTGTGCTTTAAAAGTGGCAAATACTTGAAATCCAACTTATTGAAGTGTCAATTGATTATGAGACTTTCAAAATTCTTTGGGCAACCTATTATGGTTGAAAATTTAATTTTTTGTACCAAAGAGAAATGTGGGGTTCACAATCCTATGCTTTCATAGAATATATAGGATAATGTAATATGTGTGAAATTGATAAATCACATTTTTGATTTTTTTTAAAGAATATCCTACAAAGCTTTGGAACCTTGAAACAAACCCATTTAAGTAGTGTTTAGTGATTTAGTCATTCAATAGAGTAGTCTAAGTCGTCATATTTTTTCCCATGTCAATCACAATTCTAAATTCATTTATATGTTCATGGTATTATCTTCGTGGTCATTTTCATGCTTGCTCTTTCTCTTCTTCATCATACTTATGCATTTTTAATTGACACTCACAATATATGACATGATGCCTAACCCTCTTTACAATGATGCTTTTCTGTGGAGTTTGTCATTCTAATAATTGACCTACTCATATTCCTTGTAGCTCTCTATTCATTCATAATACTGGTTGTTTTGTCATACATCTACATCTTTCTCATCTTGTTGTACTACTCCACATTGGATATCATTTCTCCTTGGTTGTTTCTTCTAGCACTCTTAAAAGATTGAGAAGAGATCATTGTAGAAGTCAAGGAAGAATTGACAAGAGCTTTGTAGTTTGGCATAATCAAAGATATTAAAGACATTGCAAGCAAAGAGAAAGTTTTGATTCAAGCAAGGTATATCAAGCACGTGACATTGTCTTAATCATGAGAGTACTCATGTTAATAATCAATATTTTATAAAAAGCTAATTTTTCTCAACAAAAGTGCTAAGCATGTTTATTTGTTGCTACAAATCTTTTGCACGATATCAAACTAATGAATGAGTTTATTATACAACAGTAGTTGCATAGATTGATTACACCTGCCAATGATAAAAAAAATTGGATTATAAGATGATAGAGAAATTGTTAGAAGAACAGAAATATCAAGACTATAAAATAAATCTAATTATATTGGATAATATATACTATATAAAATAAATATGATTAAATTATAAATATTTATTTATTTATTTAAATATACGATTTTATAATCTAATTTTTTTTAAAATTCATTAAATATACTATATAACAATAAAAATAATTATATTAGATACTATATATTATATAAAAATAAATATAATTAAAATATAAATATTAAATATATAATATGTTTAATCTAAATATACAATTTTATAATATTATACTTATAAATATATTATGTTTTATATGATATATAATATTATTGAAAAACAAAAAATATATATTTAATATTTGTATTATTACTTTTATAACCATCTTCTTACTTCTCTTAAGCAGAGTGTTATTTTTATTTTCGTACATAACAATTTTATAAAACAAATGAATTGAAAAGGTGTATTACAAACTTTACGTGTAGGTCTAATAATTGTGGAACAACAGAGAAAAACCCAACCAATACAAATTGCACAAACCCTCATATATGATAAGATTAATTCCATACATGGTGCATATTACTATTGCTTAGAATTAATGATTGGCACATAAATACGAAATTCCTACTCATAGGGGAGAGGACCCAATTGATGAGCATGTTCCAATATGTGTGATAATATTTGTGTATTTAAGGCCCAATATGTTTAAAAGTCTAGCACTAGTAGTTGTGACTTTAAGGTTGTTAGAGTTACTATAAGTACTTATAACTAAAAGAAATGTGCTCATTAGATTTAAAAAGCAACCAATCATGTGATGCCGCATCATCACACCAACAAAACATGACTTAATGCACACCTATTGGTCCACCCTTTTTTTGGGGAATTATTTAACACCTCAACAAAAAGCATGCTGATGTGGCATCATATTTGATGGTGTGGCCCTGAAACCTTAGTTATAATTAGGGGCCTTGGAAAATAAGCTACTATAAAATTTTTGGAGTGATTTGAAACTGCTGTGTATGATTTGAGAGGCATGAAGTTAGGGTGCTCAACTACTGGGTCCTCTCCCATAAGTGAGAATGCAATATTTGGAATTTTAAATAAACTACGTTTAACCGTCGGTGATGGGAAAGACACAATGATGTGACATCTCTGCAGCATATGGTGTATAGGCACAACACATACCCACTAGAAATCTTGGCAATCGATATCAAACTATGAGCAATCCTGAAACCAACAAAATCGGTGAAAAAAAATTGATAAGAAAAAAAAATGATGACGATTGGCTTTCATAGATTTTTAGATCTGATGTCGCCGATAAATCCTATCATCTTGCATCGTTGTAGAGTAACGTCTGTCATTGATTGTTGATGCTAGGCTGGTTCCTCTCACAAAGTGAATGCCTTCAACGTAAGAATAACACATAATTTGTTATTTCTAATGACTTTTTCTAAAAAACACACATTAATTATTAATGATAAAATCACTAGTAATAACTTTGAAGTTAACAATTAATAATTTTTGTTTTTTAAAACAATTCTGTAATTACGTCGAGAGACGTTCTACAATTACAGTAGGGGCGGAGTTGAAGAGTTGAAATATTCCAAGATTCCGTATAATTTTATAAGATTCCAATCTAAAAAACAAAAAAAAAGATTTATATGCATGAGATTATTAAGATAGAGGATCATAATGAAACGCCACAATAAATACACCACTAAACCTAACACCACTCTCAAAGATGCTTTTGTTATTTTGAACCAAAATGTAAATATTCTAACTGCGAGTAATTTATATATGCCAAAAAATCTCTCGACCCATATTGTAGATATATTTTTTAAAATATAAATATATTAGTACAAATAATAATTTAAAAGTCACCAATAAAATAAATAAAAAATTCTACATAAATATCAATAATAACTTACAACTTTAAAAATATATATTTAATATCCAATAGTAATTTTGAACTCAACTATTTAGTTATGTGGAGGTCTAAAAAGTCAATAGAGATACATTAAATATTTTACAATCAATTGGAGAATAAAACTACTCGACAAATTATTCTATTTTATTCAATAAAGAAGATTACATTTATAACTTCATTGAAGCTCAACAATTCCCTACAAAACAAGGATCTAACATTACACCTATGTGAAATTCATTGACACAATTACAACAATTAGTGACACCTCTACAACTTCTATTGACACATCTATAACTATACAACTCTCGCTGACCCATATTCATCACATGTGAATAAACTAGTTATTCATTATATTCTAACTCAATCAAACACGAATAGATGGTGCAAGGACCTTGGTCGAGGAGGAGATTTCGCTGTTATCTCCATTGCATTCAATTCTTTCCACCATGATTGGTATCCCATGTTGAGGATGCAGAGTGATGAAGGATACAGGGGCATGCCTGTACCCTCTGCTCATACTAAATCTGAACCTCTTCACCATTATAGTCATCACAACCTTCGCTTCTAACATGGCAAAGTTCTGGCCTATGCACGTTCTTGGCCCCCGAGAAAATGAAATGAAGGCATAGGGATGATTGTTTGTAGCTTTGCTTATTCCATCTCTGAAACGCTCTGGCCTGAACTCATTTGCATCACTTCCCCAGTATCTGGAATCCCTGTGCATTGACAATATGTCTCCCAGCACATTCACACCTCTTAATTTTAAGTCTTTGAATGCCTGCCTGGCGACACCTACTACAGGTGGGTACAACCTCAGCGTCTCGTTCAGTATCATCCCAATCTGTCAAATAGAAATTTGCTAAATTAATTCAGACATGTTTCTCTTGGGAGGGTTTCCTAACCCAAAATTTGTTAATCATACTTAACAGTTCTTAGCTTTCCTAAACAATCCATGATGGGATTGCTGTTTCCAAAGATTGCAGTTGCTTCTTCGTGAGCTTTTTTTTGCCAATCCTGGTTGAGTGCCAACAGGAGTATTGCCCATGATATCAGAACACTGGTAGTTTCTCTTCCTCCAAAGAAGAATGTTTTGCACTCGTCCATTACTTGCTGTTCTGTGTAGCTGAAACTCTTGTCATCTGAAGAAACATTCTCTACTTCTGAGAGTATCAAGCCAAGAAGATCATCTCCATATGATCCACTGTCTTTTCTTTTGTCTATAATCTGTTTCAAGTTATTTTCCAATCTTCTACTCCGCTTCCAAGTCTCCCAATTTGAGGGCGTGGGGATATATCTTTTTGAGAAAAAAGAAACATGAATTCGAATTAGTCTTTACAATAATCAAAACAAACAAAATCTCAAATTGCTCTTTGTAAAGAGAACCTATTAGGTAATCATGTCATACCTGGAACCTGGCAGCCACAGATAGCGAATAGTGTAGTTCATTATCTCCTCTAACCCCCTGATGTCGTCGTATATTTCTTTTCCCCCTTTGCTGTAGTCCATTGCAAATCCCACCCTCATAAAAATGTCTGCAGTAAGCCTGTCCATAAAAGCAGTTAGCTCTAATTCACAAGGCCTCTCTGCAGCTTCCTTTATAATCTCATTCCATTCGTTTACCAATTGATCTGTACACATGGACATGATATCAACAGAGTCCTGTACAGTGTACACAACAAGTCTCAATAGTAAGCTAAGATTCAAAAGCCCACAAAAACTATTTTGTAAAATATGTCTACAATGATATAGTAGTGTACAAATAATATATGAAATAAGGAGAATACAGTGAAGGACAGGATTATGGAGGAATCAAGTAAAAATGTAATGACCACCTTAAGCCTCTCCGTATGAAAAGCAGGCGCCACAATTCTGCGCTGTTGAGACCACTTTTGACCATTAACAGTGAAAAGTCCGTTGCCCAAGCATCTTCTTAATCATTGGAGACCTTCTGCAGTCAGCAGAGTGCTTGGAAGAAAGAAGTTCCCTGACAAGCTCTGCATCGGTTAAAACAATTCTGGGCTCGTAACCAAACCATAGAACAAATTTCTCTCCTGCACAACCATTAATCCAGACGTAAGAACATAAAACCGAATTTCTGTAAGAAACAAAACAGAAATCTGGGAGAAAGAGACCATATGGACCTTTGAAGCCCTGTTTTAGCAGAGCTCTGTAAATCATCCATGGCCTCCATAAGTACTTTATCAAAAAACCTATGAAGAATGGGCAGATCGCAACCAAAATTATGACCAAGAAAGAATTTACAGCTACTTCCATTAATTCCATGAAGCCCAGAGCTACGAGCGTACAGTATGAAGTGGAACTTGGTATGGAAAGAGAGTCCAGTTGTGAAAACAAAGCATGAGCAAAGTTGTGGCTGGCTATTCTTAAATATCATCAACGTCAACAGTCAAAGGTCAATTTTGGCCAATAAAAATAGGACAAATATTTAACACTTTTTGTTGTGACTGACGTATAAAATTACTATCATTGAAATGGATGATATTTAAGTAAAGAGGTTGGGGCTTAGATATTCTTATGGCCGACCAAATCCCTACAGTCCACATCGTGTTTAATATTTTAAAGCTACAATAGGATTGACATTCTTATGGCTGACCAAATCCATGCGGTCCACATCGTATTTTATATTTTAAAGCTACAACATGAATGACGTTATCTTATCATAAAAAAAAATTAGTAAAACGTTTTTTTTTTAAAGACAAAAACATCACTTCATTATGGAAGGAAAATGATATGTTGACTTTTGATGACGATGAAAATACAACCTCTACAAGACATCCAACTAACGCATTGAATAAAGCACTTAATTTCACATTTAACATAGGACAAAAGAGTTGGATCCAACATAAAATGTTGAAATATGTATTGAAATTAACAAAGAGGAAAAAGGGTACTTAGTGTTATATTTGATAATAAATGTTTTGTTGGAATATTTATTAGTTCATGCCGAAGGCAGTTATACTTATGCATCCATTGGATGCAATGTCTTTTACTTATTTAGGCAGTCATCATAAAGCATTAATTTTTTTTCCAAGAATGCTATAGTTCATAATTATTTTTTTTATCCAATAATTTAGAAAATGTCATTTATTTGTTTTCTTATTGGTTCATGTTAGTGAACAATCAATGCATAAAAATCATTATTTTTTTTTTTTTGTATTTCCATTTCAATTGATAAAAAAATTTATTGTATAGTTGACTTTTAAATTATGTGCGCTAAAATTTCCATGCTATTAACACTCTTTTTCTCCCTGAATGTCACTCAAATCTACGTGTTTACATGTGGAAAGAGTAAAATCTAATCTCCATTTTAATGTGGAAAGACACATACAATCTTTTTTTAAAACTTATAGCGAGCTTGAAGCAATGACCATACCAAAATTAAATAAAATGAATATAGCCCATGCTATAAATCAAATCAAATGGACTTTATTGTCGTAAAAGTAAATATTGAAATCAATGAGAGAAGACATTTCTGTAGGAAATGTTAGCAAGTCTTATCTATAATAGTAAGATTTACATTCATTGTATTTTTCTTTTGTTGATATGATGTAAACAATGTCATCTTCTCAAACTTTACAAATCCTATTCCTCCTGTCTATGCAAAACAAGGTTAAACTCAGTTGTTGATCTCTTCTTTTGTTGCAAAGTCACTAAGTAGTACCCCAAAACCTCCATACATTATTTCCAAACATCTTAGGTTTTAATGAAATTATTTTCTCTGTTTTCCTGTGTCATCTTCTTACGGCCTCTCTGTACTATCGTTTCCCCAATCTGAAACATATGGTTTATTTCTTGCATCTTTGAGACAAAGATTGTTGATGGCCAAGCAAGAGATTGATGGTCAGATATTGTAAGAATTTTAGCAAATGTTTCCTTTTTGGTCCAGCTTGATACATTATTTTTCCTAATGTTTCTTTAGATATTTTGCCAAATGCTTTACTGCTTTGTCTCTACCTCCATATTTTACATAGATGTTTGTTAAATTTCTTGTCAATTTTATAGGGGTTGTGATGAGAACATATCTCTTCGAGGCATTATGTAAATAGTTCATATGTCGTGGCTATGCTTGCACATTTTACATACATGTCTATGAGAGTGGTTCAAACTTTAAAATCTAAAAAAAACCCTTCTCTTTGTGGCAAAGACAAAGAAGATGTTTCTAAAGGTTGTGGATTTTTCTGTCATTTTTAGGAAATCATGTAAGATTGTCCCAATTAGTATGCATGATGTCTCATGAGAGTACTTTCAACTTTCAATCATTGCTCAAACTAACAGTAGTCTTCTAGATTTATGGTTGTGTCAGATCCATATGTGATGCTCGCTGAGATATTGGTAGTGACATAGAACAAAGAGTCACTACTCTCTAGCCATATTTCAAATATCCTTGTATTCACATTGCATTATCTGATCAATCAAATATTTGTGCTCATTTTTTTTTCTTTTTATTGATATGATGTAAATAGTATGTTTCTAGACTCTCAGTCCATGTATTACTATTGGCAGGGCTTTGTCTTTTGCTTGTGCATTAGAAACAATCGAGGGAGAAAACAATAGTCTATAGGATTGTTACAAATGCCACACTATTTCCAAAACAACCATACTTGCCAATATTGAGTAGTTGAAGTGGATCCTCTAAAATGCTTAGGGAGTATCTAAAAATCAACCAAATGATAGGAACAATTTTGACGGAAAATAAAAAACAACAATGGTGATTTGTTGATCACAAAATAAGTAATTACACAAAAGCCCTAAATTGTCTTAATTCTTCTTCGTCATACTCCTTGTCATTTTTACTATGGTTTTATTCTTTCTTTTAGCAACTCCATTTTGTTGTGGAGTGTAGGAAGTAGTGAACTCTCTCTTAATTTTATGATTTATACAGAAATTTAGAAGTTGATTTGGTTTGTATTCACCTCCATTATTTGACATTATCACTTTGATGTACTTACCACTTTGTTTTTCAACCAACCTCTTGAATTCTAAAATTTGTCAAACAGTTCTAGTTTTGTAGCTACTAAATATACCCAATTTTTTTGAGTAATCATCAATAAAGGTTAGAAAATACTTTGATTTATTCAAAGATGGTGTTTCCATAGGACCACATAAATATGTATGGATTATCTCAAGGTGCTACTTAGTTCTACTAGATTTACCTTTATTGGAAAGCTAACTCAGTGTTGGTTTCCAACAATACATTCTTCACACACTTCTTTTGTATTTTCAATGAAAGGTAGACCTTCAACCATTTTTAATCTCTTAAGTAAAATTAACCCACTAAAGCTAAGGTGACCATATCTTTGGTGCCAAATTTTACTTTCATTTATTTAACTAGACCTTAATGCTTGGTTTCCATGACTAAAATAAAGAGGAAATATCCTATCACATGTCATCCTTTCTTTTGCAACAATTATATTTCTTTTTAGTTTGTCTCTAATTATGCAATCATCTAAATATCAAAATTCACTTGATAATTTTTCACTAACATTTATCCAACAGACAATAATTTTTTTGAGTGTTGGAACAAATAATGTTTCATTGATATGTTTTACCTCACCATATTCTATTGCAACTACAATAGTACCCTTGCCTTTGGTTCCATGAGATTGATTATCTCCTAATACCACTATACTATGATGCTTTTCATCCAAATTGATAAACAAATTCTCATTAGATGTCAGATGTGATGAACATCTATAATCAATGTACCATACATTATTCTCACTAACATTTGTATTGAATCAAGAAATAAACAAATTTTGTTTGTCTCCAACATTATTGTGAGCATTTCTCTTTTCTACTTCACCTTGTTTACTCCAACATTCTGATGCATAGTGTCCAAACTTGTTGTAATGAAAACATTGGACATTCCTTTTATCTCCCCCATTATTTATACCTCTTCTTCTTCCTATTCCTTTGATGTTGCTACTTCTTCTTCTAGAACTATTACCTCTTCCTCTAGAATTGATAGATTCACTTTCGTATTCATTTTTATTTTGATTCCTTAAAAATGTGTTTCTTTTTTCTCTTATACTTGCTTTAGAGGAATATGCTTGTTCTAAGCTTTCTTCATTATTTTTCATCCTTTCTTCAATAGTTAACAATATTCCACTTAGTTCATCTATGTGCATAGTTGTGAGATCTATGGAAATCTCAATTGTAGAAACCACACCATTAAATTTAGGAATCAAAATTTTTAAAATTTTCTCAATGCCATGTTTGTTATCCACATTTTCCGCTAAAAAATTCATTTGACTAAGTGGGCCTTCTACCTTTGTTATAAAATCATTATTAGTTTCTCTAGTACTCATTTTTATATTTTCAAAAAAATTCCTCATTGTCTGCAATCTTATAGTTTGTGCACCTTGATAGGCATTATTGAGTATTTGTCATGCTTTCTTAGAATTACTAGCAAAAAATTTGTCTGGTTAATTGCATCTTGAATCAGAACCAAAACTTTATTATATTTCTTTACATTTTCTTTGTATTCCCTTTTATGTTGATCATTTAATGTATTAAATGCATTTGTATTTAATTCTACATGCCCTACTTGTACAATTTCCCACAAATTTTTAGATTTGAGTAGGGTTTGCATCCTAGTACACCAATATGTAATGTTGCCCCCTTCAAACACAAGAATTAGCATGTTAGACATTACATTTCCTGCCATATTTTCCATAAGAGAAATGTGTGCACAGTAACTCAAAGGCTCAACACAAAATCCTAGAGAGATCTCTACGAATGGATACTCCCCCATCCCTTTAAATAGAACCCACACACAAAAAGATCTTTATATTATTTTGTCTTGGTGAGTGTCAGCTTCAATAGATAATTCACTTAATTACAAATAATTTCATTATCACTTTTACAAGAAAGACTTTATTTTAAGAGGTTCAAATTTAAAACCCTCTAAAGAAAATTCCATTCCCATATTGCATATTATTTCTTTAAAAAACTTTCTATATGCACCTATTTCAAGTTATAACCTTATAATCAAAAATAAAAAAGGCAACATAAATATTTAAAACCTTTTTCTAAACTTCAAAAAGGAATAAAAAACATTAAAAGAGGGAATAAAAAGCATTAAAAGTAGATCTTCCACGTGGGGAAAAAGACTTAAAATCTTTTAAATATTTTAAGCTTAAAACATGTAAAGAAAGGAGGGGGGTGATTAAACTAAGGAAATCAAAAATTTTTAAGTCATTTAAAAAGCATTCACACTTCCTCTTTCCATGGCTTGCATGCTTCCTTCCTCGGTCTGCACACCTCCTTTAAACACCTCTTCACATGGCAATATTTCTGGAAACCTTCACACATATTCCTTGCTCGCTGCAGATGTTGATGATATCTCCCACACGTAGCTCCTCATTGTCTTTCACAGTCCAACAATGGGAAACAAAAAAATACCAATCACGGGTAGCATAAGAATTGTACCTCATTTTCTCTATTGGATATATAGTCTGCAACTACTCTACTATTTCAATGTAGATTTCAAAACTGGCTCTAATACCAGACAAAGGCAAATAGAAAACAACAATGGTGATTTGTTGATCACAAAACAAGCAATTACTCAAAATCCCCAAATTTTCTTAATAGAATAAGAGGTAGGACAACTATATATAGAGTTTCCAAGATATAGGTAAAATTATGGCACACAACCATATTCACCAATAACCCAACTACAATAGTTAATGCATAGAGGAAAGACAAGATATACAACCATAATATTTAATAAGCCCAATGGGGTAATACTGCAGTTTGTCAAGAAAGACTAGTGCACATGAAGCAAATATAGTCAAATTTTACACAGTTCTAGTTTGTGTTCTAAATGGTGCTCATCGACAACGATAAATTAGGTTTACTGAAGACTCACCTCCTGTTGAGGCTGATGAGAATATGGTCCTTGCTTGCATTCCTTCTTTGATTTCTAATGATTTGAATGCTTCTCTTACTCATCCAATTTCCCTGTTTAAAGTGGAGGAGGTTGTATTTGGGATGAATAAGGGGAAAGCTCCTGGCCCTAATGGTTTTCTAGTTGAATTTTTCTAGGAGTTCTGGGATATTGTGAAGTTGGATTTATTGGAGGTTGTCCAGGAGTCTCTTCATAGTAAGCAGATGCTTCGTGCCCTGAATGCTACTTTTCTCGTTCTCATTCGTAAAAAGGAAGGTGGTAATAGGCTTGAATTCTTTAGACCTATTGCGCTCTGTAATGCGGTGTATAAGATTATTATGAAATTTATTGCTGAGAGACTTAAAACTTTCCTGCCCATTGTCATTTTTGAAGAGCAAGGAGGCTTTGTGGCAGGTCGACAAATTTTGGATGGGGTGGTGGTAGCCTCTGAGGTCATACATTCCATGGCGACCTCTTCGGAGTGGTCTATGTTCATCAAGTTGGATATGGCCAAAGCTTATGACAGTTAAATGGAGTTTTCTTTAGAAGATTATGTTGGCTTTTAGTTTTTCTTCAGATTGGGTAAGTTGGATTTTGAGTTTTGTGACTTCCTCCTCTTTTTCAGTTATTGTGAATGGTGAACCTGTAGATCCTTTTGGTGCTACTAGGGGCCTTCGTCAGGGGGATCCACTCTCTCCTTATCTGTTTATTATTATGGCACAGGGGCTGAGTCAGTTTCTTAAATTTTGGATTTCTCAAGGCCTGATTCATGGTTGGCAGTGGGGCTTGGGTCTGCCAACGACTTCTCATCTCCAGTTTGTGGATGATACTTCTCTTATGGGATTGGCTCGTATTCGAGAAGCTGAATCCTTTAGGCAAGCTTTGGATATCTACCTTGTGGCTTCAGATCAGAAAGTTAATGAGTAAAAGTCTTCTATTTTCTTTTTTAATTTGCCTCAGGCTATCCAAAGGCAGATTGCTGCTATTTTGTGGTTTCAAATCAGGTCTCTTCCCTTTGTCTATTTGGGTATTCCTCTTGCTGTTGGACGTCAGCCTAGGTCATCGTGGCAGATGTTGCTTGACAAGCTGAGGCAGAAGGTAACTCATTGGACTCATCGGTGGTTGTCTACAGTTGCTAGAGTGACTCTTCTCAAGTTAGTTATTCAAGCCCTTCCTATCTACAGATGCTTTGTTCAAGTGGCCCCTATGTATTTCCTTAGGGAATTTGATGCCCTCTCATGTCAATTTCTTTGGAGTGGTAACTTGTTGTCTACTAAGTGGAGCCTTGTTTAGTGGGATTCTATGTGTTGACCAAAGCAGGAGGGTGGTCTTAGTTTACACTCTGCTATTTTGAATGAGCAAGTTCTTGCTGCTAAGCTTTATTGGTGTTGGTGCACTAATCAACATCAGTTATGGGCCCGTATTATCAACCATAAATATCTTAGGGGTGTTTCTTCTTTTGAGGTTCCTTGCTATCCTTTGGAGGGGAGTGGTTCTATGATTTGGAATACTTTGAAAGTTGGGGCTCAGTTGATTAAACATGCACTTTTTTGGATTTGTCATTCGGGCTCACAGGCTATTTTTGGTTAGATTCTTGGGATGGTCACCCACCTATTCTCTCTTCTCTTACTCACCTCCAGTCACTTTCTGATGTTTTTATTGCGGCTGGCTGGGATACCATTGAGCATTATAAGTTTGCACAACACTGTGGACCGGCTGTAAGCTTTCGTTGGAAGCTTCCTTCCGAGTGGCCACCTAGAGAGTCTGAGAAGATAGGCTTGAGCTTGCTCAGCTTCTGGCTTCCTGTGCTTGTAATTCCTTGAGGGGACCTGATGTCTTGGCTTGGGATGGTTCTGATTTGTTCAAGACGTACTCTGTGTCTGTTGGTTATAAGAAGCTTGGTAGGCAGTTGTTTGGGGATAATGAGGTCCCTTGGTGGAAGCATGTTTGACACAAGTTGTCGTGGCCCAAGTGCTCTTTCTTCATGTGGTTAGTTGCTCAAAACTGGTGTCTCACTTGGGATAATTTGTGTAAGCGTGGTTTCCAAGGCCCTTCTATGTGTGTTTGTGTCGTAACTATGAGGAGAGTGTCTCTCATCTGTTCTTCCAATGTTCCTATGCTAGGGAGATTTGGTATTTTTCGTGGAGGGTGTGGAATAAGCCCTTTTGACATGTTTCCTCGCTAACTGATTTTGTGGATCGGTGGGGTAGGGCTCTTGTTTCTACTTCCTTTCTTTAGGTAGCTTGGGCTATTGGCCCATCCTTTATTATCTGGAACCTTTGGTTGGAAAGAAATCATTAGATTTTTAGGAGGAGATGTTGGTGGCCCCTCACTTGTGGTGGAAAATTTTGCATTTTTTGGGAGAAACTATTGCGGCTAAGTGTGATCTTACTCCATCAGTGGATCCTTGTGATGTTGGTTGTTGTAATCGTCTTCATCTTTCACCTTAGCAATGTTAGCTCATGCACAACAAATGTAGACATCCTATCTCGAAGGTGAATAGGGAGGGGAGATAGTCTCCTCCTCCTCAGAGTGTCTTAAAAATCAACATAGATGGCTCTTCTCGAGGTAACCCTGGTCATGCTGGAATTGGTGGTGTTGGTTGGGATAGCTCTGGAGATGTTCAGTTTATCTTTTATGTTGATAAGGGTCTTCATACTAATAATCTAATGGAGGGTCAGGCTATTTTAATCGCTGTGGAGCGTGGAAGTCAATTAGGTTGGCAAAGGATCATATGTGAGTCTGATTCCCAGGTTGAATGAACTTGTTGAATAGGTAGCATTTAGATGATGTCAACTGACATTTGGCTTTGATTGTTGCTTAGATTCTTAACCTCTATACTTCTTTGGAGTTTGTTACTTTTACTCATATTCCCACAGAATGGAATGGTGTTGCTGATTGTTTGGCTAAATGGGCTTCTGAGCATATTCATGATTGGAATTTGATGGACCGAGGTCGTTTCCCTCCAGATTTGTCTCAACAGTTGGATCACTTGGTGGAGCTTGATAGGGCTATTTAATTCCCTTGCTTTGTACTTCTTGATTTAATAAATTTTTACCCCTCCTTTATGTTAAATATTGGGGAAAAGGTAGTGCAGTATAATGTTGTCTTTTGGGGATCAATTGTTTATTCTTTTCTTTCTTCTTCACCACCAAGTATTACCCTTCCACCAAAATCCAACATACATATTTACCCCTTTCTTTCATATTTTGGAAAGGTCTAGTCATGGTCAGGTATGCCTTTGGTAAGGGGTTAGTGGTAGTTTGAAGCATTGTTTTGGTGTTTCCATTACTATTTTTAAAATTATAAAACATTTTATCATCTTGTCAACTTGGGTTCAAATCATGTAGCATGCCTGGTGAAAAAAAATAATCATACCATAACATAAACACAATCACCTTGGGTTCAAATCATCCTTCAAGATCAGTTGGTAGTGAGGTTAGATTCATTGTTTGCTTAAAATCCCCATTTGAATCAATATCTTTTCAGAAAAATCTGACAAGTATAGAATATATTAGGTTGGAATTTTCCTATTTGGGGAAAATTTGTTAGTCTCAGTACGTGATACTTTTACGATTAAAAGCGCCAATCAAATGAATGCTTTTTAAAACAAAATCTATGCATTAGTCTGTGATATTGTTCAAATTTGTGTATTTTTAAAGCAATAATTGCATCTTTTGAAGTGGCTTAACTTGGTTCTTTCTGATTTCTAATTTACAACTGGCAATTACATTTGCATGAAATTTTGTAAAGGATTCTCAACAAATCCGTTTTCTCCATATCTCGAAATTGTTGCACTTGATGAGAACATATCTCTTTGAGGCATTCTATGAAATAGGTAATGTTCCTTCTCTAATATTATTTAGAATATAGATCTTCAATAAGTTTTTAAAGAATCATTGAATTTAAAGGTTTCAATTTTTCCAGGTTTTTGAAATGTAAACATGGGTACTGCTTGGATTTATTTTTTTAAATGTTCCCTTGTCTTAATATGCTACCATTTTATTATCGTGTTACATCTATCTTGACTTATAGTGAATGGTGGTTTTCTTCTAGACATGGTATATATGGCAGCTTGCTAGCGGTTTTGACAATTTGAAACTGGGTCGTCAAGGCCATAACCACTAAGACTTGCTGCTAGATCAAAGTGGGACAAACACAAATTTCTAACCTATAGCAATACAAATTTGTCGCAAATAATAAGGATGAAATGTAGTTTGTGCTTTAAAAGTAGCAAAATAGTTGAAATCCAACTTATTGAAGTGTCGATTGATTATGAGACTTTCAAATTTATCTGGACAACCTGTGATGGTTGAATTTTTTTTTTTTGGGTACCAAATAGAAATGTGGGGCTCACAATTCTATGCTTTCATTGAATATACACGATAATGTAATATGTGTGAAATTGAGAAATTACATTTTGATTTTTTCTAAAGAAAATCCTAGAAAGCTTTGGAACTAAAACAAACCCATTTAAGTAGTATATAGTGATTTAGTCATTTAATAGAGTAGTCTAAGTAGTTATATTTTTCCCATGTCAATCATAATTCTAAATTCATTTCTATGTTCATGGTATTATCTTCGTGGTCAATTTCATGCTTGCTCTTTCTCTTCTTCGTCATACTTATGCATTTGTAATTGACACTTGCAATAGATGACATGATGCTTGACCCTCTTTACAATGATGCTTTCCTGTGGAGTTTTGTCATTCTAATAATTGGCCTACTCATATTCCTTATAGCTCTCTATTTCATTCATAATACTGGTCATTTTGTCATATTCACCATCTGCACTTACTCATCTTGTTGTACTACTCCACATTTCATTAACTACACATTGCATATCATTTCTCCTCCCTTGCTTCTTCCGTCACTCAAAAGATTGAGAAGAGGTCATTGTAGAAGTCAAGAAAGAATTGACAAGAGCTTTGTAGTTTGGCATAATCAAAGATAATGAAGACATTGCAAGCAAAGAGCAAGTTTTGATTCAAGCAAGGTATGTCAAGCATATGACATTGTCTTAATCATGAGAGTACTCATGTTAATAATCAATATTTTATAGTATGCTATTTTTTCTCAGCAAAAGTGCTAAGCATGTTTATTTGTTTGTTGTAACTGGGCGTGTCATTTTATGTATGCAGGAAAAATCCATTGTAGAGACTGGCAACTTTGCAAACACATCAAATGAAATCGACTGACAATGCCCCATTCTACTATTTGCCACCTACTAGGACGTTCATCCTAGATGTTTTGAGTCCTTGTAGAAATGAGAGCTTAAGATAAATCAAGATAAAAGACATATATATGATAACACACACAAGCAAGCAAGAAAGCATGCACAAATGATTCAAAAACAAACTAGATATTGCCCATGTCAAGTTGTAAACCAGTGATTGATTAATCAAGGATTGATTGAATGGATGATGATCTAGTGTTGTCATGGTGGGGAATGATATATCCCTAGATCAACACAAGGATGCAGAAACGATATATTCCATTGATGATGATTGATTGATCAAGGATTGATTGGATGGATGATGATAATGTTGTCATTGTGGGGAACGATATATCCCTAGATCAACACAAGGATGCGGGAATGATATATCTTGTTGATGATGATTGATTGATTGATTTGGTTTACAACAAGGCTAGGATCAAGATCGTTGATGTGACTGGATAATTTGACAAGCTTGATTGACTTAATTGGCATGGATAGCTGATGACTTGCAGTTGGATATATTGGATGGATGATTTGATTATGAGATTGATTGGAAGAAATGATGGAAGAATTGATTTGAATGATTGATTGGAAGAATTGTTTTGAAAGATTGATGAATTGATGGAGATAGATGATAGAAGAAGATGATGAAAGAAGAAAGAGGAATATCATCTGTGCCTAAATCTGGATATTTCTTTCATACTCCAGACTACCTGCATACCCTGTATCCATGGGATCAAGGCTTTTAACGATAGAGATGAGATGTAGTACTGATAATGTTTGATGATGGTGGTGGGATGAGTGATGAGTGGATTGATGTGATTTGATTGATTGATAGATTGGCTTGATTTGATGTGATTTGTTTTGATGATTGTATGAGGTGGTTTGATGTGATTTGATTGATTTTATTGCTTGGATTTTTGGTGGATATTTTGATTTTTTTGTGTTTTTTAGGGAATATTTCAATTTTTTTGGATTTTGACATGTTTTTTATTTTTTTTGGTATTTTGAAATGTTCTAATTTTTTTGGATTGTTAGGACATTTTATGAATTTTTTTTATATTTTTTTAGGGCTTTTTATGATTTTTTGTATTTTTTTAGGACATTTTATGATTTTTTTTGAATTTTTTAAGGACTTTTTATGATTTTTTTTGTGTTTTTGGGATATTTCAATTTTTTTTGGATTTTGATATGTTCCAATTTTTTTGGATTTTGATATGTTTTGGGATGTCAAATAGATTTACAATTTGTGTAGCCTTTATGCTAGATACCAATGACAAAGGAAAACCAAGTCTAGGTGCAAGGATGAATGTAAGATGGATAGATAAATGGATAGGTGATAGTAGATGGGAAGCTTATGATAAGTGGATAGATAAAAGGGATAGGGAATAGTGGATAGGATGAAAGGCTCATGATAGATGGATGGATAAAAGGAATCTACTATAAGGAATGGAAGGTTCATGATATATGGATAGATAAAAGGATAGGTGATAATGGATGGGATGGATGCATAAGAGAAAGGATGTGATCTCAAAAGGCTACATCGCATAGGAATAACATGTCCTAGTCTTGGTGTAATACTTAGGGTTTTACATGGCAAGGCTCATGATAGGATAGTGATAGGATTGGATGGAAAGGATAAGGTATATCAAGAGATATCCAAGGCATGTTTCAACATTGTTGCACCCAATCTTTATCAAGATCAAGATGAGAAAGGGAAAATGAATGAATGTAATGGGATAGGTGTATGCATGTGGAATGGATAAGGATGGTAGGAAGAAGATAGGTTAAAAATGATATGGTCGATGAGACAAGGTGCCCCCAAGTGTAAGAAGATCAACTTACACATGACACATGTTTTCTAGGTTTTCATCATGGTACTTATCCAAGGCACCTATTTGCCAGGCTTTCACCATTGGATGAAGGGATTTCTCTTTACTTTTTTTATTTTTTTCATTTTTTTTTAAAATTTTGACTTTTTGATTTTTTTGGATGGGATAGGTGGATATGAGGGACTCAAGTTTCTAATTCCATGAAAGGTGATAGTCCCGCTAGATGGATGTCATCACATGGACCATGTCAAGTGCGCTCATAGATGTCAATAAAGGATTGCATGAAAGATGGAGATGGAGTAGGTAGATAGTGGATTATGATGGGAACGATAGTGGATTATGCAGGACTTATGGATGGAGGGTTTATGCAAAAGCATGGACCATAGGGAAGTGATGAGGTAGATATGTGGGATAATGGTTGAATGATGACGTGATGGAGGTATGTGGAAATGTTGCAGAATGGAAGGGAATCATGACCAACGGCTGCACACACTATGATAAACATTGAAGCTTTTGATGAGAAGGTTGTGTAGGGAGCAATGACAATGTTTTCTTAGAAGATGGATGACAAAGTGCTTTAGCTACTCACATAGATGTTGTATGTTTCTAATTTTTGCTTTGCTTGTGGGATGAAGGAATTTGGAACTTTGGAATGGAATACCATTTTTGGATAGAGGTGGATGCTTGGGATTTTTGAGATGTGGATGCCTCATTTGATTTGCTTGCTTTTTGCTTAGAATGTTAGGAGTTGGAAGTAACGAAGGCAAAGTGGATGGTGGGAGGTGTATGGTCACATGCTTTTGACATTTATAAGATGATGGAGGTGGAATGGCAACATATTTTTTAGGAGTATGATGGGATTTGTGATAGGAAATGGTGGACTTAGGATGGATGGAGGAATTACCAACATATTTGGATTGTTTACCTTGGGGTGTGTATCCAAGGCCAAATGAGCGCGGAGGGACCTTGACATGGATTGGCTCCAAAATTCCTTGTTCACGAAGGCCTAAGCCTTTACCTTGGTAGTTCATGTTTTGGAGGATGCGATTGACAATGCGACTAGATGTAGGTTGGACACTAGACATGAGTTCTTTATTGGATGGAGAAGGCAAAGTGGAGGACAAAGGTTGTTATGTTCTTAGGGAGGAACATTCATGAACTAGGGTGGATAGACTAATAGGAGATGATGGTGGATGTGGAAAATGGTTGATGGTGGATGTGGAAGGACCATTAAGATCTTGCTTTTGCTCATTAGGATTCAAGCTATTGGTTTGATCTTTTATGTATGCTTGGGAGGCACATGTCTCATCATGGGAAGTGGATATTTGTACATCATGGATAGGACTAGGTGGAGGATGGACAGGAGCAATTTGGATATCTTTCTCATGGATGGGTATGGGATCAAGTTGCTCATAGATAGCTTCTTCATGGGTGATATCATATTGATCATGGAAGAGGTAAATGTTATGGATGGGTTGCATGGAAAGGATTTGATCTTGATTAGGACTAGGACTCAATGTTTTGACATGCTTAGCATCATACTCTTGATATAACTCTCAAGAGTTGTTTGAATGGAAATGGAAGGCTCTTAGGGAGGCTCTTGGATGAGTTTGATGGGTTCTTGATATTCATCCATAAGAGAGTATGATGGACTTTGACTTGGGCTCATGATGGGAGGCTCTTAAATTATCTCAATGGCTTGTGCTTCACATGATGGGGTTGGAGGGCTAAGCATGGCATTTGAAGGCTCTTTGCTAGTTGCTAAGATAAGTGTTTGACATGGGGATAAGTTGTTCCTAGCTAGTAGCCAATGGATCACATCCATCATTAGGGTATGTGTGAATGGACAATATAGGGGATGGATGATAAGGGTGGATAGTGTTGTAGGCTTAAGATCATGAAAAGGTTGAGGGCTAATTAGATTGGATGAATTGGGATTTGGATTGGATGGAGGGATGTTAGGGTCAGATGAATTAGGACTTGGATTAGAATTAGGATTAGACGCAGCTGTCGAGATAGGACTAGTATACTCATGTGTTGGCATTGTAATGGATGATGATGGGGGATGCTCATAGGGTGCATAACCTAGATTGGTATCTCCATTGTCAAAGGCTATCAAATATTGCTCCAAAGATTGACTTAAGGACACTTGACTTATGTACAAGGGGCCACTTGGAGTAGAATTAGGTGACACATAGGTATCTCCCTCATCAAAGAATATTAGATCTTGCTCCAAAAGTGGACTTAAGGATGTTTGACTTATGTACAAGGGGCCATTTTGGCTTGCATATACCTCTTGTAAGGATACTTGGTTGCCTTGTGAAGGGGTTGAGTGATGAGGTGGTAGTGGATGGTTGGAATGAGGAGTTGGATTATCTTGAGGTGGATATTGATAGGTTAATATGGCATTGACATGATGTGTAGATGGGTTAGGTTGGCATGATGGTGAAGGTGCCACATAGGATTGTTATTGAATGTGTTGGAAGTTGTGATGGAGGGATTGAATAAGATAATGGTTGTTGAGATGTAGGTTGATATGGATAAGGGTTGATATTAGAAGAAGTGGGATAGGTTGATGAAGGATTGATGTGGTATGTGGATGGACATGACTGACATGGTGATAACACATAAGATTGATTTGGCATTGGTTGATGATGTGCTTGTTGGAATTAACAAGTGGCCAAGAGGTGTTGTGCATGTGGTAAGATGTGTTGCATATGCAGGGAATGGCTTTCTTGAAGTTAAAGTTGTTGAATCATGCCATGGACCTTTTGAATCATTTTTTGGCTTAGAGGTGATTGGCTTGTTTGAGCTTGGTGAAATATGTGAATGAGCTCTTGTGATAGGTCTTCTAATGTTGACATGGTGTTAGGTGTTTAATTAGGATGATGATGATGATTTAGAATGAATCAGAAAGATTGATAGTTTGACCTGGGGAATATCAAACACAATGTAAATGCATAAACACACACTCCAAGCACAATGTTTGAATTTCCTTTCAAGATTAGATGTTATGATTAAGAAAACACTTGCAAACATAACAACAAGCCCTAATGATTAATCAGGTAGGGTATGGCCAATAAGTCTTAAGCGAGGCTACACAAGGGTTATCTAGGGGTGTCCCTAATATACACAAGGTACGAGGGGCCCAAATCTGTGAACACTAGCCCATTGAAGGGATGTGGCATAAGCGTAACTGAATACCACTTCACCTTGTGTCTAGAATCACATGAGGCCATAAGGTTGTCCCAATGACTATGTAGCTAGATTGAGGTCTAGATTTCGCTCTCCCCCCTTTTATATACCCCGCCAGAACACATGGTTGAGGTCATCCCTATGGGTGATGAAATCCCCTCACAGGTCTCCTAGATAGGGTTTGACAAATCACAGTTGTTAATTAACTCTTAGAAATGAAATGTGTGATAAGAAGACAATGCATGCACTTGTTCATTTTAAGATCCCAAAGCCAAATGTGTAGGAAGAAACTTGTTCATTTTAGCCTGATTTCAATGATGTGATAGCAAACAAGATTGATTTTAAGCCCAAATCAAAGTGTGAAGGTAAGCAATGTTTAGAGATATGAGATGGATTGATTTCACCTAATTTTTTTTTTCTTTTAAATATGCTAGTGTATGCTAATGCCCCTATTGTTTTAGCTCCTTAGATGCCCCTGAAAGTCACCAAGACAAGAAGAAAACTAAACTTGCAAGGAAAAGGGGGTTAGGTCAAAAAGATGTGATCTGTTTAAAATTTGATATGGATGATCTGATATAGCAAAATAGACTGCATAAATAGAAATTTCCGATGATTCTAAGCAATTTAAAAAAAAATGCTGAAATTGGATACATTTTACTCAAGTTATGCTCATTTGAAGTTTGAAGGGAAGTTGAAGTTTGGCAGAGAAATTACCTTCTGAAATGATAGAATTACTTGATAAAACCTTTTTCGCTGCAAAGTTTGCGAAGTCAACTTTCTGATGAGTCATTTCACGCAAAAATCTGACCTGTTTTGACCAAGTTATAGAAAAAAGAAAAAAAATGCCTCCTCTAGCATGTTTGAAGAAGACAGAGTTGACCTGGTTGACTTGTTTATTTTTCATAGTTTATAAGATTTTTCTAGTTACACGTGCATAAATCTATATGGAGTTTTATGGTTAAGCCCTTTATGCTAGCAGTTATGTTTAGGGCCCACAGTCATAAGTGTTAAAACTTTAAGAAGCCTCACCTTCTAAGTTGGAGTTGAAATGCCTTAGGCAAAATAAGCATTAAAGCCAAATCTGAATATAAAAAACTTACCATGGGTGGCAAAACCTAAACCCTAGAGACTAAAGCTAAAACTAAGTTTTAATTTTATATGGTGCAGGTGACAATGGATTGGGGATATCGACTTAGTTTTGAAAGGCAATGACAGATTTCGGTAGCCGACAGGGTGAGGAAAAAAAGGCAACAGTGATGGGAAGAGAACGAATGGACAAAGAGTAGACAAGCGGACAGGGGTTTTGATAGATGCCAACCAATATTTAGTGGTGGCAATAAGGGGTGTGAAGAGGTGGCGACGGGAAAGTCTAAGTGTAGCAAAGGCAATGAAATGGTTGCGACGGGGTCACGATATGATGGTGATAGATATGTACTGGATGTCAACAGAAATGTGAATAGCGGGTGGTAGGAATTGGAACTAACGGGCGGTGACCAAAACCTTTTGAGGCGGTGACAGGAAGTCTTCTGCGAGTGATGATAGGAAGTTTTAGGGTCTTTGTAGTGGTGACAACAGGTTCTGGGGTAGTGACACCACGGAAAGGGAAGAGTCAATGGGAAGAGTGTTATGGGGATGCAGATAATTTTGGGCTTGGTCGATAGTGGTTTGAAAGACTTCAATTGGAGTTTTAAACCTTCAACTAGTGATCAACTGATGGTTTGAAAGTATCAACTGGGGTGGAGGACTGTGACAGAGGCGAGGAAGATAGGAAGGCTGGTGGACTTGGAAAGGTGACGAAGTATTCAGGAATTTTGACTAGCAAAAACATTTAGTGTTCTATCGGTGGACCTGTAACAAGTAAAACATAAAACCTCCAATAAATAAAATATGTTAAACCAAAAACAAACTTCCATACACCCTACAAGCCAAACATTAGATCATAGAAAATACAGAACACCAGATCGACTGCATGATGGATTTGCACAGTACGGTCTACCAAGTAAAAAATTTCAACTTTTTACACAAATTTACAGTGACGAAATATACACAAGTTTATACTCAAAAAGCATGGAATCAGCCTCCCAGACACGATGGTGCAGTCCTTTTGAGCCCTGTAGATCACCTGTGACAGATCCTTGCAAAACTTGACAACGAGAGTTAGAAAAACACAAATTTTTACTACAAAAACTTGCAAAAACATTAGATTTGATCAGGACAAGTGAGTCCCACCAGGCGTTATGCTCAAGTTATGCTCGTTTGAAGTTTGAAAGGAAGTTGAAGTTTGGCAAAGAAATTACCTTCTAAAATGATAGAATTACCTGATAAAACCTTTTCCACCGTGAAGTTTGCGAAGTCAGCTTTCTGATGAGTCATTTCGTGTAAAAATCTGACCTATTTTGACCAAGTTGTAGAAAAAAGAAAAAAAATGCCTCCCCTAGCATGTTTGAAGAAGACAGAGTTGACTTGGTTGACTTGTTTATTTTTTATAGTTTGCAAGATTTTTCCAGTTACACGTGCATAAATCTATATGGAGTTTTGTGGGTAAGCCATTTATGCTGGCAGTTATGTTTAAGGCCCACAGTCATAAGTGTTAAAACTTTAAGAAGCCTCACCTTCTAAGTTGGAGTTGAAATGCCTTAGGCAAAATAAGCATTAAAGCTAAATTTGAATATAAAAAACTTACCATGGGTGGCAAAACCTAAACCCTAGAGACTAAAGCTAAAACTAAGTTTTAATTTTATATGGTGCAGGTGACAATGGATTGGGGATATCGACTTAGTTTTGAAAGGCAATGACAGATTTCGGTAGCCGACAGGGCGAGGAAAAAAGGTGACAGTGATGGGCAGACAATGAATGGACAAAGAGTAGACAAGCGGACAGGGGTTTTGATAGACGCCAACCAATATTTAGTGGTGGCAATAAGGGGTGTGAAGAGGCGGCGACGGGAAAGTCTAAGTGTAGCAAAGGCAATGAAATGGTGGCGACGGGGTCATGATATGATGGCGACAAAGATGTACTGGATGTCAACAGAAATGTGAATAGCGGGCGGTAAGATTTGGAACTAGTGGGCAGTGACCAAAATCTTTTGAGGCGGCGACAGGAAGTCTTTTGCGAGTGACGAAAGGAAGTTTTAGGGTCTCTGTAGTAGTGACAACAGGTTCCGTGGTAGCATCTTTGCAGAAAGGGAAGAGTTGACGAGAAGAGTGTTATGGGGATGCAGATAATTTTGGGCTTGGTCAATGACAGTTTGAAAGACTTGAATTGGAGTTTTAAACCTTCGACTAGTGATCAACTAATGGTTTGAAAGTATCGACTAGTGCGGAGGACTGTGACAGAGGCGAGGAAGATAGGAAGGCTGGTGGACTTGGAAAGGTGACGAAGTATTCACAAATTTTTACTAGCAAAGAAATTTAGGGTTCTATCAGTTGACCTGCAACAAGTAAAACATAAAACCTCCAATAAATAAAATATGTTAAACCAAAAACAAACTGCCATACACCCTACAAGCCAAACATTAGATCATAGAGAATACAGAACACCAGATCGACTATATGATGGATTTGTACAGTACGGTCTGCGAAGTAAAAAAAATTTAATTTTTTACAAAAAATTTACAGTGAAAAAATATACACAAGTTTATACACAAAAAGCATAGAATCAGCCTCCTAGACACGATGGCGCAATCCTTTTGAGCCCTGGAGATCACCTGTGACAGATCCTTGCAAAACTTGACAACGAGAGTTAGAAAAACACAAATTTTTACTAAAAAAACTTGCAAAAACATTAGATTTGATCAGGACAAGTGAGTCCCACCAGGTGTGCTAGAAATGTAACTAAAAAATTTAGACAAAAATGAAGATAAAATAATAACATGCAATTACCTTAGTCCAAACCCTCCGAATACCTTAGATACCTTGAAAGATCGATGCATGCATGTTTGATTGCTTGAACGATTGGATGTTGATCGCCCATGTTTGCAGCATAATGATGATATGATGAAGATTAGATAGATGGAAGATAGATAAATGAAGGATGATGGATGAAAGATTGAGGAAATATTTTAGCAGAGTAATGGTACTTAGAAGCTCATCCACGCAAATGGCTTGGTTGTGGGTTAATTTATAGAGAAAGATGAGAGGATGGAGGAATAAAACTTCCATTTTGTGAGCGGTAGTGGAATTAGAAAGTTGATCGTGCAACAAGCGAGAAGAAATGGAAGGTGAATGAAGTTAACTTGAGAGATGATTTGAATCATCTTGAGAGATGGAAATGGAGGGTGAACACATAATTTAAATAATTTAATATTATTTAAATCATGAGGAATGTGAGAGTGATAAATTAAAATAAAATAAAAGATTTATTTTATTTTATTCAAGAGGAAAGGGGATTAAATAAATAAATAAAATTTATTTATTTAATAATGTGAAGAGATGGGATAAATTAAATAAATGTTAAATTTATTTAATTTATTAGAGGAAGTGCTAGGATGAAGAAGGGGTTATGAATAGGAAAATGAAATTAGGTGATGATATGGGTACCTAGGGAAAAACATGCTACTCGATGCCTATATGATGTAATGTTGTGACAAGGTGGACATTTTTGGGTGTCTACAGTTGCTACAAATCTTTTACATGATATCAAACTAATGAATGCATTTATTATACAACAATAGTTGCATAGATTGGTTATAACTGACAACGATAAAAAAAAAATTGGATTATAAGATGATAGAGAAATTGTTAGAAGAACAAAAGTATCAAGACTATAGAATAAATCTAATTATATTACATAATATATACTATATATAAAGTAAATATGATTAAATTATAAATAAATAAATACTTTTTTAAATATATGATTTTATAATCTATTTTTTTAAAAATTCTTTAAATATACTATATAACCAAAAATAATTATATTAGATATTATATAAAATAAATATAATTATAATATAAATAAATATAAATATTAAATATATAATATGTTTAATCTAAATATACAATTTTATAATATTATACTTATCAATATAATATAATATTATTAAAAAACAAAAATTATATATTTAATATATTTGTATTTTTACTTTTATAACCACCTTCTTACTTCTCTTAAGTAGAGTGCTATTATTATTTTTGTACATAACAATTTGGTAAAACAAATGAATTGAAAAAGTGTAGTACAAACTTCAAGTTTAAGTCTAATAATTGAGAAACGGCTAAGAAAAAACCCAACCAATATAAATTGCACAAACCCTCATATACAATAAGATTAATTCCATACATGGTGCATATTACTATTATTTAGAGTTAATGACTAACACATAAAAATGAAATGCCTACTCATAGGGGAGATGACCCAATTGTCGAGTATTTTCCAATATGTCTGATAGTATTTGTGTATTTAAAGCCCAATATTTTTAAAGTCTAGCACTAGTAGTTGTGACATTAAGGTTGTTAATGTTACTATAAGTACTTATAATTAAAAGAAATGTGCTCATTATATTTAAAAAGCAACCAATCATGTGATGCCACATCAACGCACCAACAAAATATGACTTAATGCACACCTATTGGTCCACCCTTTTTTTGGGGGGAACTATTTGACACCTCAACAAAAAGCATGCTGATGTGGCATCATATTTGATAGTGTAGCCTTGAAACCTTAGTTATAAGTAGAAGCCTTGCCAAATAAGCTACTATAAAATTTTTGGAGTGATTTGAAATTGCCACGTATGATTTTGAGAGGCGTGAAGTTAGGGTGCTCAACTACTGGGTCCTCTCCCTTAAGTTTGAGAATGCAATATTTGGAATTTTAAATAAACTATGTTTAACTGTCAATGATGGGGAAAGACACAATGATGTGACATCTCTACAGCATACGGTGTATAGGTGTGTCACATACCTACTAGAAATCCTTGCAATCAATATCCAACTATGAGAAATCATGAAACCAATGAAACCGGTGAAAAAACATCGACAGGAAAAACAAAATGACGACGACTGACTTTCATACATTTTTAGATCTGTTGTCACCGATAAATCCTATCATCTTGCATTGTTAGAGAGTAACATCCGTTGTTGATTACTGACGCTGGGCTGGTCCCTCTCACAAAAGGAACACCTTCAACATAATAATATCACATAATTTATTATTTGTAATGACTTTTTCTAAAAAACACACATTAATTATTAATGATAAAATCACTAGTAATAACTTTGAAGTTAACAATTAATAATCTTAATTTTTTAAAAAAATTCTGTAATACAAATAATAATTTTAAAGTCACCATTAAAATAAATAAAAATGCTACATAAATATCAATAATAACTTATAGTTTAAAAATATATTTTCAATATCCAATAGTAATTTTGAACTCCACTATTTAGTTATGTCGAGGCCTAAAAAGTCTATAGGGATACATTAAATATTTTGCAATCAAGCACGAATAGATAGTGCAAGGACCTTCGTCGGGGAGGAGATTTAGATGTTATCTCCATTGCATTCAATTCTTTCCACCATGATTGGTATCCCATGTTGAGGATGCAGAGTGATGAAGGATACAGGTGCATGCCTGTACCCTCTGCTCATACTAAATCTGAACCTCTTCACCATTATAGTCATCACCACCTTCGCTTCTAACATGGCAAAGTTCTGGCCTATGCACGTTCTTGGCCCCTTAGAAAATGGAATGAAGGCATAGGGATGATTGTTTGTAGCTTTGCTTATTCCATCTCTGAAACGCTCTGGCCTGAACTCATTTGCATCACTTCCCCAGTATCTGGAATCCCTGTGCATTGACAATATGTCTCCTAGCACATTCACACCCTTAGGAATTATAAAATCATCTCTTAATTTTAAATCTTTGAATGCCTGCCTGGCAACGCCTACTACAGGTGGGTACAACCTCAGCGTCTCGTTCAGTATCATCCCAATCTGTCAAATAGAAATTTGCTAAATTAATTCAGACATGTTTCTCTTGGGAGGGTTTCCTAACCCAAAATTTGTTAATCATACTTACAATTTTTAGCTTTCCTAAACAATCCATGGTGGGATTGCTGTTTCCACAGATTGCAGTTGCTTCTTCGTGAGCTTTTTGTTGCCAATCCTGGTTGAGTGCCAACAGGAGTATTGCCCATGATAGCAGAACACTGGTGGTTTCTCTTCCTCCAAAGAAGAATGTTTTGCACTCGTCCATTACTTGCTGTTCTGTGTAGCTGAAACTCTTGTCATCTGAAGAAACATTCTCTACTTCTGAGAGTATCAAGCCAAGAAGATCATCTCCATATGATCCACTGTCTTTTCTTTTGTCTATAATCTGTTTCAAGTTATTTTCCAATCTTCTACTCCGCTTCCAAGTCTCCCAATTTGAGGGCGTGGGGATATATCTTTTTGAGAAAAAAGAAACATGAATTCGAATTAGTCTTTACAATAATCAAAACAAACAAAATCTCAAATTGCTCTTTGTAAAGAGAACCTATTAGGTAATCATGTCATACCTGGAACCTGGCAGCCACAGATAGCGAATAGTGTAGTTCATTATCTCCTCTAACCCCCTGATGTCGTCGTATATTTCTTTTCCCCCTTTGCTGTAGTCCATTGCAAATCCCACCCTCATAAAAATGTCTGCAGTAAGCCTGTCCATAAAAGCAGTTAGCTCTAATTCACAAGGCCTCTCTGCAGCTTCCTTTATAATGTCATTCCATTCGTTTACCAATTGATCTGTACACATGGACATGATGTCAACAGAGTCCTGTACAGTGTACACAACAAGTCTCAATAGTAAGCTAAGATTCAAAAGCCCACAAAAACTATTTTGTAAAACATGTCTACAATGGTATAGTAGTGCACAAATAATATATGAAAGTAAGGAGAATGAAGTGAAGGACAGGATTATGGAGGAATCAAGTAAGAATGTAATGACCACCTTAAGCTTCTCCGTATGAAAAGCGGGCGCCACAATTCTGCGCTGTTGAGACCACTTTTGACCATTAACAGTGAAAAGTCCGTTGCCCAAGGCCGCCGAAAGCATCTTCTTAATCATTGGAGACCTTCCGCAGTCAGCAGAGTGCTTGGAAGAAAGAAGTTCCCTGACAAGCTCTGCATCGGTTAAAACAATTCTGGGCTCGTAACCAAACCATAGAACAAATTTCTCTCCTGCACAACCATTAATCCAGACGTAAGAACATAGAACGGAATTTCTTTAAGAAATAAAACAGAAATCTGGGAGAAAGAGACCATATATCCATGACCACTCGATTATATAAGGGAAAATTCTGTTTCTGATGTCATGATTTATGGAAGGCATGTCTGTAAGCATCTGCTGTTGCACCATGCTTGCAACATCAACAACATTGCCAATCATGAATCGGGGAGGAGGACCTTTGAAGCCCTGTTTTTGCAGAGCTCTGTAAATCATCCATGGCCTCCATAAGTACTTTATCACAAAAGCTAGGAAGAATGGGCAGATCGCAACCAAAATTATGACTAAGAAAGAATTTACAGCTACTTCCACTAATTCCATGAAGTCCAGAGCTACGAGAGTACAGTATGAAGTGGAACTTGGTATGGAAAGAGAGTCCAGTTGTGAAAACAAAGCCTGAGCAAAGTTGCTTGTGGCTATTCTTAAATATCATCAACTTCAATAGACAAAGGTCAATTTTGGCCAATAATCATAGGACAAATATTTAACATTTTTTTATTGTGACTGACTTATAAAATTACTATCATTGAAATGGATGATATTTAAGTAGAGTGGTTGCGGCTTAGATATTCTTATGGCCAACCAAATCCCTGCAGTCCACATTGTGTTTAATATTTTAAAGCTACAATTGACATTCTTATGGCCTACCAAATCCGTGCGGTCCACATCGTGTTTAATATTTTAAAGCTACAACAAGATTGACATTCTTATGGCCAACCAAATCCTTGCGGTCCACATCGTGTTTAATATTTTAAAGCTACAATAGGATTGACATTCTTATGGCCGACCAAATCCCTGCAGTCCACATCTTGTTTAATATTTTAAAGCTACAATAGATTGACGTTATCTTATCATAAGAAAAAATTAGTAAAATGCTTTTTTAAAAAAAAAAAGACAAAAACATCACTTCATTTTGGAAGGAAAATGATGTTATGTTGACTTTTGATGATGGCGAAAATACAAACTCTACAAGACATCTAGCTAACACATTGAATAAAGCAATTAATTTCACATTTAGCATAGGACAAAAGAGTTGGATCCAACATAAAATGTTGAAATATATATTGAAATTAACAAAGAGGAAAAGAGGTACTTAGTGTTATATTTGCTAATAAATGTTTTGTTGGAACATTTATTAGTTATGCTGAAGGTAGGTATACTTATGCATCCATTGGATGCAATTTCTTTACTTATTTAGCCAATTATCATAAAGCATTAATTTTGTTTTCAAGAATGCTATAGCTCATAATTATTTTTTTATCCAATAATTTAGAAAATGCCATTTATCTGTATTCTTATTGGTTCATGTTAGTGAACAGTCAATGCATAAATGAATTTACTTTTATTTTTATTTTTTTATTTCCATTTCAATTCATACAAAAATTTATTGTATAGTTGACTTTTAAATTATGTGTGCTAAAATTTCAACACTACTAACACTAATTTTCTCCCTGAATGACATTGAAAACTATTAAAATTGTCACTCAATTCTATGTGTTTACATGTGGAAAGAGTAAAATCTAATCTCCATTTTAATATGAAAAGACACATACAATCTTTTTTTTAAAAATCCTATAGCGAGCTTGGAGCATCGACCATACCAAAATTAAATAAAATGAATATAGCCAATGCTATAAATCAAATCAAATGGACTATTTTGTCCTAAAAGTCAATATTGAAATCAATGTGAGAAGACATTTCTGTAGGAAATCTTATCAAATCTTATCTATAATAGTAAGTTTCGCATTCATTGTATTTTTCTTTTGTTGATATGATGTAAAAATGTCATCTTCTCAAACTTTATAGATTATATTCCTCATGTCTACGCAAATGATGCAGTGGCATCATGTTCATCAATTTTGGTCGGGGCTTCTCCAAATTTAGAAAAAAATAAAGGCCTCATATCGTGCCTTAAGGAATGGACCAGCTGGCAGAAATCAAAAGATTCTTTCTGATTTTTCCTTCTTTGTGGCTCGACATATTTAGAAACAACAGACGTATTCTTGGGCAATGCATTATGTATCTCTTTATTTCCTTTTGATGGACGATTTTTGCATTTAGTTCGATGGTTTTATTTTTTTGGATGATGGGAGTCGTGTGGCATCAACTCTTCATTTATTTTCTGCAGACCACCATAAGAAATCGTGGACAGTTATGCTTAGTGGGCCCATCGTGGGTTTATACGTGGCGGCTGAACTTGGGCATATGGTTTTGTTTTTCCTGTCCGATGAAGAAGTAATTATTTGTTGCGGACTTTAAGCATGGGGGCAATTCATATATAGAAGGCAGAGTAAGGTTGATAGAGAAGAAGTGGAGAAGGCCGGCTAGCTGAGAGGCCGTCAGTTCAAGAGAATTGATTTGCTGCTGAAAGAGAATCAATAGACACGGAGAAAGTGGACAACTGAGATAGGGGAATGAAGGTCGATGGTGAATCAGTGTTGGTGGAGTGGTGATTAGAAAAAGAGATCGACGGGAGTGATAGAGTAGTTTTAGAATCATTGTATTTCTGCATAAGATGAGGCCAATCATAGCAGGCCATAGTTAGTTGTTCATCATGCTTTCGATCCTTGAATAAGATATTGTGTAAAGTGTGACATCCTTCCTAATTTCATTATTATAAAGAATCTGTCCATTATATTCCTCCTGTCTTATGTATTCTATGTTGTTGATCTTGTTATTTCTTGTCATTGAGAAGGAATTGCCTTATGTTTTCTGTCACTATTTCTGAATTATTGCTTTGATTTTGGTATCCTAAAAACATGTTTTAATATGAATCTGTGAATTCTCCTATCTAGTGGTATCAGAGCTTATGTTTGTAGAGCCAGTGCTATCAGAGTGGTATCAGAGCTTAGAACGATCTGAGTATGAATGTTGTATGTGTTGTTGGTTGTGGTTTTGTGATTGCCTGATAGGGCAGATTGGAAAGAGAAGAAAGCCCTAAGGAGGTGACTGAAAGATGAAATGAGATAGAAGAATGTAGAAGCAAATGGAGAAAAAGAATGTCATGAAAAGAGACAAAAGAAAAGAAAGCAAAGGATGACGGATGAAGAATTCTAGAGAGAGTTGGCCGAGTTGAGGAGAGATTTGATGATGGTGAAACAATGGTATGAAGGACAAGACCAAGGATATTATTGGGTATGGCCAATGGTAAAGAAAGTGAAATGGCCAGTAAAGAAGATTATTGAGAAAAGAAAAAGGCAAAAGATGAATGCCTTGAGAAGAGAAGATAAGAAGATGAGAGGGTTCCCAGAAAGAGGGGACAATAGAGAGTTGCCCTTGGAGCAACATAGACTAGAAGAGGTCAAGAGAGTTCTCATTGAAGATAACATGAGAAAAGAGAAAGAGGAAAAGGTGCCGCAGGTAGCACTTGAGAAGGAGAAAAATGAAGAAGAAAGAATGTCCATGAGGAGGGCATTGAAAGAGACATTGTAGTCTCTCATTTTATTTGCTAATGTTATGTTTGCAGATTTGTATGTAAGTATGAAGAAAGTGATGAAGAAGGTCAAGGAGGAGACCTTGAAGATGATAAAAGATGGAGCAAGAATAGCTCCCAAAGAAAGAGTGAAAGATGTGAAAAAGAAGAGATGAATGGCAACATAATGCCAATAAGAGTTTGTAGTAGAGGTGCATTATAGAGTGCCTAAGAAAGAAGAGGAGATTGATGTCAAAGATGTTCAGTTTGATGTTGAAGATGAAGAGGAAACCCTAGAGTTTCATGATGTATGTGAAGATATTGAAGTAGTAGCACAAGATACTTATGAAGAATAGGAGTTAAAAAGTCAAGAAGCTGACAATTTGGGACAACATATCCTTGCATAGAAGGATGGAGGTAAAATTGTTATTTTTAATCATGAACGTAGAAATGAGAAGATGGATAGGCAAGTTGATAAGGAAAAGAAATTGGAGAATGTAAATATAATTGAGGATCATGGATACGTAGTGCCACATTGGCAAAAGAAAAATATTGATGAAAGGGGTTGTAAAGAAGTGAATGCCTTTGATTATGTTTATGCTAACAAGCAAGTGCATAGAAGGAGAGATGTGCAGATGAATAAGTGGCAGTATGATGAAAGAATGAGTTGGCCAACAAAGAGACCTAGAGAAAATGAGTGGAGGATGAAGATAGAGCAAGTGAAGAGAAGCTTGAGAGTAGAAAATAGAAGACATCAGTCTAGTGACAAAGCATGGGTGATGAAGCAAGCAGCAGCAAACAAAGGTGTTGTAGAAAAGGCAAAGGATTGGAGGCATGACAAGGAGAACAAACCCCTAGAAACTAGAAGCATGAAGAATCTAGTAGAAGATTGCAAGAAAGAGAAGGAGCATACAGTGAAGTTACAGCAAGAGAAGCCAAGAGGAGGCAAGGTAAAAGAAAAGAAATTTGATTTTTATGTTGATAAAGCTTTGGTTGAGATTCCTAATGATGAGGAAAATATGAGGAGATTATTAGATGAAAAAGAGGATGAGCAACTAAAAGTGCATAACAGTTCAAAGGCAAATTTGGAAGGTGAAAGTGTAGACTTGGTAAAGGTGATTCCTTTGTAGAGAAAGAAAACATTGAGGCAGACAAACTGACAGATGGAGAAGGTTTAGATGATTTATTGGTTGTAGAAATGAAGATTCCAGAGGAAATTTCTTTTACACAAAGCAAAGATGAAGTCTTGTTTTCATTTGAGATGATACTAGTGGAAGATTGTGACAATAAGTCAGAATGGTGGAGATTTGGAATTAATAAAGAGAATCAACAGAGAAAGTATGTACAGAGAGAGAGAAGCTGACAAATGCAAACAACAAAATTTTGAAGGCAACAATGCAAGTATGGAAGTGCAGAATCAAGAAACTAGAAAGCAAGGAAGAAGAAAGTGGAATCATGGACCTCATGAGTAGGAGCTCATGAAAATTTCTACTTGGGGAGTCTGATGCAGTGGCATCGCATTCATCAATTTTGGTCGGGGCTTCTCCAGATTTAGAAAGAAATAAAGGCCTCATATCGTGCCTTAAGGAATGGACCAGCTGGCAGCAATCAAAAGATTCTTTCTAATTTTTCCTTCTTTGTGGCTCGACATATTTAGAAACAACAGATCTATTCTTGGGTGATGCATTATGTATCTCTTTATTTCCTTTTGATGGACCATTTTTGCATTTAGTTCGATGGTTTTATTTTTTTGGATCATTGGAGTTGTGTGGCATTAGCTCTTCATTTATTTTATGCAAACCAACATAAGAAATTGTGGGCAGTTATGCTTAGTGGGCATCGTGGCTTTATGCTTGGCGGTTGAATGTGGGCGTATGGTTTTGTTTTCCCTGTCTGATGAAGAAGTAATTATTTTTTGCAGACTTTAAGCATGGGGGCTATTCGTATATAGAGGGCAGAGTAAGTTCGATAGAGAAGAAGTGGAGAAGGCCAACTAGCTGAGAGGTTGTCAGTTCAAGAGAATTGATTTGTTGCTAAAAGATAATCGATAGACATGGAGAAAGCGAACGATTAAGATAGGGGAATGAAGGTCAATGGTGAATTAGTGCTAGTGGAGTGGTGATTAGAAAGAGAGATCGACGAGAGTGATAGAGTAGTTTTAGAATCATTGTATTTCTGCATAGGAGGAGGCCGATCATAGCAGGTAGTAGTTAGTTGTTCATCATGATTTGGATCCTTGAATAAGATATTGTGTAAAATGTGAAATCCTTCTTGATTTCATTATTACGAAGAATTGGTCCATTATATTCCTTCTGTCTTATGTATTCTATGTTGTTGATCTTGTTATTTCCTATCATTGAGAAGGAATTGCCTTATGTTTTCTGTCACTATTTTTGAATTATTGCTTTGATTTTGGTATTCCAAAAATGGGTTTTAATCTGAATCTGTGAGTTCTCCCATCTAGTGGTATTAGAGCTTATGTTTGTAGAGCCGGTGCTATCAGCAAAAGAAGGTTAAACTCAGTTGTTGATCTCTTCTTTTGTTGCAGATTTGCTAAGTAGTACCCCAATACCTCCATACATTATTTCCAAACATATCAGGTTTTAATGAAATTATTTTCACTATTTTCCTATTTTATCTTCTTACGGTCTCTTTGGACTATTGTTTCCCTGATCTCCGACATAGGGTTTATCTCTTGCATCTTTGAGACAAAGATTGTTGATGGCCAAGCAACAGATTGATGGTTGACTATTGTAAGAATTTCAGTAGCTGTTTCCTTTTTGGTCCAACTTGATACATTGTTTTTCTTGACATTTCTGCAGGTATTTTGTCAAATGCTTTATTGTGTTGTCTTTGCCTCCATATTTTACATAGATGTTTGTTGAATTTCTTGTCAGTTTTATAGGGGTTGTGATGAGAACATATCTCTTTGAGGAATTCTATAAATAGTTGATATGTTGTAGCTATGCTTAAAATTTTTACATACATGTCTATGAGGGCTTCAAAATTTAACATCTAAAACAAATCCCCTACTCTTTATGGCAGGGGTAAAGAAGATGCTAGTAAAGGTTGTGGATTTTTCTCTGTCATTTTTAGGAAATCATGTAAGATTGTCCCAATTAGTGTGCATGGTGCCTCAGGAGAATACTTTCAACTTTTAGTCATTTCTCAAACTAACAATAGTCTTCTAGATTTATGGTTGTGTCATATCCACATGTGATGCTCCTTGAGATATTAGCAATCACATAGAATAAAGAGTCACTACTCTCCAGTCATATTTTAGATATCCTTGTATTCACATTACATTATCTGATCAATCAAATATTTGTGTTCATTTTCTTTTTCTTTTTGTTGATATGATGTAAACAATATGTTTGTAGACTTGCAGTCTAGGTATTGGTATTGGTAGGGCTTTCGCTTCTGCTTGTGCATTAGAAACAACCAGGAGAGCAAACAACAATCTATAGGATTGTTACAAATGCCACATTGTTTCAAAAACAACCATACTTGCCAATACTGAGTAGTTGAAGTGGATGCTCTAAAATGCTTAGGGAGTATCTAAAAGTCAACCAAATGATAAGAACAATTTTGAAGGCAAATAAAAAAGAACAATGGTAATCTACTGATCACAAAATAAGCAATTACACAAAAGTCCTAAATTACCTTAATAGAATAAGATGTAGGGCAACCATATATAGAGTTTTCAAGATACAAGTGAAATTATGGAATAGAACCATATTCAACAATAACCCAACTACAATAGTTATTAGTTAATGCATATAGGAAAGTTGAGATATACAACCATAATATTTAATAAGCCCAATGGGCATTACTATAGTTAGTCAAGAAATACTATTGCATGTTGAAGTAAATGTTGTCATTCTCCCCCATAATGACATTAGGAAGAAATTGAAGTAGATCTTTAAGTGTCTCAAACCTTTCGTGATCTAGAGGCTTCATGAAAGATATCTACTATTTGATCCTTTACACTGTAGTACACAATCTCGATCAATCCATGTTGAACCAATTCTCTTTAATCAAGTGATGTTGAATCTCAATATTTTTGGTCCTACTATGAAACACTCGATTCTTAGTCATTTGGATAGCACTCTTGTTGTCACAGTACAAAAAAGTAGGTTTATTTTGTATCTAGCACAAATCCTTCAATAGTCATCTCAACCACACTATTTAGCAAGCTGCAAATGTTGCAACTTTATACTCTATCTTTACTGTAGAAAGTGATACAGTTAGTTGATTCTTAGACTTCCAAGAGAATATTACAGAACCAAGACTAAAAACTTATAACCACAAGTAGACTTTTGATCATCTATGGATCCTACCCAATCTGAATCTGTATAGCCAATCAACTTACTATCCCCTAAATGCTGAAATCTAAGACCATAACTCAATGTCCCTTTGACATATTTGAGAATCCTCTTAGTTGGACTCCAATGTGTTTTCTTAGCTTCTTACATGAACCTGATGCCAAGCTCACTACATATGTGATATCTAGTCGAGTAGTAGTTAAGTAGATTAGACTGCTAATTAATTGTTTGCATAGAGTGGGGTCCACTAGGTCTAACACATCCAAGTTAGACAACTTAAGTCCAACCACAATGGGTGTTGCAACTGGTTTGCAACTCTTCATAAGAAATTTTTGTAGGACATTTGAAGCATATTTTTTCTAAGACATAAATACTCCATCTTTGTTTTGCCATACTTCTATACCAAGAAAATATTGCATTTGTCCCAAATCTATCATCTCAAATTCAGAAACCATAGCTTCTCTAAACTCTGTAAATAAAGATGAATTATTCCTAGTTAGATTAGATCATCAACATAGAGAACTAAGAAAAAAAATCCTTATCTTAGATCCTAATATAAATATTTGGATCTAATTGACTTCTTAAGAAACCTTTCTATTGTGGGTATGAGTCTATCCTTGAATACCATGCTCTTGGTGCTTACTTAAGACCATACAAGGCCTTCTTTAATCTGTAAACATAATGTTCTTTAGAAGGTATTTAAAAACCTTTAGGTTGAGAAACATACACTTCCTTATCAATATATCCATTAAAAAAGGCACTCTTTACATCTATTTGATAAATTATCCAACTCTACTAAGCTGCCATAGCCAAAACCAATCTGATAGTATCCATTTGTGCTACAGGGGTAAATGTTTCAGTGTAATCAATACCTTCCTATTGAGTGTATCCTATGGTTACCAATCTATCCTTATGCTTATCAATGTTTCCACCAAATTTATACTTAGTTTTGTACACCCACCTTGTACCAACAGTTTCCTTACCAAGAGGTAGTTGAAGCAAATCCCATGTGTCATTCCTTTCAATTATTTCTATCTCACTCTTCAGTGCTTCAACCCACTCTTCTTTTTCTTGACCTTGTTCAAATGTTTGTGTCTCATTACTTTCCATGATTTGAGTCATCAAAACATAATTCACTTTTTCTTGTGATCTTGTTCTCATTTTCTCAAAATTTGAATCTAACATAAGAGTTGATGGATGATTCTTTTATGTCCTCCTTTGATATTTTTGATACTTTCGTGTTCCTATACTAGAGGACTCTAGTTCATTTTCTTCTTCTTCTCCTTCTTCAACTTCATCAATCACTATCTCTTTTCCCTTTGTTTCATTTTCTTTGGTATATTTTGTTGCTTCATTAAATACAACATCTCTACTTATAACAAGCTTCTTTCCTATTGGGTCATACAATCTATATGCTTTATTTTCTAATCCATACCCAATATAAATACATTTTTGGCCTTTATCATCTAGTTTAGACTTTTTTCCTTTGGTATGTGTGCATTTAATCAACACACTCAAATACCCTCAAATGATCAACACTTGGCTTAATCCCAGACCATGCTTGTTCAGGAGTAATTCCCTCAATTTATTTTGTAGGACTCCTACTGAGAACATATACTGTTGAGCATATTGTTTCTACCCAAAAACTCTTATCTATATTTTTCTCCTTCATTATACTCCATTTCATTTCAACTATGGGTCTATTCCTTCCTTCAACAACTCCATTTTGTTGTGGAGTGTAGGAAGTAGTGAACTCTCTTTTAATTCCATGATTTCTATAGAAATTTAGAAACTAATTTGAATTGTACTCACCTCCATTATCTAAGCTTAGCACTTTGATGTTGTTAGTGTAGGTTTTTATTTCCTAGTTGGGTTATTTATTTTTCCCTATATTCCTAGGTTTTTCCTACACTTCTATTAATCTTGCTTAGGTTAATAAAGTATGTCTTATTAGGTGAGTGGTTGCGAAGTGTCACCTTCCTACATGTGAGCATCCATTAGCTATCTTGGGAAGATACTTTTCTATCTTTAGTCCGATAGATGGTTGCTCTTGATTGGTCGGTGTTGCCACCTCCTCCCTCTTCCTAGTCTATATAAGCATGCTACTTGGCTTGTATTTTGCATCTCTTGCTTTTGCATCCTCTTAATACTATTTTGCTTCTGGCATTTGCATTACTCTCTTGGAGACTAACTCTGTGTTGCTATTTTGATTTCGTATCATTTGCATTCATAGTTTAAAGATATCTATTCTTTGCACTAGTTTTTTGGGTTATTAATCTTTTCAGATTCTAACATGGTATCAGAGCTATTCTATGTGCAAGAGTAGATTTTAGTTTCCATATTTGAGAGATTTAGGGGGGTTAATTAAGTTTATTGTAGTTTTTTGAAAAACCTAGTATACTCTTCTCTTGCATCTTCAGATGATCTTGAGACTCAAAAAAGTTTGACGGAAACTTTTTTAATCTCTGGGGTTTGCACATGTGTTTTATGAAATCTGGGTGATTGTAGCATTTATGGTTATACTGGCAGCATTTCCAGTTGTTCCAACGCATCCAAAAGGTTTGAGAAAGTCAGATTTGGTTTTCATTTAACTGAAATTAGAGATCGTCATACACAGTTGTGAAACTGGGGTTTCAAGCTCAAATCTGACAACCAACTTGCATATTTGGTGTTTTCAATCAATATTGCAGGTTCCAGCATGCCATTTCTTGTCTTAGGTAGCCGATTCATCCTTTCCATGTTATTTTTTGGTTGTTGGGGTCATTTTTTGTAGCTAAAGGCATTCTGTTTATACTAGATTAACATCTTCTGTACATCAACAAGAAAAATGCCTTTTGGGTTTTGTTCGCAACACAGAAAAACCATCAAGGTATCTTTCCGTTTTTGTATGTAGTTTGTCTATTTTGTAGAAATGTGCTTAGAAAGCTATAGTAGGACCCCTCTCCATTGGCAGTTGCAGTTTTGAAGGCATTTTTCAAATGCTCCGTTCTTGCTCATATAGACTCCTTTTCCCACGATTGTTTTTTTGATTTTAGCTATTTTTTCGTGCTCTATGCACTAGTGTAGACATTTCTTGATTTTGATGCCAAGATTTTTTAGAAATTGCAGATTCTAAGTCATGACATTGCACAGTTCTGATTTTGGGAACTTCGGAGGATCATAACTTTCACATACGTCCTCGTATTGAGGCAATTCTTTTTTTGAAAGTGCATGATTTTTTGAGTAGATCGCAGTGGTGCTATTTATATTGTGCCAAAGTTGTATTTTTAGCATATGCTCTTCATGAGGGTTTTGTAATGCATTGAAATCAAGACCACTTAGTATTTCTTGCAAGTGGCAGTTGTAAACACACTAATATAAAGTGCCAAATCATATTTTCTTGGGGGGGTTCTTTGATTGAGTGAAAAGGGGGGGTGTCTTGGTTGGGTTCTCTTCTTTTTTACATTTCTTCTCTGCATTTCTTCATCATGGATCAAACAAATTTGCCCATCCTAACTCCATACAATTACTTTGAGTGGAAATAACACATGACAATTCACTTAAAGAAAGCTGGATTAAATAGGATAACTATGGGACTTGAAAATAAACTTGCTAAAGATGAAGATAAGCCTAAGTGGTTTAACAAATGTGATGAAGCATATGGAACATTGTGTTTGTCTGTTTCTCCTGATTTGCTCTCACATTGAGTCTTTGAATACACAAAATGAAATCTGGACAAAGCTAGAAAAACTATTTGGCACACAAGATTCAATGAGAGGTCATATGTTGGAAAATGAACTAATTAGTTTAAGTCCAGGCAATTTCAACACAATCCATGATTTCTTCACTAAATTGAAATCACTAAGGCTACAGTTAAAACAATGTGGAATTGAAAAGAAAGATGAACAACTGATTCTTAGTATTCTCTCTAAGCTAAGTTCAGAATATTCTGTGTTTGTTTCTACCTTCTACGCTACTAAGGGTGCACTTGGTACTCAATTCACCATGCCATCTTTAGATGATTTTTCTGTCAGTCTCACTTGGGAACAAGACAATCTAATCCAGATGGGCACTCTTAAGTCCTCTAAGTCACATGCCTTGGCTGCCAACCAAGGCACAAAAGAACAGACAGGACAAAGTAGTAACAACAATAGTAAGGATAAGAAACAAAAGAATAGCAAGGAGAAGAAGGGTCAGATACTGGTTGCTTCAAAAGTAACTAATGAGACTCAATCTTCCAAGGGTGACAAGACTAAGAAAGAGACAGTTCAATGTGCCTATTGTAAAAAACCTGGTCATGATGAACATAAATGTCTGAAGAAAAAAATTGATCACTTGACACACATTCTTGAGAAGAATAATATCAGTGTTCCTGAGTCTATCAAATAGAGTTCTAATGAGGGGTGTAATAAGGCAAAAGAAAACAAGGGGAAAGGAAAGGGCAAGTCCCTTGTTGTAGTTGTTTCTTCACCATCCACTTGGGTTCTTGATTTGGGTGCTTCGCACCACGTGGCTTCATCTAAGGAAGAACTTGCATCTTTGGAGCTGTGTACTATGCCTTCTATTTTGATGGGTGATGACACTCCTGTTGAGGTGTGTGGGAGAGGGTCTGTTGATGTGGGGGATGACACATTCCATGATGTTCTTTGTGTGCCCTCATTATCAACTAATCTCCTATCAGTATACTAGATCACTCACACAAGTTCAGGCAAGCGGGTTGAGTTCACTCCTAATTCAGTGGAGATTCGTGAGTTGCACAGTGGTTCTACAGTTGCAGTTGGGAGAGTAGATCATCAGTCACGACTCTATCTATTTTCTCACTTTGTTCCTGATCCTCCTTCGACTATTTTTCTCACTCATTCTGATGATGTGAGTAGATTATGGCATGAGCGGTTTGGCCATCTTAACTTCTGCTACTTGTAATAGCTCAACCAACAGAGCATGGTCACAGGGTTGCCTTCAGTTCAGTTTTCAGGTGGTGTTTGCCAAGGTTGCATTCTTGGTAAGCATCCTAAGGAAAAGTTTGACAAAGGGAAGGCATGGAGAGCTTCACAGATACTGGAGTTAGTTCACAGTGATTTGGCTAGTCCATTTCAGCATCCTTCTTTCAGTAGGGCCTGATATGTCCTCACATTCATTGATGACTTTTCTCGATATACTTGGTGTACTTTCTCAAATAGAAGTTAGAGGTATTTGATCATTTTCAAGACTTCAAAAATTTTGTAGAGAAGCAATCTGGGAAATCCATCAAAGTTTTGCACACTGACAATGGTGGTGAGTATGTCAACCATCGGTTTGAGAAGTTTTGCACTTCAGAGGGGATTGATTTGTAGCATTCAGTTCCATACAATCCTCAGCAGAACGGTGTTGCAGAATGGAAGAATAGGTCCTTAAAGGAAATGGCGAACTGCATGATTTACTCTAGATCTCTTGCACTGTAGTATTGGGCAGAGGCCATTAATTGTGCTTGTTATATCTAGAACCATGTTCCTCACCGAGCCTTGAAGGGAGTCACTCCTTTTGAAGCTTGGAGTGGTCAGAAACCATCAGTTAAGCACTTTTGAGTTTTTGGTTCTCTTTCATGGGCCCACATTCTTGCAGAGAAATGCAAGGCCTTGGATTCGTAGAGTAGACCTTGCATATTTGTAGGTTATCCTGATGGTGTGAAGGGTTATCAATTGCTCCACCCTACTACACATGAGTTGTTCATTAAGAGGAGTGTTCAGTTTGAGGAGGGCTCTTCGAGCTCACTTTCTATCACTTCTGCAACTCCTACTTTGACATTGGAGTCACTTGGGATACATGACAGATCTTTTGATGAGTCAAATTCACCTGAGTAGTCTTCTACCTCCACTTTCAATGTAGAGAGCGATTCAGAGGACTCACCTCCTTCCTCTCCTAGTCAGCATTCAGAGGTTGATGATTCTCCTCCAGATTCTCCATCTTTTGGTCTACTTTGGGCTAGATAGACCTTGCAGCCTACAGGTGATTGGGTTGGGGATCCATCAGACACCAGGCGGACTCATTCACAGTTTTAGGATGCTCCACATGTCTTCATTGCTACTACCTTAGATCCACAGTCTTTTCATGAGGCTTCTGGTAATCCTGAGTGGGATACAACTATGCAGGAGGAGTATAGTTCCTTGATGAGGAACCACACTTGGGATCTTGTCCCTCTTCCTAAGGGAAGAAAACTTGTTCGATGTAAGTGGCTTTATCAGACAAAATTTACAGCAGATGGGTTGGTTGACAAGCATAAGGCTCGCTTGGTCGCCAAAGGATTCTCCCAGGTTCCTGGGATTGACTACTCTGAGACTTTTGCACTAGTTGCTTGAATGAATTCCATCTGACTTATTCTTGCCATTGGTGCAGCTAATTGTTGGGAAGTACACCAGATGGATGTGAAGAGTGCTTTTCTTCACGGTGACCTTCAAGTGGAGATCTACATGGAGCAGCCAAAAGGGTTCATTCAAGATTCTTCACTTGTGTGCCGACTTCAGAAGTGTCTCTATGGCCTCAAACAGACTCCTCGTGCCTGGTATGCTAAGATGGACTCCTTCCTTCTATCAATTGGGTTCACTTGGTGCCATTCTGATCCCAATGTCTACATTCTGCAGCAGGATGATTCACTCCTATTTCTGGTTCTATATGTTGATGACTTGCTGATCATAGGGAGTTCTTCATCCACCATTGGGGCTGTCAAAACTGCCCCTTCACGATAGGTTTTTGATGACTAACTTGGGCTTGTTGTATTACTTTCTCAGGATTGAGATCTTTCAGTCTTCTTCTGGGATCACCATCACACAGTCCAAGTATGCTCTAGATTTTCTCTCGAGGTTTCATATGGCTGATTGTAAGACTGCTCTTACTCCCTTTCTTTCTGGAGTTAAACTTGAGGCTTAGTATTCTTCTCCAATTGTTGATGGCACTTTGTACCGACAACTTGTTGGGAGTCTCATTTATCTGACTCATTTGAGACTCGACATTTCATATGCTGTAGGCATGGTCTCTCAATTCATGCAGGAGCCTCATGAGTTGCATTGGAAAGCAGCCAAGAGGATCCTTCACTACATTTAGGGTTCTCATAGTTCTGGGATTCACTACACAACAAGCATTGAGCTTGACTTGGTGGGCTACATAGATTTAGATTGGGTGGGTGATTATGAGGATCGCAAGTCTACTTTAGGTTACAACTTCTCATTTGGTTCAAGTCCTATTTGTTAGTCGAGCAAGAAGCAATCTGCTATTGCTCTATCTTCTACTGAGGCCAAGTATCGGGGGGCTATGAATTCTGCCACTAAGGCCATTTTCTTCAAAATCTTCTCACTGAGTTTGGTATCTAGATCAGAGGACCATCAGTCATATTTTGTGACAACCAGAGTGCCATTTAGATCTCATAGAATCCGGTCCATCATCAGTGGACCAAACACATAGAGGTCCACATGCACTACATCCAAGAGCTCATCCATGGCCACATCATCGACCTTCACTACTATCTGACTTCTAAGTAGGTTGCTGATATCTTCACCAAACCCTTCACTGAGAGCAAGTTCCTTCTTTTGCAAGGTTTGCTGGGGGTGTGGGATGCTTCATCTTCTGGGGGGCTTCTTCCTCTCACTCAGAGTCCTGACTTTTCTCTCTTTGGGGGGCAATTTTATGTACATGGGTACCTCATAAGACTTGATTTGCTAGGACCCATTTCTACATCCACCTAAGCTTCGCTTATGCGGGGGTGTTAGTGTAGGTTTTTATTTCCTAGTTGGGTTATTTATTTTTCCCCATATTCCTAGGTTTTTCCTACACTTCTATTAATCTTGCTTAGGTTAATAAAACATGTCTTATTAGGTGAGTGGTTGCGAGGTGTCACCTTCCTACATGTGAGCATCCATTAGCTATCTTGGGAAGATACTTTGCTATCTTTAGTCTGATAGATGGTTGCTCTTGATTGGTCGGTGTTGCCACCTCCTCCCTCTTCCTAGTTTATATAAGCATGCTACCTAGCTTGTATTTTGCATCTCTTGCTTTTGCATCCTCTTAATGCTATTTTGCATCTAGCATTTGCATTACTCTCTTGGAGACTAACTCTGTGTTGCTATTTTGATTTCATATCATTTGCATTCATAGTTTAGATATCTATTCTTTGCACTAGTTTTCTGGGTTATTAATCTTTTCAGATTCTAACAGATGTGCTTACCACTTTATTTTTCAACCAAACTCTTGAATTCTACAATTTTTTCAAACACTTCTAATTTTGTAGCTACATAATCTACCCAAGTTTTTCTTGAGTAATCATCAATGAAGGTTAGAAAATACTTTGATTTATTCAAAGACAGTGTTTCATAGGATCACACAAATCCGTATGGATTATCTCAAAATTCTACTTAGCTCTACTAGATTTACCAATTGGAAAGTGAACTCGGTGTTGTTTGCCAACAATATATTCTTTACACACTTCTTTTGTATTTTCAATGAAAGGTAGACCTTCAACCATTTTTAATATCTTAAGTAAAATTAACCCACTAAAGTTGAGGTGACTATATCTTTGGTGCCAAATTTTACTTTCATTTATTTCACTGGACCTTAACGATTGGTTTCCATGAGTGAAATAAAGAGGAAATATCCTATCACATGTCATCCTTGCTTTTGCAAAAACTACATTTCTTTTTAGTTTATCTCTAATTATACACCCATCTTTATCAAAAGTCACCTGTAATTTTTCTCTAACATTTGTCCAATAGACAATAAATTCTTTTTGAGTGTTGGAACCAATAATGTTTCATTGATATGTTTTACCTCACCATGTAGACACGCTAAAATGACCATGTCGTCGAATCGCTTGCATTTCATAATCTGCCTAATCACCTGCATTTCAACGTTAATTAAATAATCTAATTATTTAATTAATTTCACCAAATTCTTCTAAATCACATACTTGCGACATTAATTCAGTAAATTCTCTTTATTTAATTAACTAAATTAAATTCCTCTATTATTCTTCCACAATTAAATAATTTTAATTATTTAATTCGATCCTTATCCTCTTTTCAAAAATCAAGTCCACATTAATTAAATAAATCTAATTATTTAATTAATTCATCACAAATTCTATCTTATCTATAATTAAATAATTTACATTATTTAATTAAATCAAATTCATTCTTCCAAATTTAAATTCAATCAATCAAATTTATTTAAATCCTCTCAATCTCTAAAAATAAAATACAATCAAATTTTTTATTTATTCTTCTAAATCATGCACACAATTAAATAAATTTATTTATTTAATTTGCTTTTAAATCTTCTAAATTAAATAATTTCAATTATTTAGTTACTTCTTCCAATAATATCTTCTCTAAATTTAAATAAATCAAATATTTATTTAAATTGTTTTTTCTTCTTAATTGAGTTATCTCCAATATAACTCAAGCTTTCTTGTTCATGCAATTAAATATTCCTAATATTTAATAAATCAAAATATCTTCTTATTCTCATGCAAATCTCTTCTTGTTTTAAATCACTTAATTGATTGTTATATTCTTTAATTAATTTATCTCTTCAGTTAACTCATTCTTCTATTCTTGATAACTCCTCTCATGCGAAAGAAAGCAAGACACATGTCTTTTTCTCATTCGTTGCACATTCCTCAACTGTTCTCCTCCGTTGATTCTTCTAAATTATCTGGACCGTTGATCAATTTTTGTTGAAATCTATATAAACCCCCTTCATCTCCTTCATTAAGTCTCTCTTCGATCACTTATTCTCAGGCATACTTAATAGCACTTTGAGCATACATCGTATCAATTTGAGCACCTCACGATCTCTTAACATTGATCTTTGAGCACACTGAGCACTCTACTTGCTTGTTGCAGCTATGGTTTAGCAACTTTATTGAGCAATCTACACTTATCGAAAGGGAACAATACAAATCTTGGTAAGAGATTTCATTTTTCTTTGGTTTGATGATAATGGCTTTTACTTAGATTAGTTAACTTTATGTTATTGGTTCTTGGTTTTATTACTTTTGATTTAATCAATTTATTCTCATACACATTCTAGCACGCTTGGTGGGACCCACTAATCCCTCTTTTTTTTTGAGAAATTGATTTTTTTTAAGTTACAGTATGGAACAACGCAAAACACACAGAAAGTTACTTTTGGCAGTATCCTAAAGCACTTTTGGAGTAGTAGTACAACGCCCTTGGATGATACTGAAGCACTTCTAGTAACACAGAGAAGCGCTTTTGGTAATACAGAACGGTGCTTTTGGTAGTATCATTAAGCGCCTTTGACACAATTAGGTTTTCTGACTTTGGTTGGTGTTTTTTTGTAGGGTTTTATTTATAAATATTCTTGATTTGTCTTTTCAACCGTCTTTTGATACTTCATAAGTTGACTTATTTAAGGGTATTTTCGATATTTGAGTTAACCCATCTATTCGCAACACCTTTTCAAGTTTGATTGGTTGCAGGATACAGATCTAGCAGATATTACTTCTAAGAATATTAGATCAATCATGAAATCCTATTTGGAGATGGTTATTTTGAGAAAAACTAACTTTTTATGATCTGAGACAGGACAGCGATTTCGGACACATAGTACAACGCTTTCAGCATCTCAGTACGACGCTACTGGTTCTTATTGAGCACTTCTGGTAATACATTAAGTCACTTTTGGTCTGCAACACATCACTTTTGAAAACATAGTGTAGTGCATTCGGTAAGAAAGTACAGCAATTTTGGTCAAATTGTTTTGTTTTTGCTAAACTTGTGAGTTTTTGTGGAACTAATTGACTTGTTGCAGCTTCTTATCACTCACACAGAGCAAATTAGTTTTTTCTAATATGTTCATGTAGGATGAGCATTGAAGAAATTTTGCTTATCTCACTAAGTCTTAGAAACATATTGCCTTCTTAAGGGATAATTGAACAAATCATTTTGGCAATCTAAGTCTTCGGAACATACTGCTTTTCTTAAGGGACAATGGAATGTATGCGAAAAACACCTCAATTTTCTATGGGACAATGGACATGAATGCCAAACACTTCAATTTCATAAGGGACAATTGACAACTACAATCGTGTGTGTGCCTAATCTAGTTGCACCTTATTTTTCTTATAACGGGACAATTGAACCTTTGTTTGACGTGCTTGCTCTTACATTTCACTACTTCCTTTAGAAGGGCCTGCTTTTGGATTGCACTTCATCCAAAAGGGACAACCCTAAGTAGAGTTTTCCTTTGAACCGCTATATAAGAGGGATAAGGCGAAAGCCAAGTCCTAACCAACGCCAGCCTTACCTTGTGGTGCCAAACTGAAAAAAGGTGTACTAGCTCTTTGTGGAAATGATTTTCACATCGAGCAAAGTGTTTGATACTCTTAGTAGGATTGGTTAAAGCTTTTAGTAGCTTGTCGCATTGCTCGTAAGGCGTTGGTCCCTCAAAGTTACTAAGAACCATTCTAGATAGAGACTACCCGATCTACCTCCGAACATTGCGGTAATCATCAGTGCAAGGGGAATGGATTTAAGCCCTTAAGATACTCACCATTGGCTCCCTTGAGAAGAGATAGTATTCACTTGGCCATAAAGCTCTTGTGACCTACTTGGGCTTTCCAAGGGGAGGGTGAGATATCCCTACCTATCGTCTCTTGCAAAGATACAAAATATCTGACACCTTTATGGAATGATATTTTTATCGACGGAGTATTAAGCTGTGAGCTGATCTACTGCAATGAAACCTTGTCTCTAGGGATAAAAAGTGCTTGTTATTGATTGCAATTGTCTTATACCTGTGGAAACATTGGGCTTTTTTTGTGAGCCTCGAACATACACTATCTATTGTGTTAGTCCCTTTTGCCAACTCTGTTTGCTGTGTTTTCTCTTGCCAAAGCAAAACCAATCAGAACCATATCCAAATCTATCAAAATTTGTCTTTTACAAACATCAAACACTACTTCAGTGCCTCTGGTATTACAACAGCTCTCCTTTGGTAGTACAGTAGATCGCCTTTGGTAAAGTAGTACCTCACCTCTGGCAACCCTACGTCAGTGCCCTTGGTATAACAGTAGCTCGCTTTTGGTCACCGTAGCTCGCCTTTGGTAGCTCAGTCCATCGCCTTTGGTATTACAGTAGCATGCTTTTGGTTGCACAGTCCTGTGCCTCTCATCAAACAGTATGGCACCTTTAGTCCAATAAATTGTGCATCAGAGTTTGTCTTTTTCAGGGTACAAGCAGATTCTCAACATTACCCCTTTTTATCCTAGTGTATTCCATGGTAACCACTAGGCTCCAGCAAACTATGAAGTCCAAGCAAGTTATCCCTAAGAAGCGCAAGTCACCTCCTCACACACCGCAATCAGGCCGTCTCAACATTACTCCCAAGGTTACTCCTAGAACACATGCGGAAAGATCTACCAATTCTCCAAGCATGCCGCAACTTGACCAACCAAATAATCTTCAAGAAAGAAGAATCCCCTTGGTAAGTACACCTCACTATACTACCGGCTTGCCTCTAGATTTTGTTCCACAAGGTTATACTGCAGATCTAGCCCCATCTCAAGAAGAGCGACACTTTGAAATAGGTCAATCCTCTCAAGAAGATGGGCAAGATCTTGATGAATTCATACAAGACCCTAGAGCCATAGCCACTTTTGACAAAATCCTTAGTGAGAACCAAGATCATTTATTTCACTTGCTAGCAGAGCAAGGAGCCAAATTACCCAAAGGTTGTGATCTATCCACGCTTAGCAAGCCAAACAACACCCAAGACACCATAACATCAGTCCAAACCATGTCAACAGTGACCACACCCTTACTCGAACAAGGCTCACAAGGGAAAATGATTGCACACTATAAGAATCCCCTTTATCAAAACCCAACAAGAGAAAGACCCATATCACCACTTTTGACTCCTATGGAGATCTACAAAAAGCAACAAGAGACCCTCCAATGTCAAGTAGAACTAGCCAAACAAGCCGTGCTAGCTCAATCGAACATACAACAACCTCCTCAAGTGTCCACACCAATGGCAAGTGGAATATTGGTTACCCCGTCACGAATAGGTTTCCCACCAAATTACAATCCAGGGAACAACTATGTAGCCATGCAACAAGGGTCTCAACAAATACCACCTCCTATTTCATCAAACCTTCATGTCTCTCAACCAACTAGAGTCATGCAATCCCAACCATGGCATCCTTCTACGCTCATCATCAATCAACCTCAACCACCGCAAAACACTTCTACCTATGTCCCTCCTCCACCACCTTCATCATCGCTAAATTTCTTTCACACGTTGCCTAGTCACCATCAACATTCCCAACACCAAACTTCCCAAAGCTATGTTCTGCAATTGCAACCTAACCCAACAAACTTTAGCTTTTCTCCACCAAATTCTTTTCTTCAACCATCACAAAGCCAACATTCTTATCTAGCGCCACCTCCACCTCTTCCAAATCAAACCATCCAATTTCAACCCAATCTCAACCCAACGTACAACACGTCCGATCCTAACCAATCCTATGACCCTTATAACACCAATACGCATGGCTTACACTACAATATGCCATATGGGCAACAACAACCACTTCTAGGACAATAGGAGATGTTTCCAACCCCTCCCACAACAATGGAGCTAAAAATCATGGAAGTTCAACAACAATTGTCTGATCTTACGTTTGGCCACACCAAGAAGACCTTCTCTTTAGAGAAAGTGTGTCCTTACCCTTTTGATTGGTTGCTACCCATGATCCCTTTTCCTCAAAATTTCACTATTCCTAAGTTTGATAAATACAAAGGAAAAGGTGACCTAAAAGACCATCTCAGGGAATTCTATCTTGCTTGCTTCGAGGTCTCACATAATGACACATATCTTATGCATCTCTTTCCTCGTAGTCTTGGAGGTCAAGCTATAGAATGGTTCTCACACTTACCCACGGGAATCAAGTCTTTTAACGAGCTAGTAGAGAAATTTGCCACCCATTTTTCCTACAACGTAGAGCATGAGATCGCCATGACCGATCTATGCAATAATAAATAGAAAAATGGGGAAACTTTTATTTCTTTCCTTCAGTGATGGAGGCAAATGGCTAGCAAATTCCCATTCAAGATACATGAAAAGTAGCTTGTTAGCATATTTGTGCAAAACCTCAACCAAGAGTTAGGTTTCCACTTACAAATTCTTAGTGCTACAACATTCGACGAGATCACTTACAAGGGAATCAACATTGAAAAGGCCCTCATTGCTAAGGGTGTGGTCAAAATCTTCAAAGAAACGAAAGACAATGCTCCTCATCAACTGACACACGATAAACCAAAGTTTTGGAACAAGAATAAAAATATGGTCATCGATGGGGTGGTCGATTCCAAACATGTCCAAACATTGCAAATGTTGTTGCAACTTTCTAAACCAAATCAAGCTTCACCTCAACAGCGGCAAGAAAAATGCCAACCTTATCAAAACCAACAACAACGACAACAAGAGTGACCTCAACAAGATTACCCTCCGCGATGTCAATTCACTACCTTGGGAGTGCCCATCGAATCGGTTTTACAACAAATTTTGCAAAAAGAGCTCATCACCTTACCTGATGCTCCCCCATATGGAGAACCTATTTACAAAACTGCACGTTACAGAGACAATGAATATTGTGAGTTCCATAGGAGCAAAGGGCACCGAACCGCATCGTGCATGAAACTCAAGCACCTAATCCAAAATCTCATTGAAGGCAACCAAATCACTTTTGAAAATGAAACAGTAGCTCAACACATGAACAAGGACCTCAACATGTACAAGGAACAGTTCCCTCACCATGGTCAACCTCCTCCACAGGATAAGGGTAAAGGTGTCAATCATGCTTCCACTTCCTTTGACTCCATTGTAGGTCCTTTTGAAGAGAGTCCAGTGTCTACCCTTACAATCAAAGGCAACTCTACAGATTGTGTTGTTACAACTCGTTGTGGTCGTGTCACCATTCGTGGTCCTACACCCAGTCTTCCAGCCCAATCTGATTATAATCTTGTCGAACATCTAGGGAAAATGCCAGCACAGATCTCTATCTTGGACCTTCTACAGTCATCACCCGCACATAGAGTAGTGCTCGAAAAAGCCCTCTAAGAGTCTTCGGTTCCTAACAACATTGTAGTCACAGATTTCTGAGCTATAGTAGGTAACATTGCTTCACCCTACAATGTGGTCTTCTCTGAAAAGGACCTCCCATCCCAGGATTCGTGTCACAATGATGCCCTTCATATTGAGGTTCTCATCCATAAGTGCAAAATCAAACGCATACTCATAGATGGTGGTGCTGGTCTCAACGTTTGTTCTTTAAACTTACTTAAGCAATTGGGATACTCTAAATATCATGTCAACATTGATCAATGTATTACAATCAAGGGATATGATGATGCTAAACGCTACTCCGAAGGTGTTATCCACTTGCCTATACAACTGGGCCCTGTCATGCTTGAAACTAGGTGCCAAGTCCTTGATATTGAGCTACCTTACAACATTATCCTAGGCCATCCATGGATCCATGCAATGAAAGCTATCCCCTCCACGTACCATCAGTCTCTCAAATTCCCATTCAATGGTACAGAGATCACTATCCCAGGCGACCCTAATCCTTTTGAATTCTATCATGTCTTGCAAGGCAGTTATAAGAATTGCAACCAAGTGCCTCAAAATGACAAAGCCCTTGAATCCCCACTATATGTCGACCCTAAAAATCTGACACAAGCCTCTACAAGTGAACCTAATCCTCTTCCTGAAATCAAAGCGCACATCTATGATATAGGCTTTGGCACTTATGATATCTCAAAATCTTGTTGTGTAGGGCAGATGCCTTTATCCCTTAAATCTTACGGCCAACCACCCATTACCAAAGTCACTAAAAAAGTAGCTATTCCTCCCCCAGCATTTCTAACCCAATTCCAATAGGGAAAATTACTGGAAGAGGAAACTATTGAGGACGTTTCTTCTTGGCTCTATAAGGAGAAAGAACTAGTCACAATACCAGTCAAACAATATGGCAATGGATTAAGGATAGTAAAAAACATGGGCTATAAAGGCAAAGGTGGCCTTGGAAAACAGAATCAAGGAACAATGGAGCCCATTATTGTGACAAAGAAGCTAGACAAAAAGGGATTAGGGTTTGGTAGAATGGTACCACATGCCTTGGACATCGAGTATATCCTCGATGAGGTGGCCGAAACGTTTCCCACCGATTCGACGTCTACAAAGGATATCATCGATGACTCTTCCCTCCATATGACCAACCTATTTGCAGAATCCTCCATCTTTATGTATCATCCGTATCTTTAATCTCCACCACAAATACCCAAAATGTAACACTTGTCTACCCTGAACTTATCGATTGGGAACAATAAGGGTCCCCCGTTATAGATGTATTTCAGAATGATGAAGCTTTGGCTGAGTTCATGGGACTTCGGGATGGTATCCCTCTTGGAAATCATAAAACAGGTTTTGTAATGGAACTAGAGCCAATAGATTATTTTGGTGAGAATGCCAAATCCTCTAGTTGCAAAAGTAAAAATAAAGAAAGATCCCTAGGTGAAGACCGCACTGTGGCACCTCCTGATCACAAAATAGTAAAAACAAAGGATGTATCCAAAGGTGAAAACCCAACTGTGGCACTTGAGGATGGCGGATTTGACCTTCCCCTACCATCTAAGTATCAAGAGAAGTCAGCTCTCCTAGTGGAAGATTCTACAGAGATAAACCTTAGCACAAAACAAAATCCAAAGACCACATTCCTAGCAGCATCATTATCAGAAACCGAGCACAAGAATCTTAACAATTTCTTCTTACAGAGAACCATCAACTTTGCATGGACCTATGCAGATATGCCAGGACTAGACCCTAAGCTTGTAGTTCATTATCTCACAGTTGATCCAAAAGTGAAACCATTCAAGCAAAAGCTGGGAAAGATGCACCCACAGATAGCTCTCTTGGTAAAGGTGGAAATACAGAAGTTGTTAGATGCAAAGTTCATACGACCCATTGATTATTCAAACTGGGTTTCAAACATTGTACCTTTGTCTAAACCCAATGGGCACATCCGCATGTGTAATGATTTTAGAGACCTTAACAAAGCATGTCCCAAAGATGACTTTCCATTACCAAACATTGATATTATAGTAGACTTGACAGCAAGTCATGAAATGCTTTCTCTCATGGATGGATTCTTAGGCTACAATCAGATAAGGATAGCAGAAGAAGATCAACATAAAACAACTTTTACTTCTCTATGGGGTAATTATTGTTGGTGTGTCATGCCGTTTGGTCTAAAGAATGCAGGAGCAACCTATCAGAGAGCAATGACAGTGATATTCCATGATCTCTTTCATCATATCATGGAGGACTATGTGGATGACATACTAGCTAAATTTTCTAGGGCAGCTCACATACAGGTTCTAGGATAGATCTTTGACAGTCTTGAGAAATACCAAGTACGCCTCAATCCAAAAAAGTGTGTCTTTGGCGTAACATCAGGAAAACTATTGGGATACATTGTATCTCGCAAAGGTATCGAAGTGGACCCCACAAAAGTCAAGGCTATAGTGGAGATGCCTCCACCAAAGAACCTCAAAGTATTAAGGAGTCTTCAAGGAAGGTTGCAATCTATCAGGTGTTTCATCTCACAGCTAGCAGACAAATGTCAACCATTTCAACACTTGCTCCGAAAGGATGTCTCATTTCAATGGGATTATAAGTGTCAAGCAACATTTGATCAGCTCAAAGAGTATCTAGCTACACCTCCTATATTAGTTCCACCAGTTGCGGATAAACCTTTGATATTATACATCTCAACTACAACCTCAGCCCTAGAGGCCTTGTTAGCACAAAATGATGAGTCAGGAAAAGAGCATGCAATCTATTATATCAGTAGAACTTTGGTGGGATATGAACTCAATTATTCACCAATGGAAAGAGCTTGCTTAGCAGTAGTGTTCACCTCCCAAAAGTTGCAGCATTACATGTTGAACCAACACACAAATCTTATAGCCAAAATTGATCCCTTGAAGTATTTACTAGCAAAAGTAGCTCTTACAGGCAGACTAGCTAAATGGGTCATGATCCTTAGTGAGTTTGACATTAAGTACATGGATCGTAAAGCAATCAAGGGACAAGCCCTAGCAGATCAACTAGTAGAAGCACCCATGCAAGATACACACCCTATGGTAGCAGACTTTCCATACGAGAATCTATTCACTCTTTCCAACTCAATAATGTGGAAGTTGTACTTTGATGGTTCCTAGACACAACATGGATTAGGGGTCGGCATCTTATTTGTCACACCTCAAAATGACTATATTCCTAAGTCATATCAGCTTGCATTCCCTTGCACCAATAACATTGCTGAATATGACGCTCTCCTCATAGGTCTCAATATAGTAGTTCAATGGGACATCACAAAGTTACAAGTATATGGAGACTCACAATTAGTCATTCGCCAAGTCACAAATGAGTACCAAACAAAAGATGAAAAGTTGGTCCCCTACAAGCAACTAGTGGACGCCTACAAACCACACTTCTCTAGCATCACATTTGAGCAAATTCCATGAGAGCATAACAAGGCTATAGATTCTATGGCTTCTGTAGGGTCACTTATAGACATGGTTGTAAATACACATAAATGTGAATTCTTGATCAAGTCATTGTTGATACCAGCCGTCGACGTTCTAGTTACTTAAATCATCTATAAACTTGTTGGTCCCAATTCCCCATGGTACGAAGATATCTATGAATACCTTAAACACAATACCTTTCCCTCTGATCTATCATCCACCCAACGCAAAACCCTTATTCATCGATCCTCGCGTTACACCATTTTGGGTGATACACTATATTGCCGGAGTCTCGATGGTATCCTCTTACGATGTCTTAACGTGGAAGAAGCTGAAGCTACCTTACGAGACATACACAAAGGTGTCTATGGCACACATTCTACTGGTCCTAATCTCACTAAGAAGATACTCAGAACAGGTTACTACTGGCTTACAATAGAGCAAGATGCAATACAATTTCCTAAGAAATGTCTACAATGTTAGCAGCATGGAGATTTAATTCACGCACCAGCTCATGAATTACAACCTGTGACAACTCCTTGGCCTTTTTCTCAATGGGGTCACGACCTTGTAGGACAAATCCACCCATCCTCTTCCAATGGCCACAAATTTATCATTACCGCCACTGAGTATTTCACGAAGTGGGTGGAAGCCATTCCCATGACCTACATCACCAGTAAGCAAATAGCCAAGTTTATCCTTAACTACCTCATTTGCCGGTATGGTATTCCCTAGGCCATTGTCACTGATAATGGGCGACCATTTAAGAACCAAGATGTCTATGCCTTGTGCACACAGTACAATATCCAACATCGCTTTTCAACTCCCTACTATCCACAGAGTAACGGCCAAGCTAAGGCTTCCAATAAAACCATACTCAAAATCCTCAAGAAGACAGTCAATGAAGCTGGTCGAGATTGGCACCTACAACTCAATCCTACCCTATGGGCCTACCGCACTAGTATCAGAACACCAACTGGTGCCACACCTTATGCCTTGGTCTATGGCTCTGAAGCCATCCTACCTATAGAGGTCGAGATCCCATCCCTCAGAGTAGCAATGCAGGACTTGATTAATGGAGAGAAGTATCGCACTTCCAGATTAGCCGAGCAAGAACTACTAGATGAGAGGTGCCTTGCAGTGCTTAATCACCTCCATGTCTATCAAAACCGCCTCAGGCGTAATTACAACAAAAAGATCAAAGAAAGATGGTTTCAAGTTGGTGATCTTGTCCTTAAAGAGAATCAGAGAAATCAAGCAGATCGAGAAAAGAAGGGAAAGTTTGAGCCTAACTGGTTAGGTCCCTTTATTGTGACAGCAGCATATGGATCAGGAGCTTATACTTTAGCTACACCTGACAGCATTCCTCTGGATGAGCCACTTAACAGTGTCCATCTCAAGAAGTTCTATGCCTGATCCTTAGAGTATTCCAAAAAAAAAAAAAACACACAAAAAAACAAAAAAATTCATCCTCTGGTGAAAACCTGGTAAACAGGCACCTTAGATAAGTACCATAGCGAAAACCTAGCAAACAGGCGCTATGTGTAGAGTCAGGATCCATCGTCTATCAAGTCTGTTCATTCCATTTCCATGTCACAACACACTGCATCCCACCATCCATAATAAAACCATTGACCTTGTTTGCATTTCCATCTCCCTATCTGGTATAGCTTGGAAATTTGTCAATGACCATCATCGTCATCCCGCGCCTTGATTTGTGTTAGCGTATAACTGTCTTATCCTAGGTCAACACTTTCTAGGTCTTCTTCGTCAGTCACCCACGCTTCTTCCTCTACCAGAATGGGGGCAATTCCTCCCTTAACCTAGGTCTAAGAGGGGTTCCTTGTTCGTGGTTCGCAAATCGCTTCAATTTTTCTCCTTTCCTCAGATAGCACCCTTTAACGAACACATCACTCCTACGATAAGGCTGTTATCTTCTCAACATTTTTTCCTACATCATCACACCAACCAGAACTACATATTATCTCATTTCAATCTTAAGGTACCTTGATCCCATGGATATGGGTATGTAGGCAGTCTGGAATACAAAGTAAGTTTCCAGTGCTCAGGTATATAAGATCTTCTCCTCACCACCTTGACCCATCTCATCACTCTATCCAAAACTACATATTATCATTTTCCATCTCTCCTTGTAATGTGCCTTGATCCTGTGGACACAGGGCATGTAGGCAGTCTGGAATACGAAGGATGTATCCAGTACTCAGGCACATACGATTCATCATTCTTCACCCATCTCAATCCATTAGCATGTCATCTTTCTAGTCTTCCATTTATTAAGCTCCATTCACCTCGACTTGACTAACTCAAGCAGCAAAGCAACAAACTGGCGCATCCTTTCAAAGCAAAAGTTCTTAGCAAACCTGAAGCCAAGCAACTTGCTTCCAGAGTCGTATACTGTCATACTATTCCGATTGCCAGCATCAACTAAATCCAACTTAACCAAAGCACCGGATCCACAGGTTTGTCTTCTATAGAATGTTCCATTGTCGAGACCAACACACGCGTCTCCTATGACATGTGGCATCTCCTGTAGCAAGACATTATCTTTTTAGGTAGATAGCACCCTTTAACGGACACAGAGTTCCTACGATAAGGCTGTTATCTTTCCTATTCAATCTATCTTGAGCAACCTCTTTGGCAAGGGAATATGTTGGGCGTATGTTTACTTTGTAAGTCAGTCAATTTACTTTTTGGTTTATCTTTTGTTCCTTTTCCATTACCTATTCAAGGCTATCTTGATTTATCTATAATCTTGGTATGTTGCGATGCAGTACGAATTGGGGGCATAGTCATTGCTTTTGTATGCTGTGTTTGAGGAATGATCTTTAGCATCTTTCCTGACAATATATTTATCTTGTGTGTCGTACGACCTAGCATCTTACATATCAATATTCTTCTTGCATTTACATGTATTGAAGTGTATTTTATGTTCAAGACTATGGCTCATTCACATATACCAACAAGGTCATATTTTGTCTAAGAGATCTAAGTTCAAACCGCTTGCTTGCAGAGTCAATGTCCACGCACTCAAATATTGTAGCACCTTGGTCTTTTATACCTGGGTGGTGAACTATCCACATGCTAAATCAAAAATAAGGATTGCTCTTTATATACAATTGTGAAACCAATGCAACAAGCTTATCATTCATCCGTTCACACAACCTTTATATCATTTTCATTGCAAAGATCGATCAACAGTCCCAGTCTTCCATCTGCTCTTTTTCTCTTCTCTGGTGTATATCTGCAAAACCCACATGTTAGATATCACTAGTCATCACATCTACATCATGTCATCATAAGTCATAGCATCTATATCATCATACATCTATAAGCATCATATAAGCAATGTACATCATCACATAAATCCATAATCCTACATACATATCATCACATCCATGACATAAAGAGGTGTAGATATACAAGCATGAACATCAATGAGCGGAATAGATCATCATATATCTCATGAGAAGGTCATCATAATATAAAATGTGTGTGTCTACATCAATAGTCCATATATACATCAATATAGTACATCAAGGCTATCAAGAGCCTATAAAATATACATTAGGATGCACACAGGCATTAGTCCAAATGATACAAAGTGAGATACAAAATGATACAGTATACAAATATACATGCTCTAGCGGGTAGATCTGCCCTTCTGCTATGGCGCCTGGCCTCCACCGATGCTCGGTGCAGGTCCCCCTGCTGCTCCTCCTCCCCCTGGTGGCACCCCTAGTCCTCTAACTGAGGACAGTGATTGCCCTGTCCTGTGGGACTTGGATGCCTCGGATCTGCTCCTATCTCTGTAGCTGGGTGCCTGCTAAGCTGCGGACACCGCACCTGCATAGAGCCCCCTGTAGTACTCCAGCTCTCTCCCAGCTGACACTAACTCTCCCTACACGCGGATGAGCTCGCTGTATAAGGTCCTCTAGTTAGCACCCAGTGCATGGTGTGCCTCATCTCTCTCCCACCTCACTCTATGGAGTGTGGCCTCTATTGTTAGCCATGGTTGTACCTCTACATCCCTTTCCCTCATAGCCTGGGCTAGTTGGCCATCATCCCCTACCGGTGCGGGTGTTGTCTGTGCCTGTGCCTGCACCGCTACCTGTACCTGAACCTGCACCTAGGCCTGCATCTGTGCCTGTAAGTGTGCCAGGGCTGTCTGTGTTGCTACTGCCACCTGTGTCTGCACTTGTGCTATGGCCTCGGCCTATCTCACCTCTGCCCTAGCTACATCCTTGTCTCTCCTCAGTCATACCATCCAGAGCTCTAATCGAGTCCTTTGGGCTATCTCCTCCTATAATAACCGCTCAACCCTCTCCAAGTCAGTCTCTACGACCGGGTCCTCTGCCTCCACCATCTCCACGTCTACCTGCTGGCCGCTGGCCTCTCTAACTACCTGCTGTCTCACCTCTCTAGCCTATCGCCTCATCCAGGCCTCTACACCTAGGACTAGTACCTCCCCCACTACCCCTGCCACACCTGGTGTAGTCAATCTCACAGGCCTGTGTGTCTGCCAGTACCTGTCATACTCTGGCAGTGTACCTGGGTCTGCCAATCCTGTATCCCAATCCCATCTCACGGGGAGAAGTCCCCGTACCTCTGCTAATGTTGTAGCCACTGGAATCTCTGCATCCCAGTCCCCCACCTCTCATCATGTCTTGGCATGGGTCGCCTCTCCAACTGGTAATCCCTATGGTAATCTGAACTGCCTAAGTACCCGCTCTGGCAGGTATCTCTCAATAGTATCGGTCCATCTCCCAAATAGATACTGAGCCTGTCTGCAGTACATCAGCTGCTCATGCTCATCCTCCCAATCCTTGCAAAGTAGCCATGGCCTCCAAACAAAGAGGTCCATCTCGTCGATCTGTCACCTCAAGTGGCTAACAGATCCCAGCCTCCTATGTGTAATGACTCTCTCGTACAAGAATGCATAAGGTTCTCCCCTCCCCCGCTGGCCCTATGTCATGGGTCTGATCATAGGGATATGCTCCCACGCCCACACCTGTAGAAGTGTCACCCCTGTTGAGAGACTCATGCCTCTCCTGTACACGCAGTGGTGCATGTTGTGGTACAACTATCCCAACACACATGGGCCCCATGCATATTGAATGCCATGTGTGAGCATCCTAGATAGTATAGTGCCCCATCCAACTGATAATCCTCTAGATCTCCTGTCTGGGCATAAGAAGCTGCCAATTAGTGACGCCACTATCCATCTGATCCTGTCGCAGAGTCTCAGGACGTCTGCCCATCGAATCTCCCTGCCATCTATCCTCAGGTCATCTGTGCAGAAGACCTCTACCAAGCTTGCCTCGCCCCGTGCCAGGTCAAAGTCCACTCTCTCTCCATCAATCTGAATCCTTAGGATGCGATACACGTCCTCCAGTGTCACTGTGGCCTCCCTTGTCGGAAAGTGAAATGTGCCTATCTCACTATGATATTGCTCTACAACTATTGTCACTAGGGCGAGATTCACCCTAATGTGTGTCAGGTGCGCAACATGCCATAATCCCACGTGCTCTAGGAACATGTCCTCCTCCCACGTCAGCTGTACTACCTCATGTGCTATAGGGTGGTGCCTCTCTCTCGACATCAATGGCAGCATGATCCTCTACATCCACAACAAACAACTTGTGAGTCAGTTTAACCATTCCTCTATAGTCCTGTCAACTTCTACCCTATGACGCAAAGCCCTAAGACTAGCCCTTCCCTTGCTCCAACCTAAGTAGTCAGCCCCTCGGTCAAACCTACCCATTGCATTCCTCTACCCAAACCAAAGGCACCTTGTTTTCCACAAGAGCACCCCACTGTGTTACCACAAGCACCTCATTGTGCCTACAAATGTGCTCTATTTTCTATACCAAGTGTGACTTGTTTTACAAGTGCGCTTCACTGTACTGCTAAACATGATTCACTGTGTTAGCAAAAGCAACGCATTTTTTGTTTGTCCCTTCTAATTGCGCTAACCTATCCTGCCAACCGCACTACACTGTATAGCCAAAAGCGCTGTGGAACTTTACCAACCACGCTGTGGCATAGCCTATAAAAACCAATAGCACTTCGTCTTTGCCAAAAGTGCTGACCTGCCCTACTAGACGCGCTACGGCGTGCCAAAGGCACCCTAATCGATTACCACTAGCACCATGATACCCTAAAGCGCTTTTGGCTAACCTAATCAACCTCCCTAAACCACCCTAAAATGATAAAATAAAATGGGGTTTTTGACCACTTACCGCTGCCAGAGCTCCTGCTGGCCTCCTGTACGTTCGCACTAGCTCCCCCTGATGCCTGTGCACTGGAATCGGCATCTCTCCGCACTGTCAGCTCCTGCCACTCAATTCTCTCTTCACTTTGCTCTACACTCTAATTTTAGAAACTCTTAGGGTGCAAATGAGGAGTGTGGTCCCCTTAGGACCTATTTATAGTGTCTCTCCCACTTTTTAGCCTCCCGCCCTCATTTCTTCTCTTCCCACCCATTCTTTTTTTTTCTTCTACCTTCTCGTGCATGCTTCTAGTCGAGTGTCAACCCAGTCCTTCTACTGCTTCCCTGTCTTTCCTCTCGAGGGGGCATACGCTGGGGCAACTACCCACACTGGGCCATCAAAAATTGTATCATATCTTCAACAATTACTTTCTTTGACGCAACGCTATAAACTGCATTGCATCAAAGAGGGGCAAAATGTAGACACCCTAAAATGACCATGTCGTCGAATCGCTTGCATTTCATAATTTGCCTAATCACCTGCATTTCAACGTTAATTAAATAATCTAATTATTTAATTAATTTCACCAAATTCTTCTAAATCACATACTTGTGACATTAATTAAGTAAATTCTCTTTATTTAATTAATTAAATTAAATTCCTCTATTATTCTTCCATAATTAAATAATTTTAATTATTTAATTTGATCATTACCCTCTTTTCAAAAATCAAGTCCACATTAATTAAATAAATCCAATTATTTAATTAATTCATCATAAATTCTATCTTATCTATAATTAAATAATTTACATTATTTAATTAAATCAAATTCATTCTTCCAAATTTAAATTAAATCAATCAAATTTATTTAAATCCTCTCAATCTCCAAAAATAAAATACAATCAAATATTTTATTTATTCTTCCAAATCATGCACACAATTAAATAAATTTATTTATTTAATTTTCTTTCAAATCTTCTAAATTAAATAATTCCAATTATTTAGTTACTTCTTCCAATAATATCTTCTCTAAATTTAAATAAATCAAATATTTATTTAAATTACTTTTTCTTCTAAATTGAGTTATCTCCAATATAACTCAAGCTTTCTTGTTCATGCAATTAAATATTCCTAATATTTAATAAAGCAAAATATCTTCTTATTCTCATGCAAATCTCTTCTTCTTGTTTTAAATCACTTAACTGATCGTTATATTCTTTAATTAATTTATCTCTTCAGTTAACTCATTCTTCTATTCTTGATAACTCCTCTCATGCAAAAGAAAGTAAGACACATGTATTTTTCTCATTCGTTGCACATTCCTCAACTGTTCTCCTCCATTGATTCTTCTGAATTATCTAGACCATTGATCGATTTTTGTTGAAATCTATAATAACCCCCTTCATCTCCTTCATTAAGTCTCTCTTCGATCACTTATTCTCAAGCATACTTAATAGCACTTTGAGCATACATCGTATCGATTTGAGCACCTCACGATCTCTTAACATTGATCATTGAGCACACTGAGCACTCTACTTTCTTGTTGCAGCTATGGTTTAGCAACTTTATTGAGCAATCTACACTTATCGAAAGGGAACAATACAAATCTTGGTAAGAGCTTTCATTTTTCTTTGGTTTGATGATAATGGCTTTTACTTAGATTAGTTAACTTTATGTTATTGGTTCTTGGTTTTATTACTTTTGATTTAATCAATTTATCCTCACACACACACCATATTCTATTGCAACTGCAATAGTACCCTTGCCTTTGGTTCCATGAGATTGATTATCTCCTTATACCACTGTGCTATGATGCTTTTCATCCAAATTGAAGATTTTTTTCATTAGATATCATATGTGATGAACATCTAGAATCAATGTACCATACATTATTCTTACTAACATTTGTATTGAAGTAAGAAATAACCAAAATTTGTTTATCTTCAACAGTATTGTGAGTGTTACACATATGGTTTCTAAGGTTGTCATTAAAGTCAACACTGTCAAAAGGTTGTCATTGATATCAACACTGTCATGGATGTGTCATGGTGTTCATGGTTGGATGTCATGTCCTATCCGGTAGAGAAGATACAATTCATGGTTTGATGTCATGTTGAATATGATGTGGTTACTAAAGTTCATGGTTGGATGTCATGCCTTGATCAGTGTAGAGTTGAGTATGAAGTTACATTAATATGGGAATTAGTAGCACTAAGATGATTAGATGGGTTATTGATGTTGAAGATGTTACTGGTGGTCTGAAGCATAGTGTATGATGAGTATGAAGTTACATTAATATGGGAATTAGAAGCACTAAGATGATTAGATGTGTTATTGATGTTGAAGATGTTACTGGTGGCCTGAAACATAGTGTATGATCTCTCCTACAATTTTTCTTAGAATGCATATGTTGATACAAAGAAGGTTTAGCCTCTGGAAGTTATTGACAATTTCTGCTATAGGATGACTTCCTTTGAAGACTGTCTAAGAGATTGCTCCACATTCCTCTACATTAGCAATTATGGCTATACATTTCTAGAACTATGTTCAAGATGCAGTGAAGGTGATAATTCCAAAGTTTCAGATCATCTATCCTTCCGCTATGAAAGTTTTGCATGATAGAGTACCAACATGTGTTCTGGAAGAACAAGGTGGTGTTGAAGGCTTATTGGAATTCTCCACATTCCATTGGATGTGAATGTTTGCCTTTGTAGTTTTGTGGAAATGTTTATGGATGTCCATTACTTGCTTCCTTGTAGTTTCAAGTTTCTTGGTGGTCCGTATGCTTAGTTTTTCAATGATAGTATGATGCAGTGTGTTTTGGATAACTTATTGTTATCAGAGTTCATGGATGAAGATATGCAGCATCAAATATTTGATGTATGGAGGTAAAGGAGTGTTTGGAGATCCTTTATGAGTCCTGTAGACTCATATGGAAGAGTTTCATGAAGATTTTTCTCATTTCTAGTACCGCACAAAGTTTTGAAGTTGTTGTGGTTGTTATGCTTCAAGTTTCGTATGTTTTTTCTTAAGGATGTTCTATTTTGAAATGAACGGAGTGTGCAGATGTAATTCCTTGATGTTTGATGCTATGAAGGATGTTTTGGACCTGGTTAAGCAAGTGTTGGTGTCTGCAAGTCATGGGTCTTCTATTGGTGTAGCGTATAGTCTTATTTAGGACTTGTCCTCTACACGTTTCATGTTGTGTGTTTTCTGGCCAACTTGTAATTGTATTTTTCATGTTGTATCTAGATGACAAGCAATGTAATCAATGTAATATCATGTATATATTGTAAATCAAATTGAGTTAGGTGAAATGTGGTTGTAAAGTCATTGAGAAGGGTCACAAGCAAGAAAAGGAGCAGAATGAATGCATTATGATGTGTGACTAAAGGAGAAAGAGAAGATGTGTTAGAAGTTGTCTTGATTCATCTTGAAGATATTTATGTGATAGGAAGGAAGTGAAGAGTGTGCCTAATTGATCTAATCATCAGAAGAAGTAGAATTGCAATCATCAAAGGTGTGAACTTCAATGTTAGTTTTTCAAGGAGTAGATGGGTTGTCATACTGTAATCTTTTATGAGTTTTTTCTCAGATCATGGAGTAGTTGCTTCCTTGGGTTGTAGCCCTAAAGAAAAGTCTATAGGGGGTTGTAGCTTCCTTGGGAGTGACCCTAAAGCAAAGTTTTCAAGGAGTAGTAGCTTCCTTAGGTTGTAGCCCTAAAACAAAGTTGTAATTTTTAGCTTCATATATTGTGATTTAATACTCACCTTGGTTTTTCCCTTCTAGAGTTTTCCATGTATATCTGGTGTTATGTGTTGATGTGCATTGTGTTGATCTCTCATGTTTATGTATATGCTATAATGCTTAAGACTTAATCTACTCCAACGAGTTTGAAGTTTGCTTAGATATTGATTCAGCCCCCTCTCAGTACTTGGTGTGTTCAACAATTGGTATTAGAGCCAAGTTCCTATGAAGGAAGCTTAATCACTTGAGGAAGGTCTAGAATGACACTTAGTGGATCCAACAAGATACCTAGGTTTGATGGAACAAATTGTGCTTTTTAGAAGCTAAGGATGGAAGCCTATATCAACTCTCTAGGGTGTAGTGTTTGGGACTTTGTCAAGACTAGTTACAAAGTTCCTGCTACTACTCCTATAGATCCATACGAAGGTAAGGAATATGATAAGAATGCCAAGGCAAAGTTTTCTATCATGAGTGGGTTACCTGATTCATAACTTTCAAAGGTAATGAGTTGCAGTTCTACTAAAGAAGTTTGGGTTAAACTTTAAACCATTTATGAAGGAGATAAGAAAGTAAAGCAAGTAAAGATGCAAATCTTCAAGAGCAAACTTGAGACCCTAAAAATATCAGAGGATGAAGACATTGTTGGATATATGCTTTGAGCGAATAAAGTGGTCAATGGCATCAGAGGTCTTGGTGGAGAAGTGAAAGAAGATGAGATTGCGAAGAAGGTTCTGAGATCTCTTCCCAAATATTACAATCATATAGTATCTGCTATTGAGGAGAATGTGGACTTGGATACATACATTATAGACAAATTGTTTGGTTCCCTTACCAGAGATTATTTTAGTGGTGAATCTTTGCCAATTGGCAAATAGTTCATATCCGCGAATTGGGAACTGATGAATACATTCCCACCGGTGGGGGGCCAATTCGCCTGATTTTTTTGGATTTTTGGTCTAATGCATTTTAATTTGCCACCCTATTAATTTTTGAGTCATTTATAGTTAGTACTTTTGCCACGATATTCTATGCGGTTCTAATGGTGATTCACCTGGAATTTCAGAGGCATATTTTAATTCACCCACATATTCACTAATATCATTAAATGGTTGACACACATGAGGACCCATTTCGCCAACATCATTAAATGGTTGACATGCACGAGGACCAATTTCACTAGCATAATTAAACGGTTCACATGTATGAGGACCAATTTTGCCAATACCATTATAACTCCATGCTTATCCGAGGGCCATATTTTCCTAGAAAATTACAACATATGTGTTTGATGGAGGTCCATTTCGCCTAACATTTATAAGTGTCCTAGTAATAATATGCGGGATTCACCAAATTATTACACCACCATTTGAAAATCCCGTAGTATTTGCCAAATATGCATTAATATAAATGTATTTGAAACTCTAATTAATTCTTTAGACATTTTGTTAAGCTCTGAGATCTCAAATTCTTGATTCATTTTGGATCATAGAGAAGTTACAGCTAGAGGCATTAGCGAGTCACAAAAAAGATAAGTGATCATTTCTTTATTATGTAATATTATAAGATTCATGTTGATTATTTATGTCTTTGTTTGGTTTCATTGAAATTTGTTACAAATGATATTGATTGAGTAGTAGTTAGAGTCTAGGACTAGGGAGATATCTTAATCTAGGACCCAGGGAATTAGGGATCTATATTCTATCATCTATGATTCCTTCTTGAACAAAATGACATTTTTTTTGTAGATTTTATTTCATGAGAGATGTCGAGCAAGAAGAAGTTGTCTGAGGGTGATGAAGGGAGGTCAAGGTCATTAAAATGGAGAAAAATAAAGTCATACTTTGGTAGTGTTGGCAGTTCATCTGATGGAGATACAACATCAGAACCTATATTGGTATCTATTGACTTGGATGACAATGCCATAGATGATATTCCAAGGAATACCCAAGGTAGCAGGAATGATGACAATGCCATAGATGATGTTCCAGGGGCAAAGAAAACCCAATGTACTGGGAATGATGAGAATGCCACAGATGATGTTTGAGGGAATACCCAAGGTAGTGGGAATGATGACAATGTCATGGATGATATTGATGTTCCAGGGAATACCCAAGGTAGCATGAATGATAATATGAATAAATCAAACTCAACAAATGATAATGAAGTTAATGAAGTTATTGAAATCAATGAAGATGAAGATCTTGTAAGTGCACGCAAGGGGAAAATAAAATCCAAATCAAAAAGGGGCATGATTGGGAAATATCAAGGAGTTTTCAGATTGATTGGGTGTCAAATTTCTCATTCATTGAACTGGTGGAGAATGCAAACAAAGATGAACCTTCCACAAAATACAAGTGTACGATTTGTAGTTGGAAATATCATAGGGAGAAGAGGTTGCAGCTAAAACTCAACACCATAGAAAATCATATTGGCAAAGTTTATGAAAAACAAATCATAGATGGATAGGAAAAATCAGTGATAAGATAGAAAATAAAGGATGAATGTCTTCATGTAAAGAATGCCCTTGAATATGATGCACATATGAAAAGAAAGGTGAAGATTCCTGCAGGTGGAGGTTTAATTGAAGCTTAATTTAGAAAGATGATGGTAGAAGCACAAATAGCAAAAACTATTCAGTTGGGTGTTATTTTTCATATTTTAACCAGAGGGTGTCCTATGATAGACTACCCAGAATATAATAGTTTATGGGCATTCCTAATTTTCCTAACACACATTGGTCAATAAAGAGTGGATGGGAATGGGCAATTTGTCTTGCTGATGTGGAAAAATATGATTTACAAGAAAAAATAAGAGTCAACTTTTATTGCATTATTTCTAGATGAAGTTACAACAATAGATAATACTTCTTGGGTATGTATGCATGTGTATACTATGGCAAATCATGTCTGCCAACCTCATCTACTCTTTATTTATAAAATGAAGGAGAATGCAACATCACAAAATCTATTTGAGATAGTTAAGAAATCTTTCATTGAAATTGGAGGTATGGATGATTGCATAATTGCCAAAAAGTTGGTGTGTGTAGGGGCGGATGGAGCTTCAACAGTAATGCAAAGTCATAGGAACGGTCTCTATGTAGAGCTACAAACTTCTATTTCACCATACATGATTGACATCCACTACATGGCCCACAGAATGAATTTAGAATTTAAAATGGTGAGCAAGTTTCCTGTAGTATCAAAAGTTGAAGATCTAGTCCATGAGTTCCAATCATACTTCTGCTGAAGTCCCAAATGGTTTTTGGAATTTCAACATTTTTTTGAGGGAGTAACTGTAGGAAACAAGCTTCTTAAGGATGTTGATAACAAATGGATCTCCTTGCATGAACCAATGAAAAGAGTTTTTGTAGAATATCAATCCTTGATTGGTGTAATGTATGACCATTGCTTCTCAGTTGACAGGGCTCCTGACCTCTTACATAGGTTAAGTGACATAGAGACACTCCTCATTTTAGTTGGTATTTTTCCCATGCTGGAGGAAATGAATGTGCTTATGAAAAAAGCCCAAGAAAGAACTATGTATATTTTTGAATATACTAAACCACGTTGAATGAAATGCATGACCCTCGATAATCTATATCTATCAGACAGATCCTTCATAATTCCAAAATTTACCACCTGGCACTTGATAACAAGTGTGATCAATCTTGCTAATTTTTTACAGTTTAATTATAGCGGGGAGTTATGTGTCTCTATAAAGGGATTTGAGATACCAATGCCCTGTTTTAACATGGTCAAGCATACTATCAGGGAAGAACCTATTTCAAGGGAATCTTTTGACAAGATTGTTATTTCTTTAAGTACTACTTTAAAGAATATTGTGAAATCTCTTTCCTCAAAGATTAGAGGTCGATTCCCTCATGATGAACTCCTTGAAGCCATGTCTATATTGTATTCTCAATATTGGGTCAACTGTGAGCCAAGTGATTATAAAAATAAAATAAAGACCTTAACAAATCATTGTTGTAGAAGTACAAAACTCGATTCATGTAACAAATAGAAGGAATTTTAAATCAAACTAAGCTTACAAAGAAATTAGGTCAATTTGCAACTTCAATGATTGAAGAGTTTAAACTCATAGAGGCTCCCCACCAAGAGGGATCGATAACAAAGATTTGGGAAACCTTAAGTCAAAGAAAAATATTACGTGATGCATTATCAAAAATTTTCAAACTTGCCGATTTATGTCAAACCATGATATTGGGATTAGTGGAGGATGAGATAGTTTTCAATGCATTGGGGTTCTTGAAGTTAAAGATAAGAAATATACTTGAAAAGAATTTGGAAAACTGCTTGAGAATGTATATAGCTAGACATGATATCTGAAGTTTTCCTTTTGATAGGGCTCTCGCGATCTAGAGGTCCTTATGTGAAAGAAAAGGGTTGTGCAACACTTCAAACAATAATAGCACAAATGACAGTGATACAATGAATACCAGAACCACATGTAGTGGTAGTGGTGTTGATGAGTGTAATGTCAGAAAACAATTCTACGCCATTGAGACCACTTTTGACCATTAACAGTGAAAAGTCCATTGCCCAAGGCCGTAGAAAGCATCTTCTTAATCATTGGAGACCTTCCATAGTCAGCAAAGTGCTTGGAAGAAAGAAGTTCCCTGACAAGCTCTGCATCGGTTAAAACAATTCTGGTCTCATAACCAAACCACATAATAAATTTCTCTCATGCACAACTATTAATCTAGACATAAGAACATAAAACTAAAATCCTTAAAAAAACAAAATAGAAATCTAGGAGAAAGAGACCATATATCCGTGACCACTTGATTATACAAGGGAAAATTATGTTTCTGATGTCATGATTTATGGAAGGAATATCTGTAAGCATCTGCTAAACTCTACCATGCTTGCAACATCAACAACATTGCCAATTATGAATTAGGGAGGAGGACCTTTGAAGCTCTATTTTTGCAGAGCTCTGTAAATCATCCATAGCCTCCATAAGTACTTTATCACAAAACCTATGAAGAATGGGCAGATCGCAACCAAAATTATGAGTAAGAAAGAATTTATAGCTACTTCCACTAATTCCATGAAGCCCAGAGCTATGAGAGTACAACATGAATTGGAACTTGGTATGGAAAGAGAATCCAGTTGTGAAAACAAAGCATGAGTAAAGTTGTGGCTAGCTATTCTTAAATATCATAACTTCAACAGTCAAAGGTCAATTTTAGCCAATAAAAATAGGACAAATGTTTACACATTTTTTAATTGTTTAACCATTGAAATAGATGATATTTAAATAGAGTGATTGTGGCTTCAATATTCTTATGGTAGACCAAATCCCTATGGTTCACATCCTATCTAATATTTTAAAGCTACAAGATGATTGACATTATCTTATCATATGAAAAAATTAGTAAAATGTTTTTTTTTTAAAGATGTAAAAACATCATTTCTTTCTCGAAGGAAAATGATGTTATGTTGACTTTTGATGAGGGAGAAAATACAACTTCTACAAGACATCCAACTAATGCATTGAATAAAGCAACTAATTTCACATTTAACAGAGGACAAAAGAGTTGGATCCAACATAAAATGTTGAAATATGTATTAAAATTAACAAAGAGGAAAAGATGTACTTAGCATTATATTTGATAATAAATGTTTTGTTGCAACATTTATTAGTTCCTGCCAACAGGTATACTTATGCATTGTTGGATGCAATTTATTTTACTTATTTAGCCAATGATCATAAAACATTAATTGTTTTTCCAAGAATGCTATAGTTCATAATTTTTTTTTTATCCAATAATTTAGAAAATGTCATTTATCTATTTTCTTATTGGTTCATGTTAGTGAACAGTCACTGCATAAATAAAATTATTATTATTATTATTTTGTGTTTCTATTTCAATTGATAAAAAAAATTATTGTATAGTTGCCTTTTAAATTATATGTGCTAACATTTCAACGCTATTAACACTCTTTTTCTCCCTAAATGACATTGAAAACTATGAAAATCGTCACTCAAATCTATGTGTTTACATGTGGAAAGAGTAAAATCTTATCTCCATTTTAATATCAAAAGACACAAACAATCTTTAAAAAAAAAAAATCTTATAGCGAGCTTGGAGCATCGACCATACCAAAATTAAATAAAATGAATATAGCCCATGCTATAAATCAAATCAAATGGACTTTATTGTCTTAAAAATCAATATTGAAATCAATAAGAGAAGACATTTTTGTAGGAAATCTTATCAAATCTTATCTATAATAGTAAGCGTTCATTGTATTTTTCTTTTTTTTTGATATGATGTAAACAATGTCATCTTCTCAAACTTTACATATTCAATTCCTCCTATCTATGCAGAAGAAGGTTAAACTCAATTGTTGATCTCTTCTTTTGTTGCAGAGTTGCTGAGTGGTACCCTAAAACCTCCATACATTATTTCTAAACATCTCAAGTTTTAATGAAATTATTTTTTCTATTTTCCAGTGTCATCTTCTTATGGCCTCTTTGGACTATCATTTTCCCAATCTCCAACATAGGGTTTATCTCTTGCATCTGTGAGACAAAGATTGTTGATGCCCAAGCAAGAGATTGATGGTGAATTGTGGTAAGAATTTTAGTGGTTGTTTCCTTTTTGGTCCAACTTGATACATTGTTTTTCTTGGAATTTCTTCAGGTATTTTGTCAAATGCTTTACTGCCTTGTCTCTGCCTTCATATTTTACATAGATGTTTGTTAAATTTCTTGTCAGTTTTATAGGGGATGTGATGAGAACATTTCTCTTCAAGGAATTATCTAAATAGTTGATATTTCATGGCTATGCTTGCACATTTTGCATACATGTCTATGAGGGTGGTTCAAACTTTAACATCTAAAAAAAAATCCCCTGCGCTTTGTGCCAGGGGCAAAGAAGGTGTTGGTAAAGGTTGTTGATTTTTCTCTGTTATTTTTAGGAAATCATGTAAGATTGTTCCAATTAGTATGCACGGTGCCTTAGGAGAGTATTTTCAACTTTCATTCATTTCTCAAACTAATAGTAGTCTTCTAGATTTATGGTTGTGTCAGATCCATATGTGATGCTCTCCAACCATATTTCAGATATCCTTGTATTCACATTATATTATCTGATCAATCAAATATTTGTGTTCATTTTATTTTTTCTTTTTCTTAATACGATGTAAACAATATGTTTCTAGACTCTCAGTCTATGTATTTCTATTGGTAGGGCTTTTGCTTCTGCTTGTGCATTACAAACAACCACTTGAGAGAAAAGAATAGTCTATACAATTTTTACAAATTTCCCACTATTTCAAAAACAACTATACTTGCCAATATTGAGTAATTGAAGTGTATACTCCAATATGCTTATGAAGTATCTAAAAATCAACCAAATGATATGAACAATTTTAAAGGCAAATAAAAAACAACAATGATGATCTACTGATCGCAAAACAAGCAATTACACAAAAGCCACAAATTGCCTTAATAGAAGAAGAGGTAGGGGAACTATATATAGAGTTTCCAAGATATAGGTGAAATTATGGCACACAACCATATTCACCAATAACCCAACTACAATATAGTTATTAGTTAATGCATATAGGAAAGTCAAGATATACAACCATAATATTTAATGAGCCCGATGGGCATTACTGTAGTTAGTCAAGAAAGATTGTTGCACGTTGAAGCAAATGTTGTCATTCTCCCCCATAATGACATTGGGAAGAACTTGAAGTAGATCTTTAAGTGTCTTAAACCTTTCATGAGCTAGAGGCTTCTTGAATATATTTGCTATTTGATCCTCTGTACTGTTGTACACAATCTCAATCAATTTGTGTTGAACCAACTCTCTGATGAAGTGATTTTGAATCTCAATATGTTTGGTCATGCTATGAAACACTTGATTCTTAGTCATTTGTATAGCACTCTTCTAGTCATAGTAGAACAAAGTAGGTCCATTTTGTATATGGTGCAAATCCTCCAATAGTTATCTCAACCACACTATTTAGCAAGTTGCAAATGTTGCAGATCTTTATACTCTAGCTCTACTATAGAAAGTAATACAGTTAGTTTTTTCTGGGACTTCCAAGAGAATATTGCAGAACCAAGACTAAAAGTATAACTAGAAGTAGACTTTTGATTATCTATGGATCCTACCCAATCTAAATTTTTATAGCCAATCAACTTACTATCCCCTAAATGCTAAAATCTAAGACCATAACTCAATGTCCCTTTGACATATATGAGAATCCTCTTAGTTGCACTCCAATGCATTTGCTTAGATTCTTATATGAACCTAGATACCAAGCTCATTGCATATGTGATATTTGGTCAAGTAGTAGTTAAGTAGATCAAACTGCGAATTAATTGTTTGTATAGAGTGGGGTTCACTGGGTCTGAAACATCCAAGTTAGACAACTTAAGTCCAAACTCAATGGGTGTTGCAACTGGGTTGCAACTCTTCATCTAAAATTTTTGTAGGATATCTGAAGCATATTTTTTTGAGATATAAATATTTCATCTTTGTTTTTCCATACTTCTATATCAAGAAAATAGCGCATCTGTCCCAAATTTGTCATCTCAAATTCATCAACCATAGCTTCTCTAAACTATGTAAATAACGTTGGATTATTTCTAGTGTAGATTATATCATCAGCATAGAGAACTAAGAAAAAATAATTCTTAGCTTAGATCCTAATATAAAGATTTGTATCTAATTGACTTCTTCAAAAACCTTTTTGTTGTAGGTATGAGTTTATCCTTGAATACCATGTTCTTGGTGCGTGCTTAAGACCATACAAGGCCTTCTTTAATTTGTAAACATAATGTTCTTAGAAGGTATTTCAAAACCTCTAGGTTGATAAACATACACTTCCTCATCAATATATCCATACAAAAATTCACTCTTTACATCCATTTGATAAATTGTCTAACTCTATTGAGCTGCAAATGCCAAAACCAATCTAAAGTATCCATTCGCGCTACAAGTGAAAATGTTTCAATGTAATCAATACCTTCTTGTTGAGTGTATCCTTTGGCTACCAATCTATCCTTATTCTTATCATTGATTCCATTAGATTTATACTTAGTTTTGTACACCCACCTTGTACCAACAATTTCATTACTGAGAGGTAGCTGAAACAAATCCCATGTGTCATTCCTTTCAATTGTTTCTATCTCACTCTTCATTGCTTCAACCCACTCTTCTTTTTCTTAATCTTGTTCAAATGTTTGTGGCTCATTACTTTCTATGATTTGAGTCATCAAAGCATAATTCTCTTTTGCTTGTGATCTTGTTCTCAATTTCTCAAAATTTGAATCTAATATAATAGTTGATGGATGATTCTTTTATGTCCTCCTTTGATATTTTTGATACTTTCTTGTTCATATTCTAGAGGACTTTGGTTCATTTTCTTCTTCTTTTTCTCCTTCTTCAACTTCATCAATCACTATCTCTTTTCCCTTTGTTTCATTTTCTTTGGTATATTTGCCCGCTTCATTAAATACCACATCTCTACTTATAAAAATCTTCTTTCCTAGTGGGTCATACAACCTATATGCTTTATTTTTTGATCCATACCCAATATAAATATATTTTAGGATTTTATGATCTAGTTTAGACCATTTTTCCTTTGGTATGTGTGCATAAGCAACACATCCAAATACCCTCAAATGATCAACACTTGGCTTAATCCCTGACCATGCTTGTTTAGGAGTCATTCCCTTAACTACTTTTCTAAGACTCCTATTGAAAAGATATATATTGTTGTGCATACTGCTTCTACCCAAAAAATCTTATCTAAATTCTTCTCCTTCATTATACTCCTTGCCATCACAACTATGGTTCTATTAGATTTCCTTCAATAACTCCATTTTGTTGTGGAGTGTAGGAAGTAGTGAACTCTCTCTTGATTCCATGATTTCTATAGAAATTTAGAAATTGATTTGATTGTACTCACCTCCATAATTTGACCTTATCACTTTGATGTACTTATCACTTTGTTTTTCAACCAACCTCTTGAATTCTACAAATTTGTCAAATAGTTCTAGTTTTGTAGCTAAACAATATACCCAAGTTTTTTGAGTAATCATCAATAAAGGTTAGAAAATACTTTAATTTAGTCAAAGACAGTGTTTCCATAGGACCACACAAATCCATATGGATTATCTCAAGATGCTACTTAGCTTTACTAGATTTACCTTGATTGGAAAGCTACTCGGTGTTGTTTGCCAACAATACATTCTTCACACACTTCTTTTGTATTTTCAATGAAAGGTAGACCTTTAACCATTTTTAATCTCTTGAGTAAAATTAACCCACTAAAGCTAAGGTGATCATATATTTGGTGCCAAGTTTTACTTTCATTTATTTCATTAGACCTTAATGCTTAGTTTCCATGGCTGAAATAAAGAGGAAATATCCTATCACATGTCATCCTTGCTTTTGCAACAATTGCATTTCTTTTTAGTTTGTCTCTAATTATGCACTCATCTTTATCAAAAGTCACTTGATAATTTTTCTCTAACATTTGTCCAACACACAATAAATTATTTTTGAGTGCTGGAACAAATAATGTTTCATTGATATGTTTTACCTAACAATATTATGTTACAACTTCAATAGTACCTTTGCCTTTGGTTCCATGGGATTGATTATCTCCTAATAACACTTTACTATGATGCTTTTCATCCAAATTGATAAACAAATTCTCGTTAGATGTCATATGTGATGAACAGCCAGAATCAATGTACCGTACATTATTCTCACTAACATTTGTATTGAATCAAGAAATAAACAAATTTTATTTATCTCCAACAGTATTGTGAGCATTTATCTTTTCTACTTCACCTTTTTTACTCCAACATTTTGATGCATAGTGTCCAAACTTGTTGTAATGAAAGTAGCAGACATTCCTTTTATCTCCCCCATTATTTCTACCTCTTCCTCTTCCTATTCCTCTAAAGTTGCTACTTCTTCCTCTGGAACTATTACCTCTTCCTCTAGAATTTATAGATTCACCTTTGTATTCATATTTATTTTGATTCCTAAAAAATGTGTTTCTTTTTCCTCTTATAATTGCTTTAGAGTAAGATTTCTTCATTACTTTTCATCCTTTCTTCAATAGTTAACAATAGTTCACTTAGTTCATCTATGTGCATAATTGTGAGATCTTTAGAAATCTCAATTGTAAAAACCACACCATCAAATTTAGGAATCAAAATCCTTAAATTTTTCTCAATGACATGTTTGTCATTCACATTTTCCCCTAAAATGTTCATTTGACTAACTAGGCCTTCTACCTTTGTTATAAAATCATTAATAGTTTCACTAGTGGTCATTTTTATATTTTCAAAAAAATTCCTCATTTTCTGTAATTTTTATAGTTTGTGCACCTTGATAGGTATTATTGAATATTTTTATGCTTTCTTAGAATTACTAACACCACTTATCCTAGGGAAAATTGCTTGATTAATTGCACCTTTGAATTAGAACCAAAACTTCATTATCTTTTTTTACATTTGTTTTGTATTCCCTTTTTGTTAATCACTTAATGCATTAAATACATTTGTATCTAGTTCTACATGCCCTACTTGTACAATTTCCTACAAATATTTGGATTTGAGTAAGGTTTGCATCCTAGTACACCAATATGTAAAGTTGCCCTCTTCAAACATAGGAATTAGCATGTTAGACATTACATTTCCTGCCATATTTTCCATAAGAGAAATGTGCACAGTAACTCAAAGGTTCAACACATAATCCTAGAGAGATCTCTACAAATAGATACTCCCCCTGTCCCTTTAAATAGGACCCACACACAAAAAAGATCTTTATCTTATTTTTTCTTGGTGAGTGTTAGCTTCAACAGATAATATACTTAATTACAAATAATTCCCCTATCACTTTTACAAGAAAGAATTTACTTTAAGAGGTTCAAAGTTAAAACCCCTCTAAAGAAAACTCCACTCCCATATTACATATCATTTATTTAGAAAGCTTTCTATGCACCTTTTTCCTTATAACCTTATAATCAAAAATAAAAAAATAAAAAAATGCAACATAAATGTTTAAAACCTTTTTCTAAACTTCAAAAGGAATAAAAAAAATTAAAAGGGGGAATAAAAAGCATTAAAAGTAGATCTTCCACATGGGGAAAAAGACTTAAAATCTTTTAAATATTTTAAACTTAAAACATGTAAAGAAAGGAGGGCAGTGATTAAACTAAGGAAATCAAAAATTTTAAAGTCCTTCAAAAAGAATTCACACTTCCTCTTTCTATGGCTTGTATGCTTCCTTCCTCAGTCTGAACACCTCCTTTAAACACCTCTTCACATGTCAATATTTCTAGAAACCTCACGCATATTCCTTGCTCATTGTAGATGCTGATGATAACTCCCACATGTAGCTCCTCATTGTCTTTCATGATCCAGCAATGTGATACAAAAAAATACCAATCACGGGTAGCATAAGAACTATACCTAATTTTATTTGTTAGATATGTTGTCTGCAACTGCTCTACTATTTCAATGCAGATTTAGAAATTGGCTTTGATACCAGACAAAGGGAAATAAAAAGCAACAAAGGTTATCTGCTGATCACAAAACAAGCAATTACACAAAATCCCCAAATTGCCTTAATAGAATAAGAGGTAGGACAACTATATATAGAGTTTCCAAGATATAGGTGAAATTATGGCACACAACCATATTCACCAATAACCCAACTACAATAGTTAATGCATACATGAAAGACAAGATATACAACCATAATATTTAATAAGCCTAATGGACATTATTGCAGTTAGTCAAGAAAGACTATTGCACATTGAAGCAAATGTTGTCAAATTTTACACAGTTCCAATTTGTGTTCTAAATGGGCCTCATTGACAACAATAAATTAGGTCTGGAAGTTGTAAGGTCAATAGTGGGTAAAAGGTAGTGCTGTACAATGTTGTCTTTTTGGGATCAATTGTTTATGCTTGTCTTTCTTCTTCACCACCAAGTATTGCCCTTTCATTGGAAACTCCAACATACATATGTATCTTTCTTTCATATTTTGGAAAGGTCTATTCATGGACAAGTATGCCTTTGGTAAGGGGTCAATGGTGGTTTGAAGCATTGTTTTGGTGATTCGATTACTATTTGTAAAATTATAAAACATTGTATCATCTTGTCAACTCTGTTTGTTGATTTTATATGTGAAAATAGGAAAATATTTGTTGCGATTTCAATCAATCACATTGGCAAGCCTTCATTGATCACACTATTATGGTTGTTATTTGCTTCATTGTGTTATATGCCTTTGATTATTTCTCACTTTCCCTTGTGTGTTGTGGCTTAGTTATACATTTAGAAATAGATTGTATCGTTGTATTTTTTGTAGTGATGTTATATATATATATATATATATAGACATTCTAATGTTTGACACAAGAATGTTCATTATCATAATAACAAGTATTTTTAGGCATTATTTTAAACATGTAGAATGCTTGGTGAAAAAATAATCATACCATAACATAAACCCAATCACCTTGGGTTCAAATCATCCTTCAAGATTAGTTGGTAGTGAGGTTAGATTCATTGTCTGCTTAAAATCCCCATTTGAACCAATATCTTTTCAGAAAAACATGTCAAGTATAGAATATATTAGAGTTGGATTTTTCCTATTTGAGGAAGATTTGTTACTCTGAGTACATGATACTTTTACGATTAAAAACGCTAATCAAATGAATGATTTTTTAAACAAAATCTATGGATTAGACTACGATATTGTTCAAATTTGTGTGTTTTTAAAGCAATATGTGCATCTTTTGAAGTGGCTTAACTTGGTTCTTTCTAATTTCTAATTTACAATCGGCAATTGCATTTGCTTGAAATTTTGTAAAGGATTCTCAACAAATCCATTTTCTCCATATCTCGAAATCATTGCACTTTGATGAGAACATACCTCTTTGAGGCATTCTATGAAATAGGTAATGTTCCTTCTCTAATATTATTTAGAATATAGATCTACAATAAGTTTTTAAAGAATCATTGAATTTAAAGGTTTCAATGTTTCCAGTTTTTGAAATGTCATTGTGAGTACTGCTTGGATTTATTTTTTTAAATGTTCCCGACTTTGTTTCCTATTAATATGCGACTATTTTATTATCCTATTACATCTATATTGACTTATAGTGAATGGTGGTTTTCTTCTAGACATGGTTGTCAAGGCCATAACCACTAAGACTTACCGCTAGATTAAAGTGGGACAAACTAAAATTATTAGAAACCATAAATTGACTAAGCATTAGTTGGTCACATAATGGAGTGAAAGCAATTGTGAATTTCAATGCTTAAACAATGAACAAGAGGTGACATATATAGGTGAGAGAGGTGAAGAGGTTGAGTCAACTTACGAGTCGACTTCAACACTCCTCTCAACAAGTGTCGAATGAGTGTTGACACATAGCTTGGAGAGTCCAATACAACTCTCCAAGTTTGACACCTGGCACCTAAGGTAGCTTAAAGCCATGTGCTTAAATATATTATTGAGAATAAGTAATATAAGGCATAGTTTAGCACTAACACCCCTCTTAAGCATAGCTTAGGTGAGTTCAAGAAAAGATGGGTCTCGAATACAAGTCTTGGTGAGGTACCCATGTACAATAGAGAGAAATGGGTCCCAGCTGCTAGCCTGGTGAGGTACCCATTTACAAAACAATCTCTCAGAAAATGGAGTAAGATAGAAAACCCAGTGGGAAAAAACTATCCTCCAAAAAGAGAGAAAAGAGAACGATTTAAGACCTTCTGAAAAGATGTCTTTTGATGATTGAAACATCATGATGAAGAACTCCTAAAGCATGTAGAAGTTGTAAACTTTGTTGATGATGGACTGGTGTTTGCTGGAATCAACGAATCTCCATGTGACATGGATCAAGATTTGTGATACAAAATACTGCATGAGTGAACATATGAACACTACTCAACTAGTGTACACAAAGTCAACCAAACTTTGTGAAGTTGATAATACAGATAGTACTATGGTTAGGACTACTAGAACCTCAAACTGTAATCCACTGAATTAATCCCCCCATATGAGAGATCAAAATTAGAAGGAAGGTTCATTAGGCCTTCCAAAAAGAAGATTCTACTTCATTGAAATAAGCATTAGCATAACATCATAGTCTCCCCTTAATGCTAAGAGAATATGAGTAGAAAAATTGAGATCGTGAGTGTGCAAAGAATGTAGAGATGTACAAGGTGTTCTCCAAGACTATGCTCCAAGACACACTCACATGAGGTGAGAATCAAAAATCTATGTTGTGATGGTATAGCCCCCCATTACACTTTATAATTTAGTTCATGTACAATAATTTCTCAAACTCCCTTCCTAAGGAAACACACATTGAGTTTTGTGGTACATTACGTGAGTGCATTTACAAACTTTATTTGCTATTAAGTTAAAAAAAGATGCATGAATTTGGAAGTTGTTTGTGTACCGATGTTGATGCTGAACTGTGACTGATGACTCCATAGATGCTACTACCATGAGTATTTAGGAACATTAATTCAATTTGAGATGTGATCCAATGCAAGATTTAGGTTCATTTACCATAGGCTCTCGATTGTGAGATATGAACTGATGAGAATCTGTTCTAAGATTATGGATCATTTACCGTGGGCTCTCAAAAAATGTTTGAAGGATCATTCGATCCACCCGTTTCTCAATGAAGGATCATTCGATCCATCTGTTTCTCAACCAAGGATCATTCGATCCACCTTCTTTTAGTTTGCAACCTCATTGAGATAAATTAGGTGACATAGTCCTCTATAGTATTTAGAGTTATACTTATGAGGTGACTTCTTTTGTTTGATGACCTTCCCTTGGTTGTTTTCAAGGTCACAATGTGAACAATGATTCTTGTTGAAGTCGATCACACATATAAAACTATGTAGATGAGATGTTTTTGGAGACTTAGAAGTACAAAAAGAGAAAATTGAGAAAATAACTCGATGATACCCCCTTACTTTGATCCCCCCTTCTTTGCAGCACTTTATAAATTAGTGCATGTTTAACCCCCTTTGTTTGATTACCCTCAAATTTTGTAGCACGTTATAAATTTCTTAGTGCATTAGACAATAATTGCCTATTTCTAACACTAAGAAAAGAAGATGCCATTGATGGTTACAAAAAAAAGTTAACATATAGTTATCGTTAAGTTAACAATAATGCTATAAATGCTAACTAACTAACTGTAGCTAATTATGAATAAAAGTAGCCTTGAAAAGTGGCGAGTAGAGTCCTAAATATAACTCTACAATCATAGCCTGATTTGAGGGCATAGATGTTAAAGAAGAGGTTGTCGTGGCTGAGAAAGACTGAGGAAGACATGTAGGTCTAGATTTAGAGGACCCACCTTGGCAAAGTCAGACTCTATGGAATAGCATAGAGGGTTTGAATAGGGGTGCAATAGAGGATGCATGAACTTAGGCATTTTTTTCACTGCAAGTAGCATAGGCACACAGCAGAGGTAGTTGTCCCACTAATGTCTCTCGTCACTAGTTGTGAGCTAGAGAAGAAGCACGGGCCTTAGTGAAGTAGGTTGTGCCAGCAGAGAGGTTGCCTTCCTTTGTCAAGCAAGACATGCCTAATTTTAGCCTCTTATTACCTTTGTCATACCTCCTTGTCCAAGGGATGACTAAACTTGTGAGTGACACCCACAACAGACTCTAGCGTGCTATTCAATTTTTCTTTTGGGTCACTGGTAATGATCATTTTCCTTAGTGAAATGACATCTGGCACCTTAGTTTTCAATATTTCCACTATATCTATCATTGAATGAGGGTGGATTTTCTTTTGTGCCTCATGGCCTGGGGTTCAAATGCCCTACACTGCTGCTTGAGGTGTCTATGCACTGATACTGTGAAATTTGCAGCTACAGCTGCATAGATCAACCAGAGAAGAAAAAAATAGAGATTTGCAGATTATACAGAAAATTTAAAAAAATAGAGCAACAAGAGAAAAAAATGGAGCAAGAACTTTCTAAATTCTATTTTTCCAGAATGTAAAAGGTGTGTTAACAAATGTTACAAAATCAAAACAACCGTTGGAAGAGATGTGGTGAAAGAGGTAGAAAAAATAGAGTTAAACTGTTGTTTCACCGTTCCTTATTTGCATGAAGGAAGGCAGTGAAAAAGAGAGCAACTGATGCTCCAGTCAGCCCATTAGTTATCTTATGTTAAAGAGAATAACTAATGCTAACACCCTCCCTTAAGTCTAACTAAGGAGACAAAAAAAAGAGAAAAGAGGGAAAACCCCGTGAGAACAAACCCCCCCTCAAAAAGTACACTAATTGTGCATGGCAACTACTGTGTTGCAGTGTTCTTCACCCCAAGAAGGTCTCATAGAAAATGAAACTTCTATTGGGTGAATGTTTTTGTGAAGACGTTAGCAGTCTAGTGAGACGTGGGACAATACTGCAAATCAATGACACCATCATGGATTAGATCTCAGATGAAGTGCATGTGGATCTCAATGTGCTTTGTCCGTTGTTGTTGTACTGGATCTCTACAAAACTTTGAAATGTACTTTGATTGTCACACCAAATAATGGTCGGTTGATGAAAACAGTTGCCCAGCTCAGTGAGAAAATTCGACAACCAAATAACTTGAATGGTAGCATTGACTGCACCTCTATATTCGGCCTCTGCGGATGATAGAGCAATGGAAGATTGCTTCTTACTTGACCAACAAATGGGACTAGATCCCAAACTGAGAACGTATCCTAAAGTAGACTTGCAATCAATGCTATCACTAGCCCAATTAGAATTAGTATAGCCAATGAGATCCAAAGTACATCCAGCTGAATAATGAATCCCATAGCTGATGGTCCCCTAAACATAGCTAAGTATACGCTTCCAATGGAGCTCATGAGGCTCCTGCATGTATCTGGAAACAACACCCACTGCATATGATAGATCTGGATGAGAGTGAGTGAGATAAAGAAGACTTCCCACAAGCTGATGGTAGAGTGTGCAATCAACCAATGGTGTATCCTGGCCTTCCTCAAGCTTTACCCCTGACAGGAAAGGTGTAATTGCTGGTTTACAGTCACTCATGTGAAATCGAGTCAGAAGATCCCTTGAATACTTGGACTGGGCAACGTGGACTCCTGATTCATTCTGGCTGATTTCAAGACCGAGGTAGAAGTTGAGGAGACCCATGTCTATCATGGAAAATCTATCATGCAAAGCTGCTTTGGTTGCAGCAATGGCTGTGGCTGAATCACCTGTTATTAGTAAATCATCTACATAGAGTACTATGAGCAGCAAAGAGTCAGATGTTTTCATCATATAAACATTTGGATCAGATTTGCATCACATGAAATTTTGAGACAGAAGGTAAGAATCCATTTTAGCATACCATGCTCTAGGTGCCTGCTTGAGGCCATAGAGTGACTTCTTGAGTTTGCATACCAATAAGGAATTTTGAACATACCCTTGTGGCTGCTCCATGTAGATCTCCTCCTCAAGATCACTGTGAAGAAATGCATTCTTCACATCCATGTGATGAATCTCCCACCTTCTTGCTACTGCAATAGCGAGAGCCAATTGAATGGAGTCCATTTTTGCCACCAGAGCAAAAGTCTCATCGTAATCAATGCCATGAACTTGTTGAAAACCTTTGGCTACCAACCTTGCTTTGTATCTGCTCACTTGACCATTTGCTAATTTCTCTATTCTGTAGATCCACTTACACCTTACAAGCTTGCGATTGGATGGAAGTGGAACCAAGTCCCAAGTTTGATTTGCAATGAGAGAATTGTACTCCTCATCCATGGTTGCTTCCCAATGAGGATTCCCTACAACATTTGCATAAGTTTGAGGATTAGATACTTGAATCACATAGGCATGCATTGGCATAATGATGGGATCGGTAGCTAACAATGCATGAGGGGCATCATAAATATCAACCAAGCTCCTTGTTCTTTGATTTCTCATAGGAGATATTGAATCATCACTGGAAGCCTAATTGGGATTTGGATCTGGATCTGGATCAGCACATGCATGCTCATGTTCATCTGATTTAGATTCAGATGAATCTAAAATTAGATTAGTGTGATTACATGCATCATCCTTGAGATCTGTAAGAGGAACAAGCACAGAAGTGGTGGCATGTTGCTCCCGAGATGCTTGCATGGGACTTTCATCAAAATAGGCACTTCTCTCAATGAAGAGTGTTTCTGTAGAAAGATCTAGCAATCTATAACCCTTCACACCATCTAGATATCAAATAAAGATGCATTCTTTTCTTTGAGGATCCAAAGCCTTCTTTTATCTATAGGAATGCGAGCCCATGAACGGGATCCAAAAATACTAAAATGTGTGACTTCTGGTTGCATACCACTCCATGCTTCAAAAGGAGTTTTTCTTGTAACAGATTTGTGAGGAGATTTGTTTTGTATGTATGAAGCACAATTGATTGCTTCAGTCCACAATTTGAGGGAAGGGACCTAGCATGCAACATGCAACTAGCCATCTCTTTCAAAGATCAGTTCTTCCTCTCAGCTACCCCATTCTATTGTGGACTGTAAGGAATTGTGTTCTGAAACTATATTCCTACTTCATCACAAAGATGTTGGACATCGTTGTTGACATATTCCCTTCCATTATCTGTTTGAAGGATCTTGATCATTTTCCCAGACTACTTCTCTGCATGGGCTTTGAAAATCCTGAGATTCTTAAACACCTCAGATTTGAATTTGAGAAAATACACCCCTGTGTATCTTGTGCAATCATCAATGAATGTTAGTACATATCTAGCTTTGCTCATTGAAGGTTCAGGAAATAGACCCATAAGATCACTGTGAACAAGCTCTAAAGGAGAAGAGGCTCTTCATGCAGCCCCCTTTGAAACTTTTCTTGTGGATGCTTTCCAAGAGCACATCCTTCACAAATTCCATTAGAAAATTTTATGGCTGGCAAGCCTTTAACAATTCCCTGTTTGTTAAGTTACTGCATGTATCTAAAGTTTAAATGACCAAATCTTGCATGCCAAATTCTACTTTCATCATTTGCATGTGTTAGAAGGAAAGTAGAATCTGATTTAGCAACAAAATTAGAAAAAGTGTACAGATGAGATTGATGATTTGCCTTACCAACAATGATTTTGGAGTTGTCTTGCATGTCAAATATGGTCACCGAATTAGGGGTGAATTTAACTCTCCTGCCAGTTCCAGTATGTGTCATTTGATACACAGAAAGAAGATTAACAGAAAGCTTTGGAATATGTAAGACATTCTCAAAACTTCCAATTCCAACCTCTACCCTTTCTATTCCAGTTGCCTCTACAAGAGAACCATCTCCCATGAGAATAGAAGAATCAGAATATGGTTTCAAAGAAGAAAGAGCATCTTTTGTGGCTGCCATGTGGTGTGAAGCTCCAAAGTCTATGATCCATGCATCTGAAGAAGAATGAATAGCAATCAATGCATGAGCATTGTTTCTTGTTTCAGGTGCTTTTTCTTCTTGCTTCTTCTTGGCACTCTCAGGGATAAGGCTACCAAGATTATGTTGTTGAAGTGTCTGAGCCATGAGATCAATGGTCTTCTTCATGCATAATGATTCTAGATGGTACCCACAGTTGCAATAGCTGCACTTTGATTGGCCCTTTTTGTCCTTCTTTTTTTTTGAGCCTATAGATTCATCTGGAGGTTTGGGATTGCCTTCCTTTCTTGGATATGAATCCTTCTTCCCTTTGCCATTGAATTGCTGGTTGGATTTGGAATTGTTCTTCCCACTTGCATGCACAACAAGTGCATGAGCTTTGGAATTCTTCAATGTGCCCATCTTTATTAGCTTATCCTGCTCATGTACTAGAGACTCAATGAAGGTATCCAGTGTGGGCATCTTCCAAGTTGCTCCTATTGTGAGCCTAACTGTGTGGAAAGCAAAGACAAATACTGCATATTCTGGTCCCAACTTTGATAGAATAGCAAGGATTAATTTGCTTTCTTCCTTGGATTTGTCAATACCACATCCTTTGAGCTGAAGCAATAAAGCCTTGAACTTTGTGAATAAATCTTGAATATTATCAAAACTCCTTGGATCTAATGAGTTGAGCTCATTTTCAAGGATATGACCCCGCATTTCATCTTGCTTTCCAAAAAGAGTCTCCAATGTATTCCAAACTTGGTTTGGAGTTGTACATGCCTCAACATGAAACAACAATTCTGGAGAGATGGATAAGCATAGTAGACCAAATGCTTCATCCATGCGAATGAAGTATTTAGATTTTTCAACTGCTAGATTGGGTTCAACCTCTGTATTCATAGCTATTTGATAGAGGTCTCTACTTCTGAGCTGAAGTAGAATCTTTGGCTTCCAATCAAAATAGTTGTATGGTGTGAGAATGGCAGAGGGTGAACATTCCATTTTTCAGCTCTGATCTTCTATATTGCAAAAAAAAATACTGTACTTCTTCTTTATGGCATCTAGGCTTTGATACCATGTGAAATTTGCAGCTACAGCTGCATAGATCAACCAGAGAAGAAAAAAAACAGAGATTTGCAGATTATACAGAAAATTAAAAAAAATAGAGCAGCAAGAGAAAAAATAGAGCAAGAACTTTCTAAATTCTATTTTTCCAGGATATAAAAGGTGTGTTAACAAATGTTACAAAATCAAAACAACCGCTGGAAAGAGATGTGGTGAAAGAGGCGGAAAAAGCAGAGTTAAACTATTGTTTCACTGTTCCTTATTTACATGAAGGAAGGCGGTGAAAAAGAAAGCAACTGATGCTCCAGTCAGCCCATTAGTTAGCTTATGTTAAAGAGAATAACTAATACTAACAGATACAAGTAGAGAGAAGCCCTGCGTGAAGGCACAACACAGGAAAGAGATTCGACCCACTCCAGACAGAAAAATGCCTCTAAAGAGAAGATTGACGCGGGCAAAAAACAATAGATTTGTACCCAAAAAACCAAAGATTTCCCTTGCATTTATACAACAAATAGAGGAATCTGCATATGAGAGCCCTAGGCATCTCCACAAATAGAGAAATCTGAGAGGGTTCTCTTCTATAATATGAAGACACAAGATGCCTTGCTCAATGAAATCGGCTTACACAGTGCCGAATAGCAGAAATTCTCCACAGTGGGACCAAGCCAGAGATCCACTCGTCACCAGGCACAGGGACATTTTTGATGTACAACAACAGGAAGCATTCAGGGGACTGCGAGCAGATGCAGTCAAAACAGAAGCGTATACTTGCAAATGAATGCCCTCTGCCTCGTAGCAATGGTGGATACTGCAACGAATGCCTTCGTCACAACTGATATTCATGCCTCCAAAATGAACCAGCATCATCTTAGTTCATCTTTGATACCATATTAGAAACCATAAATTGACTAAGCATTAGCTGGTCACATAATGGAGTGAAAACAATTTTGAATTGCAATGCTTAAACAATGAACAAGAGGTTACATATATAGGTGAGAGAGGTGAAGAGGTTGAGTCGAATTCAACACTCCTCTCACCAAGTGTCGAATGAGTGTCGACACATAGCTTGGAGAGTCCAATACATCTCTCCAAGTTTGACCCCTGGCACCTAAGGTGGTTTAAAGCCATGTGCTTAAATATATTACTTAGAATAAGTAATATAAGGTATAGTTTAGCACTAACAAAAAATTTTAATCTATACTAGTACAAATTTGTAGCAAATAACAAGGGATGAAATATAGTTTGTGCTTTAAAAGTGGAAAATACTTGAAATCCAACTTATTGAAGTGTCGATTGATTATGAGACTTTCAAATTTCTTGGGGCAACATGTGATGGTTGAAAATTTATTTTTTTGGTACCAAATAAAATTGTGGGGTTCACAATCCTATGCTTTCATAGAATATACAAGATAACATAAGAAGTGTGAAATTGAGAAATCACATTTTATTTCTTTTAAAGAATATCCTACAAAGCTTTGGAACCAAAACAAACCCATTTAAGTAATGTTTAGTGATTTAGTCATTCACTAGAGTAGTCTAAGTAGTTATATTTTTTCCCATGTGAATCACAATTCTAAATTCATTTCTATGTTCATGGTATTATCTTCATGGTCATTTTCATGCTTTCTCTTTCTTTTCTTCATCATACTTATGCATTTGTAATTGACACTTGCAACAGATGACATGATGCTTGACCCTCTTTACAATGATGGTATTATGTGGAGTTTTTTCATTCTAATAATTGACCTACTCATATTACTTTTAGCTCTCTATTTCATTCATACTATTGGTCATTTTGTCATATTCACCATGTGCATCTTACTCCTGTTTTTGTACTGCTCCACATTTCATTGACTACACATTGCATATCATTTCTCCTCCCTTTCTTCTTCCGTCACTCTTAAAAGATTGAGAAGAGATCATTGTAGAAGTCAAGGAAGAATTGACAAGAACTTTGTAGTTTGACATAATCAAAGTTATTGAAGACATTACAAGCAAAGAGAAAGTTTTGATTCAAGGAAGGTATGTCAAGCACGTGACATTGTCTTAATCATGAGAGTACTCATGTTAATAATCAATATTTTATAATAAGCTATTTTTTTCTTAGCAAAAGTGCTAAGCATGTTTATTTGTTGCTACAAATCTTTTGTAGGATATCAAACTAATGAATGAGTTTATAATACAACAGTAGTTGCATAGCTTGGTTACAACTGACAATGATAAAAAAAATTGATTATAAGATGATAGAGAAATTGTTAGAAGAACATAAGTATCAAGACTATAAAGTAAATCTAATTATATCACATAATATATATTATATATAAAGCAAATATCATTAAATGATAAATAAATATTTATTTATTTAAATATATGATTTTATAAGTTTTTTTTTAAAATTTATTAATATACTATATAACAATAAAAATAATTATATTAGATATTATATATTATATAAAATAAATATAATTAAGATATAAATAAATATAAATATTAAATATATAATATATTTAATCTAAATATACAACTTTATAATATTATACTTATAAATGTAGTATAATATTATTAAAAAAACAAAAATTATATATTTAATATTTGTATTTTTACTTTTATAACCACCTTCTTACTTCTCTTAAGTAGAGTGCTATTTTTATTTTCATACATAACAATTTTGTAAAATAAACAAATTGAAAAAGTGTAGTACAAAATTCAAGTTTAAGTCTAATAATTGAGGAATGACTCAGAAAAAACCCAACCAATATAAATCACACAATTCCTCATATATGATAAGATTAATTCCATACACGGTGCATATTACTATTGTTTAGAGTTAATGACTGACACACAAAAATGAAATGCCTAGTCACAGGGGAGAGGACCCAATTGTTGAGCATGTTCCAATATGTGTGTAACATCCAAGTTCTAAAAACATAGTAAAACTAGAAAATTTACCTTAAAGTAATTTAACAAGGTAAAAAAAAGAGAAATTTTTTCTTTTATTCAACATATAATCAAGTAACAATAATTACAAGATCTTCTCATTACAAAATACAATAAACCATATTGTCTTTCTCAAATACAGTGTTTACAAATGTAAATCAAATACATATACAAGTTTTGGAATAAATACTACTTTCTGAATATATTTGACATCTTTATCACAAGTCCTGGCATGTTTCCTTCTTGGAGAGAGAGTATCTTTCTAGTTATTTACCTCTATCCATAGACCGGTGGTCTCCCACACATCTTTCACATAGGAAGTGGCCCTACCCTTCACGAGGAATATAGACTAAAGGTGACTAGTGGTAATTTGCCTTTCCCAAGTACATAGTGTTGTATCCTACTCAACTCTATCAACCATACAACCCTAGATACGCTCTAGCTAAGTATGATTTCCGATAGGATGAGAAATCCAAATACAGTGAACCGACAATGCATGCAGAAAACAAATGCATTACTTTGTCCAAAGTATTTAACATCAATAATGTTCATAATGAACGTAGTCATTGTGTTCACCCACCACTACTCAACTTGGATACTGTCGTATTCTCACAGTTTATCCTTATCAACTATATTTACGTAAATAGTTTAATCATCATGTCATGATATTGATTTCCTTGACATGAATAAGTCTATATGTTATGACTATTTAGTTGATTCGTAATAGATTCTAGGGTTCACCTAAAAATCCTTGGATAATATGTCTTCACAATATAAACACAAATATAAACATATCTCATCTCTAGGAGACCTAGGTTCATAATTGACCATTGGTCTAACTCGACCATGGTTAGGAATAGCTTAACCCTTGCAAAGATAATAACTCCTATTCAAAAGAACATGAATACTATTCAATTCACTTCTATGTGATGTCGTTACCATCACTTCTTATACAATCACATATGAATTCTAAATAAGGTTATTGACATAGTCTTTTTCGACATAATGGTGTACTATAAAACTATACTCACCAAGATTACTTGTATAGACAATATAGAAGGTATTTGAAATTTATTCATTTTTCCAAACTATCTTTAGTTAAACTATAACTCAATAGGTTTTACCATGTAGTTGTCATAGGTCACTTAGACACTAAATTCTATTAGTAAGGGATATTTTCTTGACCAATGTATCTAACCAAGAATAGTTTCAAAATGATATTATCTGCTACTTAATACTTATTGCCACACTACTCATAGATGGTAAGTTTTCCTTTATTAAGCAGCCTCTACTAATTCTACAGAATTATTTTCAAGACTAACTTACATCTATATAGACTACTGTCCTCGAAAGGAAACTCATTCAAATATGCGACTGGTTAACTAGTTTCATGATAACTACATTATCCTTCTTAGATTATATATAATAATAGAATCATTTGGTTCTTGTACTCATATTATGACAAGTATCATAGTTTTATACAAAGGCACAAGGTTGGCCTAGTTAAATCATGAGATAGATTTCATTATCAATCCTAAAAATTGGTCTTACTAGGCTATATTGACTCTCAAGCTTAAAATTAAAATAAAATATCAGTCTTACAATGACTCTCTATACTCTCCATATTCAGTCAACTCAAATAATCAGGTTAAATCGATACTATGAAGAGAGACATAGTCGGCTCATCTTCATCAAAATAGATATAGTATAAACTTAAGGATTTTCAAAATGAAAATGGATGAATGTCCAAGACAAAGCTACATTCAATCTTTCATTGTCTTCTACAAACATAAAATGTAGAGGCACTTACCTGAAGCGATGGTTTACACTGTAAAGATGGCAGACTGAATACACTATTTTCTTCCTAAGAATCATTCTCAGCCCACGCGCAGTCTCTCCTTCTATTCTCTGCTAAAAGACTTTTTCAAAGAATCCCCCTCGACTATCTAAGTTGTGGTTTCTTAAGAGCCCCAAACTGACTCATCAACGAGTCGTCTCACTAAGCGCTACACTAAAAGTAGTTAAAAACTAATTCAATACCAACAGTTTTTGTCTCTAGTTATAACTCAACCATTAGCTACAAAGGTGCAATCGACACCATATGTCAATTATGTGAAAATGGTTGAGAAGAAATAGTGAATGTGACTGAGTTATTCACCACTCCTCATCAATGAGGCCGCCAACTCAATAACTGAAGAATAGAGGAATCGATTACTCATAAAGAGTAGTTCAATCCATTACACTCTAATATTAAAGGCACTCATTAATAGATGCCTATGGCTGCTCAATCATAAACCATAATAACTTATAATCAGGTATTACCTCATTTGACACATAAGCATATTCTTATTTGATTATATCAAATATAATTTTCATATCATTATCTCTATTTGATTATTATAATTTAATCAATAAAAGGATAATACTAAAACAAAGGATTATGGAAAATGTGATTGGGTTGAGCTAGTCTCCCCATCATAATTCGTCACAAAAACACGTCATCTTAACTTGATGATAATGTCTTAACATTAAGAATCGATTATAACACCTCAAGTGACTTAATAATAATAAGACGACTATTTTATGACAATGTCGTAATATTTACGTTAAACATAAATATTCATAGTTCACACTCAAATGATGTTGTTAACGTTACTAATGACTAAGATGACTTCCTACGACTTACAAAGATTGTAAAATATCAACTACCTGTTGATTAAGTTTAGAAGTAAACTAATATGACAAGACTTACCTCTTACAACACATTGGTTCACGATTACGTTATACACTCATACTCATTTTGGCAAATAAACCACTCATAACCTGAGGTCTATATCTCTCTCCTCAAAAGTTACTCTCTCTCTCTTTTCTCTGAGAGTCATCTGAAAACCTGTAATCCTGCATCAAACTTGTTACCAAACAAATTATGATCAGTGCATCATTATTCAAATAATAAATCAAATCTCATAATGCAAATGCTAAATTGATAATGTTAAATTGACTAAGGAGGAGGAAGAGTTGGGTAACCTGGCAACAGAGTTCTTTGAAACCTTGCTGATGAGACAAGATTCAAATGTGCCTGAGGAAGACATGACTTCTCTCCTAGAGGTAATTCCTACCATTCTCTTTGAGGAGGATAACTACTTACTGATCAAACCTATTACTCTGGAGGAGGTTAGAATGACCGTTTTCTCCATGGGCACCTTCAAAGCCTCGGGCCCTGATGGGTTCCCCTCAGCCTTCTTTCATACTTTCTGGGAGATTGTTAGAAATGATGTCTTTCTTGCTACTCACGATTTCTTCAGGACGGGGAGACTTCTACAGCAATTGAACAACACCTTTATCACCCTTATCCCTAAGAAGAATGAAGTCAAGACTGTGGTTGATTTTAGACCGATTAGTCTCTATAACACGATTTACAAGGTCTTCACCAAATTTTTGGTCTTCAGGTTGTAGCCCTTGCTGGATAAATTCATTGCTCCTAACTTGAAGGGCTTTGTCCCAGGGAGGCAGATCTTGGATGTAGCAATCACCACTCATGAAATAATTCATTCTATTCATAAGAGCAACACCTGAGGTATGATTTTCAAACCCGACATCTCAAAAGCCTATGATAGGGTCAACTGGGACTTTCTTTTAAGAGTTCTCCAAAAATTTGGTTTCAATGAAAAAATCATTAGCATTATCAAAGAATGTATATCTACAATCAGATTCTCACTATTAGTTAATGGATCCCCCAAAGGTTTCTTCCCTTCTGGGAGAGGCATTAGGCAAGGTGACCCTCTATCACCTTACTTGTTCATTCCGATTACTGAGGTTTTGGGGAGAAATACTTGTAATCTGTTAATGCAGGGGACTCTTTGTGGGATTAAACCCACTTCAATAGCCCAAAATTTGGTGATTCAATAATTTGTGGATGACACTATTCTATTTGGGTTGGCCTTGGTGGTGGAAGGTAGAAGGTGGAAGGAGCTCTTAAGGAGTTATGAGGAAGTCTCAGGTCAGAGCATCAACTTTGAAAAAAGTCATATCTATTTCTTGAATACTCAATAAGACCTTCAACAAAAAATTATAAGAATTTTAGGTTGCTCAAGTGAAAGTCTCCCGGCCACTTACTTGGGCCTCCCTCTTACCATTACCAAAATTTCTATGGACTTCTGGAAGGGGCTGGTGGAAAGAATTTAGAGGAAACTGGCGGGGTGGAAGGGTGCCCTCTTGAGTCAAGCAGGGAAGTTTCAGCTTCTCAAAGTTTCCCTTCAGGGGATGCCCAATTATGTGCTAAGTCTCTTCAAAATCCCTAAGAATATGACTGATAAGATTGAATAGATTCAAAAGAAGTTCCTTTGGACTGGGGTGGAAGAGAAAAAAAGAATTGCTCTTGTGAGCTAGGAGAAAGTGTGTATGCTTAGAGGACAAGGAGGACTGGGCCTTAGAAGAATCCATTTGATGAATAGGGCGCTTCTAGCCAAGATCAGGTGGAACCTTATCCAGGACAGTATTGATTGGGGGGACATCATGTGGGCCAAATATCCCATTGGGGACCAAGGCAGCAGATTTTTGGCAGAGGTGAGTCTTCCCAAAGGATCGGTTATATGGGATGGGACTATCAAAACTAGAGGTCTCATATGACAAGGCTTGAGATGGAGGATTGGGGATGGTAAGGAGGTCAATTTCTGGAAGGACCGGTGGATGTAGGACAAACTTCTGATAGAAATGGAATATGGTAGGATAGTGGGTAGGGTTAGTGAGGTGTTTGGTGACAAAGTGGCTGACTACATAAGGACCTGTGGGGGTCTCCAGAGTTGGAAGGAGATTTCTAACTATGCTCATGATGGTAGTGAGGGGATAAAGTTGGCTCAGCAACTATAGAAAACTTTGGAAGATTATAGATTACCAGTTTTTTCCAAGAGAGACAAGATGGTCTGGGATAAGGATAAGAAGGGTTTGTTTACTATCAAAAGTGTGCATAATTTGTTGTTAGACCTTGGTGAGATGGGAGTCTAGAGAAAAATCTGGATTCCTAAACTCCTTCCAAAGATTAATTTCTTTTGGTGGACTTTAATGCATAATAAAGTCCTAACTTTGGACAATCTGAAAAAGAGAGGATTCTAAATGCCAACCAGGTGCATTCTTTGTAAATCTGAGCAGGAGGAGTTAGTTCATCTCTTTCTACATTGCAGTTTTACCTAGGAGGTTTGGGGGTTAATTCTCCAAAATCTAAATCAAAATTGGTCCTTGAATGCTAGCCTTGAAATGTTGGTTTGGGAATGGAAGCTGGTGTTACCAATCTCGAAAGAACTCTGAAACTAGATACCCCCCCCATTTAGTCTGGATCTTATGGAAGGAACACAATAATAGAATGTTTAGGAAGAAGAGTAGAACCCCTCTGGAGGTTTTTTAATGTTTTATCAAATTGCTGACTGGAAGCATCAACTCCTGTAAGTTTAAAGCTGCGAATAACCCCCCGAGGAGAGAAGAACAAAGCATGATAAAGAACTAGAATTTGAACTGATACCAGGTCGACAGTACTAAAAAGTTAGCCTGGGCTAGAACCAAGTGGACCCCACCACAGTAAGGGTGGTTTAAGCTAAACTTTGATGGTGCGACCAAAGGAAATCCAGGTGCTGCTAGTGGTGGAGGCATCTTAAGAACTGAAACTGGGGTGTGTGTTGTTGCTTATGCTAAGGGAATTGGCATTAAAAGTAATAATGAGGTGGAAGCCATGGCTATGTTATGGGGAATCAAGCTTGCTATCTCCATAAATATAAAAAGGTTGCATATTGAAGGAGATTCTCAGCTAATTATTAATGCTACCCTTGGTCTTTATCAGATAGGGTGGAATCTAGAGGATATCATGGGACATATCAAAACCCTTCTTAATGGATTGGAGGATTATAAGATCACTCATATCTATAGAGAAGGAAACAATGTGGCTAATGCCCTGGCTAATGCAGGTAGCAACAAGGATGGATGGCAGTGTTGGAGAAACATTTCAAGTTTGTCCCAAGAGATTCACAACCTTATTAAGCAAGATGGAAGGGGATGTGAAATATAAGTGGTGTGTGGTGATGGTTGTCCTCTAGTGTCACTAGGCCGAGAGATGGGCTGGAGTTCTTTCCTTGAATCGTTCGAATAGCAATCAAAACCTTAGAGGTGGAGAGGCTAACATTTCAAATTTTCAAATTGGTTTTGGCGGGATTGTCAGGAATTTACTAAAGGATGAGGTGGCTAGGTCGTGGGTGAGTCAACGGTGTCTTTTCAGCAGGAGTCAGAGAAGAGGGGTCCACATGGATATAGGAAATGACATTAATGATAGTACGAAGAAGAGATTGATGAGAAAGCTTGGTTGGCGTGCTAAGAGGCGCAAGGACATTGGTATTAGTGAAGATCTAGGGTTTAGATCTTACAACTCAAAAAGGATGATGTGTGGATAGGTGGCTGCGATTCAGAGGAAGGATGTCACGGTATTCTCTTGGTTCTTTATGGTTGGGTTAAGATGACGGCTAGCATCACCTATCTTCACACGAGGTGGCGGCTAAATACTCCCCCCAATGAGTTGTATCTTGGTGGCAATGCATTTCAAAATAATAATTACACTGCCATTGTTACTACTACTCAGCAATATTGTCATTTTAATGGTTTCTTTCCTGATTTCAAGTCTACTGCTTGCAATCATTTCCATTTTGAATGAATCTAGTCCAGTTGCTTTAGCCATTCATAGACTGGTAAGATGGGAGGGGGCATAGTGAAAATTGAACCTAGCTCAACTAAGGAATTTAAGCAAGATCCTCTTGTTTGGCATATAATCGAAGAGGGACAGGTGGTGTCTTATCTTGAAGGAATGGTGGGTCACGAAGAAAACTTGTCATGACAGTTTGTAGAGACTTGGGATGAGGAAACCAGGGAGGTCAAAATTGGGAAGATTGGATTCCAAGTGTCTGAAGAGGTCATTGGACAAGCCACTAGATTACCCACGAGAGGCAAAAAGCATTCAAGGAGAAGCAGAGTTGCCGACCCTGAGCACATGAATCTCTTCTTCCAGGAGGGCGAAGCTCCTGTGAAACTTCATGGATGGTTGGAGAGGCACGAATTGCCGTAGCCATGGGGGAAAATTTGCCTCATGATAATGAAGTTTTTCACGTTGGAAGGAAGGTTTCAGGTATATTATCACTATCACTTTGCCCTATTAAATCATTTTAGGAATAAGGTTAAGATTAGCTTCCCCTTCTTTTTACTTTCTTCGCTAGAAAATTCTATTAAGTTTGTTAGGGAGCTTAGGGATAGGAATGCCAATCACCCTCTCATGTCGATTCATCAAGGCCTTATTTTGAGGCTGTATCACTTTCATCTTGCTTTATGTCCACCTAAACAAATTCAAGTCAAGATCCTTGAGGACCCACAGCTGGGTACTTGTCACATAGGTAAGGGCAAAGTGAAAATTAGCATAGGGACCCCTTTAATTAGAGGTGGCCCCAGTGTGGTGGAAGGGGATCCAGTTGAGGCTCCTGTTTCTGTTAAAAATAAGAAACATAAACACATCATCCCAGTGCAGGAAAGGAAGATTGGCAAAAGAGATAGGGTAGAGGAAATGGAGGGTACCCTAAAGAAAAAATAGAAGGAAGGGAAGGGTGCTATCATGGAGGATACTCCTGTGAAAATTATGGAGTTGGATACTATCCAGGAAACTAAGGGTCATAGCGAAGGTGGAGAGACTGCACTTATGAGCATTCGTCGCTCAAAAAGGATTGCTAGGAAACCACTGGTTAATTCTCTAGGGGTGGAGGGTTCTAAGGAGTTTGAGTTTGTGGAAGAGATGGTGGAAGAAGGCAAGGAGGAAACCCCTACGAAATTTGTGCATGAGGTCAAGGGCACTAGTCACTTTGCCTCGATGAATGAAAGCAGCTCTAAAGGCCAGGAGGACTTTGCTAAGGCTACTGTTGGAAAGGACACTATGGGGGAGGCCGTTGATCAAGTCAGTAAGGGGAATTGTGTTCTGTGTGTCAAACATGTGGAGGATATCCAGAACCACTAGAAAAGAATGGATTCTATGCAAAAGAAGTGGAAGGTTATGGTAGAATTTGCTACCAAAGCTTTGCATTGGGTTGCTTCCATCTTCGTTTTGGTGAAAGATCTAGATGACAAGGTCAAACAAGTTGGCATTGACAGCTTGGGTGACTATAAGGAGATGGTGGAGTTCCTGGCCAAGTTTGGGGTGATTGATAGCCCATAGTTTCCTGTTTCTTCTATTTTCTATTGTTTCCATTGTCTTGTTGGTTTTCGATTAGTTGTTTTGGTCTGTTGTTTTTGTGCTATCAATCTGTTGTTTCTGGCATGTTAATGGCCTAATGCCCTAGGGGCTGTTTTGTTAAAGGGATCTGGACCCTCGTTTCCAACTGAACTAATCAAAAACATAATCATTTCCATAATTTCATAAATGACATTCAATATATATTCCATGTCTTTCCTTGTCATTAATCTAAACTTCATAATAGATTTACTTATGTCCAAGTAAAAGTAAATAGTGTAGCAATACATAAATTATGGATGTAATAATGTGTGATAGTATTTGTGTATTTAAGGCCCCATATTTTTAAAAGTCTCGCACTAGTAGTTGTGACTTTAAGGTTTTTAATGTTACTGTAAGTACTTATAATTAAAAGAAATGTGCTCATTATATTTAAAAAGCAACCAATCATATGATGCCACATCAGTGCACCAACAAAACATGACTTAATGCACACCTATTAGTCCACCCTTTTTTGGGGGGAACTATTTGACACCTCAACAAAAAGCATGCTAATGTGGCATCATATTTGATAGTGTGGCCCTGAAACCTTAGTTATAAGTAGGAGCCTTGCCAAATAAGCTACTATAAAATTTTTGGAGTGATTTAAAATTGCCACGTATGATTTTGAGAGGCATGAAGTTAGGGTGCTGAACTACTGGGTCCTCTCCCCTACGTTTGAGAATGCAATATTTGGAATTTTATATAAACTATGTTTAACCGTCGGAGATGGGGAAAGACACAATGATGTGACATCTCTACAGGGTATTGTGTACAGGCATTGTACATACCTACTAGAAATCCTAGGAATCGATATCCAACTAAGAGAAATCATGAAACCAACGAAACTGGTGAAAAAACATTGACAGGAAAAACAAAATGACGACGACTGGCTTTCATACATTTTTAGATTTGATGTCACCAATAAATCCTATCATCTTACATTATTGTAGAGTAACATCTGTCATTGATTACTGATGCTAGGCTGGTCCCTCTCACAAAAGGAACACCTTAGACATAATGATATCACATAATTTATTATTTGTAATGACTTTTTCTAAAAAACACACATTAATTATTAATGATAAAATCACTAGTAATAACTTTGAAGTTAACAATTAATAATTTTTTTAAAAAAATTCTGTAATACAAATAATAATTTTAAAGTCACCATTAAAATAAATAAAAAATGCTACATAAATATCAATAATGACCTATAGTTAAAAATATATATATTTAATATCCAATAGTAATGTTGAACTCTAGCTATTTAGTTATGTCGAGGCCTAAAAAGTCTATAGAGATACATTAAATATTTTGCAATCAAGCACGAATAGATGATGCAAGTACCTTGGTCGAGGAGGAGATTTAGTTGTCTCCATTGCATTCAAGTCTTTCCACCATGATTGGTATCCCATGTTGAGGATGGAGAGTGACGAAGGATACAGGTGCATGCCTGTACCCTCTGCTCATACTAAATCTGAACCTCTTCACCATTATAGCCATCACAACCTTCGCTTCTAACATGGCAAAGTTCTGGCCTATGCACGTTCTTGGCTCCCTGGAAAATGGAATGAAGGCATACGGATGATTGTTTGTAGCTTTGCTTATTCTATCTCTGAAACGTTCTGGCCTGAACTCATTTGCATCACTTCCCCAGTATCTGGAGTCCCTGTGCATTGATCATATGTCTCCCAACACATTCACACCCTTAGGAATTATAAAATCATCTCTTAATTTCAAGTCTTTGAATGCCTGCCTGGCGACGCCTACCACAGGTGGGTACAACCTCAGCGTCTCGTTCAGTATCATCCCAATCTGTCAAATAGAAATTTGCTAAATTAATTCAGACATATTTCTCTTGGAAGGGTTTCCTAACCCAAAATTTGTTAATCATACTTACAATTTTTAGCTTTCCTAAACAATCCATGGTGGGATTGCTGTTTCCACAGATTGCAGCTGCTTCTTCGTGAGCTTTTTGTTGCCAATCCTGGTTGAGTGCCAACAGGAGTATTGCCCATGATAGCAGAACACTGGTGGTATCTCTTCCTCCAAAGAAGAATGTTTTGCACTCGTCCGTTACTTGCAGTTCTGTATAGCTGAAACTCTTGTCATCTGAAGAAACATTATCTACTTCTGAAAGTATCAAGCCAAGAAGATCATCTCCATATGATTCACTGTCTTTTCTTTTGTATATAATCTGTTTCAAGTTATTTTCCAATCTTCTACTCCGCTTCCAAGCCTCCAGATTTGAGGGTATGGGGATATATCTTTTTGAAAAACAGAAATATGAATTCGAATTAGTCTTTACAATATTCAAAACAAACAAAATCTCAAATTGCTCTTTGTAAGAGAACCTATTAGGTAATAATGTCATACCTGGAACCTGGCAGCCACAGATAACGAATAGTGTGGTTTATTATCTCCTCTAACCCCCTGATGTCGTCGTATATTTATTTTCCCCCTTTGCTGTAGTCCATTGCAAATCCCACCCTCATAAAAATGTCTGCAGTAAGCCTGTCCATAAAAGCAGTTAGCTCTAATTCACAAGGCCTCTCTGCAGCTTCTTTTATAATCTCATTCCATTCGTTTACCAATTGATCCGTACACATGGACATGATGTCAACAGAGTTCTGTACAGTGTACACAACAAGTCTCAATAGTAAGCTAAGATTCAAAAGCCCACAAAAACCATTTTGTAAAACATGTCCACAATGGTATAGTAGTATAGAAATAATATATGAAAGTAAGGAGAATGAAGTGGAGGACAGGATTATGGAGGTTGTGGAGTTCGATTCCGTATGAAAAGCAGGCGCCACAATTCTGCGTTGTTGAGACCACTTTTGACCATTAACAGTGAAAATTCCGTTACCCAAAGTCGCAGAAAGCATCTTCTTAATCATTGGAGACCTTCCGCAGTCAGCAGAGTGCTGGGAAGAAAGAAGTTCCCTGACAAGCTCTGCATCAGTTAAAACAATTCTGGGCTCGTAACCAAACCACAGAACAAATTTCTCTCCTGCACAACCATTAATCCAGACATAAGAACATAAAACCGAAATCCTTTAAGAAACAAAACAGAAATCTGGGAGAAAGAGACCATATATCCGTGACCACTCGATTATATAAGGGAAAATTCTGTTTCTGATGTCATGATTTATGGAAGGCATATCTGTACGCATCTGCTGTTGCACCATGCTTGCAACATCAACAACATTGCCAATCATGAATCGGGTAGGAGGACCTTTGAAACCCTGTTTTTGCAGAGATCTGTAAATCATCCATGGCCTCCATAAGTACTTTATCACAAAACCTACGAAGAATGGGCAGATCGCAACCAAAATTATGACTAAGAAAGAATTTACAGCTACTTCCACTATTTCCATGAAGCCTAGAGCTACGAGAGTACAGTATGAAGTGGAACTTGGTATAGAAAGAGAATCCAGTTGTGAAAACAAAGCATGAGCCAAGTTGTCATTGGCTATTCTTAAATATCATAATTTCAACAGTCAAAGGTCAATTTTGGCCAATAAAAATAAAAATAGGACAAATGTTTACCAAATTTTTAACTGTTCAACCATTGAAATGGATGATATTTAAATAGAGTGATTGTGGCTTGGATATTCTTATGGCAGACCAAATCCCTACTGTCCACATCGTGTTTAATATTTTAAAGCTACAACACAATTGACGTTATCTTATCATAAGAAAAAATTAGTAAAATGCTTTTTTTTTTAAAAAGACAAAAACATCATTTCGTTCTGGAAGGAAAATGATGTTATGTTGACTTTTGATGAGAGCAAAAATACAACCTCTACAAGACAACCAGCTAACGCATTGAATACAGCAATTAATTTCACATTTAACATAGGACAAAAGAGTTGGATCCAATAGAAAATGATGAAATATGTATTGAAATTAACAAAGAGGAAAAGAGGTACTTAGCGTTATATTTGATAATAAATGTTTTGTTGGAATATTTACTAGTTCCTGCGGAAGGCAGGTATACTTATGCATCTGTTGGAAGCAATTTCTTTTACTTATTTAGCCAATCATCATAAAACATTATTTTTTTTTTCCAAGAATGCTATAGTTCATAATTATTTTTTTAATCCAATAATTTAGAAAATGTCATTTATCTATTTTCTTATTGGTTCATGTTACTGAACAGTCACTGCATAAATGAAATTATTGTTTTTTTTTTTTTGTATTTCCATTTCAATTGATACAAAAATTTATTGTATAGTTGACTTTTAAATTATGTGTGCTAAAATTTCAACGTTATTAACACTATTTTTCTCCCTGAATGACATTGAAAACTATTAAAATCGTCACTCAAATCTATGTGTTTACATGTGGAAAGAGTAAAATCTATTCTCCATTTCAATATGAAAAGACATACAATCTTTTTTTTTTAAAATCTTATAGTGATCTTGGAGCATCGACCATACCAAAATTAAATAAAATGAATATAACTCATGCTATAAATCAAATCAAAAGGACTTTATTGTCGTAAAAGTCAATGTTGAAATCAATGACAGAAGACATTTTTGTAGGAAATCTTATCAAATCTTATCTATAATAGTAAGATTCACGTTCATTGTATTTTCTTTTGTTGATATGATGTAAATAATGTCATCTTCTCAAACTTTACAGATTCTATTCCTCCTGTCTATGTAGAAGAATGTTAAACTTAGTTGTTGATCTCATCTTTTGTTGAAGAGTCGTTGAGTAGTACCCCAAAACCTCCATACATTATTTCCAAACATCTCAAGTTTGAATGAAATTATTTTCTCTAATTTTCTGTGTCATCTTCTTACAGCTTCTTTGGACTATCGTTTCCCTGATCTCCAACATAGGATTTATCTTTTGCATCTTTGAGACAAAGATTGTTGATGTCAAAGCAAGAGATTGATGGTCGGCTATGGTAAGATATTCAGCGGCTATTTCCTTTTTGGTCGAGCTTTTCTTTAGATATTTTGTCAAATGCTTTACTGCCTTGTCTTTGTTGCACAAGTATGTGCCTAATCGGTGTTGTTATTGGTGTCAACATATCTGTATTGTCATTGGTGTCAACTATGCTCTTATTTTGTTACTTTCTTGTAATGAGTTAGATGTTGAGGAGATTGAGAAAATTAGCTCCTCTGGTAGAAACAGTGAGTTGCAGTGGAAACAGTGTATTATATACAGAAGAACAGTCCAGAGGATTGCTCCGCATTTCCTATAAAATGAATATCTTTGCCTACAGGTTAGAAGTTATTTAAAAGTTGCTCTGAAGAGGTTATATTCCAAGTTTGAGCCTCCAGTATGAAGATTTGAGTGAGTTATGTTCACCAGTGTGAAAATTGCTTTTCCTATATATTTGGTGGTGATAGGGAGAAAGTGTTATGCTCCGTATTCCTCCGCATTGAAGTATTTCAGTCTACAGTTTTGGAATTAAGTTTGTTATGATGATAAGTGCCTTCAACTCTAATGGTTCATGGTTTGGTGGTTCGCAAGCGATTTTTCTTTTATGGCAGTTGATGATAGTTAAGCTCATATGCTCTAGATTGAAGAATCTCATGGATAAAGTGGTTAGAGGTTGTGTGGATGATCTTGGTGATTATAGTGTGCTTGTGGATGTCTCCTGATCATGTTCCTACCTTCAGATTGGTCCATAGAGAGAAATCTAGATCGTGGTTGAAGATTGTTCCTAAAAGACTTAGTGTGAACACTAGCCTTGGCCGACTTGGTTGTTTTCACTAATTGCAGAGATGCATTGAAGATTGTAGAAGCATGTTGTGGCATGAAGGATTGCATTTGAGTCCTAGCTAAGGTGCGATGTGATCCGCATACATCTTTACATCTTTCCCCTAGCAAATTTTTGTATTAGGTCCAGACCTATTTCTATGAATGTTTTTGTAATGCTGACCTTGGAGATTGTTCCAACGGTTGATGAATGTATTGCCAACCTTGATGTACATTATGAGGTTGATGACTTGTATAAAGACTTGAAATGTAATTGTGAAAAAGTGTGGAATGCAAAAATGATGAGATAAGTGTGAAGGGATAAAAAAAGCAGAGCAAAGAAGCTATATTGTACTTCAATGGAATTGAAACCACGCATGGAGTAGATGCTACCAAATCAGTTCACCATCTTTTGGCAGTGATTTGTTCTTTGCAGTGAGTAATTTAGGCAGTGTGCCCTGTAGGCAGTGAGCCTCTATTTTTTGGTATTGTTATAACTCATATATTTTTGTGGGCTAACACCCACTGTGGTTTTTCCCTTTTAGTGTTTTCCACGTAAAAAATCTAGTGTCTACTGTGTTGAATGTGTGATTTTGATTAAGTCTATGGTTTCATGCTTTCATGATTAAATCTGATTATCAGAAGTTAAGTAATTGATGGTTTGATATTCATATGGAGTTAATTTTTTGTGACAACTAATTCATCCCCCTCCTCTCAATTGTTCTAAGTATTTTAGTAATTGGTATAAGAGCTGGTTCCTCAGGAGTAAGCCTAACAGCTTGAGGTAGATCTAGGATGGTATGCACGAATGAACCGTCTTCAACTGGTTGCTTGTGCAGTGAAAATGGTCATTATGCATCTAGATGTACAGAAAGAAAGCTAAGGAATAATGATAAAAAAGAGGTGAGTACAAATGATAAAGATATGTCTCAAGATAAAAACTATTAGGTTATTGATAGTAGCTATTCAAATCATATGACTGGTGATAAAAGCAAATTTACTCATTTTGAGAAGTATATTGAAGGATTAGTCATATTTGGAGATGACTGCACTGCTAAGATATGTGGAAAAGGATCAATCAGTCTTGACGGAAAACAACATACTAATGATGTTCTTTATGTTAAGAATTTGAAGAAAAATCTCTTGAGTATTGGACAATTATGTAGAGAAGGTTATAGTCTTATATTTCAGAATGATGCTTTTGAAATTAGAGAGAGATCTGAAATTGTGATAGCTGGTGGGAAAAGGACAGAAGGAAATCTTTACAATCTTAGAGAAGGTGATATTATTTGCTCCATAACTCAGAACAGTGAAAGTTGGTTCTGGCATAAGAGATTGTGTCATGTCAATCCTAAGGATCTAGCAAGATTAAACTCAACCCAAGTTGTAAAACATATACTAGAGATTATATTCTCAAACAATATCATCTGCAAGATGTGTCAAGGTCAAAAACCTACTGAAGAAAGCTTACAAGTTGAAGAAAAATCCTCAAATGGATTGTTGGAACCAATTCATACAAATCTCTGTGGTCCCACAAAAGTGAAAAGTCTTCATGATGAGAGGTACTTTATGTTGTTTATTGATGACTATTCTAAAATGATTTGGGTAAGCTTCCTTAAAGAAAAATTAGAAGCCCTAGAGGCATTTCAAGATTTCAAAACAATGGTTGAAGATGAGTTGAATGTGAAAATCAAATGCTTGAAACTGACAAAGGAGAAGAGTTTACCTCTTATAAATTCAATAAGTTTTTTGAGACTAATGGGATAAAAAAACAACTATATAAGGAAAACAAAGTGATGGAAATAATGAGCAGAACTGTTTAAGGAAGTTGACCTACCAGGAGATTATTGGAAAGAAGCCATGCATATTGTTGTCTACACTCTAAATATAATTCAAGTCAAAGGTAATGATACAAAAACTCCTTATGAATTGTGGTATGGTAGGAGTCCTTCAATAAAGTATTTTAAAGTCTTTGGAACCAAATGCTATATCAAAAGAAAAGAAGTGCTTGGCAAAAGCAATGCTGAATATGATGAAGGGATTTTTCTTGGATACTCTACTAAGAGTAGGACTACAAGTGTTACAATAAGAAATTGAAAAAGATCATTGAAAGTGCAAATGTCAAGGTTGAAGAAGAGGAGACTGAACTAAAGGGAATGTAGACAAAAGAACACAAATCTACTAAAATACAAACAAATTGGTGCTTGATTGCCGATATTGAATCCAAATGAATAACTGAAGCCTGCAACACAGTGAATACTCCTGAAAATGAAGGGTCCAAGAATATTCTTGAGGAACCTGAAGATGAAAGTATGGACTTGAAGGGAAATTTAACAGTAGCAAATAAATACATCAAAGAGCTAAGCAAGCAAATCAAAGAGCTCAAGCAAAGACTCAAAGAGAATAGTGAAGAATTAAGGACTCAGCATGAAGAGATTGTGATTGTGAAGGATAAAAGATGAGTTGTGCAAAGTAAGAAGCTTGATATGTAAAAAGGATTGATCAGATAAGAAAATATGTTATGAATGATGAATGGAAGCATTTGAAGAACTCAAACGTGTATGAACATGAATCAGATGAGTTGTTAAGTAGTAGAAAATCTTAAAGCATCAAATCATGGCTTATAATGATTTCACTCTCAGTGCTTATACAGATGCTGATTGGGCCAGAGATGTTGCTGACAGAAAAAGTACAAGTGGAGGTGCTTTCTTTAGGTAACAGATTGGTTTCATGGCTAGTCAAGAAACAAGACTCAATCGCTTTGTCAACTGCAGAAGCAGAATATATTGCATTAGCATGTTGTTGTACTCAAGTGTTATGGATGAAGCAGACTTTGAGGGACATAAGAGTTGTATATGAAGATCCAGTTGCAATATTCTATGACAATACAAGTGCTATAAATATTTCAAAGAATCCAATGATGCACTTAAGGACAAAGCATATTGATGTAGAGCACACACAGCGGAAACACACAACTTGGTATTTCTATCAATATCTGCAAGAGATCTGAAATGCCTCACCGAAACCTTCCTATGCATCGACGAAACATTATACCATTAGTCTCTTTATGAAATGTCACTCTGAAACTTCTTCTCACGCTGATATGTTTTCTATCGGCATCACCCTGTCATTCACTGTGATTCCTAAAATCTTTCCCGATGGGTTCTGTCACACCGATAACTTCAGCTTGTATATACATTTCCTGACCTTCTATCGCCAGTAATCCATTGTATCTTCATCCACTTTGACCACTATAGCCAGTCATCAATTGTATCAAAAAAATGTATATTTCCACATACAACTGAAATATACAATCGGAACATACATCTGACAACTTCCTATTGCCGGTTCTCTCTCTCAGTTCAGCCAGTCACTCCTTGCATCCAATCCCTTTGCATCATCCGAATGTACATTCAAGACATGCTTTTGCAACATACAATCCTGACATGCAATAGCAGTATACACACAAACTGACACTCGCATACAATAGCGATATACACATGCACTGCCTGTGATATACAATCGACGTATACGTACGAAATGTATCTCCTCAGATAATTTTGACATACACAGGAGTTGTCTACCTGATATCCTTTGATGATATACATAGGTAATGGACTCTACACATACATTTCATCACATAATACACACGGGGTGATACTCAAATGCGATAGCGATATACATAGGAAATGTACCTTCATACATTTGTGATATATACAGGAATTGTATATTCGGCGAACAACACAAACTTAACCAAAAAAAGACTTTTATACATACCCTTCTTCACAGCATATACACAGGATGATGCTTTCATGCAAATGCGATATACTCACAGACTGTCCTCGGCATACAATGGATGGATATACATAAAATGTATATTCACATTTCCCGCTAATAACTTCCTCTTTGCAATAGCTTCCGTCGTTTCTATTCTGCCATGACCACGAACAAAAGGAAAACCAACAGAAAACTAATGTACACAGTCCATTCCACTGATTTCACAGAAATCCACCAGTGGAATGGTTTTAATCGTGTATCCCGACAACAGAAAACTAAATTAAATACAAAACAATTCTATACAGATAATATACACAGAATAATTTGATATACAAAGTATTTAGACAGAATCTAGAATTTGTAAAACACAACTGACAGAATTACTATTTTTACATTCCAGCTTCATACATTTGATAATTTTAGAAGGTGGAAGGCGAACATTTTTTACCACCACCTCCATCTATTTTTCCTATCCTCAACTCTCTTCTTCTCGTTTTGCTTAAACCAAGATTATAATCAAAACCCTAACTAATCACATGACACCTGTTTACCATAAGACAACAAAATACCTAATAATACGACACATTGGTTTAATCTTCCACATACCCAACTGTCTAATGTTGTCCATGATGTTAAATACTCCCCGGGAGAAGACATATTAAAACATGAAATGATAACACAAAATGCTACATGATAACATGAAATGTATCAGACATATTAAAAACTTATTCTTCTCCCTCTTATGCATATTTATCTTGTTGAAGGGGTGCTCCTACACCATACTCCCTAGGAGAAGAGATCTCAAGCCCTGTTGAGATCAGAGTTTGAAGGTCTGCACCATTGTTTGTGATCTGATCTTCAGTCATGCAAACTACTTCTGAATCAGGTTTCCCGTGCCAAGCTACCAAGTACTCCATGTACTCTTTGTTCCTTGTCTTCTGTGTCACTCTTGAGTCTAATATCTTCTTCAAGTTTGGTGGATCATGCTTAGGAATATCATCATTTGCTGCACCTTGTAATGTTTCTGATTCTACATCTGCATTCTTCTTGTATGGAGTTAAATCACATATATTGAAAATGGGTGACAATCCAAGATCAGGAGGAAGTTGGACCTCATATGCATTCGGTCCACATTTCTTCAAAATCTGACATGGTCCAATCTTCTTCTGCATTAGCTTGGTATATTTACCTTTTGGGAGCCTCTCCTTCTTCAGATTTACCCACACCAAATCTCCAACATCAAACTATACATCTCTCTTCTTATCAGCATATGGTTTGTACTTCAATGTAGTTTGTTGGAGTTGTGTCTTAACTTGATCATGCACCTCCTTGATGGCTGATGCAAAAGCTTCTCCATCTGCACTAATATACTCTCCTATAGGTAGATCTCTCAGCTCTAAAATACCCTTGGATGAATATTGTATACCACCTGAAAAGGTGACTTTCCTGTACTCCTATTAATGGTGTCATTATAGAAAAATTTTGCTTGTGACAGAATGTTATCCCACTTCTCTCCATGCTGCCTTGTCAGACACCTTAATAGATTTCCCAATGAACAGTTAACTACTTCAGTCTGCCCATCTGTTTGAGGACGGTAGGCTGATGAGAAGGATAAATTTGTTCCAAGCTTCTTCCAAAGAGTCCTCCAAAAGTGGCCAATAAATTTTACATCTCTATTTGACACTATGCTCAAGGGCAATCCATGTATCTGCACTATCTCTTTGAAAAATAGATCAACAGCATATGAAGCATCACAAGTGGTTTTGCATGGCAAGAAGTGTGCCATTTTACTGAATCTGTCTACTACAACAAAAATACTATCATATCCCTTCCTTGTCCTAGGTAAACCCAATACAAAGTCCATGCTTATGCTCTCCCACGGCCTAGAAGGAATGGGTAGTGGTTGATACAAACCTGCATTAGTGGATCTCCCTTTTGCCTTCTGACATATCACACATGCCTCCACAAATTTTCTCACATCTGACTATAACTTGGGCCAATAGTAATGTCTCTTCACAAGATCAAGAGTCTTATCTAGACCAAAATGTCCTGCCATGGCCCAAAAATGTTTCTCCCTAATAATATTCAGTCTCATAGAACATCTTGGAATACACAACTGTCCACCCTTGAAAAGTAATCCATCTTGGATTAGAAATTCAGAGAACTCAGCATGATATTTATCACCAAAGGAAGTACATACCTTATAGATTTCTCCAAAGTCTTCATCAGCATCATACATGTCCTTCAAGGAATTAATGCTAACACTCTCTAATTGGATCTAATTTATGGTTAAGACCCTCCTGCTCAAAGCATCTGCTACCTTAGTCTTGACCCCTTTCTTGTGTTTGAGTGTGAAAGTGAAAGCTTGCAAAGTTTCCACCCGCTTCATATGCCTATGGTTCAGCTTCTCTTGACTGTTTATGAAACTAAGGGCCTGATTATCTGTGAACACTATGAATTCTTTTGGCATCAAGTAATGCCTCCACTTTTTGAGTGACTTTACTAAAGTGTACATCTCCAAATCATATGATAAGTATCTCTTCTTTGCATCATTTAGTTTCTCACTGAAAAATACAATAGGCCTACTTTCTTGACTAGGTACTGCCCCAATTGCCATGCGGCTTGCATCACATTCTACCTGGAAAATCTTGTTGAAGTCAGGGAATGTAAGGACTGGCTGCTCTACTACCTTCTTCTTCAATGTTTCAAATGAATTATCTACCTCCTTTGTCCAAGTGAACCTGCACTTCTGTCCTCCTTTTATGGTGTCAAGCATGGGTGCACAAACATGACTAAACCCTTTTATAAAATTCTGATAGAAGGTTGCTAACCCATGGAAACTTCTAACATCATTCAAGGTTTTAGGAGTTGGCCAAGACAATATGGCACTTACTTTCTCTTGATCCATTTTTAGTTTGTTATGTGAGATGACAAATGCCAAGTAGATGATCTCTTCCTGCATGAACAAACACTTTCCTAAGTTGATCATTAGCTACTCTTCATGTAACTTTTTGAGGACCAAGTCTATATGGTTGAGGTGTTCTTCCCTTACATTACTAAAAATTAGGCTGTCATCTAAATATACTATGATAAATTTTCCCATGAATTCCCTCAAGACCTCATTCATCAACCTCATAAAGGTACTAGGGGTGTTGGACAAACCAAAAGGCATGACCTTCCACTCATATAACCCATCATTGGTCTTGAATATAATTTTCCATTCATCTCCTGGCCTAATCCTAATTTGATGATAGCCACTCTTTAAATCTTTTTTTGTGAAATATTTAGCACCCCCAAGCAATCAAGCAAATCTTCTATCCTAGGGATTGGGAACATATACTTGATTGTTATCTTGTTGATAGCTCTTGAATCAGTACAAAGTCTCCAAGTGCCTTCCTTCTTTGGTGCTAGTACAGCCGATACTGCACATGGGCTTAAACTCTTGCCAATTAGGCCTGTCTCCAGTAACTCCTCAATCTGCCTTGCTACCTCTGTATGGGGCAGTCTTCTAAGCTTAAGCTTTTCTACCATTTCAATTGACTCAAAATTTTTAGTGGATCTGGAGTCAATCAGAACTTTACATACCTTTCCTCCTACCTTGCAAGTAGTTCTGAAGAGAGACTTCCTTTGTGGGGGTTCTTTGTCAGTCACCTTCATGGTGGTCATTGCTCTCCTAATCATCAAAGATTCTCCTTTCTTAGGATATCCATAACTGTCAGGAGCATTCACACTTTGAAAAGTACTGGAGCTTGCCATACTTTGACAATCAAATTCTTGGATCAGATTTATCTTCCTTTCTCCTATGGAACTAGTTGCCTTTCTTGGACATCTACTGGCTATATGGCCTTCTTGATTGCAATTGTAACATTTGATAGGTCCTCTACCCTGAGATCTTCCTCTAAACGGTGGTCTTCTGCCCCTAAAGTTTCCTCTTTGATTGTAACTTCCCCCTTGGGTTTGACTGTTGTCTCCTTTGTTGCTGATGCAGAGTGAAGTGAAAACCAGTTACAGATAAAACAGGTTGAAGAATCCTTTGAAGCCCATAAAATATCTATTTGAGAGTATATCGGCAAGACCTTTGGATTGTCTCACCGAAATAGACATTTTCTTGCCTATCGGCAAGACCTTAACTATCGGTCACCTTCAATATTCTCCCGCCGATATGTCATCTCACTCCGATGAGCGGTTTCTCTTATGTGCCTATCGGCATGATACTATTCTATCGGCGAGCTCCTCGAATCTTCTACCGATGCTATCGGTCACACCGATGAGCGTCTAACTCATAGCCGTCGGTAAGACTTGGACTGTCGGCCCAACATCGGATTCTTTCGCCGATATGCTTTCTCTCCCCGATGGTTAGAACCATCGGCTAGACCGATACTGTCGGCCTAACTTTTAGTGAGTCTCCCGATGTGGTCACTCTTGCCGATGCACTAACAATCCCTTCCGTCGATAAGACTTTCACTATCGGAAACACACAAATGCCTCCACCTGATGGTCAAACTCTCTCTGATGAACAGGGTCCATCGCCCAGACTTACACCATCGGTGTAGCCTTTTCCTTGTTCGCCGAACTACAAACTCACACCGATATGCCTTCCATTGGCGAGACTTCTTAGTTCTCACCCCGAAATACTTAATATTAATTTCTCCATCGGTCAGACTTCAACCGTCGGTGGAACTCGTTCGTTCTTTTCCGATGACTCTCTCTATACCGATGACTCCACTCTATACATACAGTGTCGTTATGAATTCACCATGTACAGTCGATAGACTCGATACAATGTATCTACTCCGCATACATTTGTATACACATGAAGTGCTAATTCCTTCTCTGCACATTGTAACCGAACACAACACACACAGAAAACTACAAACCTACAGAACATAAATGAATCTACTCCTAAGGAAGACATTCCACTGGTTTCGAAGAAACCTCAACCAGTGGAATGCTTCCAAACTACATTCCAGGGGTTACACCAAAACGACAGAAACTCTTTATTTCCTTGTTCTAAATATTAATACAGATTTGTTCTTCCTCTCTGTCTGTTTGTTCGCTTCTCTCCTCCCGTCTGCACGAACAGAGACCAACTATATAAAGACTCTTATCTTGACAGTTACACACGGTGGAAGGTGAATCACCTATAACCACCCTGCCAATCGGTTACATTCTACATGCTCGATTACAATCTCTTTCAATTCGTTTACAATCTGGAATGACACGTATACAATCTTTTGATATGGCTCGAAGGCTTACAACATAACATTTGGACACAATAGAAAATACGAGGGATCCTCTAGATCCTCAATGTCTCGAGGTGCTTCTGCACCATACTCCTAGACTTGAAAATTTTCCATGTCCCATGGAAATGCTCAGTGAAAAGCCTGCAATATCTTTTGGCTTTGATGTCTTCAAGATTAACTGGATGCCTCTGCTGCTTCCTCTTCATCCTCTAACTGTGCCTTCTATCAATGGAGTTTAACTGGCTGCTCCTCCAGATGCTGCTCCAAACATAAGTCCACCCTCAATGCTGCACCAACACTCTTGTCCCTCACCTGGGAGTCCTTTCTCGCCTCCCTCCCCAGGACTTTTGGCGACACCAACTGGACCTCCTTCTCAGGCCCATGACAGATCTCCTATCTGCCTACCTGCAGCTTGTGGACATACATCTGCAACTACAAATATTAGCAAACCAAAACACCAATTTCTCACTTAGCCCCATCTCAGATATAATTCAACACAAAACTTCCCAGAGCTTTCGCTAACTCTGATACCAATCTGATGCAGAGTGAAAACCAGTTACAGATAAAACAGGTTGAAGAATCCTTTGAAGCCCATAAAATAGCCATTTGAGAGTATATCGGCAAGACCTTTGGATTGTCTCACCGAAATAGACATTTTCTTGCCTATCGGCAAGACCTTAACTATCGGTCACCTTCAATATTCTCCCGCCGATATGTCATCTCACTCCGATGAGTGGTTTCTCTTATGTGCCTATCGGCATGATACTATTCTATCGGCGAGCTCCTCGAATCTTCTATCGATGCTATCGGTCACACCGATGAGCGTCTAACTCATAGCCGTCGGTAAGACTTGGACTGTCGGCCCAACATCAGATTCTTTCGCCGATATGCTTTCTCTCCCCGATGGTTAGAACCATCAGCTAGACCGATACTGTCGGCCTAACTTTTAGTGAGTCTCCCGATGTGGTCACTCTTGCCGATGCACTAGCAATCCCTTCCGTCGATAAGACTTTCACTATCGGAAACACACAAATGCCTCCACCCGATGGTCAAACTCTCTCCGATGAACAGGGTCCATCGCCCAGACTTACACCATCGGTGTAGCCTTTTCCTTGTTCGCCGAACTACAAACTCACACCGATATGCCTTCCATCGGCGAGACTTCTTAGTTCTCACCCCGAAATACTTAATATTAATTTCTCCATCGGTCAGACTTCAACCGTCGGTGGAACTCGTTTGTTCTTTTCCGATGACTCTCTCTATACCGATGACTCCACTCTATACATACAGTGTCGTTATGAATTCACCATGTACAGTCGATAGACTCGATACAATGTATCTACTCCGCATACATTTGTATACACATGAAGTGCTAATTCCTTCTCTACACATTGTAACCGAACACAACACACACATAAAACTACAAACCTACAGAACATAAATGAATCTACTCCTAAGGAAGACATTCCACTGGTTTCGAAGAAACCTCAACCAGTGGAATGCTTCCAAACTACATTCCAGGGGTTACATCAAAACGACAGAAACTCTTTATTTCCTTCTTCTAAATATTAATACAGATTTGTTCTTCCTCTCTGTCTGTTCGTTCGCTTCTCTCCTCCCGTCTGCACGAACAGAGACCAACTATATAAAGACTCTTATCTTGACAGTTACACATGGTGGAAGGTGAATCACCTATAACCACCCTGCCAATCGGTTACATTCTACATGCTCGGTTACAATCTCTTTCAATTCGTTTACAATCTGGAATGACACGTATACAATCTTTCGATATGGCTTGAAGGCTTACAACATAACATTTGGACACAATAGAAAATACGAGGGATCCTCTAGATCCTCAATGTCTCGAGGTGCTTCTGCACTAGTTGCCCTCTTGGTTTGATTCACCTTGGTATCCAAATCCATTTCCTCTGCCTCTGAAAGGACTTCTTCATCCCCTTTGCTCTCTTCCTCTTCCTCTACTGTTCTATTCTTGTCTTCCCTTGAATTTCTCTTCCACCTTGAGTGCCAATTGGTAGCACTTTTGGACTGTCTCTGGGTTATGCAGATTTATGTCTTCTTGGATGGCAAACCTCAATCCATTGAGGTACCTTGCCACCTTCTCTTCTTCATTCTCCTTTACCTTTGTCTTGACATAGAGTTTCATGAACTCTTCTGTGTATGAGCTGACATCTAACTCTTTATGCTTCAAGTTTTGTTTCCTCTTATGTAATTGGATGTTGTAATCCAATGGAACATAGGCCTCCTTCACTAAAGCCATAATCTTCTTCCAAGTTGCAACTCTGCTCTTTCCCTCTTTCACCCTGTCATCTTGATGAAATTTCACCAAGTTAGTGCAGCCCCTTTCATTTTGGATTGGGCCATTCTCACCCTTTGGTGGTCTGGTATTTCCTCAGTCTCAAAGAAGTTATTCAAGGAGTCTATCCACTCCATCACTGAATCAGGTTCCATTTTACCTACAAATACTGGCAGGTCTATTTTCATATCCATGGTCCTTCTCTCCATGGATTTGAGGGCATTAAGTAAGGGTCTCTGGTCTGTAGGAACCTCTATCTCTTCCTTCTCAGGGATCTCCTCTTCATCCATGTCTTCTCACTTACCAAAATCTTCTTCTCCCTTCTCTACTCTATCCCTCAACTTCTCTACCTCTTCTTTCAAGGCTTGATTCTACGCTCGAGCTGCTCTGCTCTCTACCATTTGCTTTCGTACTAGGGCTGCCAACTCAGCGTTGGTCATCTTTGCTAGGTACTCTTTTGACCCTTCTCCTTCTGACATCTTGTCTTCTCCTTCTTCCCAAAGAACACTCCCAAGCTTTGATACCACTATGATGCAGAGCGCACACAGCGGAAACACACAACCTGGTATTTCTGTCAATATCTACAAGAGATCTCAAATGCCTCACCGAAACCTTCCTATGCATCAGCCAAACATTATACCATCGGTCTCTTTATGAAATGTCACTCCGAAACTTCTTCTCACACCGATATGTTTTGTATCAGCATCACCCTGCCATTCGCTGTGATTCTTGAAATCTTTCCCGATGGGTTCTGTCACACCAATAACTTCGTCTTGTATATACATTTCCTAACCTTCTATCGCTAGTAATCCATTGTATCTTCATCCACTTTGACCGCTATAGTCGGTCATCAATTGTATCAAAAGCAAATGTATATTTCCACATACAACTGAAACATACAATTGGAACATACATCTGACAACTTCCTATTGCCGGTTCTCTCTCTCGGTTCAGCCGATCACTCCTTGCATCCAATCCCTTTGCATCATTCGAATGTACATTCAAGACATGCTTTTGCAACATACAATCTCAACATGCAATAGTAGTATACACACAAACTGACACTCGCATATAATAGCGATATACACATGCACTACCTGCGATATACAATTGACGTATACACAGGAAATGTATCTCAGATAATTTTGACATACACAAGAGTTGTCTACCCGATATCCTTTGACAATATACATAGATAATGGACTCTACACATACATTTCATCACATAATACGCATGGGGTGATACTTAGATGCGATAGCGATATACACAGGAAATGTACCTTCATACATTTGTGATATATACAGGAATTGTATATTCAGTGAACAACACAAACTTAACCAAAAAAAGACTTTTATACACACCCTTCTTCACAACATATACATAGGATGATGCTCGCATGCAAATGCGATATACTCATAGACTATCCCCGGCATACAATGGATAGATATACATAAAATGTATATTCGCATTTCCCGCTGATAACTTCCTCTTTGCAATAGCTTCTATCATTTCTATACCACCATGACCACGAACAAAAGGAAAACCAACAGAAAACTAATGTACACAGTCCATTCCACTAATTTCACAGAAATCCACCAGTGGAATGGTTTTAATCGTGTATCCCGATAAACTAAATTAAATATAAAACAATTCTATACAGATAATATACACAGAATCCAGAATTTGTAAAACACAACTAACATAATTACTATTTTTACATTCCAGCTTCATACATTTGATAATTTCAGAAGGTGGAAGGCAAACAGTTTCTACCACCACCTCCGTCTGTTTTTCCTATCCTCAACTCTCTTCTTCTCGTTTTGCTTAAACCAAGATTATAATCAAAACCCTAACTAATCACATGACACCTACTTAGCATAAGACAACAAAATACCTAATAATATGACACATTGGTTTAATCTTCCACATACCCAACTGTCTAATGTTGTCCATGATGTTAAATACTCCCCAGGAGAAGAGATATTAAAACATGAAATGATAACACAAAATGCTACATGATAACATGAAATGTATCAGACATATTAAAAACTTATTCTTCTCCCTCTTATGCATATTTATCTTGTTGAAGGGGTGCTCCTGCACCACATATATCTATAAGGTATCACTTTCTAAGAGAAAAGGTGACAGAGAATGAAGTAAAGTTGGAATATGTGCCCACAAAGGATCAGATTGCAGATATCTTCACTAAGCCTCTGCCCAAGGATACTTTTGAGTATATGAGAGAAAAGTTAAGGGTCATTAATTCTCCTACCCTCAACTAAGATGTATAAGAATGCATCAATCTAGTGGTGTTCAAAGTCTCATTCTTTGATTTGGATTGATGTTTTGAGAGCTACCTTTTAGGGGGAGTAGCTAGATGTGTTGGTAATAGCCTAGTTGGATCAAAGCAGCAGAATGCAAGTATGTGCCCTTTTCCATTGATGTCAAAGGGGGAGAGAAATCTTGTGAAAAACTCAGGGGAGAAAGAATGCAGATATGTGAAGAGAAAGGGGGAGAATTTTGTCTTGATGGTCTTTTCTATTTTTCACATCGTATGTTGCCATCAATGACAAAGGGGGAGATTGTTGCAAGTATGTGCCTAATCGGTGTTGTCATTGATGTCAACATATCTGTGTTGTCATTGGTGTCAACTATGCTCTTATTTTTTTACTTGCTTGTAATGAGTTAGATGTTGAGAATAGTGAGAAAATTATTTCCTCCGATAGAAACAGTGAGTTGTAGTGGAAATAATGTATTACATACAGAAGAATAGTCCAGAGGATTGCTCTGCATTTCTTGTAAAATGAATATCTTTGCCTGCGGATTGGAAGTTATTTAGAAGTCTCTCTGAAGAGGTTATATTCCAAGTTTGAGCCTCCGGTATGAAGATTTGAGTGAGTTATGTTCACTAGTGTGAAAATTGCTTTTCTTGTATGTTTGGTGGTGACAGGGAGAAAGTGTTATGCTCCACATTCCTCCGCATTGAAGTATTTTGGTTTGTAGTTCTAGAATTAAGTTTGTTATGATGATAAGTGCCTTCAACTCTAATAGTTCATGGTTTAGTGGTTCGCAAGTGATTTTTCTTTTATGGCAGTTGATGACAATTAAGCTCACATGCTCTAGATTGAAGAATCTCATGGATAAAGTGGTTAGAGGTTTTTGCAGATGATCCTGGTGATTACAGTGTGCTTGTGGATGTCTCTTGATCGTGTTCCTACCTTTAGATTGGTCCGCAAAGAGAAATCTGGATCGTGGTTGAAGACTGTTCCTAAAAGACTTAGTGTGAACACCAGTCTTGGCCAACTTCATTGTTTTCACTAATTGCGGAGATGCATTAAAGATTGTAGAAGTGTTTTGTAGCATGAAGGACTGAATTTGAGTCCTAGCTAAAGCACAATGTGATCTACATACATCTTGGTGCAGGAGCACCCAATCCATGGTGGCCTCCATAAGGCATTAACTATTTATAGTTCATTTTGATGTTTCCAATAAGGTCCTAAGCTGACCATTCATGTAATAAGGTTTTTTGACCAATGCATGTCATTGTAGGTTGTATCTAGGTTTATTTTGTAAGTCCCAAGTGACATTTGTCAATTGTAACCACATAATGCTAAAAATAGCAATAATGCTAAAAATAGGCAGTTGGAGGTTGTTAGATCTCCCAGCCACTTGGAGGTTGTCTCCCAGCCGCTTGGAGTCAAGTCAGTACTACTCAAGGCGAGTAGATAAATACCCCAGAGTAGATTGAATGTAAGGAGTAGGAGTTGTAGTCGAGTTCAATTCAATTCAGTTGTAATAGAGATTAGAGATCAGCGTGATTTGCAATTAATAAACAGAGCATTATTTTTTGAAAGGAATATTAAACAAAGTTCTATTGTGCATCTTTCTATCTTTTAGATTCTTTAGGTTTTCCCTGTATAAATCAAATTGCTATTTTGTGGTCGAGATGGATTCTTAATCCATTCCACTGGTTAGATTTCTTCAAAATCGGTGGAATGGCTGTACAGTTCATTTTTGTGTTTTTTTTTGTTCGTTCATGTTTGTAGGATCGCGTACATTATGCTTTGAGAGATCCTAGCATCCTCATGTGCTATGTTGGTGAAGTCTAAGATCTAGGAAGTTACAGAGTTAGCAGCGGTTCAAATCGGTGAAGAATCGTGTTGTTTCATTGAGTATGTGTTTTGTGTGTATATCACTAATGTAAGTAAGGTTCATTTCCTGTGTATCCCATAGTTGTGGGTTCGTGTGTATCTCGCAAATGGTTATCACGGTTGTATGTGGTGGATGCACATTGTGATGATACATTGAGTTAGATACAAGGAGGTCAACGGCTGGTCAATGGTCGGTTCTATATGCATGTTTTGAATGCATCTTTCGAATACATGTTTTGTGAAGTATGTAGAGAATGCATCTTGTGAATGTATATTGAGCATATACATTGCACAGATACATTGTATCAGAGGCAAGAGGCGACCGGCAACAGCGGTGAAGGAAACCGGTGATCGCAGATCAACTGAAGCATACACAATTTATTTTTCTATCGGTGTATCGGGAGCACATGCAAAGCGCTCACCGACAAGGAAGGTCGCACCAAATGTATATTGTGATTGTATATCGCAAATGTATATTCTGAATGTACATTGGGTAATGTATCTTACGATAGATACAAAGTTGAAGACATACATCGGAGAGGGTTGTGATGTCGGAATAACAACTTCAAGGGTTGTTGATAACATATGGTCTTGCTGATAGGCAAGTAAAGTGAGACATATAAAGGGAAATGCAGGCTAGGGTGTTTAGCTCTGCATCAAATTGGTATCAGAGCTAGCAAAAGCTTTGGGTGGAGGTGTTGTGTATTTGTTTTATGTCACTGAGAAGACAGATGAATCCTATTCCTGTAGTGTGTGGGCAGATGATGATGAGGTTTGTCAAGACCATTCACCAATAGAGATTTGGCTGGAAGAGGGTGCAGAGTGAAGCCACTGCGAGAAAGAGTGGTAGTGCATCTCCAGGATCTACTGTTGGAGGAGAGGAATGAGTCTGTAGCAGCGTGTAGGATGAATAGATGATTGAGCATTGTGTTGTAGCTGAATTGAGGATTTGCAGGAATGTTGGCGTTTGGGTGCTGACTGTGAATGTTTATGTCAGACAAAGAAAGTGAGGCAGAGGTGGAGAGGATGCCTCCCAAAAGTATGATGCAGGACACTGCTAAGAAGCTGATCAAGGAGATGCTTGCATCCAAGTTGAGAGAGTTCAAAAAGTCCAAAGGCAAAGATAAGGAAGATGATAGTGACAATGATGAAGGTAATATAGAAATTGCTGAAACCAGTAAAAAGATAGAGGAGATACCAATAGACCAGAGGGCATTTTTAAATGCATTGAAGTCAGTCAATAGGGACACCATAGATGGGTTAACTATGTATAGTGGAAGTATGGAAGCTAAAGAGCTGATTGATTGGATTGAGGCATTGAACAATCATTTTGAATATAAAGAAATCCCTAAGGATAAGAGGCTTAAGTTGGCAAAGGCAAGATTGTAGGGATCTGCTCTTGCATGGTGGAATTATGAACAAGGAGAGAGAGTCAAGGAGGGGAAGAATATGATAACCTCCTGGGAAAGGATGAAGACAAAACTTAAGGCACAGTTTTTACCCCTGGAATATGATGTGCAGATGTATAAGAAGCTGTAGAACCTCAGGCAGAGAGACCTTGATGTGAATGCATACACACAAGAGTTTCATAAACTCAGTCTCAGATCAAAGAGGCATGAAGAAGAGTTAGAGAAGGTGGCCAGGTATTTGAATGACCTAAGGATGAACATCCAAGATGAGATCAACATCTTAGCACCAGAAATAGTGAACAAGTGTTTCCAAATGGCTTTAAGGGCTGAAGAGAAGTTGAAGAGGAAAGGTGAGCAGTAAAATAGAGGAAGAGGTGGCAGAAATTTTAGAGGTAGGGATAGTTTTGAAAACAAAAATTAGTCCCAAGAAGACCAAAGAGACACAAGCAAAGGTAAGGGCCAAGTTTCTAATTTTAGAGGGGGATTTAGAGACACAAAAGGTGGAGGTAGAGGTTCTAATGTTTTCATTGGAAGATGTTATCATTGTAATAAAATTGGTCATACAACATTCAAATGTCTAGAAAGGCAAGGTTCATCATCAAGAGATGATAGGAAGAATGACAAGAGGGTTCAATTTGTGCAAGAAGAGAAGGTAGATGAAAGTGTTCACTCTCCAATGGGAAGTGCAGCCCCAGTTGAAGATGGAGAAGCATTGATGCTAAGGAGAACCATTTTGAAGACATCCAAGGATATACTACAAAGGAGAGCTCTTTTCAGGACCAATTACAAAAGCAAAGGTAAAATATGTAAGGTAGTAATAGATTCTAGTTCAACAGATAATATGGTATCTCAGGAAATGGTGGATAAACTTAAACTAGAAAGGATTCCTCATCAAAATCCTTACAAATCATCTTGGGTGAGTGATAATCAATCACTTTTGGTATATGAATAGGCATATATTGATTTTCAGATTGGAGAATATCAGGATAGGGTTTTGTGTGATATTTTTCCCATGGAATGTTGTCACCTACTTTTGGGTAGGCCATGGCAATTTGGTAGGAGAGAATTGTATGATGGATATGCTAACACATACACCATCAAGAAGGATGGGAGAACTTTTGTAATGACACCATTGCAGGAGGCTACTGAAGCAAAGAAGGTAGCCAAATTCATTTTGGTAGGAAAGAAAGAGTTTGTGAAGCTCAGTGTAGAAGACACAAAGAAAGTTGAGGATACCTCAGGGAGTGGGGTTACTGAAGATCAAATTTTGAAGAAGGTTTCAGTTTTGACTGATGGAGTTCAAATGAATTGGCAGAAGGTCTAGGAGAAAGGTTGTTAGCAGCCACAAGTTGATGGGAGAGGCAATGATGCAATCATAGTAGGGACAATTGTTTGTCCTCTAGAACCAACATGAGTTGAAAGGCAAACATATTCTACCATAGCAGTAGTACAAAAAGCATTACCCAAGGTGTATAATGAAGGTGTTTAGGCAGAGATGACAGTAAGAAAGAATGGCATGAGTAGAGCCATACAATGCTAGGCATGAGTCTTTGAATCCATGGCAGCAAGTTGCAGTCCAGAGATCATGGAGCAGTCATGAGACAACAAATAGTATAGGTGGAATAAACCTAAGAATTAACTCATGTGGCATGAGTTCTTTTCATGGTGGGGTGTATGGTGCAGGAGCACCCAATCCACAGTGGCCTCCATAAGGCATTAACTGTTTATAGTTCATTTTGATGTTTCCAATAAGGTCCTAAGCTGACCATTCATGTAATAAGGTCTGTTTGACCAATGCATGTCATTGTAGGTTGTATCTAGGTTTATTTTGTAAGTCCCAAGTGACATTTGTCAATTGTAACTACATAATGCTAAAAATAGCAATAATGCTAAAAATAGGCAGTTGGAGGTTGTTAGATCTCCCAGCCGCTTGGAGGTTGTCTCCCAGCCACTTGGAGTCAAGTCAGTACTACTCAAGGTGAGTAGATAAATACCCCAGAGTAGATCAAATGTAAGGAGTAGGAGTTGTAGTTGAGCTCAGTTCAATTCAGTTGTAATAGAGATCAGAGATCAGTGTGATTTGCAATTGAGAAACATAACATCTGTATGCGCATTTTCTAAAAGGCATAGTAAACAAAGTTCTGTTGTGCATCTTTTTGTCTTTCGGATTCTTTAGGTTTTCCCTGTATAAATCAAATTGTTGTTTTGTGGTCGAGATGGATTCTTAATCCATTCCACTAGTTAGATTTCTTCGAAATCGGTGGAATGGCTATACAGTTCATTTTTGTGTTTTTTTTTTGTTCGTTCGTGTTTGCAGGATCGCATACATTATGCTCTGAGAGATCCTAGCATCCTCATGTGCTAGGTTGGTGAAGTCAAAGATCTGGAAAGTTACAGAGTTAGCAGCGGTTCAAATCGGTGAAGAATCGCGTTGTTTCACTGAGTATACATTTTGTGTGTATATCACTAATGTAAGTCAAGTTCATTTCCTGTGTATCCCACAGTTGTGGGTTCATGTGTATCTCACAAATGGTTATCGTGGTTGTATGCAATGGATGCACATTGTGATGATACATTGTGTTAGATACAAGGAGGTCAACAGCTGTTCAATGGTTGGTTCTGAATGCATGTTTTGAATGCATCTTTCGAATGCATGTTCTGCGAAGTATGTGGAGAATGCATCTTGTAAATGTATATTGAGCATATACATTGCGCAGATACATTGTATTAGAGGCAAGAGGTGACCGACAGCAGCGGTGAAGGAAACTGGCGATCGCAGGTCAACTGAAGCATACACAAGTTGTTTTTCTATCGGTATATCAGGAGCACATGCAAAGTTCTCACCGACGAGGAAGGTCACACCGAATGTATATTGCGGTTGTATATTGCAAATGTATATTCTGAATGTACATTGGGTAATGTATCTTACGACAGATACAAAGTTGAAGACATACATCGGAGAGGGTTGTGATGTCGGAATAACAACTTTGAGGGTTGCCGATAGCATATGGTCTTGCCGATAGGCAAGTAAAGTGAGACATACAAAGGGAAATGTAGGCTAGGGTGTTTGGCTCTGCATCACATCTTTACATCTTTCCCCTAGAAAATTTTTGTATTAGGTCCATACCTATTTCTATGAATGTTTTTGTAACGCTGACCTTAGAGATTGTTCTAATGGTTGATGAATGTATTACTGACCTTGATGTACATTCCAAGGTTGATGACTTGTATAAAGACTTGAAATGTAATTGCGAAAAAGTGTGGAATGCGAAAATGAAGGGATAAAAAAGTAGAGAAGAGAAGTTATATTGTACTTCAATGGAACTGAACCCAGGCATGGAGTAGATGCTACCAAATTAGTTCACCATGTTTTGGTAGTGAGCCACCCTTTGGCAATGAGCCATTCTTTGTAGTGAGCAATTTGGGCAGTGAGCCTCTATTTTTCGGTATTGTTATTATTGATGTATAAAATTGCGTAGGTTCTAATACAAACATGGGAAGTTTCAAGAATGTGGAACTTGCTACTTGAAACAACCTCCAGATTTTAAAGAAGCTGGCTCTTCTCTAATTTAAAATGGGTTTTGAGAAAAGGGTAAAGAAATAACAGGATTATAGATACAACTAAGCAAATCTAAGTATGGTGATGTGCCTGAGTTAAAAGTATTCCTTTCAAATTAAGCACAGTGAAACTATTCTCAAGATTTAGTTACATTCAAGAGCAGATACTACATGATTAACATAAACAGATGGAATGAATATAATCAAAGGCTCACAATCAGACATTTTGCAATGACACAGATAATATCAACCAAGGCACAGAACTGAGTTCTTCTCATTAATCTTCCAGCAACATAAAAGGCACAGATACATGCACAGATACATTAACCTTCTTATCAAAAACAACAAAATAAAGGCAAAATGATATCAACTAGTCACAGCAAAAGTCTCTGACTTCTTTCCTTTTGATTCTGACAAAACTTATCAAAAATCTCTATCTCTATTCTCTATGTCTATATCTCCAACTGTTTCGATCTATTATAAATATTACATATTTATAGCCTAAGATCTGACTCTAGATTGTCTGCAACAACTGAATCCCAACGGCCTAATGGAACTGAAGATAACTGGAAGTCTCCGGTGGTTACAATCCTTTAAATCTGCAACAATCTTCCCTTTTAAAGCAAGCTCATTGGCTGGGGCTAAATATATGTGGCACAATGCCTTTATTAAGACATAGACACATGGCGAGGCCCGCGCACTTGAAACTTGAAACATAATGTAATAGGTGGCAGTGTCTGTAGCAAAACGAGAAACTCCTTTATTTCTCAGAAGTCAATAGGAAAATGACACTTGTCACATCCCACAGCTTTCAGAAACTTTTGCGTGTCTTCCTTCGCAAAACCCCCAAAACTGTGTCTTTATGCTCGGGTGACCTCCGCTTATGACATCTATTGCAACCTGCATCACTTCTTATGAAACACCTTAAAAGATGGGACCCACAACCTTTGGCGTACATTAGCTTCAAAGGGAGAAAACTGGGACAGATGGCATCTTCCACGCGCATGCCAGCTAACACATGGCAACCTCCGCATTACTGCTAAAACATATTAAAACATATGAAACTCCCATGGAAGCTGACACTTGTTACAATCCGCGTAAACTTTAAGTTCCTCACTGAAAGGGGCATAACTAAAAATGACTCTATCTTCGCAACCACCACGTGGCATTCTCTGTGCCTTTGAAACTGAAACAGACTGTGGCCCACCATCCATCTTTACTTAGCATTGGTGTAGGAGCACCTAGAAAATCATGTTTTCTTTTTGTAATAAGGTCTATTGACCAATGCATGTCATATCAGTTTGTTTCTATGTTCATTTTGTAAGTCCCAAGTGACTTAGGGCACATTTGTCAAATTGTAACCGCATAATGCCAAAAATAGGGTGGTAGGGCAATTGGAGGTTGTTTTAGATGGTTTTCTCCCAGCCACTTGGATTGGTCTCCTAGCTGCTTGGAGTCAGTTTGGTACTCCTCAGGGCGAGTTGATAAATGCCCAGAGGAATGAACCAAATGATCATTGTAATTAGATCAAAGAGGAGTGATTGAATGTGACTGTACATTATTCTAAGGAGAAATAAAGATTATTCTGTTCTTTCAGTTTGCTTTCTGTTTCTTGTAACTACAAATTGTTTAGCTGTAGATTTCTATTCTTCTATGTTTTCCCGCAGTTTCTGCTATGCACTCCCCATCATATTGGTATCAGAGCTCGAAAAGATTTGGGTAGCAAATCGAATTGAGGATTTGCAGAAGTGTTGGCGTTTGGGTGCTGTCTGTGAATAGTGTATGTCAGATAGAGAAAGCGAAACAGAGGTAGAGAGGATGCCTCCCAAAAGTATGTCGCAAGATGCCATCAAGAAGCGGATCGAGGAGATGCTTGACTCCAAGTTGGGAGAGTTCAAGCAGTCCAAAAGCAAAGATAGGGAAGATGAAAGTGACAGTGAGGAAGGAGATACAGAAATTGAGGAAACCAATAAGAGGACAGAGGAGATACCAGCAGACTAGAGGGCATTTGTAAATGCTTTGAAGTCAGTCAATAGGGACACCATAGATGGGTTACCTATGTATAGTGGAAGTATGGAAGCTGAAGAGGTGATTGATTGGATTGAGGCATTGAACAATCATTTCAAATACAAAGAAGTCCCTGATGATAAGAGGGTTAAGTTGGCAAAGGCAAGATTGAAGGGATCTACTCTTGCATGGTGGAATTATGAGCAAGGAGAGAGATTCAAGGAGGGGAAGAATATAATAACCTCCTGGGAAAGGATGAAGACTAAAATCAAGGTACAATTCTTACCCTTGGACTATAACATGTAGATGTATAAGACATTATAGAATCTCTGAGAGAGAGACCTTGATGTGAATGCATACACACAAGAATTTTCATAAACTCAGTCTCAGATCAAAGAGACAAGAGGAAGAGTCAGAGAAGGTGGCTAGGTATTTGAATGGCCTAAGGATGAACATCCAAGATGAGATCAGCATATTAGTACTGGAAATAGTGAATAAGTGTTTCCAAATGGCCTTAAGGGCTGAAGAGAAGGTAAAGAGAAAAAGTGAGTAGAATAATAGAGGTAGAGGTGGAAGAAGTTTCAAAGGCAGAGGCAATTTTGGAGGAAGAAGTCCTAACCAGAGGCCTAGTGGAGAGTCTAGCCAAGAAGAGAAATTTGGAGACTCAAGTAGCAGAGGAGGCTACCGAGGAAGAAGGCCTAATGGAAGAGGTGGGACAGATGGATCAAGTAGAGGATCCAAGTTCTCCAATATGAGATTCTATAACTATAATCAGATAGGGCACCCGGCATACAAGTGTCCAGAGAAGGCCTCAACTTCTCATGGTGGTGAGAAGAGAACTACTTTGATTCAAGAAGATGCAAGGAGTGTGACATCTCCTGAAGTGAATCTAGCATCCAAAATGGGAGAACATTTGATGCTCAAGAGGACGCTACTCAAGGAACTAGTACAGACTGAACCGTCTCAAAGAAGGGCTTTGTTTAGAATCAACTACAAGATCCAAGGTAAGGTTTGTAAAGTTATTGTTGACTCTAGTTCTACTGATAATATTATATCTTTGGAAGTAGTGAATAAGTTGAAGTTAGACAAGATACCCCATGGTAGTCCATATAAAGTCAGTTGGTTAAACAAGGGAAAACATATAGTCATCAATGAACAAGCATGGGTAGAATTTAGTATTGGGGGGTATAGAGATAAAATCTTGTGTGACATCCTTCCAATGGATGCTTGCCATCTTTTGCTAGGTAGACCATGACAGTTTGACATAAAGGCTTATCATGATGGAGAAAAGAATACTTACTCATTCCAAAAGGATGGTGTGACTTATAGGATACAGTCATTGGTAGAAGAGGATCCATAGCATGTAGGGTCTAGTGTAATGATGGTAGGAGAAAAGTAATTCATGGACACATTAAAGGAAGGTGGTGGAGTAGGTTTTTCTTTGATTGTGAAGCCTAAGGGGGAAAAGAAGGAAAGTGTGAGGGAAGTAGGGCCTAAGGAGGTCAGAGATTTACTTAAAAGTTACAAAGGAGTGATTGCAAAGGATATACCTGACTCCCTACCACCAATCAGAGACATTAGCTATCAGATAGACCTCATACCAGGAGCAGTACTTCCTAATAAGGCAGCATACAAAATGACCCCTCAACAGAATGAAGAGATAGCAAATCAAGTTCAAACTCCTAAACAAAGGGCTAATAAGGAAGAGCCTTAGCCCATGTGTAGTACCTACTATCTTAGCCCCAAAGAAGGATGGGAAATGGAGGCTTTGTACCAATTCTAGGTCCATCAATAGGATAACCATTAGATACGGGTTTCCTATTCCTAGAATAGAAGACCTAATGGACTGTTTGGGAGGGGCTATTTACTTCTCCAAGATAGACTTGAAGAGTGGGTATCACTAGATAAGGATAAGAGAGGGGGATGAGTGGAAGACAACATTTAAAACCAATGAAGGATTGTATGAGTGGCTTGTGATGCCTTTTCATCTTTTAAATGCCCCTAGCACCTTTATGAGACTAATGAATGAAGTGTTGCAGGAATTCATAGGGAAATTTGTGGTAGTCTACCTTGATGATATTTTGGTGTTTAGTAAGAGAAAGGAAGAACACTTGAAACATTTGGAGATAGTCTTGAAGAGGCTGCAAGATCAGAAGTTACTGATAAACTTGGAAAAGTGTGACTTCATGAAACAAGAATGGGTGTACCTAGGTTTGTCATCTCTAAGGGTGATTTGAAAATGGATTCTTCCAAGGTAGAGGCTATTTTGAATTGGCCTACACCTAGGACAATAGGAGAGGTCAGAAGTTTTCATGGTTTGGCCACATTTTACAGAAAATTTATTAAGAACTACAATGATATTTGTGCACCTATGTTAGAGACCATCAAGGGTGGAGGAAAGATGAAGTTTGTGTGGACAAAAGAGGCAAATCAGAGTTTTGAAAGTCTGAAGTAGAAAGTTGCCAAGTATCCTGTCTTAGTACTTCCTGATTTCAATAAGGTTTTTACCATTGAATGTGATGCAAGTGGGTTGGGCATAGGAGTAGTATTGAGCCAAGAAGGTAGACCAGGAGCCTTTTTCAGTGAAAAATTGAATGAAGCTAAGAGGAAATACTCCTCTTATTATTTAGATTTGTATGCCATGATACAAGCTCTGAAAAAATGGAGGCACTACTTGCTTCCTAAAGAATTTATTGTATACACTGAGAATCATGCTCTCAGTTTTTTGAATGGACAGGAAAAGCTCAGTCATAGGCACATGAAATGGGTGGAAAGTCTTCAAGCATACACCTTCATCATCAAACATAAGAAGGGGATAACCAATAAGGTTGCTGATGCTTTAAGCAGAAGGGTGTTGACAGTGCAAGAAGTGCAACTACAAAGCATGGGTGTTGAGTCACTCAAAGGATTGTATGAAGAAGACCAATATTTCAAGGAGATTTACAAGGTATGCAGTGAGTTTGCCAATGCTTTCCACAGTGAATTTTTAGTTTATACATTGCAGGATGGACTTTTTTTCAAAGGAAGTCAACTATGTATCCCTAAGTGTTCAATGAGGGATAATATAGTGAAAGAGAAACATAGTGGTGGTTTAGGAGGACATTTTGGGCTTAATAAGACCTTAGATCTTGTTAGAAGATTTTACTTTTGGCCAAAGATGCAATCTGATATCAGAAGGTTTGTTGAGAGTTGTATGATTTGCTAGAGAGCAAAAGGGATCTCAACCAATGCAGGACTGTACCAACCTTTGCCCATACCAAATAGACCTTGGGAAAGTTTGAGTATGGATTTTGTGATGGGATTACCAAAGACAAGGACAGGTTATGATAGTGTGTTTGTTGTGGTAGACAGGTTTAGCAAAATGGCACATTTCATTCCTTGTAAAACCACCAATGATGCTAGTTACATCGCAGGTTTATTCTTTAAAGAAATTATCAGGATTCATGGGTTGCCTTTGAGTATTGTATCTGATAGAGACAACAAATTTGTGGGACATTTTTGGAGAACCTTGTGGAAAAGATTGGGTACAACTTTGTCTTTTAGTTTAGCCTATCATCCTCAAATTGATGGCCAAACTGAGGTTGTAAATAGGTCATTAGGCAATCTGCTGAGATGTTTGACAAAAGAACATGGCAATAGTTGGGATGTGGTACTCCCACAAGCAGAATATGCCTATAATGATTCTATAAATAGAAGTACAGGTCTAAGTCCTTTTGAAGTTGTCTATGGTAGTCATCCTAGAGGAATTTTTGAATTGAGAGATGTTCCAGGATTGGACATGCTGATACATTTGCAGAGGCTATGAAGGAGATTCATCAACAAGTCAGAGATACTCTACACAAGAACAATCAGAAGATCAAGGCTAGAGTGGATCAAAGGAGAAGGGATGTGCAGTACCAAGTAGGAGATATGGTCATGGTTCATCTCCACAAGAACAGACTGCCCAAGGGAAGCCACAACAAGTTGATGATGAGAAAAATTGGACCTTGTCAGATTCTGGAGAAATATGGTCCTAATGCTTACAAAATTGAACTCCCTGATGATATTGCTATTTCACCTATATTCAATGTTGCTGATCTAACATTATATAGGAGTCCTGATAGCGCAGAAGGTATGGCATATTCTGTCCATGACAATGCAGAGTGGGTGCAACATTTACCACCTAAGGAACCACTAAAGATGGAGTGTATCTTGGATAGCAGGATAGCCAAGAAGACTAGAAATCAGACCTATTTTGAGCACTTAGTCAAATGGAAAGGACTTCCAGACTCAGAAGCCACATGGATGCTAGAAGAAGATATCAAAAAATAGGGTGGTGATTTACAACAGTTAGTCTCTAAGAGGACTTGAGACAACTTTCACCTGGGGAGTATGGTCCAGGAGCACCTAGAAAATCATGTTTTCTTTTTGTAATAAGGTCTATTGACCAATGCATGTCATTTCAATTTGTGTCTAGGTTCATTTTGTAAGTCCCAAGTGACTTAGGGGACATTTGTCAAATTGTAACCGCATAATGTCAAAAATAGGGTGGTAGGGCAGTTAGAGGTTGTTTTAGACGGTTGTCTCCTAGCCACTTGGATTGGTCTCCCAGCCGTTTGGAGTCAGTTTGGTACTCCTTAGGGCGAGTTGATAAATGCCTAGAGGAATGAACCAAATGATCATTGTAATCAGATCAAAGAGGAGTGATTGAATGTGACTATGCATTATTCTAAGGAGAAATAAAGCTATTCTGTTCTGTCAATTCGATTTTCATTTTCTACAATTGCAATTTGTGTAGCTGTAGATTTTTGTTCTCTCTGTGCTCTCCATTTGTTGTTGTATGTCATCATGAAGCATTCCACTGGTGAGATTTCTGTCGAAATCATTGGAATGGCTTTGTTGTATAATTATTTGTTTTCATTTCTTGGTGGTGCAGAGGATCCAAACAGAGCATTTTGCATAGTAGGTTGACCTAGCATCTCCATGTGCTAGGGTTTAGGAGAAGGTAAACTATGCATCAGCAGAAGGATGAAGGTCTTGACCGATAGAAGAAGTCTCACCGACGGTATGGATTTGAATGACTTGGTATGAGTCCCATGGTATCTCGCCAAAGGGAAAGTAAAGACAGTTATCGGTGTGAGTTTTGTCACAGAGAGACTTAGGAAAATCTTTCTGACGGTGGTTGTTTGGCCAATGGAAATGTTCCGGCAGTTCATTTGTTAGTTTTTACCAACTGTGACTAAGTTGGGACCTGATTTGCAGTTTTCACTGTGCGCTCCCTATCAAGCATCAATATGATACGGAAACAAACATGCGGAAAAATCCACAGCAAAACAAAGAGACACATGGAAAACTCCAAAGCAAAACATAGAACTTAAGGGATTGCTTCCGCATGCTACACGTGGCGACCTCTACTGCAAAGCTAAAACTTGAAACATTGAAACAATTTGCTACATGGCGTGCTCCGCACAAAAGTTAATATTAGAAACAATACCAATGCTTTAACTGTGGCTTGACACTTGGCGGCTTCTGCACAAAGCATTAGAAACCCATGCAACGATTCCCTTGAAACCCACACAGAAACAAAAGAGACCTGCGGACTTACTGCGACTAAAACAAAATGTAGAGTTTTGACATTCTACAGTTCTTGGTCTTGGCGACCAATTAGACTTCTTACCCTACTCTGAAAGAACACAAAAGTAGCAAAAATATATGTATTAAAAATACAACACAGAGTCACAAATTTTGCAATGCTGTCTGATAAACAGACCATTTTGAATCAGAGAGTCCCTGTCTACTCTGCAAATCTTGAAAAGCAAAATCAAGATTAATTATATCCTTATGGGAAAAAGTCTACAAAATTTGAACCACAGCTTTTAACTGAAACTCCAGCTAGGCCATAGGTATCAACATAGCTTCCACCTCCTTAATTGATGAAGAATCACTCAAACCCTAAAAAATTGTTTCATCATTTTGCTTGGTTAAGAGCAGGGCCTTGATGTCATCAATCATCAATATTGTGTTATTATCTGGGAATGGTGAAGGAAGGCCCAGTTGCACCAGATCCTCAATATGCTTCTTCATATTTTTAACTCCTTCTTTCACAGTATCCAGGAGCTCTTAACAAGTTGTAGTTGCAGAGTTACAACTCAAAATTTCATTGACCTTCTTAGCAGCGACCATTCTATCATTGATACCTGCTGCTGAAAGAGTCTCATCTGTTGTGTCATATAATTTCTTTAAAAAAAGTTGAGAGTTAGAAAACCTCAAAGAAACAGTAGATAAGGTGGCTTGCACCAAAGTTTCAACTTTTTCACACAGTTGCTGGGCATTTAACAAAAATGTTAAAAATGGCCTTAGCTGGATAATCTCCTCTGAGATTCTTTTCCACACTGAAACATAAAGCTCTTTCATCAAATTTAAAAATCCAGCATTTTGTGGCCTATTGGTTAACTCAATTATTAGCTGCTTTGTTCTTTGTTGCTCAGCTAAGAGTTGTGCCTGAATTGCACTATTAGTATTTTGCTCACTCAACAACTTCTGTTGTAATTGTGAGGCCTGTTACAACTTATCTTGATATTTCTTCTCCAAAGTGGCTTTCTCTTGTCTCAAAATAGTCACTACAGCCTTTTCTTGAGCTACCTCAAACTTAAGAGAAGCATTTTGGGTTTGTGTAGCCAGATGTATCTGACAAGAAACAATGTTTTGCAATTGTTTGTTCAGACTCTCAATTTCATTATTCTTTGATTGAATCTCTACAGCCAAGTTGCTATTGTTTACTTTCTCTTGAGTTAAATCATTTTCCGCTTTTTGCAACTTTTTAGATACCTTCAGATAGTCAGTTGCAACAACAGATGTAGTTTCATTCAGTAGTTCAACCCTGTCCTGTGGCCTAAAAAGAGACATATCCATGGCCACAACATTCATAGCATAATCTTGGGGCTACATTTGTTTATTAGGCTTCACCACATTTGGAGACAAATGTGTGACTGCCAGTTGTTGTTGAATGGGGTCAAAAAGTGACCTCATGTGTGCCACAGTAGGGCTCTTATTTTCTTTCTTCCTATTTTTATCCATTCTAGCTTCTCTAGGCCTTAATGTTGTGTCTTCTTGAGCTTGGAATGTAGGGGGGATGCAATGTATCTTCCAGCAAGGGGATGCAATGTATCCTACAGCAAGGGGATGACCCTGAGGTAGGCCATAGGGAATAGCCAATAATTGTTGGCTAGGAGAAACTTGAGGAGGGGTTCTTTTTGGCACAGATGGGGAAAATAATGGTAACAAAATGGCCTGTGAAGACATGGCTTGTGAACTGGCAATTCTGGCAATTGTTGATGTAGGAACAATAGAAGTGGCAGGTTTTACAAATCTTTGGCTAATTGGGATTGCCTCTCCTAAAGTAGAAGAAAGAGACACAGGAGAAAAGGGAGAAGAAACACTTACTTGAGTAATAGAAGATGTAATTGGCAGTTGTTGTAGCGGTGGTTCTACTTCTTCCTCTTCTTCTACTTGCAGGTGCAATTTCCTATGTTTCCTAGGCCTCTCACCTGTTTCCTCTTTTGATTCTTTTTCTTGAACATTTACCACCACTGGTGGTTGCAAAAGGACAATCCTAGAACTCCTAGATGCCAAAGCTATTTGAGTCCCTAAGGTTGGTGATGACACTACACCCTTTTGTTTTTCTAAAGTGCTGAGGGATTGGGGCCATGAAGATGTAGGAACAACAGATGAGGCCTGTCCTGTTTCTTGCATAATCTAAGCTGACTCTATTTCCTCCTCTGATTCCTCACCCTTCCTCTGATCTTTACTAGTGTCTGGGCTTGAGACTAGGGAGGGATGCCACTCATCCCAGATTGACTCCTATTTTTCATCAGTGTCAACATTTCCAAATGAATGGGTGATCTCTAAGATCTCTTGCCTATATTTCCAATAGGCTTCAATGTTCTCTGGTTTCCAATCCTGGGCCTTCAATGCCTTTCTTAGACTAGTAGTCATTCATAACTTAGGGTCAAATTCCTTTTCTTTAACATAGAAGTTTTCCCATGGCCTATCCCCCTCAAAGGGCAAATTAGCTAATTCAACATATAGGTCTAGGTTGTCTTCTTTTGGATTCCTCCTATCTTCCCAGAATGGTTGACCCTCATGTACCATTTTAGCACAAACTTTGTTATTCCTAATCCATCAGGCTAGAAAACTATCTGGGTCATACTTCCATTTATCTTCAATGATGAACAAACCAAGGGCAGCTAGCTTTCTTAGCAAGAGGTTCTCTGCATCTCTGACCTCAAGTGTCATATTCTTCCTGACCCATGGGATATCATACATCTTCTTTTTCTTTTTCTTGTGGCGAAACTCATTGTCAACCACAGACACCTGTTGGGTCACCTCTAAGAATACGACCCTAGGGGTTAATATTTTAGGTAATAGCACATGTTCCTCATTGAAACCATGGACTCTGATTATGGTATTATGTGCCCCAAAGAAATAATCACAGGGAATTGGGCAATTGGTCATGAAACCCCTTATACTTTGAGTCAATCTATGTTCTATAGGCTCAGGGCTTAATTGGCAAAAGGAAGGGACTACAAAAAGTTCCCAAAACTTATAAGGGTCAGAGGATTCAGATAACACGTGTCCATGTGGACACAGGGATAAATTTATTTTGACCAAAATCTGGGTCATACATATTCAATTGCATATGTTGTACAAAACGATTATGGTTTTGATACAACATAAGGTGAAATAGAAAAGTAGAATACCTAAAAACCCAATTTGACTTGAAATTTATGAGCTGATCAACCATGGTGTTGGCAATTTGCTCTGAGAAATCAAGTCGGTATTCTTGTGATTTGTCAATAGTTTTCAATTTGAAAATGATAGCTATTTGCTAATCATAGACTATGCTATCCTCTCTCAGCCCAAAAATGAAGGCTATCATCGAAAGTGCCTCTTGAACACTTTGACTGAATTGTGCCCTCCCAGTGGGTAATGTGGGCATCTGGGTTGTTAGATTTAGGACAGACAACTGAGAGGGGGGGTGAATCAGTTGTCCAAAACTTTCTTCCAATTAAACACTTAAATCCACTTTGTAATTCAGTAGCATAATAATAAATCAATCATGGAAATACAATACATTAAATCAAGAGCAGAAACACATTAACACACGAGACACCAAGATTTTGACATGAAAAACCTGGTTAAGGGAAAAACCATGGGGTGACTAACCCAAGATTGTATTCTCTGTTAGAAGAATAGAAAGAACCAAATGGCACATGCCAATTAGGGCTCACTGCTCAAGCACACTGCTCACAAGAGGCTCACTACCTACAGGAGACACACTATCTATAGAATAATACGTATGACATACTTGAACTGAAGAATAACATCTTCACCATGCTTGAGTCAGTTCCATTTAAGCCCAAAAACTTCTGCTCTACCTTTCTCTCTCCTCCTCTCTACCACACTCTCATCTCCACAAGATCCTCAATGAAATGACTTTTCAATTCCTTATTTATACAAGACATTGACTTAGGAATGATCATCTAAGTCAAAAAACATTACAAAGAAAATACATAAATACAACATGACTAATTACGAAAAGACTTCACGTGGATCAGCACACTGTCAGCCACATAGATTTGAGACTTCAATCTTCATTTGGGAAGACTCCAATCTTCACACAACATCTTCAAGATCATTTGCAGGATGTATAACTCATCCGGTCAGCCTGACTTGGGAAGAACATCATCATCTGGAAGTAATATTTCAATTGCAAGCTCAAACTCCAATGTGGACCACCAACACAAACTGGACATGATCCAAGGACCTCCACAAGCTTTCCTGAATCACCAAGAACATCCACACTACATCTGCTTATTGAAATCCTTATTTCCTTCATCTAGAACCCTAAGAACATAGTATGTCATCACTGTCATGATTGAATAGATGCTTGCGAACCTCTAGACCATGATCCAATTGAGTTGTCAATTCACATTGACTTCCTACACACTCCACCAAATCCACAGAACAAGATATTTCATTTCTGGATCTCATCGGACCTTTCTGTATCACTCTGTCACCTCTGAACATCTACCAGAACCAATTTTACTTGAGTGGCCATAACTTCTTCAGATCTTCATGTGGACCTCTGAAATCTTTACTGGATCAACTTAAGACACATATCTATAAACCCTTTGATGCGTATCCTCTAATTTTCATCTTAGCTAGGATCTTTAGCTCACTATTTTCATTGTTCTTCTCTGTTCCTGATTAGGACTAAGTTTCTCAATATCCGTAGCACACAGCTCATCCAATCCTTATCATCAATGAAATAGGAATATGTTGACATTAATGACAACATCGGTTAAGCCCATACTTGCAACAATCTCCCCCTTTGTCATTGATGGAAACATATGATGTGAAAAACTATTTTGACCATCAAGACAAGAACATTTTCTCATTGACACAACTCCCCCTATCAACAATAACCATTCACATGTCTTCTCTTCCTTTACTGCTCCCCCTTTGATCAGTAACCACTTGTTTTTCACATGTCTTCTCTCCCCCTTTGTAATCAATGGCAAAGGGCACATACTTGCACCAATTCAAAATCATACCAGCTGCTCCCCCTGAGTAGCAACTCCCCATCATCAATCCAAACCACAAGATATGACTATGATATCCACCAGACTGATGCACATTAGTGCACCTTAGTTCATCATCGGAGGGGTAATAATCCCTAACTTCTCCCTGAGATACTCAAAAGAATCCTTAGGAAGATGTTTAGTAAAGATATCTGCAATCTGATCCTTGGAAGGTATGAACTCCAATCTGACTTCATTCTTGTTCACTTGCTCTCTCAAAAAGTGAAACTTGATGGATATATGCTTAGTCTTTGAATACAACACCAGATTCTTAGTTATATTTATTGCACTTAAATTATCACAGAAGATTGTGATAGGCTCCTCATACTCCACTCCTATGTCTCTTAACATTTGTTTCATCCACCAAACTTGAGTGCAACTTCATGCTGCTGCAATAAATTCTGCTTCTACAGTGGACAAAGATATTGCCTCTTATTTCTTGCTCAGCCAAGAAACCAATCTCTTTCCCAAAAAGAATGCTCCACCACTGGTACTCTTCTGGTCATCCACAGCTCCTGCCCAATCCGCATCTGTATATGCATGAAGAGAGAAATCATGATCTCTAGGATACCATAGACCATACTCAACTGTCCCTTTTAGATATCTAAAAATACTCTTGATTGCCATGACATGAGATTCTCTAGGATCAGCTTGGAATCTAGCAACAAGACCAACATCATTCATAATGTTAGGTCTAGTTTGAGTGAGATACAACAATCCTCCAATGATTGACCTATACTTTTTCTGATCATCCTTAGGTGAGTCATCATCTTTGCTTAATTTGCATCCGGTTGCCATGGGAGTATTCATTGGCTTTGAGTTTTCCATCCCAAATTTCTTCAATAATTCTTTCATATATTTGGTCTGAGAAATGAAGATTCCTTTCTTTGTTTGAGTGATTTGTAGACCCAAGAAGAAATTCATTTCCCCAAGCATGGACATTTCAAATTCACCTTTCATTTGATTTGCAAAATTTTTGCACATACTATCTCTTCCTCGAAAAATGATATCATCAACAAACACTTCAACTATCAAGATGTTTTCATGATCAATTTTGAAATACAAATTACTGTCAGCAGTACCTTTGTTGAGACCAATCTTCGAAAGATGTTTATCCAATCTTTCATACCAAGCTCTTGGGGCTTGCTTGAGTCCATATAGTGCTTTCTTGAACTTGCAGACCATATCACCATGATTAGACAATTGAAATCCATCCGGTTGCTCAATGTATGCTTCTTCCAAGTCATCATTCAAGAAGGCAGACTTGACATCCATCTGATATACTTTGAAATCCTTGAAGGTAGCAAAAGCAAGAAATAATCTGACTGCTTCAATTCTTTCCACCAGAGCAAAAGTTTCTTCAAAATCAACTCCTTCTATTTAAGAGTAACCCTTGCAGACCAATCTGGCTTTATTTCTGATTACTTCACCAACTTCATTCAATTTGTTTTGGAAGACCCATTTGGTTCCAATCACATTCTTGTTTCTAGGTCTGGGAACAAGATCCCAAGTGTGATTTTTCTCAATTTGCATCAACTCTTCTTCCATTGCTTTAGTCCAGTTTTCATCATTGCAAGCTTCAGTCACTGTCTTAGGCTTAATCTTTGAAATCAGACAATACTCTTCTGAATCTTGAGCAATCCTTCTTCTTGTTTGTACACATTTTATTTTATCACCTATGATCTGATTTTTAGAGTGATTTAGTCTTACATACTTGGGAACTTTGGGAGTTTCTAGCACTTCTAATTCTTGAATAGGTTCAATCAAACTTATCTCTTCTTCCTAATTTACCAGATTAGTTTGAATCTAAGTTTCAGAGGGAGCTTGGACTTCTATAACAAAAACATCATTTTGATCATCTTCATCAAATTCATAAAACCTTGAGGGTTTTTCAATACCTTCATCAACCTTCACATTTGTACTTTCTATAATCTTTCTCAATCTTTTGTTGTAACACCGGTATGCTTTGCTTTGAGTAGAGTAACCCAAGAATATTCCTTCATCACTTCTAGCATCAAACTTGCCTAGATCTTCATCTCTTTTAATGTAACATTTGCTACTAAAAACTCTGAAATACCTCACAATGGGAGTGATGCCAAACCAAAGTTCATAGGGAGTCTTACCGGAATTGCTTCTGATTTGTACTTGATTGAGAGTATAGACTGTAGTGCTTACAATTTCTCTCTGATAGATCTGAGGAACATTTGCTTCCATCATCATGGTTCTAGAAGCTTCCTAGATGGTCCTTTTCTTTCTCTCTACTACTCCATTCTACTATGGAGTCCTAGGAGCAGACAATTGTCTATTTATTCCATGCTTCTCACAGAATTCTATGAACTCACCGGATGTGAATTCTCCACCTCTATCAGACCTCAGACATTTCAACTTTAATCCAGTTTCATTCTCTACCATAGCTTTGAATATTTTGAATTTCTCAAGAGCTTTTGATTTCTCCTTCAGAAAAGTTACCCACATCATCTGGGAGTAGTCATCAATCAATAGCATGAAGTATCTATCACCTTGCACACTTCTGATTCTTGCTGGACCACATAAATCAGTATGAACTAAGTCTAATAATCTGGTAGAAGATTGTTCCTTACTTTTGAATGTGACTCTTCTCAACTTACCCAACTAACATTCTTTGCACAAGCTATTAGTAGGTTTCACAAGTCTTGGAAGATCTCTTACATCTTGAGTGTTGCTTATCTTGATGATATTATCAAAATTCACATGACACATTCTCCTATGCCATAACCAACTCTGATCTACTTGAACAAATAAGCAACTTTTACTAGTACCAACCAAGTGGAAGATATTGCCTTTAGTTTGAGTACTGGATGCAATCTCTATTCCAGAACTTTCAAAGATCTTGCATTTTCTATTTTTGAATCAGAGATCATAGCCTTTGTCCACCAACTATCCAACACTGAGAAGATTACACTTCAATCCTTCAACATATAGTACATTACCAGTTTTGTTCTTTCCATCAAAAGAAATAGTTCCTCTACCTCTGATTCTACTAGTAGAATTATCACCAAATTTTACCACTCCTCCTTCATACCTTTCCAAATCTATGAACTTATTTTTGTCACCTGTCATATGGTGGGAGCATCCACTATTAATGACCCAATCATCCTTTTCAACTTGGGAAGATAGAGCTCTTTCTACCACTTTATGATTGACAGATTCAGAGGGCATCAGATCTTCTTCCTTGATGGCAATAAACACCCAGTCACTTCTGGATTTGTTTCTTATTTCTGATTCATCATCTATTACTCCTTCATTATCATCATCTTCATGAACATAGTAACAATTTTTCTGGAACCTTGATCTGTTAGGGTTTGGCCTTGAAAATCTTTTCGGACACCTTGAGGCAAAATGACCAATCTTATTGCAGTTAAAACACTTAAAAGGCAATTTCCCTTCATACTTACCGGATCCTCTTGGCAGTCTTTTTGCAATAAGTGCTTCAAGTTGAGCAGCTTCTACTTCTTCTTCTTCTAGGTCTTTTCTTTCTTTTTCATACCATGATAGTTTCCTTGAAGTGTTCTCCCACATATCAAACCTTTGTTTTCTTTTCATAGAGGCACTAGCTTTGAATGCAGATTCAGTCTTGGGAGGGGCATCTCCAAACTTGGTCAATTCAAATGTAGCCAATTTACCAACCAATTGATCTCTTGTGACACCTGAATGGGCTCTAAATTCTTCAATGGCAGCAACCTTGTATTTGTAAGAATCACGAAGAGATATGAGAACTTTGCCAACAATCTCATCTTCACCCAAGACTCCACCAGCACATCTAATGCCACACACAAGCTCATTTACTCTAGGCATAAATGTAGTGATATTTTCATCTTCTCTCATCTTCAGTTTTTTTATTTTTCCTTTTAGACTTTGTATCTTGGCACATTTCACATACTTGTCTCCTTCATGTAGAAGTTCCAATTTTTGCCAAATCTCATATGCAGTTTTTAGATCAACAACATTTGTCAGTTCTGAATCAGATAAGGTACTTAGAAGAGCTTCCTTAGTCTGTAGATTATCTTTAGCATCTTTGATTTCATCAACTGATCTCAGAACCATTCTGAGGAGGAGTATACTGCTTTGAAGCCATGGTCCAATACTGCATTCCCATACATTGTAAGTGACATTCCATGCGACTTTTCCAAAGAGTGAAATTAGTTCCATCAAACCGCGGACTATCCTTCTTATATGATGACATCCTGGATCTCCTCAAGCGGTTAAGCTCTTTGAGAGGTACTTAGCTTTGATACCAATTGTTAGATTCAAGACAGACAACTGAGAGGGGGGGTGAATCAGTTGTCCAAAACTTTCTTCCAATTAAACACTTAAATCCACTTTGTAATTCAGTAGCATAATAATAAGAGTGTAAAGAGCTTCTGGATACAACTGTGTTTTGCTTTTTTTAGATCATAGTTGTATAGAAAACACAGTTGTATCCAGAAGCTCTTTACACTCATATTATGGACTGTGGAAACATCATGTCTACAAGCATAATAATAAATCAATCATGGAAATACAATGCATTAAATCAAGAGCAGAAACACATCAACACATGAGACACCAAGATTTTGACATGGAAAACCTGGTTAAGGGAAAAACCACGGGGTGACTAACCCAAGATTGTATTCTCTGTTAGAAGAATAGAAAGAACCAAATGGTACATGCCAATTAGGGCTCACTACCCAAGCACACTGCTCACAAGAGGCTCACTGCCTACAGGAGACACACTATCTACAGAATAATAAGTATTACATACTTAAACTGAAGAATAGCATCTTCACCATGCTTGAGTCAGTTCCATTTAAGCCCAAAAACTTCTACTCTGCCTTTTGCTCTCCTCCTCTCTACCACACTCTCATCTCCACAAGATCCTCAATGAAATGACTTTTCAATTCCTTATTTATACAAGACATTGACTTAGGAATGATCATCTAAGTCGGCAAACATTACAGAGCAAATACATAAATATAACATGACTAATTACAAAAAGACTTCACACGGATCAACACACTGTCGGCCACACAGATCTGAGACTTCAATCTTCATTTGGGAACACTCCAATCTTCACACAACATCTTCAAGATCATCCACATGATGTATAACTCATCCGATCGGCCTGACTTGGGAAGAACATCATCATCCAGAAGCAATTATTCAATTGTGAGCTCAAACTCCAATGCGGACCACCAACACAAACTGGACATGATCCAAGGACCTCCACAAGCTTTCCTGAATCACCAAGAACATCCACACTACATCTGCTTACTGAAATCCTTATCTCCTTCATCTGGAACCCCAAGAACATAGTCTGTCATCACTGTCATAATGGAATAGATGCTTGCGGATCTCTAGACCACGATCTAATTGAGTTGTCAATTCACATTGACTTCCTACACACTCCACCAAATCCACATAACAAGATATTTCATTTTCAGATCTCACCGAACCTTTTTGTATCACTCTGTCACTTCTGAACATCTGCCGGAACCAATTTTACTTGAGTGACCATAACTTCTTCAGATCTTCATGCGGACCTCTGAAATCTTTACTGGATCAACTTAAGACACATATCTACAAACCCTTTGATGTGCATCCTCTGATTTTCATCTTAGCTAGGATCTTTAGCTCACCGTCTTCACTATTCTTCTCTGTTTCTGATTAGGACTAAGTTTCTCAATATCCTCAGCACACAGATCATCCAATCCTTATCATCAATGAAACAAGAGTATGTTGACATCAATGACAACACCGGTTAGGACCATACTTGCAACATGGGTGTTATCATCTCCCAACTGCATCTTTGAATTGAGAAACTTGACTTTATTAATTATATTGGCCCATGTGTTTTGCATTTTAGCAACAGTTGGGAATGTGGCTATTCTTTCATGCTGTAGGGCCAGCATGTCTCTTATGGCCTTGGATGTGATATATACTATAAAAGGGCCTTGTTGTATGGTATTTGTTGGTGCATGAAACAATTCTTCACATAACTCAATTAATTCGGGACACAGGTGGACATTAGGAACCATGAGTTGTGCCAATTGCAAGGTCCATATTCTCTTACCAAAAGTCTCTGATTGCCCACTGTTTGCTTAGAGGATACATCTTTGATGTGCCCCTCCCTGAGAGTCTTGGTATTCTTTTGAAGGGGCATGTTGAAAATGCCATCTGTATAATCCTTTACCTTTGCTGGGTCAACAAAATATCCAACGTTAGGGACCCTTATTCTTGGGTAGGTTTTCTTTGGTTATGCGGGCGCTGATGCATATGATTTATTTTTTAACAACTTATCAATTGACTCATAAATTCCTAGTCCCTCCTGTGGTGATGTGTCTCAGATATAGCTATATCTATGAAGAAAATGCGGGAAGCTTGACATAGGAAAGAATGGAACTCCCTAACAAGAGTGATACTTGGTTGAAAGGCACTTGTTAGAGATGAAAATCGGATGCAATAGTGATTGAAAGTAGAGAGAGATAGAAACAAATAAGAGCCACACTTAGAATTTAACACTAACTCATTGTGGCTTATGAAGGTAATCAATGACACATCTTATCTTATTAATGGCATTAATGCCACAAAACAGCTAGTGTATCTTTTTGAAATCCGCATGGAACAGAGTGTTAGATATGTTATGGGAGTGGCTATCTTTTATGAAAAGTGTGTACTTCCAGGGAATTTGGGGATTGCCAAACAACCTTAATGAATGCGAGACCAAAAGAGAAGGGGCTTTGTGTTGCTGACACGTGTTCACCGAACACTTATTGAAAGGGAAAGTAGGAAAAGAAAGTGGGAAAATAGGAAAGTGAGAAAGAAAACTAACTATGATACATAAGAGCCACTCCTTAATTGAAATGTTTCAGATAGATGCCATTTACCAGAATCTCTTTAGGTTCTCTATCCATGGTCTCAAGCTCAAATGAATTTTGTTGCTTATAGGAACGAATCTTATAGGGACCTATCCATAAGAATTTAAATTTGCTATGTCGACTTGGCTTAGCTGCTCTTTCATCCCATTTCAACACCAGAGCGCCAACCTAAAAAATGGGATTTGAAGTCCTCTTATCAAAACAATCCTTTACCATTTTCTAATGTTTCATTAGTGACTCATGTGCCTTCTCTCTTTTCTCTTGCACTTCCAACAGCTCAGCCAGTCTGACTTGCATGGGGCCATTTTCTTCAATCTCTATATGTTTCAAAAATTGCAAAGCAGGGATCTCTAAGCTCAGTGGCATTACCGTTGGTTTACCATAAACTAATTCATAGGGAGACATTTTAGTCACTTGTTTTGGTGTGATCCTATCAGCCCACAGTGTTGTATTAAGTAGTTTATGCCACTCTTTGTGATAATAGGTCCCTATCCTTTTTATGAGTCTGATAAGGTTCTTGTTAGTGGACTCTGCCAGACCATTACCTTGAGGGTAATAATTTGAAGTCTTCAAATAAATCCCATTCCTTAATGCAAACTCAGATATCTTTGTTCCCAAAAATGCTTTAGCATTATTTGATAAAATGGTACGAGGAGGACCAAAGCGAGTTGTTATGCCTTCTAGAAAGTCTAATATGACTTTTTCTATTGCCTCTTTGAGTGGTATTGCTTCACTCCATCTAGTAAAGTAATCTATGGCTGTGAGGATCCATTTGTGTCCCATTCTTGACACTGGATTGATCATTTCAATAAAATCCAAACCCCATCAAGCAAAGGGTTCATCCACAACTATGGGGCTTAGAGGCATTGCTGCATTTCTTCTTTTGCCTGTATAAAACTAACAAGCCTGGCATTCTTTAACCAACTGATAGTAATCTGTAAACAGAGTGGGCCAGAAATATCCTGCTTGAGTTACTTTGATTATAGTGGTTCTTGCTGAAAAGTGTCCACCTAAGGCTCCATGGTGTAATTCATGTAGTATCCTTTGAGCTTCATCCTTTTCTATACATCTCAAGAGGATACCATCAACATTCCTTTTGAATAAAATATGATCAATTAGTAAAAAATGGGCCCCTTACTGCCTATAGTATCTTCTCTTATCATGGGAGAGCTCATTTGGGAAAATCCCATGCTTCATAAACTGTATTCTATTTGTGACCCAAGAATCTTGGTCAATCTCTTGGAGTTTCAATACACTTTCATGTTTTGTTTTGTTAGTCATTATTCTCTCCATGTCTTGAGTCATATACTGGCACAATCCTTTGCCTCTGACTAACTTGATGGGTCTTACTTCTACATCATATTCCAAGATCTTTGTTATCCAATTAGCTCTTTTCTCATTTATCTCACCCTCCATAATATATTCTCTTACACTGGGGTGAGCCACTAGTATCAGGATTTTGTTTTCTATCACCATATGTCTAAATTTTTTAAGGGCTTTTACCATGGCATATGCTTGCTTCTCCACAAAATTATATCTAGCCTCATATTCCCTGAGAGTTCTGGAGAAAAAGGCTATTGGGTGTTCTCCTTCTTGTTGGTCATCTTTCTAAGTTAAAACAACAGCAACACTGAATTCTCCCCCATACACATACATTATGAAAGATTTAGAAAAATTTGGGTTTCTGAGCACTGGGGCTGTTGAAATGGCTTTCTTGACTTCTTCAAAAGCTTGCCTTCCTTTTGGGGTCCATTTGAAAATTAGATCCTTCTTAAGCATCAGTGTCATTGGTCTAATTAGACCTGCAAAATCAAATATGAACCGGCTAACAAAGTTGATCTTCCTGAGAAAATATTGAACTGCTTTCTTATTTACTGGTAGAGATAAGTTCATTATGGCTGTAACTCTTTCTGGATCAATAGAGACCCCTTCTTTTGACACTATATGTCCTAGAAGTTTACCCTGAGGTACTACAAAGATACATTTCTTGGGATTCAGAGATATTCCAAACTCTTGACATTTCTTAAAAATAGCTTTTAAATGGTCAAAATGATCCACAACATTTTTAGAAAAAATAGTGAGGTCATCTAGATAGATCTGAATAATTTTATTTATAAGTTCCCCAAATGCTACATCCATTGCACGCTGAAAAGTACCTCCTACATTTGAAAGGCCAAAAGGCATTTTAGCATATGAAAATGTTCCCCACTTTGTAGTGAATGCAGTCTTATGTTGGTCTTCATCATCCAACCAAATCTGATTATATCTAGAGAAACCATCCAGCAAGGAAAACCTCTCTAATCCAGCCATAGTTTGTAAAATTTGTTCCATAGAAGGCGGGGGATAATGATCTTTCAAAGATGCTCTATTCAGATCTCTGAAATCTACACAAAGTCTTATGTCACCATTCTTCTTCCTTACTGGCACTAGGTTTGATACCCAAGTTGAATGCTTAATTGAAAAAAGAATCTTTGATTCCAGGAGATTTTGTAGCTCATCTACCATTAAAGGTTTAATTCTAGGATTCACTGGCCTTTGTTTCTGTCTGATTGGTTTAGATCCTTCAGTAAGCTCTATGGTGTGTTGGATGATATCTCTATTATAGCCATGGAGGTCTTCATAGGTCCAAGCAATCACCCTATCATATTTTTCACACAAATAAATCAGCCTTTCTCTTTCTTCTTGGGTTTTAGAATTTCCAATTTTCAATCTTCTTCCTTCACTAACTTGGATCTCAGAATAATCTTCCTTATTTGCATGAAATCTTCTCTTCTCCAGGCTTACATCTTCTAGATCAAATAGATTTTTCCAAAGCGATCAGCCCTTTAGGGAGTTTATTTGATTTCAGTTGGATGATTTGGTCACCATATGCTTCCTCAATTTTGGGGTGTAATTGGTTAGCAAATTCACTTGATTGTTGTAAGAATGAGAGTACTTAGAAATCATTATCAAAAACTTACCAATTTAGGTCATTATCTGGAATAGTTGGCCTTACTATAACTTTAACTGACTCATTATTAACTAATAGATCAATTGCTAGATCAAACTATGAACCAATTTGTGTCATTCTATCTACTTCAGAGTTTTGGGCTTTAGGAACTACTTCAATATTAAAAGCCTCAAAACCATCTATGAGGTCCCAAATTTTGTACCTATAGGATCTCATTCTTACATTTTTTGCTATTGCTTTCTCTCTGATTTATTTCACCGCTAGTTCAGAATCTCCTTTTACTATCAGATTCCTTACTCCCTTCTTCTTGACCAACATGAGTCCATGCACCAAAGATTCATATTTAGCATCATTATTGGTACAGGCAAACTGAAAGCGAATGGCTCTCAAAAAAATTTCACCATTTGGGGTAGTAAGACAGATTCTTGCTCTAGCACCATTTTTACTCCTAGCCCCATCAAAATTAAGGGTCTAGATTTCTAAGTTTCTTTCTGATTCCTGACTTTGTGATACTTCTTTCCTTAAAACATTAGGGATTTCTTGGTCTTCTTCAAATATGACATAAGTGCCTAGGCCTGTAGAGTCATAATTTCCATAGGGATCACTTTGCATCATAGTCAATAACTAATTATTTTCTTCTTGTTGTTGGTCATGCTCAGTCCAGTTACCCAACTCTTCAACAAAGACTCTCTCCTCCTTATTCAGCATAGCATGGGATGCTTCTAATTTTGGGGTTGGTTCATTTGTGATATGGTCTTTGGAAAATGGTTCTGACAATATTTTTATCTTTGTCCCATATTTGGTAGGATGAGGTGTGACCAATCTAGTGACATGTACCCTCCTATCTTGGCTGTAAAATCTCTGGATAAGAATAGACCAAATACAGGGGGTATATCTATGACTACAACATCCTGAATAACAATTATATTGGGGCAAGTATATAATTGTAAGGGAAGTTGTTTGATTTTCCCTATTGTTTGCATAGATTTCCCATCTAATTGCATGACCCCTCTTGCAAGTGGTTCATATTTTATCTTCAAAGCATTTGCTATTTGCTTTGGCATTACTGTAGTACTAGCCCCAGAGTCTATCATTGCATTATGCAGCAATTTTTTCCCAACTATTAGAGTCAAATAAAAGGGATCTGGTTTAGATTTACCTACCTCAGGTGCATTGTTCAATAAAGTTGTTGTCTATAGAGGTACAATATCTTTAGGCTGAGGCTTCCCTTTATCAATAGCTCCTCCTTTAGCACCAGTGTGTTTAGGGACTTCTTGACCTTGCAGAGCTTTTTGCAACAATGTCTTTTGCTCAGGAATAACTAACATATCCCAGATTGATACGTGTGCTGGAGTTCTTTTCAACTAGTCTACCACATTTACAGGTCCTAATGCTTGAGCCTTTGAATAATAAGGGTATTTTGTCTTTTCTAGAACCTGTCCTGAGGCTACTTGATTCTGCACAGGTGGAGGCATATCTTGCCTAGAGACCATGTTGTTGTGGTTTAGAAGTGGAGAAGTTTCCATTTCATTACCAGAGACTTCAGGTTGCTCCATCATCCTCCTCTTTGCTCTGGTATAATAGTCCAACTGCACCAATGGTTTCTTTGAAGTAGATGCCTCATTCAAGAATACTGAATCTTCCTCTTCAATCCATGAAAACAAGGCATGTTCAGGAGCTATTTCTTCTTCTTGTTGTATGGACATCCCTTGCATCTGGGCCATCATTACTGCATTTTAAACACTAGGGGACTGATATAGTGGAGTGTTAGAAGTTGAGAATTATCCTTCTAAACCTCTTTGTTCTGCTATCTTTTGCTGCAGATTACCTATGGGACAGTCTCTGGGCATATGGGCATTGTTACAGGGAAAGCACCAAACATTTGTGTCTCCTGCCAAGTTATTTTGCCCTAGGACTATTTCCCTATTGGGATTATGGGGGACAATTTGTAGAGGTGTAGGAACTGAGACTAACTGGTTTTAAGGCTGAGGATTAGTTTGTCTTTGAGGGCCTTGATATTGATTTGGTTGAAATGGAGGTCTATTTCCTTGATAATCTTGATAAGGGGGCTTTGAGTAGGGATTCTGTTGTCTCTTTAGATTAATTATCTCATTTGAGAAGGTTCTTAAAATGTTCTTGACATCATCCATTTCAGATGGTTGAGCAGAGGTGGTTACCTTAGCAGATTGTTGAGGTATTAGAAAAGAATACATGGATACAGGTGGAGCTATAAGATTAGGAGCTTCTTGTGGCAAAGGTAAAGTAATTTCTAGAAACATGGGCATAGGGGGTCTTGGGGGTAACTTTCTAGCATCTATTAAGTTATTTTCAGCCTTTATTGCCAATTCATATGCTTCTGGTAGTGTCTGGCCTCCAAGAGACCGAATCATTACTAATATATCAGAGTTTAAAGCTTTGAGGTAAAACACAATAGCCATACCTACTAATGGCCTTGCGGTAGGAGGAATTCTATCCCAGCTCCTTTGAAATCTTGAGTTGAAATCAGTCATAGCCTCCTGTGGTGCCCTTTTGATAGTGATGAATTGTTGCAGCAAGGAAGATTTATCACCCTTTTCTTTAAATATTGCAAAGAAAGTGTCCCCCAGCTGATCCCATGTAGATATTGTGTTTGGAGTGAGAGATCTATACTAGTCCAGAGTCTTTCCTTTGAAAGAGGCTGCTAACAATCTTATGGCCACATTCTATTGAGTGATAACATGTATTGCACACACATCAGATGCATCTTGCAGATGCTCTTCAGGTGTCTTGAAATCTTCCCGACTAAACTTAGGCAGAGCATTGACTGGAATAGCGTCCCAAGTTGCTAGTGGTATGAGGAGAATAAGAGGGCTGCCAGTGTTTGAATTTGCATAGTTTCTTGGGGCTATAGGTGCTCCCATATTTACTCTTTCTACTACTGCAAACTGATTCACTCTTCTCCTTGGTGTAGCTACTAATGGTGGTAAAAGAATGCCTAGATTAGCAGCAAACTGAGCTCTTGTTGTAGGTCCACAGTTCTAGCTCCTTATTGCTCTCTGGCTCATACGATCTTGACAAAAACTTCAAGAAAGAGTCCCACCAAGCATGCCAAAAATTGTTGATGTATAAAATTGCGTAGGTTCTAACACCAACATGGGAAGTTTCAAGAATGTGGAACTTGCTACTTGAAACAACCTCTAGATTTTAAAGAAGCTAGCTCTTCTCTAATTTAAAATGGGTTTTGAACAAAGGGTAAAGAAATAATAGGATTATAGATACAACTAAGCAAATCTAACTATGGCGATACACCTGAGTTAAAAGTATTCCTTTCAAATTAAGCACAGTGAAACTATTCTCAAGATTCAGTTACATTAAAGAGCAGATACTGCATGATTAACATAAATAGATGGAATGAATATAATCAAAGGCTCACAATGAGACACTTTGCAATGACACAGATAATATCAACCAAGGCACAGAACTGAGTTCTTCTCATTAATCTTCCAGCAACATAAAAGGCACAGATACATTAACCTTTTTATCAAAAACAACAAAATAAAGGCAAAATGATATCAACTAGTCACAACAAAAGTCTCTGACTTCTTTCCTTTTGATTCTGACAAAACTTATCAAAAATCTCTATCTCTATTCTCTATGTCTATATCTCCAATTGTTTTGATCTATTACAAATATTATATATTTATAGCCTAAGATCTGACTCTAGATTATCTACAGCAACCAAATCCCAACGACCCAATGGAACTGAAGATAACTAGAAGTCTCCGGTGGTTATAGTCCTTCAAATCTACAACAGTCTTCCCTTTCCCAGTGAGCTCATTGGCTGGGGCTAAATATATGTGGCACAACTCCTTTATTAATACACATACACATGGTGAGGCCCACACACTTGAAACTTGAAACTTAATGTAACATGTGGCAACCTCCGCAGCAAAATGAGAAACTCCTTTATTTCTCAAAAGTCAATAGGAAAATGACACTTGTCGTGTCCCACAGCTTTCAAAAACTTCTACATGTCTTCCTATGGAAAAACCCCAAAACTGTGTCTTTATGCTTGGGTGACCTCCGCTTATGACATTTGTCGCAACCCACATCACTTCTTATGAAACACTTTAAAAGATGGGACCCATAGCCTTTGGCATGCATTAGCTTCAAAGGGAGAAAATTAGGATAGATGGCATCTTCCGTACGCACGCCAGCTAACACGTGGCAACCTCCACATTACTGTTGAAACATATTAAACATTTGAAACTCCTATGGAAGCTTGTTGGATTTAAGGCATACAACTGAGAGGGGGGGGTGAATCAGTTGTATAAAACTTCTTGTTCTTTCAAACACTTGATTCTTCGTTGTTAGTTAACAGCATATCAATTAATCATCCATGAAAGCATAATACATAAACACAAGAGCAGATAAACATCAACACATTGAACACCAAGATTTTGACGTGGAAAACTCGGTTAAGGGAAAAACCACGGGGTGATTAACCCAAGGATTATTCTCTGTTAGAAGAATAAGAAAAAGAATGGCACTTGCCAATTAGGGCTCACTGCCTGAGCACACTGCTCACAAAGAGGCCCACTGCCTACAAGGAGACACACTGTCTACAAAGTGATAAGAATCACAATCTTGAACTGGAGAATGACATCTCTACCATGTCCGGATCAGTTCCATTTAAGCCCAAAAACCTCTGCTCTGCCTTTCGCACTTCTCTTCGCTATGCCACACTCATCCACACAATCCACACTTCGAAATGAACTCACAAACTGTTATTTATACATGACATCGACTTAGGAACAAACATCTAAGTTGGCAAACAACCATAAGAGTATCCGCAAGATGAATAACACATCCGGTCGGCCACCACAAGAACATTCGCAGGATGAACAACTCATCCGGTCGGCTAAACAGAGCAAGAACTTCATCCGGAAGAATATCTTCAATTCCGGGCTCTACTATCAATGCGGACCAACAACACAACCTCAACATGATCCAAGAACCTTCACAAGCCTGCCTGAATGACCAGGTACATCCACATTTCCTTTACTTACTGAAATCTCTTATCCTCCTTATCTGGAACTTCAAGAACACTGTCTGTCGCCACTGTCATAATGCAGGAGGAACTTTCGGACCTCCAAATTATACACAACTCAAGATGGCACATCACAAGGACATCTCAAAGACTCCTTCCAATCCGCAGATTAGGATTATACAGTTCCGGACCTCACCGGACCTTTTTGTGATCCTCTGTCACCTCTGAATACTTGCCGGAACCGGTTCTACACCGACAGCCACAACTCCTTCAGATCTTCATGCGGACCTCTAAAATCTTAACTGAAGCATCTCAAGACTCATATCTACAAACCCTTTAATCCGCATCCTCTAGTTCACATCCTATACAGTACATTTGCCTTCTTCTCATCACTGTTCTTTACTGTTCCTGACTGAGGCTAATTTTCTCAATATCCTCAGCACACAGCTCATCCAATCCTTCTTGTCAATGCAATATGAGTATGTTGACATCAATGACAACACTGGTTCACCTCATACTTGCAACAATCTCCCCCTTTGTCATTGATGGCAACATATGATGTGAAAAACCATCAAGACAAGAACTTCTCCTTTCTGTCACAGCTCCCCCTATCAACAACAACTTTTCACATGTCTTCTCTTCCTTTACTGCTCCCCCTTTGATCATCAACCACTTGTTTTTCACATGTCTTCTCTCCCCCTTTGACATCAATGGCAAAGGACTCATACTTGCAATTCCAATACATCAGAATTATACCAGCTGCTCCCCCTTAGTAGCAGCTCCCCATCATCAATCCGGATCACAAGATATGACTGTGATATCCACCGGACTGATGCACATCAGTGCATCCTAGTTCATCACCGGAGGGGCCATGACCCCTAATTTCTCCCGGAGATATTCAAAAGAGTCCTTGGGAAGAGGTTTAGTAAAGATATCTGCAATCTGATCCTTTGAGGGAACATACTCCAATCTGACTTCTTCCTTGTTCACTTGTTCTCTCAAAAAGTGAAACTTGATAGATATGTGCTTAGTCTTAGAATGCAATACCGGATTCTTAGAAATATTAATTGCACTTGAATTATCACAGAAAATTGTGATAGGCTCCTCATATTCAACTTTAATGTCTCTTAGCATCTGCTTCATCCATAAGATTTGAGTGCAACTACCTGCTGCTGCAATGTATTCTGCTTCAATTGTAGACAGAGATATTGCATCTTGTTTCTTGCTTAGCCAAGAAACCAATCTCTTCCCCAAAAAGAATGCTCCACCACTAGTGCTCTTCTGGTCATCCACATCTCCTGCCCAATCTGCATCTGTGTAAGCATGAAGAGAGAAATCTAGATCTCTAGGGTACCATAGACCATACTCAACTGTTCCTTTCAGGTACCTAAAAATTCTTTTGATTGCCATAACATGAGATTCTCTAGGATCAGCCTGGAATCTTGCCACAAGACCAACAGCCTGCATTATATCCAGTCTAGTCTGAGTGAGATACAACAATCCACCAATCATTGATCTATACTTTGTCTGATCTGCCTTTGGGGAGTCATCATCTTTGCTCAACTTACATCCGGTTGCCATGGGAGTGTTCATTGGTTTTGAATCTTCCATACCATATTTCCTTAACAATTCTTTCACATATTTGGTCTGAGAAATGAAGATTCCTTTCTTTGTTTGAGTAATTTGTAGACCCAAGAAGAAATTCATTTCACCAAGCATAGACATTTCAAACTCACATTTCATCTGATTTGCAAAAGTTTTGCACATACTATCTCTTCCTCCAAAAATGATATCATCTACAAACACTTCAACAATCAAAATGTTTTCATGATCAATTTTGAAAAATAAGTTACTGTCAGCAGTACCTTTGCTGAATCCAATCTGCACAAGATGCTTATCCAACCTTTCATACCATGCTCTTGGGGCTTGCTTTAGTCCATACAATGCTTTCTTCAACTTGCAGACCATATCATTATTATCAGACAATTGAAATCCATCCGGTTGTTCAATGTAAACTTCTTCTTCCAGATCACCATTTAGGAAAGTAGACTTGACATCCATCTAATATACCTTGAAGTCTTTGAAGGCAGCAAATGCAAGAAATAATCTGACTGCTTCAATTCTTGCCACCAGAGCAAAGGTCTCTTCAAAATCAATTCCTTCTATTTGAGAGTAGCCTTTGCAGACCAATCTAGCTTTGTTTCTGATAACTTCACCAGCTTCATTCAGTTTGTTCCGGAAGACCCATTTGGTTCCAATCACATTCCTGTCTCTAGGTCTGGGAACAAGATCCCAAGTATGATTTTTCTCAATTTGCATTAATTCATCTTTCATTGCTTTAGTCCAGTTTTCATCATTGCAGGCTTCATTTACTGTTTTAGGTTCAATCTTTGAAATCAGACAACATTCATCCTGATTTTGAGCAACATTCCTTCTAGTTTGCACACCTTTGCTTCTGTCACCTATGATCTGATCTTGAGAGTGGTTTAGTGTTACATACCTAGGAATTTTGGGAGTATCCTGCACTGCTGCTTCTTGATCAGGCTCATTCAAACCTATCTCTTCTTCCTGATTTACCGGATCAGGCTGACTCTGTCTTACCAGAGAGGATTGAGTTCCTTGAATCTGAACACCGTCTTGGTCATCTTCATCAAATTCATAAAATCTTGAGGGCTTCTCAATTCCTTCATCAACTTTCACATTAGTGCTTTCTATCATCTTCCTCAGTCTCTAATTGTAACACCGGTATGCTTTGCTTTGAGTGGAGTAACCCAAGAAAATTCCTTCATCACTTCTAGCATCAAACTTTCCTAGATCTTCATCTCTTTTGATATAACACTTGCTACCAAATACTCTGAAATATTTCACAGTAGGAGTGATGCCAAACCAGAGTTCGTAGGGGGTCTTACCAGTATTGTTTCTGATTTGAACTCGATTTAGAGTGTAGACTGCAGTGCTGATAGCTTCTTTCCAGAACATCTGAGGAACATTTGCTTCCAACATCATTGTCCTGACAGCTTCCTGGATGGTCCGGTTCTTTCTTTCAACTACTCCATTCTGCTGTGGAGTCCTAGGAGCAGACAATTGTCTCCTTATACCCTACTTCTCACAAAAGTCAATGAACTCACAAGATGTAAATTCACCACCTCTATCAGACCTTAGACATTTAAGTTTCAATCCGGTTTGATTCTCTACCATAGCTTTGAAGATTTTGAACTTTTCAAGGGCTTCTGATTTCTCTTTTAGGAAGGTAACCCACATCATCCGGGAATGGTCATCAATTAACAACATGAAATATCTATCACCTTGCAGACTCTTGATTCTTGTCGGACCACAGAGATCAGTATGTACTAATTCCAACAATCCGGTAGAGGACTGATCTTTGCTTTTGAAAGAGACTCTGCTCTGTTTACCTAGCTGACATTCTTTGCACAAACTATTTGTAGGTTTCACCAATTTTGGAAGGTCTCTTACAGCCTGAATATTGCTTATCTTGATGATGTTATCAAAATTCACATGACACATTCTTCTATGCCATAACCAACTCTGATCAACTTGAGCAAACAGACAACTTTTGTTTGAACCAACCAGATGAAAGATATTACCTTTTGTTTGAGCACCGGATGCAATTTCAGTTCCAGAGCTTGTAAAGATTCTGCATTTTCTATTCTTGAACCGGAGATCATAGCCTTTGTCCACTAACTGACCAACACTGAGAAGATTGTGCTTCAATCCTTCAACATATAGTACATTACCTGTTTTGCTCTTTCCATCAAAGGAAATAGTTCCCCTACCTCTGATTCTGCCAGCAGAATTGTCACCAAACTTTACCATTCCTCCTTCATACCTTTCCAAATCTAAGAACTTATTCTTGTCACCAGTCATATGATGAGAACACCCACTATCAATAACCCAATCATCCTTTTCTTCCACTTGAGCAGCCAAAGCTCTTTCCACAACCTTGTGATTGACAGATTCAGAGGATATTGAATCTTCTTCCTTGATGGCAATAAACACCCATTCATTTCTGGATTTGCTTCCTAGTTCAGATTCATCATCTGTTACTCCTTCATTGTCATCTTCTTCATGAACATAATAGCAGTTCTTTTGAAACCTTTGTCTGTTAGTATTAGACCTTGCAGATCTTTCCGGACATCTTGAAGCAAAATGACCAATCTTATTGCAGTTGAAACACTTAAAGGGTAGTTTTCCTTCATACTTATCGGATCCTCTGGGTAGTCTCTTTGCAATGAGGGCTTCAAGTTGAGATGTTTCTGCTTCTTCTTCTTCCATGTCTCTTCTTGCTTGATCATACCATGACATCTTCCTTGATGAGTTTTCTCCCAGATCAAATCTCTGTTTGCCTTTCACATAGGTACTGGCTTTGAAAGCAGATTCAGTCTTGGGAGGATCATCTCCAAACTCGGTCATTTCAAATGCAGCTAGTTTGCCAGCCAGTTGTTCTCTTGTGACAGTTGTGTGGGCTCTGAATTCATCAATGGTAGCAACCTTGATTTTGTAGGCAGCAGGAAGGGATCTTAGGATTTTGCAGACAATCTCATTTTCATCTAGAGTTCCACCAGCATTTCTAATTCCACATACCAGCTCATTCACTCTTGGCATAAAGGTAGTGATGTTTTCATCATCTCTCATCTTCAATCTTTCAAATTTCCCTTTCAAACTTTGCAACCTTGCACTTTTGACAAACTCATCTCCTTCATACAGAAGTTCCAGTTTAGTCAGGATCTCATATGCAGTTGGTAGGTCAATAACATTTGAGAGATCTGAATCATTCAATGCGCTTAGTAGGGCTTCCTTGGTCCGCAGATTATTTTCAGCATCTGTGATTTCATTCAGAGTTGTCAGACCACCTTGTGGAGGTACATATGGTTTTGAGACCATAGCCAACTATGCTTTTCCCATACATTCCAAGTGACACTTCATGCGACCTTTCCAGAGAGTGAAGTTGGTTCCATCGAACTTCGGACTATCCTTCTTGTATGACGACATCCTGGATCTCCTCAAGCGGTTAAGCTCCTTTCAGAGGAACTTGGCTCTGATACCAATTGTTGGATTTAAGGCATACAACTGAGAGGGGGGGGTGAATCAGTTGTATAAAACTTCTTGTTCTTTCAAACACTTGATTCTTCGTTGTTAGTTAACAGCATATCAATTAATCATCCATGAAAGCATAATATATAAACATAAGAGCAGATAAACATCAACACATTGAACATCAAGATTTTGACGTGGAAAACCCGGTTAAGGGAAAAACCATGGGGTGATTAACCCAAGGATTATTCTCTGTTAGAAGAATAAGAAAAAGAATGGCACTTGCCAATTAGGGCTCACTGCCCGAGCACACTGCTCACAAAGAGGCCCACTGCCTACAAGGAGACACACTGTCTACAAAGTGATAAGAATCACAATCTTGAACTGGAGAATGACATCTCTACCATGTCTGGATCAGTTCCATTTAAGCCCAAAAACCTCTGCTCTGCCTTTCGCACTTCTCTTCGCTATGCCACACTCATCCACACAATCCACACTTCGAAATGAACTCACAAACCGTTATTTATACATGACATCGACTTAGGAACAAACATCTAAGTCGGCAAACAACCATAAGAGTATCCGCAAGATGAATAACACATCCGGTCGGCCACCACAAGAACATTCGCAGGATGAACAACTCATCCGGTCGGCTAAACAGAGCAAGAACTTCATCCGGAAGAATATCTTCAATTCCAGGCTCTACTATCAATGCGGACCAACAACACAACCTCAACATGATCCAAGAACCTTCACAAGCTTGCCTGAATGACCAGGTATGTCCGCATTTCCTTTACTTACTGAAATCTCTTATCCTCCTTATCCGGAACTTCAAGAACACTGTCTGTCGCCACTGTCATAATGCAGGAGGAACTTCCAGACCTCCAAATTATACACAACTCGAGATGGCACATCACAAGGACATCTCAAAGACTCCTTCCAATCCGCAGATTAGGATTATACAGTTTCGGACCTCATCGAACCTTTTTGTGATCCTCTGTCACCTCTGAATACTTGCCGGAACTGGTTCTACACCGACAGCCACAACTCCTTCAGATCTTCATGCGGACCTCTGAAATCTTAACTGAAGCATCTCAAGACTCATATCTACAAACCCTTTAATCCGCATCCTCCGGTTCGCATCCTATACAGTACATTTGCCTTCTTCTCATCACTGTTCTTTACTGTTCCTGACTGAGGCTAATTTTCTCAATATCCTCAGCACACAGCTCATCCAATCCTTCTTGTCAATGCAATATGAGTATGTTGACATCAATGACAACACTGGTTCACCTCATACTTGCAACAAAGCTAACACTTGTTACAATCCATGTCACTTTAAAAACTTTAAGTTCCTCACTGAAAGAGGCATAACCAAAAATAACTCTATCTCCGCAACCACCACATGGCATTCTCTGCACCTTTGAAACTAAAACAGACTATGGCCCACCATCCATCTTTACTTAGTATCAATATGGTATGGAAACAAACACATGGCAAACTCCACAGTAAAACAAAGAGACATGCGGAAAACTCCACAACAAAACATAGAACTTAAGGGATTGCTTCCGCATGCTACACGCAGTGACCTCTGCTGCAAAGCTGAAACTTGAAACATTGAAACAATTTGCTACGTGGTGCACTCCGCACAAAAGTTAATATTAGAAACAATACCAAGGCTTTAACTCTGGCTTGACACTTGGTGGCTTCCGCACAAAGCATTAGAAACCTGTGCAGCGATTCCTTTGAAACCCATACAGAAACAAAAGAGACCGGTGGACTTGCTACGACTAAAACAAAATGTAGAGTTTTGACACTCTACAATTATAACTCATATATTTTTGTGGGCTAACACCCCCTGTGGTTTTTCCATGTAAAAAATCTAGTGTCTACTGTGTTGAATGTGTGATTGTGATTAAGTATATGGTTTCATGCTTTCATGATTAAATCTGATTATTAGAAGTTAAGTAATTGATGGTTTGATATTCATATGAAGTTAAGTTTTTGTGACAACTAATTCACCCCCCCTTCTCAATTGTCTTCTATATTTCAGCAGTCTCTGCCTCCATATTTTACATAGATGTTTATTAAATTTCTTGTCAATTTTCTAGGGGTTGTGATGAGAATATATCTCTTTGAGGCATTGTGTAAATAGTTGATTTTCCATGGCTATGCTTGAACATTTTACATACATGTCTATGAGGGTGAATCAAACTTTAACATCTAAAACAAATCCCTTGCTCTTTGTGGTAGGGGCAAAGAAGATGTTGGTAAAGGTTTTGGATTTTTCTCTATCATATTTAGGAAATCATGTAATGTTGTCCCAATTAGTATGGATGGTACCTTAGGAGAGTACTTTCAACTTTCAGTTGTTACTCAAACTAACAGTAGTCTTCTAGATTTATGGTTGTGTCAGATTCATATGTGATGCTCTTTAAGATATTGGCAGTCACACAAAACAAAGAGTCAGTGCTCTCCAACCATATTTCAGATATCCATGTATTCACATTACATTATCTGATCAATCAAATATTTGTACATTCATTTTCATTTTCTTTTTGTTGATATGATGTAAACAGTCTGTTTCTAGACTCTTAGTCCATGTATTGCTATTGGCAGGGCTTTCGCTTCTACTTATGCATTAGAAACAACCAAGAGAGGAAACAACAGTCTATAGGATTGTCACAAATGCCACACTATTTCAAAAACAACCATACAAGTTTGTCAATACTGAGTAGTTGAAGTGGATGCTCTAAAATGCTTAGGAAGTATCTAAAAATCAACCAAATGATAGGAACAATTTTGAAGGTAAATAAAAAATAACAATGGTGATCTTCTGATCACAAAACAAGAAATTACACAAAAGCCCCAAATTACCTTAATAGAATAAGAGGTAGGGTAACTATATATTTAGTTTCCAAGATACAGGTGAAATTATGGCACACAACCATATTCACCACTAATCCAACTACAATAGTTATTAGTTAATGCATATAACAAAGTCAAGATGTACAACCATAATATTTAGTGAGCCCAATGGGCAATACTGTAGTTAGTCAAGAAAGATTGTTGCATGTTGAAGAAAATGTTGTCATTCTCCCCCATAATGACATTGGGAAGAATTTGAAGTAAATCTTTAAGTGTCTCAAACCTTTCATGAGCTAGAGGCTTCATGAAGATATCTGCTATTTGATCCTCTGTACTGTAGTACACAATCTTGATCAATCCCTGTTGAACCAAATCTCTAATGAAGTGATGTTGAATCTCAATATATTTGATCTTGCTATCAAACATTGGAATCTTAGTCATTTGTATAGCACTCTTGTTTTCACAGTACAACAAAGTAGGTCCATTTTGTATCTGGTGCAAATCCTCCAATAGTCATCTGAACCCAGTATTTAGCAAGCTACAAATGTTGCAGCTTTATACTCTACCTCTACTATAGAAAGTGATATAGTCAGTTGTTTCTTGGACTTCCAAGAGAATATTGCAGAACCAAGACTAAAAGTATAACCAAAAGTAGACTTTTGATCATCTATGGATCCTACCCAATCTGAATCTATATAGCCAATCAACTTACTATCCCCTAAATGATAAAATCTAAGACCATAACTCAATCTCCCTTTGACATATCTAAGAATCCTCTTAGTTTCACTCCAATGCATTTTCTTAGGTTCTTACATGAACCTAGATACCAAGCTCATTACATATGTGATATCTGGTCGAGTAGTAGTTAAGTATATCAAACAATCAATTAATTGTTTGTATAGAGTGGGGTCCACTTGGTCTGACACATCCAAGTTAGATAACTTAAGTCCAACCTCAATGGGTGTTACAACTTTTCATCTAAAATTTTTGTAGGATATTTGAACCATATTTTTTCTAAGACATAAATATTCTATCTTTGTTTTGTCATACTTCTATACCAAGAAAATAGTGCATTTGTCCCAAATCTGTCATCTCAAATTCAACAACCGTAGCTTCTCTACACTTTATAAATAAAGCTAAATCATTCCTAGTGTAGATTAGATCATCAACATAGAGCTAAGAAAAAAATATCCTTAGCTTAGATCCTAATATAAATATTTTAATCTGATTGACCTCTTAAGAAACTTTTCTATTGTAGGTATGAGTCTATCCTTGAATACCATGCTCTTGGTACCTGCTTAAGACCATACAAGGCCTTCTTTAATATGTAAACATATTGTTCTTTATAAGGTATTCAAAACATCTAGGTTGAGAAACATACACTTCCTCATCAATATATCCATTCAAAAAGACACTCTTTACATCCATTTGATAAATTGTACAACTCTAGTGAGTTGCCAAAGCCAAAACTAATCTGATAGTATCCATTCATGCTATAAGTTCAAATGTTTTAGTGTAAACAATACCTTCCTATTGAGTGTATCCTTTGGCTACCAATCTATCTTTATGCTTATCAATGCTTCCATCCGATTTATACTTAGTTTTGTACACCCACCTTATACCAACAATTTCCTTACTAGGAGTTAGTTGAACCAAATCCTATGTGTCATTCCTTTCAATTATTTCTATCTCACTATTCATTGCTTCAACCCACTCTTCTTTTTCTTGATCTTGTTCAAATGTTTATGGCTCATTACTTTCCATGATTTGAGTCATCAAAGCATAATTCACTTTTGCTTGTGATCTTATTCTCATTTTCTCAAAATTTAAATCTAACATAAGAGTTGATGAATGATTCTTTTATGTCCTCCTTTTATATTTTTGATACTTTCAAGTGTTCCTATACTAGAGGGCTCTGGTTCATTTTCTTCTTCTTCTTCTCCTTCTTCAACTTCATCAATCACTATCTTTTTTCCCTTTGTTTCATTTTCTTTGGTATATTTGGCTTCTTCATTAAATATCACATCTCTACTTATAACAAGCTTCTTTCCTATTGGTCATACAACCTATATGCTTTATTTTCTGATCCATACCCAATAAAAATACATTTTAGCAGTTATCATCTAGTTTAGACCTTTTTTCCTTTGGTATGTGTGCATAAGAAACACACCCAAATACCCTCAAATGATCAACACTTGGCTTAATCCCAGACCATGCTTATTTTGGAGTCATTCCCTTAACTGCTTTTGTAGGACTCCTATTGAAAAGATATATTGTTGTGCATGCTTCTTCTACTGAAAAACTATTATCTAAATTCTTCTCCTTCATTATACTTCTTTCCATTTCAACTATGGTTATATTCTTTCCTTCAACAACTCCATTTTTTTGTGGAGTGTAGGAAGTAGTGAACTATCTCTTGATTCCATAATTTTTGTAGAAATTTAGAAATTGATTTGATTTGTACTCACCTCCATTATCTGACCTTGTCACTTTGATGTACTTACCACTTTGTTTTTCAACCAACCTCTTGAATTCAACAAAATTTTGAAACACTTCTGATTTTGCAGCCAAACAATATACCCAAATGTTTTTTGAGTAATCATCAATGAAGGTTAGAAAATGATTTTATTTATTCAAAGATGGTGTTTCCATAGGACCACACAAATCCATATGGATTATCTCAAGATGCTACTTAGCTCTACTAAATTTACCAATTGGAAAGCTAACTCAGTGTTTTTTGCCAATAATACATTCTTTACACACTTCTTTTTTAATTTCAATGAAAGCTAGACCTTCAACCATTTTTAATCTCTTAAGTAAAATTAACCAACTAAAGCTGAGGTGACCATATATTTGGTGCCAAATTTTACTTTTATTTATTTCACTAGACCTTAATGCTTGGTTTCCAAGAGTGAAATAAAGAGGAAATATCCTATCACATGCCATCCTTGCTTTTGCAAGAACTGCATTTATTTTTAGTTTGTCTATAATTATGCACTCATCTTTATCAAAAGTCACCTTTAAGTTTTCTCTAATATTTGTCCAACAGACAATAAATTCTTTTTGAGTGCTGGAACCAATTAATGTTTCATTGATATGTTTTACCTCACCATATTCAGTTGCAATTGCAATAGTACCCTTGCCTTTGGTTCCATGAGATTGATTATCTCCTAATACCACTGTACTATGATTATTTTCATCCAAATTGATAAACAAATTCTCATTAGATGTCATATGTGATGAACATCTAAAATCAATGTACCATACATTATGTTGGAATTAGACCAGACAACTGAGAGGGGGGGTGAATCAGTTGTCACACAATATAAACTTTTTTTGCTATTAATCTTCTTTATTATCTTACTACCAGATTAATGATGTAAACATTAAAGCATAGATCAACAACATAAGAGTAGAAACATAATCAACACAAGTGACACTAAGATTTTGATGTGGAAACCTGGTTAAGGGAAAAACCATAGTGGGGGTTAACCCATAAAGATTTGTACCCTATTAAAAGTACTTTAGAAAAATAGAAGGCACATGCCTTCAGGCGCACTGTCCAGAGCTTACTGCTCAAAAGAGAGGCTCACTGCCTATAGAATTTATTTAGAATATAATGAATTAACTGAGAAATAGCATCTACTTCATGCCTGGTTCAGTTTCAATGAATGCTCAAAAACTTCTGCTTTGCCCCAAATTCTTCTTTACTAACTTCACACTCTATACTGCTCTCAGTCCTTTTCTTCTCTACTCTTCTTTTGATCCTTTATTCGTATTTAATCTATTTTTCTCAAGGATAATTTTCCATGACTCAGCTACACTTCTTTATATGCTTCATCAACCTTGGAATAAACATCAAGTTCGGCACACCAAACATCTTACTTAATGTGAATCACTAAGTTGTTGGCCAAACATTGCTAAGACTTGAATCTTCTTTAAACAACACACCACACTCCAAAGAATTACTTCTGGAACATCTGCAATATGCTTGAATCATCCAGTCAACTAGGACTAGGAAGAACAACAACACCAAGAAGGAAATCTTTACCAACAAGCTCAAAATTCAATGCGAACCTCTAACACAACAGTCACATGATCCAGAGACATCTACAAGCACAATGAATTCAACAAAAACATCCGCACTCCTCCAAATCATTAGGATCACTTGCATCTTCATCTGGAACCTCAAGAATACTATCTGCCATGTCTATCATTTTAGAAAGATTGCTTGTGGACCTCTAAACCATGAACCACTTGAATCACTACAACAAATCCCTATGATTAGCTCTATTTTTTATTTCCACCCATTATTTTAATGTATTTTTCTCCATTTTTTTGAAAAAGTTAGCGCTATTTATCGGGATGGTGCTATTATTGGTATTTTTTGCACCGACCAGAACAAGTCAATGCTAAGTTAGGCGCTAATTAGCACCTAATTTAGTGTCTAACTTAGCATCTATTTTAGCACCTACTTTAGCTCCTATGGTAGCACCTAATTTACTGCCACATTTGACACCTGATTTAATGCCTGATTTAGCACCTATTTTAGCAACCGCATTAATGGCTTATTTAGTGCCTAAATGTAGTGCCTGATGTAGTACCTAATTGAGCACCTAATATATGGTTACTTAGGTTTAGGAGTATTATTTAGGGTTTAGCGTTTATGGTTTTGGGATTAGGGGTTAAGGTTTAGAGGTTTAGGGGTTAGGGGTTAGGGTTTAAGGCAATTATTTAGGTTTAGGGTTTATTGTTTAGGGGTTAGGGGTTAAGGTACTTAGATGTTTAGGGTTTAGGGTTTATAGAGAGAGAGGAATGATAGGGAGATATAGAGGAGACTGTGGAGAGAGATAGGGAGATAGAGAGTGAGGCACATGTACATGGCCAGGGACATAGGGAGAGAGATTGAGAGGTAGATGGATGATAGAGATAGGGAGATAGAGGTTTAGAGTTGCTTGGATTTAGGGTTTAGGGTTGAGAGAGAGAGAGAGAGAGAGAGAGAGAGAGAGAGAGAGAGAGAGAGAGAGAGAGAGAGCTGGTAGAGGGACAATATTAGAGATAGGGAGATATATAGGGGTTTAGGGTTTAGGGGTTAAGGTTTAGGAGCATTATTTAGGGTTTATGGTTTAGGGTTTAGAGGTTTAGGGTTTAGTGTTTATAGAGAGGACCAATAGCTGGGAGATATAGAGAGTGAGGTACATGGCCAGAGACATAGCCGTAAGAGATTATAGGGATATATATGGAAAGTGAGGGACATGGCCAGAGACACAGGGAGAGAGATTGAGAGGTAGAGGAATGATTGAGATAAAGAGATAGGAAGATAAAGGTTTAGGGTTGCTTGGGTTTAGTGTTTAGGGTTTAGGGGTTTGGGGTTTAGGGTTTATGATTTAGGGGTTAATTAGGCTTTCTCAGGTTTAGGGTTTATGGGTTAGGGGTTAGGGGCATTATTTAGGGTTTATATATGTTTTAGGGGTTAGGGGTTAGGGTTTAGGGGCATTAATTATTTAAGGTTTAGAGGTTTAGGGTTTATGGGCATTATTCAATGTTTACAATTGCATGTCAAAAAAAGTCTCTCTCTCTCTAAATCCCTCAACCCTAAATAATGCCCCTAATCCCTAACCCCTAACCCCTAATCCCTAACCCCTAAACCCTAAACCTAAGAAACCTTAAACCTCTATCTCCCTATCTCTCCCTTATCTCCCTCTCTCTAGCTATCATCCCTCTACTTCTCAATCTCTCTCCCTATCTCTCTAGATTGAAATCTCACTCACTCTCTATCTCCCTATCTCTCGCTTGACTGTCTCCTCTAATATCTCTCCCAATCTATCTCCTCTCTCTCTATGTACCTATCTATCTCTCCCTATCTCTTGCCTGTCTCTCTATCTCCCTATCTCTCTAGTGATCACTCTCTATCTCCCTATCTCTCCCCTCTATCTCCTCTATTTCTCTCTATAATCTGTGTCCTCTCTATCTCTCTCTACCTAGCTATTTCTCCCTATCTCTCTATGATCTCTTGCCTCTCTCCCCTATCATTCCTATATCTTCCTATCTAGTCTCCCTTCTATTAATTCTCCCTCTCCCTTATCGATGAAGGAATTAATGAAAAAGAAAACTTATAGGACACACACACACACTCTCTCTCTCTCACTTTGTCTTTGTCTCTATCCATCTCCCTTATCAACAAAGAAAATGGAAACAAGAAAATTAGGACATGATTAAAAGAGGGATGAGGATATAAATTGGCAGCTGAATGAAATGGAAACAAGCTGATAAAACTAAAGTTTATTGGATGGGAAGAATGATGAGAGGAGAGGTGGAAAATAGTAAAATAAGAAAAAATTGGTGGGATCTAAAGGGAAATTGGAAAGGAAAAGGAAAACTAGGAAAGCTAGGAAAAGGATTTAACTAGCTAGGAGCTGGTAGATAATATATAGGTCAGAGAGAGACAGAGTTGGGGTTAGCGGTCAGGGTTTAGGGGCATTATTTAGAATTTATGAGTTTATCATTGCTCAAGTTTAGGGTTTATGGTTTAGGAGAATTATTTAGGGTTCAGGGTTTATGGTTTAGGGGTTAAGGTTTGGAGGTTTAGGGTTTAGTGTTTAGAGAGAGAGGACCAATAGGGAGATATATAGAGTGAGGGACATGGCCAGAGACATAGGGAGAGATATTTAGAGGTAGAGGAATGATATAGATAGGGCTAGATAGGGAGATAGGGAGATAGAGTTTTAGGGTTTCTTGGGTTTAGTGTTTAGGGTTTAGGGGTTTGCTATTTAGGATTTAGGGGTTTAGGGTTTATGGCAGGTTAGGGCCGGGTTAGGGCTTAGGGGCATTATTTAGGGTTTATGTATTAGGGGTTAGGGGTTGTAAGGAAATGAGTGCAACTTAGAATGAACATCTAAGAATAGTGGTGTCTTTGGTAACTTTAAATTTCATTAGATTGCCTCCAAAACACTCACAACTATGCCACAAAGCGGAATCAGACATAGTTCATTTCTAACATTAACCCTTAGAGGAAAGTACAAGAAACATTAAGAAGTTTCAACAACAAGCATTATACAATTTCAATAACAGAACCATTAAACATGAAAGATGGAACATAAGAGATGAACACAGATTTACGTGGGGAAAACCCTTTCAGGTAAAAAACCCCCCACTCTAAAATCTCAGATCGCCATTGTATTATTCAACAACAAAAAATACAGTTACAATACAATTGAGGCACTAAGCCCTTTCATGGAGATTAACATCCTGTTCCATCTGGAGATTATTTGATAATCACTCCTCTTCTCTCTATTTGTCTATCATCGCACTATCCTCTTTTACCATGCATTAATATATCACATTATAGAAGAGAACATTCAGTTCGACTACCATAACAGACTAGACAGTTACAAAAGGCAACCGTTCAATTGACAATATTTGTGATATGTATTGCCAATACAACGTTGGCTTTTCTGTCCTTTTGCCATGTCAAGGAGGCCATGTCACCACTATCAAACCATTCCCAGCACCCTAGCTCATAACCGTTTCCATGATTGTTCAAATTCATGAGACCTCAATAGTCCCACATGCACTAGTCGACGACCACTTTTGCGATTTATGTACATGACCACGAGATAGTTAACCATTGGCACTTTTACTACTGATGAGACCAACAGTCTACAACTAATGACCATCAGGAAGACCCTGGCCGATGTCGCATCAGAGTGACCACAACCAGCAGAGTGACTTTTCCAAACAGTGCCGATAGTTATAATCTTGCTGATCCATAACCTCCATCAAAAAGACACAAACCATCAGAATAACCTTTCAAAGCTAGATTGATAACTATTGTTACACCGATATAGATCCTTCATCAGAGTGACCCAGAGTGCTAGAGAGAGCCATAGCGACATGTCAGGTCTCACCGATGTCAACCTTCATCGGAGTAACATGAAGACCCTGTGAGACTCTTACCGAAGTGTCATGTCCCACCGATGCCAAGCCCTCGTCGGAGAGACACAAAGCACCAGAGAGATAACTTCCAGTCATGTTGATCTCACAAGTCACGATGATACACTGCACCAAGCCTGTTGGTCCATTGTTGGGACAAGTACCTTAGTCCCACCGAAATGATCAACACTTGCTGATGCCTGTAAATCTGAGACACATGTACTCAACAGTCTACATTTTGACACCTTTAATATGATTTTGAGTAAAAAAGCTTCAATAAATGTTAAACTGGATGAGGAAGACAAATGTATCTTCTCACTTTTTTCTTTACCCAAAAATTAGGAGAACATAATGCTTGCTATAATTGGTAGTGTTGCAAACGTGACTATGGAATCCTTTATTGTTACAATGCTCAATGGTGATATGAGGAGAAAGTTCAATTATGAAGGTTCTAAGGATGCCTTGCATGTTCTGCAAAGGCCCAAGGACAAAAGTGGTTCTAAAGGGGAATGGTATAAATATCAATCCAAGTCAAGAGGAAAATCTAGAATCCCTAAGAAGATAAGAGTAAAGTTTTGGAAATATGGAAAAAGAGGACAACTAAAGAAGGAATGAAAAATATTAGTTAATCACTTCCACAATCTCATGATCATTATTCTAGTAGAAAATCCTAGTTTTCATTCTTTTTCATAATGCATTAGTTAATCACACACTTCACATTTGACATCATGCTAAAAAGATCAAATAAGTTTTGTATTTCTTCTCAACTATTTCATTTCTCTATCTTAAATGCTTAATATCTGAATATTTTATTCTACTCTCAACTCACTGTACTTTAAAGTTTAATTAAATCTAGGATAGGACTTAAATCTTCTATTATAGGGTATGATTTATTTCCCTACATTTTTTTGAACTCGCAATTTCCATGCCTATGTTTAGGATAAAAAAGATTGATTTTTTATTTTGAGATTTTTGTGGTTTGCATTTGTTGGAAACAACCCAATGCCTTTAATTTTGTATTCCTAAGAAACATCTAGGATCCTTATGTCCCCTTCAACAAAGTACTAGGTCAAACCCTCACCTTGCAAACATGACTACCTCTTTCTCCTACTTCCTATGATGATCACATGTTGCATTCTAATGATGTCTAAGAATATTATGATCATGATGTCTTTATTAAAAGTGTTGAAATGAATAGAAACATGAGATCGTTGATAAATTGAAATAATTGTGCAATAAATTAGCTAATATAGATGACAATATGTTCACTTCATATTTCATTGATGGTCTTACTCAAGTACTTATCACAAGATAACATGGCATAGATACAATTAAGGATATATATGAAAAATAATTAAATATACACAAATTTAATTAACATTATTGCCAACAATTCATACCAAAGATTAAACAATTTAAGGATATTGCAATAGGTAAATTGTCAACAATTGAACAATCCATTTAGTTAACATTATTGCCAACAATTTAATCATCCTTTTTTAAACATGGATTGCAAATAATTCTAAAAATTTAGAAGTCTTGGTCATTAACTTTACTGTCTGCTACAATGTCATCCAGTGTATCATTGTCAATGTTCATATGTTCTTACAAGTATTTAATATTATCAACATCCTCATCTTGACCTCCATCATCTTCATCATCATTGAAATCTGACTGTAGACCATCTATATAGTTACTAGATGTATTTGGATCATCATTTTGTATACCATCCATATTGTTGTTGTGATTGGGAAAATCAAATCAAAGGTAAAAACACAAACCAAATGCATAAGAAAACAAATAGTTATACCTCAAACAAGAAAGACCCAATCTCATCAAAAAGGGAATGAAGCTTTACACCCAAGAGCTCCTAGACAAGATATACCCTAATGGATGAATGAAATGTGAAATGCTCTTATCTCAATTACAACTCACAATGCTAGCTTAATGGACATTTGGACATGGTAACATTACTTGAAAATTGGATCCTAAAATGGGTTCGAGGATGAAGTATTTATAGAGATTTTGGAGAGATTTTGATCCAAGAGTGGAGATTACTTTGGAAGATCAATGGTGGAGGATAAAAATGATGTGGAGGGCCTAGATTTGATCTTGGAAGAATGGAGGGCTAGGAATAAATGTGAATCTTTTATTCATTTTGGGAAAAGAGTGAATTAAATGAGTATGGGTGAGATGGAATATTTATGAATTAAAGATTCATATGGGGAATGTAAAATGAATTAAAAATTTATTTGGGGATAAGTGGAGATAAATGAGGTATGGGGGTGGTAAGGGGTTGTAAGAGGAATTAATTGTGATGTGAGATATATTTAAATAAAAAATTGACATATGTGGATATATTCCAATTTTTTATTTGGAGGATGTGGGGAAGGGTGTTAAGCTGGATTTGACCATCTTAATGATAGGTTCAAGATTAATTAAAAAAGGTTGTACTTAATTAATCCTAAGGCTAGGATGAGGTAGGCTAGGGTAGGCAATTAAATAATAGCTATTTAATTGCCTAGGGTAGGGATAGATCAATTAATAGGCTAAATTAATTAGTTAAACATGATTTAGCTAATTAATTAGATTTAGTGAGGAGGGGGAAATTGAGCAAATAAATATTGCATATTTATTAAATCAATTGGCTAAGGTTTGGACTATTGAATTAATGAAATTAATTCAATTGTTGGGGATAGAATGATGGAAAATTAGGTGATGAAGGGATACTTAATAAAATAAAAATTTAATCAATTGATTGGAAGGGAAATTGGTATGTTTAGGGATGTCGGGAGTCGGTTTGATGGTAAAAGACATTTTTAGGTGTCTACATTTGCCCCTCTTTGATGTGGCATCCAGACCTAGTAGGGCATTGGTGTTAGGTCAAAGAAAAATATGCCCCAGCTGCCGGGAAGGAATAAGATGGGTGAGGGATGCCCCCTCGAGAGTTCGGCAGAAAAATAAATTTTTTTTAGGACGAGCTCTTGAAAGGACGTGGCGGAAGTGAAAGTTGGATAGGGGATGGAAAAAGAAGACGATAGGAAGAAAATTAGAGGAAAAAGGTTGGGATCTGCACCCTAGAGGGGAAAAAGAGTGGGCGGAAGGATGACATGGCTTACTATATTAAGACAAGTGGGCCCTAAGAGTGCCACATTTGCACATATTGACCTCTTGAGAAGGAGCGAAGGAGAGATGGCAGAGTGTAATCCCCGATTCCTGCGACTTCGACACATTTTTGGGCACAGTTAGCCCAGGCTCAGGGTGAGATAGTGAGTTTGACTGATGAGCGGGATGCGGTACTTTTGAGAGCACAGCAGGCAGATGCTACAGTGGGTAGTTTATAGACTTTAGGTGCAGGTATGGCCCTAGTTTTGACATTGACGCAGACACAGTTGTCTCAAGCCTAGACATAGTTATATTAGGTACACGGACAGTTGTCTCAGGCACAAGGGCAGTTGTCTCAGGTACAGGGGGAGTTGGCAGAGGCCAGAGGACAGATGGATTATTATCAGGGCCTCTATTACGCAGCAGTGCCGATAGAGCAGCGTGCACCGAGCTATAGTTAGGTCAATGGATCGAGGGCATCTAGGTGTTGGCAAGAGACACTATATGGATTCATGGTTGTTGTCATTGATGGCAACAAAGGTCATCCCACATATCCGCAAGTCATGATGTGCCTCTACCGGAAGTCAGAATAAAGAATGTTGTGGTCCGGTGAAGAAGAACAGAGCATGTGGCAAGGTCCGACAGATTGGTCCGGATCTCTCAGAGGAAGTGTCTTGGTGCAGTGTGGATTTGGGGAAGTCAAGAGGACTACCTTGAGTGGTATATTCCAAGGATTTAGCCTCCGGTGATGAACAAAGAAAAAGATATGAATGGTTGAGTACCGGATTCCTGAGAGACAGTGAAAACAGAGGAAGAACTGACTGGCAGAGTATCAGACTGCTTTCCGGATGGGTTACTATTGATGACAGAGGTTGTGAAGGCATGAATCATGTTTGGCCGACATGATTAATGATATCTACAAGTATATGCTTGATCCGCATTGCTTGGTGAGGAAGGATTCAGCCGACAGAATGAAAGTTTATAAGAAACTAGACTGTTCCGGATGCCGACTAGAAAGGTGATGAAATTACTTGTGCGGATATATATAGAGGATGGATTTAGTTGTGAAGGTGGTGTTGTTGTGGAGATATATGCGAATAAGTCCAGAGAAAGAGCAGAGATAGCAAAAAGGATCCGGTATGTGAAAGATAGCAGAATAAAGAACAGAGGAAAGATGAAGTGCAGCAGATCAGTGTACTGAGCCTAACCGGAACTGAACTCCAGCATATGCAGATGCTTCCAATCAGTTCAAGACTGTGATTCTCATCACTTTGTAGACAGTGTGTCTTCTTGTAGGCAGTGGGCCTCTTGTGAGCAGTGTGCTCGGGCAGTGAGCCCTAATTGGCAAGTGCCATTTTTGTAATTTCCTATTCTTCTAACAGAGAATAATTCTTGGGTTAATCACCCCGTGGTTTTCTCCCTTAACAGGGTTTCCACGTCAAAAATACTGTGTCATGTGTTTCTTATTTCATGGTTAATGTTTTTGTGTTTGATTTTATGCTGCATCAAATAAAAGGAAAGTTCAATAAGGGAAATAATTAGGATAACTGATTCACCCCCCCTCTCAGTTATCAACAATTGGTATCAGAGCTAAGTTCCTCCTAATAGAGCCTAACAGCTTGAGGAAGATCTGGGATTTCAAATGGATGCATATGGTTTAAGGGAGCAACTCAAGACTGCTCTTGAGGATCTTGAACAGTCAAATTCTGAAGTCAGTGAATTAAAGGAAAGACTCAAACAGGCTGATGAATTCATGAGAGAATTAAAAGACAAATTAAGTCTCTCTATGAAAAAGAGAAAGGAGCTGCTTCAACAGTTGGCAAGGCAAAATGAAGAAAGCAATACAAATGAAGAATTGACTGAGCAAACCAAGTTATGTGAAAAGTTATCAAAAGAAGTCATTATGTTAAGACATGAAATGGAATCAGGAACTATAAAGTTTACTCAAGAGATTGAAGAAAAAAGAAAGGCTGAAGACAATCTAAGACAATCTCTTAAAGAAAAATCGGAAGAATGCCACCAGATGGACAGGATTATCAGACATCTTGAATCTGATCTTGAAGATGCCAAAGATAATGAAGGAAAACTTGAGGATCAAATTGCCTCTCTCAAAAGAGACCTTCAAACAGCAAATGAATATAAAGAGAAATTCAAGATAAGTTCTGCTCAACTTGAAGTTCTTCTTGGAAGTCAAAAGAGGACAGATGACAAGTATGGTTTGGGATATGAGAAAGGAGAAAGCTCCGGATCTGGTCAGAAGAATCTTGGATCAGAAAATCCAAGGAGCAGGCCTAGAAGACCTCCGGTAAGACAGCCAAATGCTCAAAGATATCCATCCTTCAATGGATACTGCCACAGCTGCAACCACTTTGGTCACAAAGCTAATCAGTGCAGAATGAGAATGAATCAGATTAATTCATCCTTCTCCGGACAGTGCTTCAACTGCAAAAGGTATGGACACAAATCCCATGAATGCAGAACTATGCAAGTAAACAAATCATTCAAAGGTAGATGCTTCACATGCAATAGAGTAGGTCATATTGCTAATCAATGCAGATCAAGAGGATATCAGTCAAATATGCAAAGAAATGTTATTTGCCAAATCTGCAATAGGTCCGGTCATAATGCTAAAGTCTGCAGAAACAAGAATCAGGATAAAAGAGGTCCGGTGTATAATCAGAATCAAGACAAGGGTAAACAAAAGATGAATGCGAATGAGGTTAGGAATCAGATGAGCAAGATTTGGGTGAAGAAAAGTTCAGAGAATGTAGAGGTTGGATCCGCACCAGACTCTGGTGCTGATATCTCTTCCGGAAATTAAAAAGTGAGCTCAGGCTCAGGGGGAGACTCAAAGAAAATCTTGTTCCCCCAGCCAAACAAGTGGTGCCGGATGTGGCACAAGATGCGGATCAAAGGGTTTGTAGATATGAGTCTTGAGATACTTCAGTCCAGTTTTCAGAGGTCCGCATGGAGTTATGTAGAAGCTGTGATCGATCAAATAAGACCTGTTCAGGGAGATGCTCCAGTATGATAAAGGATTACAAAAAGGTCCGGAAAGATCCAGAAATGCACTATCTTGTTCTGCGGATTGGACAGAGTGTTTGGGATGATCTTGTAATATGTTACCTCGATTTATTCATGATTGAAGGATCCGGATGATATCCACAGATCAGGACTAATCCAGGATACTCCAAGCTATCCAGACAAGGCAAACCGGAATGATGTAGGTGAAGCATTTATTGCAGACAGATATTAGGGTTCGCGGAGCAATTTAAGGGATTTCTCAAAGGTCATTTGCTCATTCTGCACTCGAGAAGAAGCGAAAAGTGGAGCTCTGCAACAAGGTTCATCAAGCACACCAAGGATCTCCTGCTGAAGTTATTGCACAAAGAAATCAATCCAACCACTCCGTGCAAACCGAAGGCGCATAAGGTATTCTCCGTTTTTTCATTACCTCACTGCAAATCTTTGAAGAATGGCTACTCCAAACATAGTTAAGATCTCTGATAGACCTCGCCCCTCATTCAAGAAACATCCCTACAAATCATTGGAGGTAGACCCACTAGGAGCCTTCTCTAGTGTTCCTCACGGAGTTTTGCACACCGAAGACATTAGGGTTTACATACATGCAAACATTGAGGAATTTGGGGAATTCAAATTAAGAGACCTCTATCACAAGCAACTGATAGACAATGCTTTTGAGCTTAAACCAGAGTATAAGGATATCAAGAAGAAACAATTTGAGCAATTTATTCATTTCCCCTACTTTGATGAAGATGAATGGGTCCGGTATGTACTGAGCAGGATGCATGACAACTTTCTATGGCTAGATAGACCCTGCAAGATCACAAAAGAGGCAATTAGAGCAGTAACTGGTCTATACTCTTCCGGAGGGGTACCTATCCTCAAATCTGTCAAGAACAACATTGTAACTGAGGCCACCGGATCAAAATTTGACAAGAGGGCAATGACCATTGAAGATATTTCGGATCCGGATATCAAATATGCATCAATGATAATAGGATACAAGATCTATCACTCCAGCAGGGAGAATTCTGTATCCGGAACTGCAGTATACACTGCCTTTGAAATGCTAAGAAAGAATGCAGAATATGACTTCTGCGAACTACTGCTAAGCCAATTAATGGAAAACATACAGAAAATCAAGAAGGATAAGAAGAATTCCTTTAAGTATGGTACTCTTATTGTATGTCTATTCTTCTACTTCATGAATGAGCTACCCGGAACAAGTGGATGGGTATGGCAGAATGACAAACCTGTTGCAGTCCAGATAAGAGACTATTTGCATGGACTTGGGGATGCAAAAGCGAGAAATACAGCTCTATGGGGATACTTCAAAAACTTTCAGAGCATGATGCAAGCAAGAGAGAGAATTCCCCAGTCTCTCATTGAGAAATACAAGGACTCAGTGTGCTTTATGGTTGACACTGATCAGTGCCTAATGGAGGCAGTAGAGCCAAGGACTGTCTGGATCATGCCCATGGGGTATGAAGTAGATGAACAGATAGTGGAGCTGCATGTTCAACACATGCTAAGTCAGCCCAAAGATCCTAAGGCAGAAAGGTTTGGAACCTTTGAGGAGCTGAGTGTAAAAATACATGTAGAACTCAGGGAACCTGAGATCAAAAGAAAGGTGAGAAAAGAAGTAGAGCACATTGCTCAAGGCCTAGGCATCTCAAAGGAGGCACTTGATGCCAGCCGGGAAAAGAGGAGGAAGGCCGAGGAAGAAGAGAAAAGCAAAGAAAGTGCTCCGGTTGAAGCTCCCACCCGGACCAGATCATCAAAGAGACCTGCACCTCCCACAACCAAAAGTTCAAAACCGGAAGTTCAGGCATCCGGTAAGAGATCCAAGACAAAAGCCACAAGGGCTTATGGAAGCCAAAAGGATGAAGAGGAAACAGAATCAGATGAGGGAGTAAGAGAAGTAAAGAAACAGAAGAAGAAAGGATCCGGTAAGCCCTCCACAGGCCAAGACAAGGATGAAATGGCAGAGGTATCTGTTGAGAAGCCCACTCTGTCTCTAGAGAGCATAATCAAGTCGGTCACGGTGGATGGAAACCTTCAACCAATGACTGAATCATATGATGACTTCAGTGAGGCCGACCAAAAGACTCTGCAGGAGGCCACAGTTAAATATCTTAATATATATAATAAGGCTTTCATTGAAATAATATCTCTTATTCCTAAAAGCCTAGAAAAGGAAATGGAAGTAAGAAAGAATAATGCTCATGCTAAAGATCTTGAGATCCGGGAGCAGATAGCTATTCAGCTATATCCTCAAATTGATCCCAAGACAATGAACATTATCTTCAAGGACTGCAAAGATGAGTTCAGAAGCAAAGCCAGGATGAATCAACTCATGCTTGGCGAGACTGACAAAGTGGCCCAAGAAACAGAAGAGATCCTCCGGAAGGCCTTCAAAAGGTTCAATCTTCCGGTTGTAGAGGATTTAGGTACAGAAACAGCTGAGGACTTGGGACCCTCTGCTCCAGAAGAAGTGGCTCATGAACAAACTAGCATCTCTCCTCCGGTTTCCCCTACAGTCTCCGGATCCAAAGAAGAAGAGCAATTACAGGAGAAGGAAGCAGTGGTGAAAGACAAAGAGGTTGACAGTTCTAAGATTGCAGAAGAAAAGAAACATCTGTCTCCGGCAAGAGACACTGCACAAACTGTTCAACAATTTTTGAGTAAAGAAACTCTAGAGATTGATGAACCGGAGCTTCTAAAAGGTCCATTTGATTTTGACTCTCTCTCTCCGGTACAAACAATGAAGATAGCTTCATTTGCAAATGCCAAGGCAAATGAAAAGCTCCTGAAGTCTCATATGGAAGACTGTGAGTTGATAGAGGCTGCTTCCGGAGTACTTGTAAAGATCATGCCATCAATCCAGATAGATCCGACAGCCTCCACTTCCGGTAATCTAAAAACCTTAGTCAGCAGTGTTGATACACATTTTGATTCCTTAGAAAAATCAGCTGAAGAAAAGGTCCGGAAGGAATTTTTGGATAAAAGATTTTCAGAAATATTAGAATTAATCTCTAAGGATAGGAAGATTGTAAGCATTGGAATAAAGAGCTTAGAGAATGCTCTTAAGGATGGCGGTGACATCTATAAATTTTGTATATCCTGGTCAAAGGCAACAGCAGCATTTGACAAGAAAATAAAAGAGGAACAGGATAAGCTACAAAGCTTATCTCAAAGTTTTGATCCTCTCTCTTCCTCTATAATAAATCAAGAATGTCAGACTATTGCAGTCTTGAATGAAATAAAGAATCTTGAGAAGGAAAGGAAGAACATCACCAACCGGATGGGAGAACTTAGAAGGATTATAATCCCTAAGTTGGAAACCATGCATGAGGCCATCAGTGATGCTCAGACCACCGCCCAAACAAAAGATCCGACAGATCTCAAGCAGGCAGAAGCGTTTGCATTTTTGCTAAGTGGTCACATTTCAATTTTGGATAGAATGAAGCAAAGTTGGGCTATAGAAATGATCCAATTGCAGACATCCTTTGCAGACATTCTTCAATACATGTGAGTATGTAAATATGCGGCTATATAGAGAAAATTTTTGAAAATTTTGGTGTGCGGACCCTACCCTTTGCCATTGATGTCAAAGGGGGAGTGAGGAGCAGTGAAAAATGAGGAATCCAACTAAGGGGGAGTTCCAGAAATTGTATATAAAGACAGAGCATCAGCAAAGGGGGAGCATAGTGAAAACACTTAGTCATTTTTCACTAAGTGTTGCCATCAATGCCAAAGGGGGAGATTGTTGGCAAGAGACACTATATGGATTCATGGTTGTTGTCATTGATGGCAACAAAGGTCATCCCACATATCCGCAAGTCATGATGTGCCTCTACCGGAAGTCAGAATAAAGAATGTTGTGGTCCGGTGAAGAAGAACAGAGCATGTGGCAAGGTCCGACAGATTGGTCCGGATCTCTCAGAGGAAGTGTCTTGGTGCAGTGCGGATTTGGGGAAGTCAAGAGGACTACCTTGAGTGGTATATTCCAAGGATTTAGCCTCCGGTGATGAACAAAGAAAAAGATATGAATGGTTGAGTACCGGATTCCTGAGAGACAGTGAAAACAGAGGAAGAACTGACTGGCAGAGTATCAGACTGCTTTCCGGATGGGTTACTATTGATGACAGAGGTTGTGAAGGCATGAATCATGTTTGGCCGACATGATTAATGATATCTACAAGTATATGCTTGATCCGCATTGCTTGGTGAGGAAGGATTCAGCCGACAGAATGAAAGTTTATAAGAAACTAGACTGTTCCGGATGCCGACTAGAAAGGTGATGAAATTACTTGTGCGGATATATATAGAGGATGGATTTAGTTGTGAAGGTGGTGTTGTTGTGGAGATATATGCGAATAAGTCCAGAGAAAGAGCAGAGATAGCAAAAAGGATCCGGTATGTGAAAGATAGCAGAATAAAGAACAGAGGAAAGATGAAGTGCAGCAGATCAGTGTACTGAGCCTAACCGGAACTGAACTCCAGCATATGCAGATGCTTCCAATCAGTTCAAGACTGTGATTCTCATCACTTTGTAGACAGTGTGTCTTCTTGTAGGCAGTGGGCCTCTTGTGAGCAGTGTGCTCGGGCAGTGAGCCCTAATTGGCAAGTGCCATTTTTGTAATTTCCTATTCTTCTAACAGAGAATAATTCTTGGGTTAATCACCCCGTGGTTTTCTCCCTTAACAGGGTTTCCACGTCAAAAATACTGTGTCATGTGTTTCTTATTTCATGGTTAATGTTTTTGTGTTTGATTTTATGCTGCATCAAATAAAAGGAAAGTTCAATAAGGGAAATAATTAGGATAACTGATTCACCCCCCCTCTCAGTTATCAACACTAGGTCACATAGATCTAGATTAGTTAGTTAGTCCAGCAGGTGATGGGTCCTCCATCACACGTGCCCCAGTAGGTTCCATAGGTTCAGGTTTGACCGCAGCCATAGCCCCAGCCATAGGTAGGACCACAACCATAGCCACAGGTAGGATCATAGCCACCACCAGGGTCAGGGTCCCCCATTCCCTCAGAGAGAGGGTCCTCCATGTGACAGTTGTATCATTGTAGCCCTTTAGAGGCATTGTATCAGGACATTAAATATATTTTTTTATTGATATATGAGCGATGTACATTTTTGTGATGATGATCTATGATATGATGCTTTTTTGATGACCTATATGTTTATTTATGATGGTCTTATATGATTATGATGATGCTTATGTGTATGGCTGCAGTATGCTTGGTGGCTTATATGCTATGGATGTGTTGTGTTTTATGCTATGTATGGTTTTTGATGTTATGGATTTACCTATTGATGTATAATGCAAATAAATGTTTAGTTCAATAATCATTTATTATGGACGTAAAATGTGATGCAATGGAAATGTATGTTTACCTTAATAAACACCTATTATGTATGGGAAATATGGAAATGCGACTAGATGATTATAAAATGCAGCTACGTGATGACAATCTAAATGATTATGATATGCAATGTTAAATGATATGTAATGTGTAAGTAAATGATTCTAAAATGCACCTAAAATAAAATGTCAATGATATATGATATGTAAGCTAAATGATATGTGGGATTTGAAACTAAGTGATTATAAAATGTACCTAAAATGAAATGTCAATGATATATGATAGGCAACTAAATGATATACAATGTAAATGATATATGATATGCCAACTAAAGGATTCTAAAATGGACCTAATTAAATGCAACTTAACTGATATAACATGTAAAAATAAAATGATTCTAAAAAATGCACCTATAAGATATGCAAATTAAACTAAATGACTCTAAAATGAAATGTAAATTAAATGATTGTGATATGCAAAATAGGTGATAGGTGAGATAAATAATTAGGTGATAGGTGAGATGCATAAGTATTGATACACATGATGTTCTTTGTTGGACCCTAGGTGGTGAGGCTATGTGGCAGGGGAATAGGTGGGGAGCGGATAAGGGTGGATGAATGGGGTACGGATAGGATTGGGAGCGGCTAGATTGTGGGGGATGGGGCAAGGGAATTGTTAGGTCATAAGACACCACATCATGGAGGGGGGGATATGATTTGGTTCAGGATGTGTTGCATGGGAATAAGTTGGAGGAGTGGGATTAGTGAGGGGATTTGGTAGGGTAGGTGGTTATGAAAGCTAGGTCCATATGGTATAATTGATTAGGATGATGATTTGAGCTAGTAACAGTAGTTGCATAACATTAATTGAGAGCATTTCTTATTTTACTATAGAAATGTAGGATACAGTTCACAAAGGTATGAGATGACCTAGGTGATGATATGTATCCTACAATTACATGGACTAGACCCACAAACAATAGGTTGATTTCATGCGTGCCCAAGGTAGTATAACCTTGCCTGCCCTAGGAAGGGGACTCATAGTGATGAGTGCGAATAGTACATATAAGGTATTGATGCCTATATATGCAAATGGGGCACATCATACTAGAATTGACCCGGGCTTCAAGATATGAATGCTATTCCTAGAGTAATGAAACCAACCCACAAGAACATCATATAGAAACAATGACCATGTCCATTCTAGGTGTTGTCCACTACTTACCATGATATAGTGAGATCAAGGTAGCTTTGGAAATGACCTAGAGTGAGACAAAAAGATAAAAATCAATAATCAACATGACTAGTGAAAAGATACAAATAGCCTGTGTGTGCTCTTGCCAAGATACATGATGATAGGATGACAGAATCTTGTCCATTATAGGAATGATGTATCCTAGGATGTGAATCTATTGGGTTTGGTTAGATAATTTTTGAAAGGTGGGCAAAAGGATAGGCATGCCATGTGTAGGATTATAGTTAGTATGTTGATTGATGATTTTTTGCGTTAGGAACTAGGTTTCAAGCGTATACGTAGTTGTGTATCATTTATTATGTCCAACAAGCTAAGTGAATGGGGACCATCCAAATGGGTTGGATGGGTGCATCTTATGTACCTAAGTACTGGAAACTTCCTTCGTATTCCAGACTGCCTACATACCCTGTATCCACGGGATCAAGGTACTTTCAAGATGCGGGCGAAATGAATATGTAGTTCTAGCATGACTTGATGATGTGGGAATGGTTTATGATGGGTGTGATGTGATGAGTTGGTAGATGTTGATGGTTGCGAGTTACAATGAGATTTGATGTATGGGGGGTGATTTGTATTTTTTAGGTTTTTTGATTTTGTATTATTTTTGGGTTTTTCTAATTTTTGTATTATTTTTGGATTTTTTGATTTGTATTATTTTTGGATTTTTTGATTTTTAGCTGTACAAAAATGGAGCTTACAAGGATCCTCGTTCTATGTGAGGCCTACCTTTTTCATTCTCGTTCATTGGCTATTTACCTTACTGTTGCTGATATATTTAGAATTGTGGGACTATTGATCCCAGATTCCTGAACTATTAGACTTTATGATGTTAAGAGAAAACAAATTGGGTGATGTTAGATAGATGCTTATTTTAAGGGAAAACTAATTGGGTGATGTTAGATAGATGCTTATTTTAAGAGAAAACAAATTGGGTGATGTTAGATAGATGTTTATATTATGGGAAAAATAATTGGGTGATGTTAGAAAGATGCTTATTTTAAGAGAAAACAAATTGGGTGATGTTAGATAGATGTTTATATTATGGGAAAACTAATTGGGTGATGTTAGATAGATGCTTATATTATGGGAAAACTAATTGGGTGATGTTCGATAGATGCTTATATTATGGGAAAACTAATTGGGTGATGTTTAGATAGATGCTTATAATAAGGGAAAACTAATTGGGTGATGTTGGATAGAAAATTATTTTGAGATTCAATCTTGAGAATGGATGTTTAAAATGCAGAAATTAGAACCTAAGTGTAATGTGATTTCCCTTATGCTTATGTGAACTTGTGATATTTTATGCGAGTGAATGTTTTAATTTGCTTCGGCTATTATATTTATATGTGGAATTAACTTTACAATTGAGTGCGCAAGTATTTCTAACCAACCACATATACTAGAGGTCATCCCACACTCGATGTTGTAATCCCTTGTGAAGTCGATCTATTTCCACAAGGAACTAAGATCAACTCTATGTATGATGAAATGTTGTAATGTTAATTTGTATGTGGTCAATTAGGTTAAGTCTACCCTCTTCTAATTTGAATTATAATTTGTGTTGTAAGAATTTTGCTTTTGAATTACACTTTTAAATTTTAAATTTTTGGAGACGCTTTTCATGTGTTTTAACTTGACTCTCGGTGCTCTAACTAGGCTAAACTTGACCCTGGGTTATACCCCATGGGTCTAGGGTCCCTTTTGACTTGGGTAACCCCTGGTAAACCTCCATATGGTCACCTTAACTTCACACTAAAGTTAAGTGATGAAATTGGAGGCATGAGAGGGAGAGGATGAGTGGTCCCAACACTCAACCCCATCCCTCTCCACTTCCCAAGTTTGGTGATGTCTCCAAGACCCACCAATTGTGGAGGACTTGACTCCAAGTCTCTCTCACAATTGGTGAGAGTACCCTTGGAGTTGTGTGGTCCCTCTTGAGAGGAAGGGAAGGGGACACATGTGTCACCCATTCCCTCTCAAGCTCCACTTTCTCTCCCACATGTTGGAAAGAGGACAAGTGGAATGGGTGAGGGAGACTTGGGGATGGGTGAGTTACATGTGTCAACACCCATCCCTTGGGAAATGCTTGTAGTGGGGAGGAAGAGTGAGGAGGTGACAAGTGTCACCTCCCCATTCCTCTAAGCTCATGGGTTGGGCTTATTTTAATCCCACTTGGGATAAGGTGAGGGGTTGTTGAATTTTTTGAGATTTTTAATTGTTTGGAATTGATTTTGGGGAAAAAGATAGAGGGAGTTTGGTGGCTTATGTTGGAGGGGAATTTGGAGAAGCTCTACATCAAATTTCTTCCATAATAGGGCTTTTAAAGGTTGGTCTTCAAGGCTAAGGCCTTCCCTTTGTATTTTAATTTGCTTGCATGATGCATGTGTGAGATGTATTTTTCTTGTGTTGTATTTTGTTATTGTGGGGAAATTTAGTAGGGTGTTGTAAGAGCCTCTCCCACTTGGGAGAAAATGCTCAACAAGTATGGGGTAGGGGAGGAGTGATCCTCCTCGGGGTCATTACCTTGTTTTGGGATGTTGAAAGCCTTAAAGGCAATATATATGTGATTTTGAGCAATTTGAGACATGGCTTGAGAGCCAAAATATGAGAACTTGTGAAAACTTTTGTTAAACATGTTGGCTTGAGGCCATAAGAGAAATTGTGTTGGAATATTTTGAAGGAGTGGCACTCTTGAGTTGAGTGTGTCCACTCTCCTACCCCTTTGAACTCACCTTGGTTGAGTTTGTGTGTTGTGTTTTCCTATAGATGTAATATTGTGTTTTTGGAATGTTTGTGTGCCTTGTTGTGAAGTGGATTTGAGTTCCCCAGGTGTGTGGATGACCTCCCTAGCTCAGGGGTGACCCTCTTGTGGGTCTATAGTAGGGAGGAGAGTAAGATGTGTGGTTTTCTTCCCCCTTGTTGTGATATGCAGGTCATTGGAGCTAAATGAGAAGTTGGAGAAACTCCTTGTCTTGGAGTTAATATTTTATTTTCCTTTACTCGTAAAGCTCTTGAGGAGAGCTTGGTCTATTTAGGAACTTCATCCTTGTTGGTTTTCAAAGAGGAGGACTTGTCTCTCTCTTTTGGTTGTAAAATTGTGTCTTCTTAAGTTGTGAGGAATCCTCTTTCATTGTATTGAAAGCTAAAATTTGTTGATTTAGATTTTACCATTTAAGTAAAGATGAAGGAAGAAGATTTGTTTTTAAAGGCTATTGCTTGTATATAATTTCTAATGCTTGTATATAATTTCTATTAGCAAAGTTGAGACTTAGTTGTTATTGTGACAAATAAGAAAGTTGTAAATTGTTAATTAGAAAAAAAAAAGAATTGTATTTAGATTCTATGAGAAAGAAAATTAGTTGTTTTGGTGTAAAAGAAGTATTTATTTAAATGCAAAGTTCTTTTCCTTAAACATACAAATGATAACAATATTCCAATGAATTTATTTTAGAATGAGTTATTTGCCATGTAGAAATTTGATAAGAAAATAGTGGATAAATATAACTTAGTTTATTTGTCTAAAAAGAGAATTTTTAAGTGAATAAAACAAAAGAAAATCTTAATTTATATATAAAGAAGTGAATTGACTTTATGCATGACCTATGTTTAATAATAAACTAATTTTATTATTTCGTTAAATAAAATTGGAGATTTCATATATATATATTTATATATATATTTATATATATATATTTTTATTAATATATAAAAAGAATAATAAGAAAAATGATATGATGGCGGTGTAAAGGAAACACAGTAATGAAACTATGTCAAAAAAAAAAAATAGATAGTTCGTAGTTTTATTTACAAAGAAGTTTAAATGAAGTGGTGGGGGGGTTCAAACCCCCCCACCGTCACTACCATTACAATGGGTGTGGGGAGGGGGAGGAGCCCCCACCCACACCCCCGACCTTCATAACTCCCACGGGCCTTGTTTCCCCCGCGCGGTCTCTGCCTTCCCTTCGCCGCTCCTTGCGGCCTTCACACCACCTTCGCCCTCAGCCATGGCTCCGCCACCCCTATATCATCTCTATCATGGGTTCCTCCATGCCCCCCCCCCCTCGCAGCACCTCCACCTATGGCCTACTCAATGCCGCCGTTGCCTCTACAAAACCTGCCATTAACACAAAGCCAAACAAAAAAAGTATATATTTAGGGTTTTCAATATCTTTCCAAGGAGAATACAAAAGAATTAGAGTTTTAATATTGTCAAAAAGAAATGTAAATACATTGTATTTATAAAAGAAAAATAAACTTTGCTCATAAGTAATATAAATATATATATGTATGTATATTTATATTTATATATTTTTAGAATGAATTATAAATACAAGGTACTTATAAAAGGAAAATCCTACTCATAAGTTAAAATATATATATATATATATATATATATGAATTTTTTTTAATTATATGAAGCCATCTTATGCATTTCATAAGTGACCATTTTAACCTGTAACAAAATGAGAAAATGAGAAAATAAGAAAATAACAAATTGAGAAAATGAGAAAAATGAGAGAAAAAGAGAAAGAAAGATAAAAGTGAAAACAAAGAGGAGAAAAAGGAGAACAAATTAACATTAAATTTCAGAAAACATGAAGGAAAACAAATGATCGGACTTTGTTGAAAAATGTTCCATAATTTAGAAAACGTGAAGGAGAACAAATTAATATTAAATTTTAGAAAACGTGAAGGAGAACAAATGATCGGACTTTGTTGAAAAATGTTTCATATTTTAGAAAACGTGAAGGAAAACAAATTAACATTAAATTTTAGAAAACGTGAAGGAGAACAAATGATGGGACTTTGTTGAAAAATGTTTCATAATTTAGAAAACGTGAAGGAGAACAAATGAATATTAAATCTTAGAAAACGTGAAGGAGAGCAAATGATCAGACTTTGTTAAAAATGTTTAATTAACTTAATCAACTGTATTACTAATACAATTAATGTGTTGTAAGAAATTTATTAATCCTAATCAGTAAACCTCTTGATCAAATTTAGTTTTAGTACAATAAACCCTACCCACGCCCGTGAGGCGTTATGCTGCCAAAATTTCCTGGAATTTAGGGTTTAGTAGGTTAGTAAGTTTAACCCTAATAGTGACGTTAACCGCATCGCGATGACCCCCTTGTTGGCCTTCTTGCGATTGGTATGCGCACATGCACATATTACCCCACTGACAACCGTTTTGTTTATGCCTTAAGTGTACACCATCGAGCACACTTAAGCGTGTGAGGGGGTTTCTAGGGAAGCGTGGAAATTTTTTTGATATTTCGTGTCATGACCACATGACAAATGTGGACATGACACGTGTGTTGCATGTCGTGACAGCATGGGAAATGTGGGTATAACATTCTATAAATTAGCCTTGGGTAGGATACTATGGAGTGGGTGATGGGACTTGATGTTTTGTAATTCCAAACCATGGGATGTGTGTGATATGGAGTATTGTGACGGAAAGAGGGCTTATTAGATGGTAGAACTGGCCACTACACATGGCACTTGAAACAGGTTTTCACGATGGTACTTATCCAAGGCGTCACCAAAGTGATTTTCACTATTGGAAGTTTTTTTATTGCACTTGGGTTTTTCTTGATTTTTTTGATTTTTTTTTGATATTTTGGTTTTTTTGATGTTTTTGATTTTTTGCCTTGGGATACTCGATGGGTTATGCGTAGAATTTCTTGAGATGGAGCATGTTCATTGGCTCATCTAGAGGCTGTCCCTCAGGTGTTGCAAGCTGGTACTCTCCTGATCCATAGCTAGCTATGATGACATACAGACCTAGCCAATTAGGCTTGAATTTGCCTTTCTTAGGGTGCTCCTGCAAATTTTTCTAATTTTCCATAAGGATAAGGTCAGCTACCTCAAACTATCAATTTTTTATTCTCTTGTGATAGCTCCTTCTGAGGTGATTTTGATAGGCCTGCAGGTGATTCAATGCATTTAGACGTTTCTTATCCAGTAGTTCTAGTTGGTGCAACCTTGCGACCTAGTATTTCTCATCATTGATTATGTTTTGCAGGGATACTCGTAGGGATGGGAGCTCGACCTCAATAGGTAAAATGGATTCGGATCCAAACACAAGGGAAAATGGAGTGGCTCCTGTGGGGGTACGGATGCTAGTGCAATAGGCCCATAGGGCAGGGTTGAGTTGGAGGTGCTAGTCACGTCCAGCTTCGTTAACCATCTTCTTTAGAATGCGGAGGATGGTTTTTTTTGAAGCTTCTGTTTGATCATTTCCTTGAGGGTAATATGGGGTGGAGAAGTGGTGTTTGATTTGGAATTTTTCAAACAAAGTACGAACTTCCTGGTTCTTGAATTGCTTTCCATTGTCAGTGATGATGGAATGAGGGATACCATAGCGATAGATGATGTAATGGAGGATAAACTTGGATATTTGGTTGTCAGTGGTGAAGGTGAGTGGTATTGCTTCCACCCACTTGGTGAAGTATTCGGTGGCTGTGATGATGAATTTATGGCCATTAGATGAAGGTGGATGGATTTTGCCTATGAGGTCGAGTCCCCCTTGTGAGAAAGGCCACGGCGTTGTGATCGGTTGCAATTCCTATGCTAGTGCATGGATGAGATCGCCATGCTGTTGACATGGTAGGTATTTTTTGATAAATTGGTAGGCGTCTTGTTCCATGGTTGGCCAATAGTAACCGATCCTTAGGATCTTTTTAGCAAGGGCGGGTCCAGTTGAATGTGCCCCACAGATACCTGCATGTACCTCTTGCAAGGCCACTTTAGTTTCCCTAGAGTCTAACATTGTAAAAGTGTGCCTTCAAGACTCCTTTTGTATAATGTATCTGCTACAAGGGTGAAGCAGGAGGCCCGACGGATGAAGGATTTTCATTGTGAGGTGGATAGATTAGGAGGGATGATGTTATCATGGAGGTATAGATAGGTTTCTTGATATCACGGGGATAGGGGACCAATAACTTCACACACTAGCTTCGATTGAGGGACGTCATATGCTGGAATGGGGAGCTCCTCTATCAGGAATTCACACTTCTTTCTATCCTTCTTCATGTTGACCAGGGCCCTGATGGTGGCCATGGTATCTGCAGCTTTGTTGTTCAGCCTTGGGATCTGCTCAAAGTGGATGTCATCGAATAGTCTTTAAAATCATCTACCATCTTTTTGTAAGGCAGGAGTTTATCATCCTTGGTCTTGTACTCATTATTTACTTGTCGGATGACTAGTTGGGAGTCTCCATATACTGTCAGCTTCTCAATTTTCCATTAGATTGCCATTCAGAGACCTGTGATAAGGGCCTCATATTCTGCCACATTGTTGGTACATGGGAATGTGATTTTGAAAGACTTCGGGATGGTGTCACCTTGAGGGGTAACAAACAAGACACTTGCCTCTGAGCCTCTATGTGTGTATGATCCATCGAAGTACATTTTCCATGTTTCTGTTGTTGGTGTTATATTTAGATGGCTTTGTCAGGGAACTCTGCGAGTGTAGGATGTTCTGCAGGGATGGGTGCTTCGGCTAGCTGATCAGTGATAACCTATCCTTTGATAGCTTTTCTGTCAGTATATTCAATGTCAAATTCTGTGAGAATCATGACCCATTTTGCCATTCTCCCAATAAGAGCAGCTCTATTTAGCAGGTATTTCAGTGGATCGATCTTGGCTATGAGCTTAGTTTTATGATTGAGCATGTAGTGTCTTAGTTTTTGTGAAGTAAAGACCAAGGCTAGACATGCTTGTTCAATTGACGTGTAGTTTAGCTCATAGGATATCAGAGTGCAGCTGATGTAATAGATGGTTCTTTCTTTCCCTTGCTCATCGTGTTGTGCTAACAAGGCCCCAATAGCTGTTTCTATTGTTGAGATGTATAGTAGGAGGGGTTCTCCTTGTCTTGGTGGAGTTAGAACAGGGGGATTAGCTAGGTAGTCTTTCAGCTGATCAAAGGCAGACTGACACTAATTGTTCTAGATAAAAGCGGTCTCCTTTCTGAGGAGATGTTGGAATGGTTGGCACTTATCGGCAAGTTGAGCAATGAATCGACGAATGGACTGGAGTTTCCCTTGCAGACTTCTTAGCTATTTCAGTGTTTTCGGAGGAGGCATTTCCGTGATGTCCTTGACTTTTTGGAGATTTACCTCAATTCCTCTTCTAGAGACTATGTATCCCAAAAATTTTCCAGAGGTGACCCCGAAGACACATTTCTTTGGATTCAGGCGGACATTGTATTGCTCCAAACGGTCAAAGATCATTGCCAATACCTTCAGATGTTCCTCCCTTATTTTTGATTTTCCTAGTAAGTCATCCACATAGTCTTCCATAATGTGATGAAAAAGATCATGGAAGATGGCAGTCATGGCTCTTTGATAAGCGGCTCCATCATTCTTGAGGCCAAAAGGCATTACCACTCAGCAGTATGTTCCCATGGACATATAAAGGATGTCTTATGTTGGTCCTCCTTTGCAATCTTGATTTGATTGTATCCTGAAAAACTATCCATGAGGGGTAACATCTCGTGTCCTGCTGTAAGATCCACTATTATGTCATTGTTAGGCAACGGGAAGTCATCCTTTGGGTAGGCTTTTGTTGAGATCTCAAAAGTTGGTGCAGCAATAGATTCGGCCATCAGGTTTTTCTACTAGTACTAGGTTGGAAACCCATTCAGGATAATCAATTGGGTGGATGAACCCAACATCCAGTAGTTTCTTTAGCTCTGCTTTGACTAGGAGGGCCACTTGAGGGTTCATTTTTTGAAGCTTTTGCTTCACTAGTTTTGCATTAGGCTGTACTGCGAGGTGATGGATGACCAAAGTAGGATCGAGCCCTGGCATGTCTGCATAAGTCCACACAAAATTGTGATTTTTGCGCTTGAAGAAGGCCAAGAAGTTTTCTTGCTCTACTGCACTGAGAGATTCTTCCCTAAAGGTGATCTTTGGTTCTTCTTCCATCTTGAGGTTCATCTCTTGTGTTGGCTCCATGAGGACGGGTGATCTATCTGGATATACCTTGTCTACCTCGGGATGGCCCATGCTTCCATCCCCTAGCGCCTCGTGGAGGTTTTCACTAGGAGATACGTCTTTTGTTTTTACTTTTTTGGGATCTGATACTACCGCAGAGTAGTTTTCACCACCAGATCCATGTTTGATTTTTATATTTTTATGACTGGAAGCAGTGGTTGTCTCCCCAAAATAGGCAACGGTATCTAGTTCCATGATGTATCCTGCTCTATGATCTCCCAGGGGGAAGTGATCTCTAACCCCCATCATTTTTGAGATGGCTTCGTCATTTGGTACGACATCATAGACAGGAGGTCCCCGTTGGTCCTAGTCTATGAGGTCCAGGTATACAAGGGCTAGGTCATTAGATGAGGAGGCTAGGGTGGTGACAGTGTATATGGTGCATATAGATGAGTAGAAGAAATCGGCAAAGTCACTAAAGGATTCTTGATGGCTCATTTCGTTGACATTGTCAACTTCAAGGGAGACCATAGCGACCTTGGCTAAGATACATTCACTGATAGTGAGGATACATTGTCATTGACCATACCCTAACCCTTGAGTATATGGGTTTTTTGTCTCTTGGAATGGTTCCACGATCCCCTGCTCATGAAGATCAATACTGCCTTGTCCTTTATAACCCATGTTTTTGACAATTTCTGACCCTTTACCATAGATTTCTGTTGGTATGGTGGGAGCTTCTTGCTCAGATTCTTCATCCTTATATAGCCAGGATGAGATATCTTTGAGCACATCCTGATCCAGGAGATGTTTCTTTTCAAAGATGGGTGATGGTTTACACTTGATGACGACTGTGTTGGTTGCTTCTATCTTTGGGATGCCAAACATTTTAGGATTGGGTAATGTGCCTACACAAAAGGTACCATGTAGGTCATATTCCCCACATCCCATGTCACTGAGCTTGATCTTGACCTGGGGCATTGGAGGTGTTTGGGATGAAGTGGTGGCAATGTTGGCGGGGTCAATGTATGAGGTGGAGGTTGTGGAATTGGCTTTGGTGATGGCTTTGTTATATGGGCAGAAAGTGTGGTCATGGCCTTCCAAGAAACTATAGTATTGGAAGGGGCAGGGGTCGGCATAGATGGTTACCTCCATGCTGTTGTGAGGGAACTTGAGGTATTGATGGAATGTAGATGGGACCGCTTGCATGGCATGGATCCATGGTCAGCCAAGAAGAATGTTGTAAGGGAGGTCAAGATCAAGGACCTGACATTTTGTTTCCATTATCTTCTGTCCCACTTGAATAGGGAGCTTGATAGTTCCTTCGAATAGTCATTCAGTGTCATCATACCCTTTGATTGTGATGCACTCACTGATGTCTACAACCACATCTGAGTATCCAAAGTGTTTTAATAATTTAAGAGTGCATATGTTTAGGCTAGAGCCACCATCTATTAAGACTCTCTTGATGATGTGCTTGTGGATACAGACTTCGATGTGTAGTGCGTCGTTGTGTAAGTGTTCAGAGGCAGGAAGATCCTTTTCTAAAAATGTGAGATGATGTGGTGCAGTGATATGTCCTACCATGGCTTGGAATTGAGTCACATTCAAGTTGGCGGGAACCTGGCTTTCCAAGAGTGCTTTGTCAAGGACATCTTTGCGGAGGGGTGATGTGCAGAGCAGCTCAAGTAAAGATATTTGTGCATGGGTCTTTCCTAGATGTTCTAGGAGATTATATTGATTGGTAGGTGATGGATGTGTGGTTGGATGAGGGGGTAGAGAGTCAGATGTGGAAGCAGCTGTTTGATTAGTAGTAGGGGCTATGCGGATGGATATGTGGCCACAACGAGTTGTGATAGCACAATCAGGTGCTTGAGCCTGAATGGTGATCATATTGACATGGTTAAATGATGGTTCTATCCGCCCTACAATAGAGTCATAGGACCCGGGTGGTGGGGTGACATTGTAGGTTTGATTGGATGAGGAGGTTTTGTTATGGTTGGGCAGTGGATCCTTGTAAGCTCTGAGATTAGCATTTGGTGATGGGTGGGTATTGCAATCAAGGCTGACTTGATTCTGATCTATGAGATCTTGTACGTAATGGTTTAGTTTCTTGCAGTTAGTGGTTTTGTGGCCCACAATGTGGTGGTAGTTGTAATAATCATTTTCATTGTACCACACATCTTTGAGCTCATTCTCTTGTCACGATCTAATGGGTGGAAGGGTTATCAAACCTTGTTTTAGGCACCTATCAAGGATATCCTTGATTGGTTCTCCTAGAGGTGTGAATTGCCTTTGAGGTTTATTTTGTTTAGTTTGCCCCCTTGGGTTATTTACATTTGTGGGTGCTTGATTCTATACATGTTGGACAGCTTTCACATCCGTGATGCCATCGTTCAAGGTGTTTTTATTCTTCCCCCAATAGCGTGGCTTGTCATTGGATTAAGTGTTAGCGTTGTTGTTTGTATTGGGGGCGTTGATATGGAGTTTGTTGTTGTTGTTGTAGTTGTTGTGGGTGTTGGATTTATTGTCATATAATTTGATAGAGCCCTTAGTGATGAGGGCCCATTCTATGGTTGTACCTTTGTCGATGATCTCTTCAAAGGTAGACACACAAAGGATTTGTAAATGGAACCCTATTTCCTAATTGAGGTTAGTCACAAACATGGTGATGAGTTATTTTTCAAGAATGGGCCATGGGAGTTTGCTTGCTAAGCTTCTCCACCTCTGCAGGAAGGAAGCGAAGGCTTCTCCACTTTTTTGCTTTGTGTTGCAAAGGTTTGTCATAGGGATTTCATGTTCGAAGTTATAGAAGAAATGGTTTACAAATTTTTTCGTAAGATTAGGGAAAGACCTAATGCTTGGGGGAAGATGTGTGAACCATTCAATGGCTTGACCACCGAGGCTTCTTGGAAATAGTCTCATTAGATAGGTATCATTGTTTGAGACTTCCAGGCAAGCGATGTAGAACTCCCTAAGATGGTCCCTAGGGTCTCCCTTCCCCTTATATTTGTCAAATTTTGATGTTTCAAAATTTTTGGGGAAGGGGGGCATGTACAATGTCTGATCAAATGGATAGGGACAAATGTCCTCAAAAGAATATTGTTTGCATTTACCCCCAGTCTGTATGTCATCAACTTTTTGGTTCAATGTTTGTACAATGCTCGTTAGATCTGGGGTTGGTGGTGGTTGTGGTGTGTAGGCTTATTGATTGGTGAGATGTTGCAGATGGGGTGGGATTTGATGTTGGAGATTTGTTTGGTTGATGTTTTGGTATTGCGGGTTGGTGTTTTGGTTGATTTATGCATGATGTTGTTGATATGCATAGAGTTGTTGGAGAATATGTGGGGGTATTTGGGGATTGGGGTTATGTTGGTTTGATGACACTATGGGGTTTTGTACATATGTGGCATTGGATGGATTGACGTTAGATGGGTGGACGTTGGATGAGTTGGTCGTATTGTAAGGTGGTTGGGAGAATAATTGTCTTATGTATGCTATGGTTTGTGGGTTAGGTGGAGGCACACTTGTGGAGGTACTTGCATGCGTGATGTTTCCTTGTATGCCTAAGGTTATTTGTGGGATGGAAGAGCTTACGTTAGTTGTGATAGTGGATGTGGTAATGGGTTGGGAGGTGGTAGGATTGGAGGCATTTGTGGGAATGGTAGATGTGGTAGCGGTAGAGCTTGTGGGGGTGGTAGATACAGTGGGTGTTGATGTTTGAGAGACAATAGTTTGGGTGTTTGATGTAGACGGTTGGGAGGATGTGGTGGGATTGGTGTTAGAAGTGGATGGGTGGGAGGATGTGGTGGGATTGGAGTTAGAAGTGGATGGGTGGGAGGATGTGGTGGGATTGGTGTTAGAAGTGGATGGTTGGGATGATGTCGTGTTATAGGGTGTTTGAGCACCAATTTTGAGGAGATAATCAAGATATCTATTTGGATCCAATCTTAGGGTTTTATCAAGTAGGTCCATGCTATCGGTGTCTTGTGTAAAGCTTAAGACATCTAGATCATCTTGGGACATGGTGGGGACGTTTTGTGGTGGTGGTTGCAAGAAATGGAAGGGATTTTCATTGGGATTATATGTGGGGATGTGAAAGACTAAAGGTGGGAGGTCTGTTTGGTTGATTGGTATGTTACTGCTATTGGTATTAGGCATTCCTATGCCCTAATTTTGTCCAAATTCTGCCTTCTTGATTCTTCTTGTGTTGTGATCTCATTATGGGCATGCACGTGTATGGATTTGATTTAGAGGTGGAGTGAAATGGGGATGGAGACCTTAGAGAATCGGATTAATTTTGTTGGACCGAAAGATGGATGTGGTAGTGAGATGGAGTAGAGAAGAAGATGAAGGGATGATTGTAGTGTGATGAAAGATCAATAAGTCTTCGAAAAAGGATGTTAGTCTAAGGGTGATAAGAATGGACGGTATTGACTTTTTGCACAAATTTTGGACCAAAAGGTAGATGATGGATGATGTTTTCTTGAGGATGATTTTGATGGAAGGGGTTTTGATTTTGATGTTGATTTTGATTGATTAGGATGATGTTTTTGGAAAGGATTTGATGGTCAACAAATTGAGCTTAGGTAAGATCTAGATTTGGGTCACACAAATGGATGTTTCTCTTTGTTTGTGGTAGACTAATGACCTTACACAAAGAAAGATGATTTTTTGGCTCGAAAGGTAGACTAATGACTCTCCAAGCAAAATATGATGTGAATGATGAAGTCTAGATCTAGCTTTAGCTGAAAGGGATGACGGGTTTTTTGATTTGATGATTTTTTTGATGGTTGTTTTGGATTTGGAAGATGTTGGATATGTTTATGGATTTTGGAATGATTTTCTTGTGATAAGGATATTTGTTTTGGTCCAAAAAGGTATGCAAAGATCAATGAGGATGGATGGATTATGGAATTGAGTGGATTAGGATATAGCAAGGGGTCCAATAATGGTGATGATTGATTCTCTAAGGTCAAAATGAAGGTATGATTTGGAAAATTTGAGGAGAAAATGGATGGGGTACTGACGGATTTTTGGAAGGTGAATCCGAATTATGGCAAAGCAGGTTGTAAAGATCACAATAGAATTCTGTCTAGCTTTAGGCAAGTCAATATGAAAATAGTGCCAATCCACAGGTGAAATGGCCCCAAAATTAGATAGAGATGGTGTTGAAACAAGGCAGTGTTGGTCGAGGCTCTAAAAAAGAAAGATTTCGGTGGCAAATTTGGATTTGTTTTGGCATGAAATTTGATCAAATGATTTGGATTGCCTCTTGGCAAGTTTGTTGAGAACAATTTAAGCACAATAACACACAATAACCAAAATTTTGTTTTTGTGGAAAGACGTGTGATTTTTTGTAACAAGCACTTTGTACAACCTAAGGCGAAGATAAGACAATATTTGTTGAATCCCCTAGTTGCGCCTATTCAAAGTGGGTAGCTCCAGGATCTTGGTAGCACCGGCTTCTCCTTACAATTGCACACACTTCTCACGCATTCCAAGATCTAGGTTTCCTGTAAGGCTTGTCCCTCACCAAACCTTTGGATTATCCCTGCTACCTCGGTTAAGAACCGCATGAATTGGGGCCGCTTCAAAGGTTTCCATTCTGCATCAACAAATAGAAAGTTTTTGACTTGCTAAACAAAGGTTCATAGTAAGTACTTTCGTTTAGATGGTTATACATGCGGTAGTGCTACTCTCTATTATGGAGTCTCCTAGCCTCCAAGGGTTACACCTTGGAAGGTTTTGGGGGAGGTTGGCTGTTGGTATAACACAACACCTATTGTTTGTGACTTTTGTCCCTAACACCTTATTTTATATAGTGGCTTGAAAGAGCTTGGCTTTAGCTTTTTGCCGCTTGGGTCATTCCCACCTTTCGAAGTAGGGTGGTAGGCCCTCTAAAGATTAACAAAAGCAATACAACCACAAAAATACTTTTGATCCCCAAGTTTATACAAAGATGCGAGGGGAGAGCATACGTATTCTTTATGCTTGCATCACACTAAACATGGTTCATTTTAGTTCTTTAGATTATGCTGGGGGTGATTTGTGTAAGTGTTGTAAAAAGATTTTGATTCCCAAGGTCACCAATGGTGTGAGGGAAGAGCATACACTTTTTCACACTACAAACAAAAATATGAAAACACTTCACACAAATTAGATTGGTTTTCTTGATTATATGAGTGAAGAATGCAGATTGTTGTTCTTTTTAACCCAATGAGTTTATTTGATGCACTTTGTGGTTCTTTTTAAAGCCCAAAATCAAAATGTTTTGTTGAATTGTTGGCAAACACTTGTGAGTTTTAGAACACCAAAGTCAAATGTTTATTTCTAAACTAAGGCACACACACAAAGATTTGTTTGTTTGGTTGATGAATTTTTATTGCACCAAATTGAAATGTTGTTTAAGCTAACATGCAAGGGTTCTTTTTAATTTCCAAATGAAGTGTTTGCTAAACTAAAGATAAAAAAACCTTGCAAAAACTTGTTAGTGTCTGCAAAATGATGGTGATGACTTGCAAACAAGTTGTCAGTCCCTACACAAGACCCAAAGTTAGTCTGTAAACATAGCACCAAAACAAAGCCTAAATAGTGCCACTGCGGACAGAAAATGGTGACACTAATAGAAACCTATCAAGAAAAACCTGACCCTAGACAGATAGCACTGATGTACACCTAGATAACGCTGATTTACAAATATGCGCTAATATCAAATACATAATGTGCTAGAATACAAGTTTGTGCTAAAGGATTATATAGAAGGCACCACAACACCAAATAGCGCTAATATGACATACAGAAAGCACCGGAATAGAAAATAGTGCTAATATGAATCTAAGAAGGTGCCACTACGCATGCATTTGAAGGGTCCAGTCATAGCTGAAAATAGCGTCGATTTAGGTGCCGATAGCACCAATACTTGTTTAAACGTGTCCGTCCTCCAAAATAGAGGTGTTCTTGAGCAAAACAGAGGGTTAGACTGCACATAGAAGAGGTCTTGTTAGTCCTGTTAGTAAAACAAATGAAAAGACAATACAAAATGAAGGCTAAAGTGCATGTTTAGTCTTTAAACAAATTTCAGCATGACCTCCCCTTATTCTGTTCAAGATTCCTACAAAACATAGAGCAGATAACCCTATAACACAGTAGGAAGACTAGAAATAAGACAGATTTTGTGAGTGAAAGTTGAGAGGGAAAATGATAGGGAGGACTCTAGGCTGCCTGCTTCTGCATCCTGTAGGTGTACAAGACCATTTGACAACTCTAGCCTTCCTACCAATTCAAAGTGCTAAAAGACATACTCTTTGCAGAGATGGAAAACTCTACTTCACTACTTGGTGTGGGACACATACCTTGTCCTCACTACTTTCCAAGATGCTGCCTCAATGGCACATAACTTTCTGAGCCCGTTGCCCACCCTTCTCACTCTGTTCAAGGGTCTGGACTGCCTGGTACTCACTTTCCTTCTCTCTATTTTTCCACCCCTGCAAATCTATTTTCCTACTTGTTTATCTAGCCGGACTCCTCACTGAGCTCGCCTAGAACAAGCATGCATCGCCTCTAACCGGCAATCCGACCACCCCACAAAAGAAAAACAAACAAAAATCATGGCTCTGTTTGATGATCTCCATACTGTACATTGGGATTTGAAGAATCATCAAAACAGAGTCATGGTTTGCAAAAGAGAACAAAATTGTAGAAACAGAAATGACTAATCTATTTCAGAATGATAAGTGAAAACAGAACAGAATATACAAATGATCGAACTGCTGTATTTTATTTCTATTCAAAAATTCTGATTACATCAAAGTGCTTCACACACCAAAATTCACTTCTTCGATTCTTCTCCTCTCCACACTCTCTACAGGAAGAATGTTACATTTTATATGAATTCCATGTCCGTTACAAGACGATTCAGTTACCAGACGGTTCGTATTCTAACTGCCAGTTGAATTCTGCATTTTCTTGACAGTCGGCAAGACTTACCATGATGTCTCTCCGACACATTGTATCGGCAAAACGGATGACTATCGGCCTAGCCTAAGTCCCTTCCGCCGATGGACCATTTCTCTCCGACGGCTTTAAGCATTCATCGCTCAGACATTACATTGTCGGCGTAGCTTTTCCTTGGTTAGCCGATATGCATTTTTACTCCGACGGTCCTAACAACCGCCTTCAGTGAGACCACATTCTATCGGCAACCTTCACATTCATCCCACCGATATCTTTGGTCATGCCGATGTGCTTCCTTCATTCCTTTCTGTCGGTGTGACAATACTTTATCGGTGCAAGAAAAGAAGCTTGTGCCGATGCCTTTTATCACCCTGATACATACTCCTTCGCTGAACCATTGAACCTCAACAGCAGGTTCAATCGCAAGGTTCAGTCGTGAGGTTCAACCTCCAACAAAATGATCGGCGCTTTCAACTCCACCATCCTCTATGCATGAACCCGTTGAACCATTGAACATCAACAGCGGTTCAATCGAAAGGTTCAACGAAGAGGTTCAACGGCGCGGTTCAACCGTTTGAACAAATGGACCAACACTCTAACTTCACCAAATAGAAATATAAAACTGTTGAACCGTTGAACCCTGGCGCGAGGTTCAACCGCAGGTTCAACAAAGAGGTTCAACTGATAGGTTCAACGGCGTGGTTCAACCGTTGAACAAATACCGAACACCTTCAACTCGAACTTGCACTTGGCTCAAAAACCCATCAAAAACAAAATGCTTCACCCGCCATTGCATCTTCAGGAAATGCGAAGAAAACACACAAAAACAAAACACAAACTGCAAACTAAAAATTGACAAACCAAAACTATGTACGGCTGCATTGAGCCTTGGTGCTCCTGCACCATACTCCCCTGTGCGGGAAGAAGCTAAGTCACCTCTGGTGATAATGAGGCAAAATCAATGCCCCTCTTTTTGAATTCTGACTCTGCAACCCAGGTAGCTTCTGCTTCAGGCAACTGCTTCCACTTGACCAAATGCTCCATGTAGACACCATGTCTAGTTTGCTTCTGTACTCTAGAATCCAGTATTCGCTCTGCCTGTAGTTTGGGTTTTAATGGCAAAGTCACATCTATTGCTATCTGTCCCTTCTCTGAAATGGATCCATCTGCTGCTGACTGAGGACCCCTGTATTGCACCAGGTCTTGGACATTAAACACTGGTGAGATTGCCAAATCTTCTGGCAATTCAATTCTGTATGCATTATTTCCATACTTGTTCAGGATTCTGCAAGGACCAATTCTCCTCATCTGCAGTTTGGTTGGCATTCCTTTCTGCATTCTGGCTTTGTTCAAGTCCACCATAACCAGATCACCAACCTCAAACTGAATATCCCTTCTGTGGGCATCTACTCTGTCCTTGATCTTCTGTGTGTTCTCTGTCAAGGTTTTCTTCACCTGCTCATGCACTTCTTTCATGGATTGTGCAAAATCCTCTGCATGTCCACTTCTGTTCTCCATGTTTCCCATATTCCTGAGCTCACATATACCTCTGGGATGCATTCCATAGACTATTTCGAATGGACTCTTACCAGTAGTCCTATTCACGCTGTCATTATAGGCGAATTCTGCCTGATGAATGACAAGATCCCAACTCTGTCCATATTCTTTGGTTATACACCTTAACAGGTTGCCCAATGTCCTGTTTACCACCTCTGTCTGACCATCTGTCTGTGGGTGATATGCTGAACTGAAAGACAAATTTGTTCCCAATCTCTGCCACAATGTTTTCCAGAAATGCCCCATGAATTTAGCATCTCTGTCAGACACAATGCTTGCTGGAAGTCCATGAATTCTGATCACTTCTCTGAAAAACAAGTGTGCTATATGACTGGCATCATGAGTCACTTTACAGGGAATGAAATGGCTCATCTTGCTAAACCTGTCCACTACTACATATATGCTATCATAACCAGTCTTAGTCTTAGGCAAACCAACTACAAAATCCATGCTTACACATTCCCATGGCCTGGAAGGAATGGGTAAGGGTTGGTATAGTCCTGCATTAGAAGTGGTTCCCTTGGCCTTCTGACATACGGTACACTGCTCTACATACCTTCTGATGTCTCTGTGCATCCTTGGCCAATGATAGAACCTTTGGACTAGCTCTAGTGTCTTGTTCAGACCAAAATGGCCGCTCAGACTGCCATTATGCTTCTCCTGTATGAGATTTTCTCTCATAGATCCTCTTGGCACACATAATTGTCCACCTTTGAATAGCAATCCCTGCTGTAAGGTGAAATCTGCAAATTCACTGTGAAAGTGATTCTCAAAGTCTTGACATACCTTGTATGCCTCAGCAAAATCTTCATCATCTTGGTAAAGATTCTTGAAATCTTCAATCCCAATGCTCTTCAATTGCACTTCCTGCACTGTGAGCAATCTTCTGCTCAAAGCATCTGCAACTCTGTTCAGCTGCCCCTTCTTATGCTTAATTGTAAAGGTATAAGACTGCAGGTACTCCATCCATTTGATATGCCTGCTGCTTAACTTATCCTGTGAGTTCAGAAAACTCAGAGCTTGGTTATCTGTGTAGACCACAAATTCTTTAGGTAGGAGATAATGTCTCCACTTCCTCAATGCTTGGACTAGAGCATACAACTCTAAGTCATATGAAGAGTACTTACTCTTTGCTTCATTCAGCCTCTCACTGAAAAAGGCTATAGGTCTGTTTTCCTGATTTAGCACTGCTCCTACAGCTATATTACTTGCATCACATTCAATAGTAAATAGCTTATCAAAACTAGGCAACAACAAAATAGGTTGTGTTGCTACCTCTTTCTTCAACCTTTCAAAACTTCTATCTGCAGCTGGTGTCCATCTGAATTTTGCTTTCATTCCACCCTTAATTGTATCCAACATAGGTGCACAAATAGCACTGAAATTTCTGATAAACTTTCTGTAAAACTGGGCTAAGCCATGAAAACTTCTCACCTCCGTGGCTGCTCTGGGAGTAGGCCAGCTCAATATGGCTTCTACTTTGGACTTGTCCATCTTCAACTCTCCCTGGGACACCACAAAACCAAGGTATACCAATTCCTGCTTCATGAATTCACACTTCTCCAGATTGATGGTTAGTTGTTCATCATGTAATTTTTGCAAAACAGTATTTACATGTTCTAGATGTTCTTCCTTGGTCTGACTAAAAATTAGAATATCATCTAAAAAACAACAACAAATTTACCAATGTAATCCTTTAGGACTTCATTCATGAGTCTCATAAAGGTGCTGGGCGCATTTGATAGACCAAATGGCATAACAAGCCATTCATACAGTCCTTCTGTGGTCTTGAAGGCTGTCTTCCACTCGTCACCTTCCTTGATTCTTATTTGGTGGTAACCACTCTTCAGGTCTATCTTGGTGAAATACTTTGCTTTTCCAATACAGTCCATGAGATCTTCAATTCTGGGAATTGGGAATCTATACCTTATAGTTATCTTGTTTATGGCTCTGGCATCTGTACACAATCTCCATGATCCTCCTTTCTTGGGTGCCAACACTGTGGGCACTGCACAAGGACTAATACTCTTCCTGATCAATCCTTGATCTAGCAATTCCTGCACTTGCCTGGAAATCTCTTTGTGCTGATCTGGAGTCATCTTGTAAGGTGCCTTGTTTGGCAAAGATGCTCCTGGAATCAAGTCTATCTGATGGCTTATTGCTCTCTGTGGAGGCAATGTGGTTGGTGTACCATCACTGATTATGCCTTTATACTTCTCCAGTATAGGCTGCACTTCTTTGGGAATCTCTGTCTTCTTACCCTGCTGTCCTTCTTTTGGTTTCACTATGATGGCATAACCAATACCATCTTCCTTAAGAGTATTCAGAAACTCTTTTCCACTCACAACCAAGATATTAGGACTCTTTGTCTGAACTGCATCTTCATCCTCCAATGACTGAATCTTATAGGTGACACCATCCTTCTGAAAAGAATAGGCATTCTTCTCACCATCATGTACTACTTTTCGGTCATACTGCCATGGTCTGCCCAATAAGAGATGGCATGCATCCATGGGTAGTATATCACATAATACCTTATCCTTGTAGCCACCTATACTAAACTCTACCCAACTTTGTTCATTTACTACCACATGTTGACCCTTATTCAACCATGTGACTCTATATGGGTTTGCATGAGTAATTCTTTCCAAATTCAGTTTCTTAACTGCCTCATCAGAAATAATATTATCAGTGGATCCTGAGTCTATGATAATTTTACATACCTTATTCAAAATCTTGCACTTGATTCTGAATAGTGCTCTCCTCTGGCTTGGTTCAAACTTTACTGGTACCTTCATCAAAGTTCTCCTTATCATCAGGTTCTCTCCATCTTCTGAGTTCAGATTGACCTCAGGTGACTGGCTGCTGGATGTATTATCTTGGACATAGTGATTTCTCTTATCACCTCCTTGAGAAGCGGATGTGGCCTTTTCTGGACACCTATATGCTGGATGACCTAGATTGCCACAGTTGTAACACTTCATGTTGGTGAAATAGGATCCTCTGCCTGATCCTCCTGACCTTCCTCTGTTAGACCCTCTTCCTCTGTGGTTTCCTCTACCACTTGACTCCCCACTCTGCTCTGTGAGTTTGGATTCTGCTTGGGATCTATTGTCAGTATTTCTTCCACCAAAACCTCCTCTGTGTCCTCTGTTATCTCTGCCTCTTCCTCTTCCTCTGCTATTTGAGTCTTGTTTCCTCTTATTCTTTTCCTCCACTTTCAGTGCTAGCTGATAGCATTTTTGCACTGTGGTAGGGCACAATAAACTGATTTCTTCTTGTATATTCCACTTCAAACCATTAAGGTACCTTGCTACCTTTATGCTTTCATCCTCCATTACTTTGGACCTTAAGCATAGCTTTTGGAATTCTTCAGTGTATGCACTGACATCTAATTCCTTCTGTCTCAGATTCTGTCTCTTCCTGTGCAGCTGTATTTCATAATCTTCTGGCATATATGCTTCTTTGACTTTAGCTACCATTCCGTTCCAAGTAGCTATGGGCTTCTTATCTTCTTTTGCTCTTTCAGTCTGCACAAATTTCCACCAGGTTAAGGCAGCTCCCCTGAGTCTGGATTTGGCCACCTTTACTTTCTGTGCCTCGCTTACACCATCACATTCAAAGTGATTTTCAAGTCCTTCTATCCACTCCATGACCAAATCTGGGTCCATTTTCCCACTGAAAAGTGGTACTCCTTCCAATGTTTTACCACTCATTGCTTTCAAAGCTTTCAAGAATGGTTCTTCTTCCAATTTAGGATCAGGTGTGGGCTCTTCATCTTCTACAGATACACCTTTTCCCTTATCCTCAGAATTTTTAACTCTCTGGCTGACTTCTTCAGTCTTTTGCAACATTACACCTAGCTTACTCTCCATTTCTGCTAGTCTTTCTTGTAGGAGTCTATTCTCCTCTTCTTGATCCTCAACCTTCTTTTCTAACTCTGCATTAGTCACCATTTTCTTGGATGAACTAACAGACTCACTTGAACTCGGTGATGACATATAACTCTTCTATTCCTATCTAGGAATAACCCAAATCTTATTGCTCTGATACCAATTTGATAGGGAGGACTCTAGGCTGCCTACTTCTGCATCCTGTAGGTGTACAAGACCATTTGACAACTCTAGCCTTCCTACCAATTCAAAGTGCTAAAAGACATACTCTTTGCAGAGATGGAAAACTCTACTTCACTACTTGGTGTGGGACACATACCTTGTCCTCACTGCTTTCCAAGATGCTACCTCAATGGCACATGACTTTCTGAGCCCGTTGCCCACCCTTCTCACTCTGTTCAAGGGTCTGGATTGCCTGGTACTCACTTTCCTTCTCTCTATTTTTCCACCCCTGCAAATCTATTTTCCTACTTGTTTATCTAGCCAGACTCCTCACTGAGCTCGCCTAGAACAAGCATGCATCGCCTCTAACCGGCAATCCGACCACCCCACAAAAGAAAAACAAACAAAAATCATGGCTCTGTTTGATGATCTCCATACTGTACATTGGGATTTGAAGAATCATCAAAACAGAGTCATGGTTTGCAAAAGAGAACAAAATTGCAGAAATAGAAATGACTAATCTATTTCAGAATGATAAGTGAAAACAGAATAGAATATACAAATGATCGAACTGCTGTATTTTATTTCTATTCAAAAATTCTGATTACATCAAAGTGCTTCACACACCAAAATTCACTTCTTCGATTCTTCTCCTCTCCACACTCTCTACAGGAAGAATGTTACATTTTATATGAATTCCATGTCCGTTACAAGACGATTCAGTTACCAGACGGTTCGTATTCTAACTGCCGGTTGAATTCTACATTTTCTTGACAGTCGGCAAGACTTACCATGATGTCTCTCTGACACATTGTATCGGCAAAATGGATGACTATCGGCCTAGCCTAAGTCCCTTCCGCCGATGGACCATTTCTCTCTGACGGCTTTAAGCATTCATCGCTCAGACATTACATTGTCGGCGTAGCTTTTCCTTGGTTAGCCGATATGCATTTTTACTCCGACGGTCCTAACAACCGCCTTCAGTGAGACCACATTCTATCAGCAACCTTCACATTCATCCCACCGATATCTTTGGTCATGCCGATGTGCTTCCTTCATTCCTTTCTGTCGGTGTGACAATACTTTGTCGGTGCAAGAAAAGAAGCTTGTGCCGATGCCTTTTATCACCCCGATACATACTCCTTCGCTGAACCATTGAACCTCAATAGCGGGTTCAATCGCAAGGTTCAGTCGTGAGGTTCAACCTCCAACAAAATGATCGGCGCTTTCAACTCCACCATCCTCTATGCATGAACCCGTTGAACCATTGAACCTCAACAGCGGTTCAATCGAAAGGTTCAACGAAGAGGTTCAACGGCGTGGTTCAACCGTTTGAACAAATGGACCAACACTCTAACTTCACCAAACAGAAATATAAAACTGTTGAACCGTTGAACCCTGGCGCGAGGTTCAACCGCGGGTTCAACAAAGAGGTTCAACTGATAGGTTCAACGGCGTGGTTCAACCGTTGAACAAATACCGAACACCTTCAACTCGAACTTGCACTTGGCTCAAAAACCCATCAAAAACAAAATGCTTCACCCGCCATTGCATCTTCAGGAAACGCGAAGAAAACACACAAAAACAAAACACAAACTGCAAACTAAAAATTGACAAACCAAAACTATGTACGGCTGCATTGAGCCTTGGTGCTCCTGCACCAGAAAATGTTCTGCAACGTAGCGCCAAAATAGTATATAGCACCGAAACAGGCCAGAGATAGCGCCACTGCGCAAGGTATATAGTGCTACACCTACAAAAACAAGTCTCAACCACAAAAACTCACAAAATTTGGTTAGATATAGACCTTGTGGGTCCCACCGGGCGTGTCAATATGATTGGGAAAATCAAATCAAAGGTAAAAACAGAAACCAAATGCATAAGAAAATAAATAGTTATACCTCAAACAAGAAAGACCCAATCTCATCAAAATGGGAATGAAGCTTTGCACCCAAGAGCTCCTAGACAAGATATACCCTAATGAATGAATGAAATGTCAAATGCTCTTATCTCAATTACAACTCACAATGCTAGCTCAATGGACATTTGGACATGGTAACATTACTTGAAAATTAGATCCTAAAATGTGTTGGAGGATGAAGTATTTATAGAGATTTTGGAGAGATTTTGATCCAAGGGTGGAGATTGCTTTGGAAGATCAATGGTGGAGGATAAAAGTGATGTGGAGGGCCTAGATTTAATCTTGGAGGAATGGAGGGCTAGGAATAAATGTGAATCTTTTATTCATTTTGGGAATAAAGTAAATTAAATGAGTATGGGTGAGATGGAATATTTATGAATTAAAGATTCATATGGGGAATGTAAAATGAATTAAAAATTTATTTGGGGATAAGTGGAGATAAATGAGGTATGGGGGTGGTAAGGGGTTGTAAGAGGAATTAATTGTGATGTGGGATATATTTAAATAAAAAATTGATTTGTGTGGATATATTCCAATTTTTTATTTGGAGGATGTGGGGAAGGGTGTTAAGCTGGATTTGACCATCTTAATGATAGGTTCAAGATTAATTAAAAAAGGTTGTACTTAATTAATCCTAAGGCTAGGATGAGGTAGGCTAGGGTAGGCAATTAAATAATAGCTATTTAATTGCCTAGGGTAGGGATAGATCAATTAATAGGCTGAATTAATTAGTTAAACATGATTTAGATAATTAATTAGGTTTAGTGAGGAGGGGGAAATTGAGAAAATAAATATTGCATATTTATTAAATTAATTGGCTAAGGTTTGGACTATTGAATTAATGAAATTAATTTAATTGTTGGGGATAGAATGATGGAAAATTAGGTGATGAAGGGATACTTAATTAAATAAAAATTTAATTAATTGATTAGAAGGGAAATTGGTATGTTTAGGGATGTCAAGAGTTGGTTTGATGGTAAAAGACATTTTTAGGTGTCTACAGTTGTCTTCCATAACATCATCCAACTCTAGATTGTTGTCTTCTTGTTCTTGAATATAACCATCTTCAACATCATCATGGATGTCAATTTCTTTGACGTTCTCTAATCTCTCTCTCTCATTTTGTTGGCCATCATTGTTTTGCTTAGTATCCATTAAGCATCGTCAAATACATGCCTTAATCTTGGATCATAATGTATGATAAATATCCATTTCAGGTCCAAAATATCTTCATAGAAAAATAGCTGCACATGAATGACATACATATATTAGACATATGGTATAACAATTTTATTGATTAATAAACACATGTATATATTTGCAATAAACTATGAATTAATAGATTAATGATCACTACTGCTTCTTGTTTGAGTTAAAGAAATATATGCTCACAATGAATTGGTAGAACACAAGGCTCCTTATCCTTCGGTAGGAAACATGAGGAATCTATAGAAAACAATCCACTATGGGTATCATGTCTTCGTGTCCTCTCAAATGCTTCATACCATCTACACTTAAAAATACAACATTTAAAGGAGCGGTAATCCAACTCAATAATTTCTTGTATTTTCCCAACATATTGTAGATTCCCTTCAATTATATTCTTATCTTTTGAGCTTGATCGACTGGATTTCTTGAAGTCAACCATGATGCCACAATCGAAGGATCGTCTCTTTACATCTACACTTTCTACATGATAATGTTGACCATATGACCACATTGATGGATATTCCTCACTTGTGAAAGACCATTTATTTTAGTGAAAACAAATATAATGACAAAAATTAAAATAGTTAATAGTGTCAAAGCTATAAGGAAACAACATTTTGTAAAATTCCAACTGTACCTTTCTTTCACATCCTCTAGACATGTTAATTTCATCTTCTGTTATGTTTGAATCTATACCTGCATCTTCTAGTGTGTAATCTTTGCCCCATTCCCCAAGCAGATCAGTGGGAAGTGGAGTATTCCTTGGGTTCGATCTCTTAAATTGTCTCCTTGCTTCTAACACTTCTTCTCTCTTTTTATCATATAGATCAATCCATTTGTTTATAAAGTCCATGTGGTATAGAATGAACTTGTCGAGTATAGCACTTTCATCTACACCTATTACATGTCAACATGTTTATTTCAAACTCCAAATGTCATGTTAATTTGACAAATAAATTATAGAGTAAATGAATGATTGCAAAAAAAAAAACCACACTGATCATGAATTTACTTACTAATTTCTACTTGAACACCATTAGATTGTGGTTTTCTCCATCAATAATATCTGATGCTCATTCTTCATCCTACAAGCATGGCCCATCTTCAAAATCCTTACCAAGGAATTCACACAGGAAGAAAAATGCTTCATTCAATACATACCCTTCAGCCATGCAACCCTCTGGATGTGCCTGTTGTTGGACATATCTTTTTAGACTTTTCATATACCTCTCAAAGAAAAACATCCACCTCATTGAGACAACACCCGCCAATTCAATGTCATCGACTAGGTGTATAAGTAAATGGACTTGTAGGTCCATGAAACTTGTAGGGAGCTCCTTCTCAAATACACATACAATTTCTGCAATTTCCTTCTTCCATTTTAGCACTTCACATTCATGGATCTCCTTCAAGGTCACCCACCTAATATAAGAATAGTAAATTAGTATGAACCTTTAGTCAAAAATTAATATGCAATATAATATATCTATGTCTCTCACGTAGTAACCACATACCTTGTAAATGCTGACAATCGACTTATGGCATTCCTTAAGTCAACTATAAGATAGGAATCCCCCCTAATTGCCAATGGTATGATATGCTATGAAACACATTTATGAAAAGGTCATTAGTATTTTTTTCTCACACAACATAATGATATCAAAATATATTTAGTACTTAATTAATGTTACCAGTAAATATTAAATGATGATATATAATACCTTCATAAAATTATGAAAATCATGTGTTTTAAATCCTATGATATGTCCATCAATTGTAAAAGCTTTAGCCAATGATGACCCATAGCCAGTAGGTGTCGTTATTGAACAGATGACATTTTTTATTTGGTCTAGCTTTTTTTTTTATCATAATCCATGGAGCTTCTGCATATGTTTCATTTTCCCTGTTTGGCCACAAATGTTTTCTATCAATTTTGGTACGCGAAAGAGAAATATCTCTCCTTGAAGACAAGATGTCCTTCTCTTTGCTTGATATATGTCAAAATATAGAATCTGGGACATTTTTGAAGACGTGCATAGGATCTAATAGGTGAGATATTAATAGATCCTTCTAGTAAGGGAGCTCATAAAAATCCTTCTGGTATATTACCTACAACTTGTTCTAGTTCTTCAATTGAATCACCCCGATCGAAAAAATCCTATCAACCTTTCAATTCAGCATCTTCATACTTCTTAAGCCAATCACCTAGACCCATAATCATGGGAGGGGCTCTATTTTCAACTTTTCCATCAAATTGATTCTTTAGGCAATTTCTAAACTTATGATCTAGTGGTAGAAAACCCTATTTTTTGTGTAAATAAATTTATGTAGATCTTTAGAATACCGCCCTTGAAATTGTTCTACACATCTTGGACATGAAAATATCCCCTTTGTTTGAAGCCCTGCAATTCAATAAGTAATGTTAATAACATCAAAAAAGTAGTATAAAACTAAGTATGAATGTTGGGATGAAAATAAATTATGAGTGTAAATACGTAAATATTTTATCTTACCAGAACAAACACCAAGTCTTAGGAAATCATGAATAGTCCAACATAGCACACTGTACAACATGAAGGACCTATTTGATGGGGGACATGATATGTCATACATTCTTATGCCTTTCCATAGCAGTTGCATCTCATCAATAAAAGGCGCAAGATAAACATCCATGTTTTTAACTTGATATTTTCCTGGAACAATGAGAGTCAGCATTAGGTGCTCCTTTCTAACACTCATCCATGGGGGAATATTGTATACTATCAATCTAACTGGCCAAACACTATAATTTGAGCTTAGGAAAGAGAATGGGCACACTCTATCAATTGCAAGACTAAACCTGATACTACGGGGTTCATCTTTGAATTTTCTTGGCCATTTTTCCTCTATGTGTTTCATTGCTTTAGAGTCGGCCAGAATTTGCATGAATCCATATTTACTCCTATTCTTTGCATGCTAGTCCATCAATTGTGCAAGTGACTTGCAACGAAACATTCGTTGAAGTCTAGGTATAATTGGCATGTGATGTAAAACCTTCTTTGGAACTATAGGACCTTGTACATCTGTATGATATCTCTTCTCTTTACATACAGGGCATTTTACCTTGTTTTGATATTCATCTCTGTATAAAATACAATCATTTTTACATGAATGAATTTGCTAATACTCAATCCCCAACTCAACCAACAATAGACGTGCCTCTCTAAAAGTTGATGGCAACACATTATCTTCAAGGAATATTTTAGTTTTTAGTGCCCTATAAGATTGCCAGAGATTAAATCAATTGAATGCTTTGACTTATGATGAACATGTTTGATATGTCAATCTACACTAGGACTATTTATATACAATATATGGTTTTAAAATCCCCTTAAAGAAATATAAACAAAGTTGATGAATGTTTAAGAATTATGTGTTGGAATAGGTCTGGACAACTGAGAGGGGGGCTGAATCAGTTGTTGCTCTTCTCTTTCTTTTTCTACTATTATTCCTTTTTACAACTTAATATTAAATCAATGATATAAACAATCCATCATTAAACAATAGCATATGAGAAAAAAACATGAATGACACATTTGACACCAAGATTTTGATGTGGAAACCCGGTTAAGGGAAAAACCACGGTGGGGGTTAACCCACAAAAATTAATACCCTGTTAGAAGTATTTTACAAATGAGAATGCACAAGCATTTGGGCTCATTGCCCCAAGCTCACTGCTCAAGTGGAGGCTCACTGCCTACAGAAAATTTTACAAGAGATTTATAGAGATTAAGAACTGGTAAGATGCATCGGTCAATGCTAGAGATCAATTCTGGTTAATTGCAAATATTGACTTTGTACACTTCATCTTTATTCTTCTCTTCTCCTTATTCTGCCTTCATTCAAATATTAGATTTTTGCTCCTTTTTACTCTTTGTTTATTATTGCTAAATCCACACACACAATATCCACAATCATTGGCTATATATATACTTATCTTGAAATTTTTGTCACTTGCTAGTCGACAACAACAAACAACACTTATAACTTTTTAAGAGTGCTCCCTCTGTTGGCTAGATCCATACACCAATATTGATGCATACCAAAAATAACATATGTAGATTATCATACATATTGGCCACTAACATCCTATCTCATACATAGTTCATCAAAACACTTCTATTGGGTCCGCATAAGGATTTACACAAGTCTGCCTATTCTTCACTGAACTGTTCTATCTTAATAGAACTTGGTATTTAGATGCTCATAACTTCTGATCCTATTACCACCAGAGGTTAAAAACTTGGATTTAGATTGTCTTGGTGTCCCTCTACACTCCTTTAGATCTACAACACATAATGATTAGCTAGAGAGATCTGCTAACCAAAATACTGGACTCTGCTATATGCTCTATTTTAGGCTCCCAAACTTAGATATTTTATCATTCTGACTTTCAGTAAGTTCAGATACTGCACTGTGGATGTGTGGAACAATCTTAGTTTCCATTAATGACAACACCTATCAATTCTATGCAGTGTCTCATGCCAACAATCTCCCCCTTTGGACTTGATGGAAACACTTAGTGAAAAATGACTAAGTGTCTGTGAAACTCCCCCTTTGTCTGTACATTTGTGCACTTCACTTATTCCAGTGCTCCCCCTTTTCTAAATACTTCATTTTTCACTGCCCTTCACTCCCCCTTTGACATCAATGGAAAAGGGTAGGATCCACAAATCAAAATTCTCCAAAATTTCTGTATACATTGCCGCATATGTACAAGTAACCATTAAGTTCCATTCACATGAATTTGAAGATATCTGCAAAACTAGTTTTTAATTGAGTAAGTTCGGAGGCCCAAGTAATCTTTATTCCATCCAAAATGGAAATGTGCCCACTCAGCAAGAATGCATATGCTTCTGCCTTTGCCAGATTTGGAGGATCACTTGCCTAAAGTACATTCTGAGCTTCGGATAAGGCATTGTGCATTGATTCCAATTTGGGAGCAATTAGTCCCCTGAGTTCACACATCCTCTTGATAGTGTTGCTTTTCTCTTTTACAAGTGCCTTTATTTCTTTTATCAAGATAATAACTTGACAATCCTGGCTTATAGGAGAGATAGTTAGAGGATCAAAATTTTGAGATTGAACTAATATTTTCTGTTCTTTTTCCTTTATCTTCTTCTCAATGTCTTTATTTACTTTAGACCAAGATAGACAAAATTTATATATGCTGTCTCCATCATTTAGAGCATTCTAAATGCTCTTTATGTTGATGCCTAAGATCAACCTATCATTCCCTATCAATTTCTTGACTTTGTTGAACTTCTTATTCAAGAACTTTTTTATAACTTTTGTCTCAGTAGATTTTTCAAAAGATTCAAAATGTGAACTTACTAAACTTACAAGATTTTTTAGATGACTAGAGTGAGAATCACTTTGATTCTTTTGATAGGTTCACATTAATTTCTCTAGAACTCTGGTTGCTAGCCCCAGCAACTCATTATCCTCTGAGTGGGATTTTATCAAGTTTTCTCTGGATTTCACTTGGGTGAAAGATGCTATTTTCATCAATTGAAATGGAGAGAGTGCATCTGGATTGGTTAGCCCTTGGAGTAGTTTAGACTCATCAAGCTCAATCACTTCCTTTTCAAGAGAGCCTTTTACTGCATCTGCAGTGTCTCTTGCTACATTTTTTGAACCATTCTTTTGATCATCAAATTTTTTCACATTTGCTTTAGGTGCTTCAACATTTGTACCATCTTCTTCTGCTTTGTCTTTCTTTCCTTTTCCCTCCTCTTTCTATGTATTAATCTATTCTATGTTCTCTTTTGAGAGATTCATTTCTACTTGTTCACCACTTGCTGCTTGATCCAGAGGGCTCTAAGTGGTAGCAGTATTCTTTTCCTTCTCAGAGTGATCAGGTGAAGGAGTTATCACTTCATCAATTATTCTATTTATCATTTCTATATCTTCCTGATTGACTTGTTCCTTTTCCTGAACTTCTCCAATATTTAGATTTGATGAATCAAGTTCTGGAGGATCTAGAGTAATACTTTGGTCATTAATTCTTTTGTCAATTTCTTCTTCTAGAGATTTTTGTTTTGGATTAGAAGGATTGTCTTCTTCAACTTTCTTTTCTAAAACAATGTAGTATTTATTTTTGTCCAAAGCCTTTCTTAGAATTTCCTCAGTTTCCTTTACAATTTCTTCAGTCTCACCAAGCAGTAGTTTGTTCATCTGGACTTTACTTCTAAATTTATCTCTGACTTCTCTAAGGATTTCATCTGCTTCTATTTTGGTCATCACAAGGCACAAAGAGGAGAGAACATACTCTCTGAGTTCTATATCTTTTTCTTTGGCTGCTTCTTTCCTAATTTCCATTACTTTCCTCAAACTTTTAGGAAGTTCTTGTAAGATTTCCAACAAGGCTCTATTAAATTTATTCAGATATATGATAATGGCATCTTCTAAAATTTTCTTATTTTTTGGATCAAGGTTATCATAGTAAACTCTGATAGGTTTTAAGTTTCCATGAACAGTGACTATTTTCATAATTTCATTAATAGTCATGGCAACCTTACTAGATACTTGCCTTTTACTGGCCCTCATGCTTCCAGACAATTGATTTTTAGAAGTCTTTGAGGTTTTGATCTTTTTGGATCTTATTTCTTTCACTTCTTCATCTGTTTCTATTTCCTCATCATCTTGTGAGCTCTTGTAGGTTCTTGTTGCCTTGGTTTTCTTTCTTTTCCCTCCTTCACTAGATGGAGTGGCTTTCAGCCTCTTAGTGGAAGTGGTCTTGAGAGGCTCAGTAGGAGTTGTAGAGCTCCTTGTATTACTTGGGGCTTTTGTGGGAACTATAGGCTCACTTTTTACCTACTTCATGTTCTTCTTTATCTTTTCAATCCTTTGTCTATTTTCTTTCACTGCTTCTTTTGTAATCCCAATGCTTTCTGCATACATCTCTACTTTCTTGTGTACCTTTCCTTTTTTTTCTAGCTATCTAAGTTCCACATGCAGCTTTAAGATTAGTTCCTTGTATGTACCAAACCTTTCAACAAAGGTGTCTTTAGGTTTGCTCAGGAGATCTTGAGCATACATGTCTAGAATTTCCTCATCCACTTCATAGCCCATGGGCATTATCCACACTGTCCTTGGTTCTACAGCTTCCATCAAACATTTATCTGTGTCTACCATAAAACATATTTCATTTTCATAATTTTCAACAACTGAACTAGGAATTCTTTCCCTTGCATGCATCAAGTGCTGGAAGTTTTTTAAGTAACCCCAGAAAGCAATCTTTTGAGTCTGGGAATTGCCAAGATTGTGTAGATGATCCCTAATTTGCCATGCCACTGTCTTGTCTAATGTCCATTGTATACCTGAAACTCCTGGCACTTCATTCATGAAGTATAAGATATACATATCACCAAGGAACCATACTTGAAGGAATTTTTCTTGTCCTTTTTTATTTTGTTTAGATTTTCTATTAGTTGGTTTTCTAGTAGCTCACACAAATCATAATCCACATTCTCTTTTATCATTTTGTGAGGACCGCCCTTTTTACTACTGTTGTCATGACTCTTTACAGTGCTGTTATTGTTACTTTCATATTTGTGGGATAGCAGTTCCCGAAATTTGTCAGACTATTTAACTTTATTATGTTTTCGGAAAAACTAATTGGGTGATGTTTGGATAAGTTACTTTTCAGAAAAATGAATTAGAGATGTTAGAGATGATGGAAAATTGTAATATGATTTTTAATTATGTTAGATTGTACTAAGGCATGAGAATGCATGTGTTATTTAAGTTGCTTCGGCTATGATGAATTTATGTGGTTACTGATCTTGTAATTGAGTGTGCAGGGACTACTAATCAAACCACAGATTTCGGAGATCATTCCACACCTTGTTAATTGTTATTCCCTGTTAAGCCGATCTGGTTCCACGATGAACTAAGATCTCTTTGTGTTTGATGTCATGATGTAATGTGGTCTTTCGTATGGTCGAGTGGGTTAGGTTACCCTCATGTAATATTATTTTTATAAGTAAGTGTTGTAAAGAGATTGAATTTGAAATTTCTATTTTTATTTAAATTATGAGGCCCTTTTTCTTGTGCTTTACCTTGACCTGGGGTGTCTTGTATGGGTTAAAATTGACCCTGGGTTCTACCCCATGGGTCCAGGGGCCCATTTGGCATGGGTAACCCTTGAGTAACCTCCATCTAGTCAACTTAACCTTTCCCTGAAGTTAAGTGGCGAAAATTGGAGGTAGGAGGGGACATGATGGGTTGTACCAACACTCAACCCATCCCCTCTACTTTTCCCTAGATAAGAGATGCCATCCATTAGTAAAAGTTACCTCTTCTTTAGTAAGATTCCCCCATGTACTATGGGGACACCCATGTGAAGAAAGGAGAAAGAGGCATGGGTCACCTGTCTTGTTCCCATTTAACTCTTTTTTTTATTTCTCCTATGAGAAAGTGGAGTCACATGAAAGGAATAAGGAGTACCCTTGGGAATGGAGAGTGACATAAGCCACCTGGACAGAATAGTGATTTTTGGGAAGGGTGAGGAGGTGACAAGTGTCACTTCCCCATTTCTCAAAAATTAGAAAGAAAGAGAATTTTGGGTTATTTATTTTCAAATTTTGGGATGAGAGGGAGTTAGTTGAATTTTGGGGAAAAACTTTCATTTTGGCCTTACCAAATATAGAGAAGTTAGTTTGGAAGATAGAGAAGGGAGAGGGAGTTGGTGGCTAAGCTTGGAAGTGAACTCTGTGGACTCTGCAACAACTTCATTCCAGGAGGGCTTTGCAAGGTTGGTCTGAATTTTACCTTTGTTTTGGTAGAACTGAAATGTGTATGAAATGTGTTTGGAATATGTGTTTAAATTTGTTTTCTGTGGGGTTCTTGTCGGGTGTTTGACAGAGCGTCTCCCACTTGGGAGAAATGCTCATCAAGTTTGGGGTAGGGGAGGAGAGATCCTCCTCAGGTGCATACCTGTTCCATCTTTTGGGATGTTGAAAGCCTTGAGGGCATGTATCTGTGACTGTATTTTGACTTGAGAGTCAAATACAGATTTCTTACAAATTGTGATCACACTTGGTTGAGACCAAGAGAAATTTATATGAGTTCATTTATCTGTCAGGGTGACACTCTGGAGTCGAGTGTATCCACTCTCCTGCCCCTTATGAAACTCACTGTAGTTGAGTTTCCGTATTGTGTAAAATAGCCACGGGTGTATGTGTGCTTTGGGATTGTTGTTGTTTCTGTTGTGAAGAGGAGTGTTTGAGTACCCAGGTGTGAGTATGGTCTCCCTAGCTCGGGGGTGACCCTCTTGTGGGTCTACGGTAGGGAGGAGAGCTAGACGAGTGGTATTTTTCTTCTTTGTTTGTCTTTGATACGCAGGTTTTTTTTTTCTCTTGGAGCTTCTGGTGGGCTATTTATGAAGAAACAGATCATCTTCTTGTCATGAGAATTAGGCCTGGATTATTTCATAGAAATGAAGAGAGAACACCTCTCTTGTTATTGTTGTAAATTACTGATATTCTGGGAGTGAAGAAAATCACCTCCCTGGTCTTGTTATTATTGGACTTTTATTGGTTGTCATAAGTTTTCAGTTGTATACTGTTTGGGAGGAGAAAGTTCATATCTGGGAAGTTGGTATTCATGTTTGAGAAGTTGTAATATGACTGTGCTTAAATTTTAAGTGGATGTTTGCAACCTTTGTTCAATAGCAATTTTTGTGTTTCAAGTATTACTGAAAAGAATAAGTTCGTTTTTGCAACTTAATCTGAGTTGTTTACATTTGAAAGTTTGGAATTGCTTCTTTAATTGAAATGCTAGTTTCCTTTTCAATGTTGAAATGGAAAAGACAGTTTTTAAATATTTGAGTTTTCTCCATAATAATGGATTCTGTTAATTTAGAAGAATTAGAGGAAATCTAGCATGTAAATATAATCTGTTTGTAAATTTACAAGTCTTATATGTTTATAACAATGGAAAATTTATACTTATAATAAGGGAAGAGCTATTTATCATTTGGTGAAATTGGGATATATATATATATATATATATATATATATATATATATATATATATATATATATATATATATATATATATCTAATTGTTATGACAATTTCTTTATAATAGGTTGATTTGGAGAAAATGCATAGAGTAGTGAATTTAAAAAAAAAAATTGTCGAAATTGGAATTATACAAATATAATATTTTTCTCTAAATACTTTATAAATATATATATAGAGATATATATATATTTCTCATTTTGAGTAATTATCATTTTAGAAAATAATAGAGAAATTGAAAGTAATTATAATTGTTATATAAAAAAAAAAAAAGGGGATATATATATATATATATATATATATATATATATATATATATATATATATATATATAAATATGGAATATATATATATATATATAAATATATTATCGTTGTTATATATATACATATATATATATATATTTATATATGAATATATAAATATATATATATATATATATATTTGAAGATATTTTATTATTGATAATAATCAACGAATGGTGAAAGACTGTCAAAAAAATTAAGCCATGGATAACAAAATACACAGTCGTTATTTACAATGGGCGGTGGGGAAGAAAACCCCACCGCAGGTTTTATGTTATATTTGGAGGTGTGGAGTGGGGCGGAGCCCCACCCACACCCCACGTCGTGGGAATGTGGGTGGGGCTCCGCCCCACTCCACATCTCCCCCCTCCTCCATACCCTTATGCCTCCCGCGGATCTTGTCTGCCGCTTTGCGGCCACCATAAACCCCCGTCCGCCGCTCTGCGGCCACCATAAATTCCCGTCCGCCGCTCTGCGGCCACCCCGACCCCGCTCCTCTGTCACGCCGCCCATGGCCGCCGTCGGCTGTGGTAACTCCAGCACATAAAATGTTAGGGCTTGGCCCTAACATATGTTTGGGTTATTTGGAATTTAAATGCTGTTTATTTTTATATAGCTCTATATATAGGCATATATATATATATATATATATATATATATATATATATATATATAGGTTGTGGTAAACCAATTCGTCCCTTTTCATAGACATTAAAATAAATATATTATATATATGTATGTATGTATGTATATATATATATATAAATATATCTATATATATATATATATATATATTTAACATACAGAGGAGTAAATCTATGAACCAAATTATTGGGCTCTCGTTTAAAATCGTTATAAACTATGTTTCATGGATATGGAGAAAAAAAAAAATATATATATATATATATATATATAAATAACAATTATATTCTCACAGGAGATGTTATTAAGTGTTGAACACAACAACCAAAGAAGTTATATTACCATGAACAGAGTTTTATAAAGTGGTGAACCACCTACATCTATTGACAACGTCATACGAGTTACAAACAGTGTATGAATCGTAATTAAGAGTAACAGTAACAACAGTAATTCTAAACAAGAGAAAATAAAATTATAATGTAAAGAGAGTTTAGGAATATTCAGTGATACTCTGGAAAGAGTTTCTCGGAAGTTTCAACTAAAAACATACTAACAATCACCCAGAAAATGAAGAGGAAAATTACACAACTCCTTACTCAAAAGAACACTGGAAATAAACTTAAGAAGCCACCACTGACAATCCTTGTGGCCATATTAATCTCAACTGTAGCAAACGATCTCATATGTAAACCTGTAAGAGGTTCCGAAGAAGGAAAAACCAACATTGGAAAACACAGAGGAGAAAATGCGCGACATATCTCACACGGGATAAGAGAACTAAGTTGACGGACCCTTCTGTCAATTGTGCTTAGGTACAAGTTGACTATGTATTTACGAAGAGGAGGAACCTAGATCGGGGAAGATTAGGAGACTGAGTCCAGCGAAATAGTAAACCAGCCTTTGTGGCCTAGATCATCCTGAAATTAGGATTAATATCAACAATAACTGCAGTAATAACCCTGATTGACGTAAATCACGAAGAAAGGACAGGATGCACATAAAGAAAGTATAGAAAATGAAAGAGAGAGAGAGACCGAAATATAAACACACTAAATGAACTAAGAGTTAGTTAAGGTAAGGGCGATAAAGATATAATCCAACTTAAGAACTTGTGGAAAGGGAAGAGAGGGCAACCAAACCGCCTTGTTGAAAATGCTAAGTCATAGGAGTAGTATGTTTCAGGAAACAAGAGAGGAGACAGACAACCGTGCCTGGCTGAAAAATGACTAAATAGGGAGATCACTAGCTGGTTTAGTTGGAACAAGGCGTCGAGGGGAGTGGTTCCTCTATCAGCGAACCACGTGCGTAAATGAGTGCAGCGTAATTCCCACTAACGCCGTAAGGCATTCTGCTACCGAACATTGCCGAGGGTTCGATTTAAGAACTTGGGTAATCTCACTCTTGCAATGACGTTAGCAGCGTTGTATCGACCCTCTTGTTGATCTATATGTTTCCGTTTGCACGCCATTGTACTTGTATTCCGCCGATGAGTATAGTGTTTCGCCATGAGAGAACACCGTTGAGCATGCGTACGCATGCGAAAGGGGTTTTTAGGACGGTGTGAGAAAAGTTTTTCATATCTCGTGTCATAACCACATGACAGATGTGGCTATGACACGTGCGATGTGTGTTGTGACCACAAGGAAAATGTGGGCATGACATTTGGTATCAGAGCCAAGTTTGTAAACACTGGGCGTATTTGGGCACGTTATTATTCCGCAACTTTGGCTAATTAGTTTCTACCTTGTTTTGTAGGATGCCTCCCCGACGTGTTCGACGAGCGCGATCACGCCACACAGCGTCAGTCGAGGTGCACAGCGATTCCTCAGCCGAGGGACTGGCACCCGCAGATTCAGCAGCACCACCTGCCCCACCTGTGCCACAAGCACCACTAGTACCACAGGCGATACCAGTAGCGGATATAGGTCCACAGATCTTACAGGCACTACAGACTATGCTAGACAGGTTACCACCAGTGATTCCTGAGCCACGTATAGAGCCACGTGCCGAGTCACGTATTGAGCCACGTATGGAGCCCCGCGTTGATCCACTAGCGGTGAGACGTGTGGAGCCCTTCGTTGAGATTCCTGACACAACAGTCGAGGAGGTAGGGTCGGCCTCTCGAGCACGGAGCAGGAGTCCTCCGAGACTTTTGAGACAAGAACAGGTTCAGCAGGGAGTATATGAGGATGGTGTGGAAGAGCCACTTGGGAGACTTAGAGACAGAGGGGACCCTATCAGAGATCTACTGAGGCTCAACCCACCCACCTTCGCAGGAGCTACAGAGGGAGCTGTGGCCGAGGCTTGGCTAATTAGCTTAGACAGGTGTTTCGCATTGCGACCGTATGAGAGCAACACGAAAGCACGAGTGGCAGTTCATCTTCTTAGGGATGCAGCAGCCACCTGGTGGCGCACAGAGGAGTGCAAGTGCCGACTCTCCGTGGATACACTCACATGGGACACCTTCATTGAGCGCTTCAATGCGCGGTATTTGTCTGAACATTATAGACAGCGCAGAATTGATGAGTTTCATGATCTACAGCAGAGGGGACTCACCGTTACTCAGTATGAGAGCCGATTTATAGAACTTTCTCGTTATGCGGAATACCTCCACGACGAGAAAATCTTAATACACAAATTCATCAGGGGGCTAAATCACGGGATATCAGGACCAGTTCGTATGGCAAATCCCCAAACCATGAGCGAGGCTGTTGAAAAGGCCCTTATATCAGAGGAAATTCAGGGACGAGGACAGAATTCACGCTCACAGTACCAGGAACGAAATCCCCAACAACAACAAAATTTCCGAAGGCCTCAAAACACAACACAGAGAGGAGGATATAATGCTTCATCATTACCTCCTAGGCCTCCACAGCAACAGCAACATCAGCAAAAATCCAAATTTCAACAGAGGGGACTGGGAGGACAAAACCGTGGATGGCAGCAGCAGGGACCACGCAGGGATCAGAGACAGCAGGGTTCATCGGCAGGACCCGCAAGGTCCCAGCAGTCTTACAGAGGCTCACAGGGATCCACCGGACGGACCGGGCAACAACAGTCGGGCAGAACACAGTCAGGGCAGTTACAGGTTAGGGGACCATGTTATGTATGTGGTGGGGCAGGGCATCTGGCTAGAGAGTGTCCACAGGGATTTACTGCAGGGGGTCAGCCCCGATCAGGAGGGTCTGAGCAGACCGTAGGTGACGTGGGCAGATCTCACCACATGTTTGCAGCGGTTGATAACCGCCAGGCCGATTTCCAGGCTTCTGTCATCGAGGCAGCAGGTACGATTAGAGACTTTCCCATCTCGATCCTTTTTGACTCAGGAGCTACTGACTCCTTTTTGTCTACATCGTTAGTGGAGCGTTGCAGGCTGGTGGTTTCTAGGCAAGACATTAGGTGGGAAGTTGAGTTGGCCTCAGGGGCCAGGATGTCAGTAGATACCTTGGTTAAAGACTGTGAGATCACATTGGGACCCTTCACCACAATATGCGACCTTAGGATTATGCCATTAGGGTCTTACGGAGTAGTTCTGGGTATGGATTGGCTTGCGGCACATAGAGCCAAGCTTGATTGTCGCCAGAGAACGATTAGCTGTTTAGATGATCATGGTTCGTCGGTTGAGATAGTGGGCATTCAAAAGCCCACGGCGGTTCGTATGATATCCGCACAACAGCTTAAGCGCTGTATGCGGAGGGGATGTCAGATGTTTGCCATCACAGTCAGTGATAGAGCAGAGGATGAACCTGAGGCTACTTTAGATGATCACCCTATCCTTAGAGAGTTTGCCGATGTATTCCCGCCAGAATTACCTGGTATGCCTCCACGTAGAGAAGTGGACTTCCACATTGACTTAGTGCCAGGTGCAGAGCCGATATCCCGCGCACCCTATAGAATGACGACCCATGAACTCACAGAACTTAAGCTGCAGTTGGAAGAATTACTTGAGAAGGGACACATCCGACCTAGCGTTTCACCATGGGGCGCACCAGTGATCTTCGTGAAGAAGAAGGATGGGTCTCTTCGTCTATGCATGGACTACAGGCAGTTGAACAAGGTGACGGTGAAGAATCGTTATCCTCTACCTAGGATTGACGACCTTTTTGATCAGATGCAGGGAGCCAGAGTGTTCTCGAAAATCGATCTAAAATCTGGGTATCACCAATTGCGCATCACGGAGTCAGATATTCATAAAACTGCTTTTCGAACCAGATATGGCCATTATGAATTCACAGTGGTACCTTTCGGGTTGACGAACGCTCCTGCAGTATTCATGAGTCTCATGAACGGGGTGTTCCGTACATACCTAGACCGGTTCGTGATCATATTCCTAGATGACATTCTGATTTATTCACGGACTGAGGAGGAGCATGTAGAGCACTTGCGTCAAGTTTTGCAGAAATTACGAGAGCAACAACTTTTTGGCAACTTGACGAAGTGTGCCTTCTTCAGGACAGAGGTGCAGTATTTGGGACACATTTTATCAGGCGATGGCATCTCTGTAAATCCATCTAAAATTAGAGCAATCCAGGAGTGGCCGGCACCCACGAACGTGACAGAGGTCAGAAGCTTTATGGGGTTAGCTGGGTATTATCGTCGGTTTGTCGAAGGTTTCTCCAGGATAGCACATCCCATTACTTCCCTTCAGCGAAAAGGGAAGGGTTTCACTTGGACCGAGCAGTGTGAAAAGGCTTTTGGAGTCCTCAAAGAGCGTCTTACGAGCGCTCCTATTTTAGCAGTTCCAGATCCTTCGGAAGAGTTTGTAGTTTGCACGGATGCATCATTAGAAGGTTTGGGAGTCGTGCTTATGCAGGATGGATGAGCGATCGCATACGAATCGCGGAAACTAAAGACACATGAGTTAAACTATCCTACGCACGACTTAGAGCTTGCAGCTGTTGTTCATGCCTTGGTTCGCTGGAGACACTTTCTCTTAGGGCGACGCTTTGAACTCCATTCAGACCATCATAGTTTGCAGTATATTTTTACACAGCCTAATTTGAACGCCCGCCAACGGCGTTGGATGGAATTCCTATGCGAATATGACTTCGATGTCCATTATATAAAAGGGAAGGAGAACGTGGTCGCTGATGCTTTGAGTCGAAGACGCCACGAGAACCAGACCCTGACCTTGAAGATGGACTTGAAGGATCGCATCTTACAGCATCTGCCGGAGGACGAATGGTTTCTTGAAGTGCAGCAGGCAGTACTAAATCAGAAGGCCCTTGAGGGCAAATTTACAGGATATACCCTTGATTCTGATGGAATGCTTCGACATCAGCAACGCATATATGTACCCCATGCGGGTAATCTTCGTACAGTAATCCTATCAGAGGCTCATAGAGCACCCTACGCAGCACACCCAGGAGTGAAGAAGATGCATGCTGATTTACGACAGCTTTATCATTGGGCTGGGATGAGGCGTGACATTGCTGAATTTGTTGCTCGTTGCCTGGAATGTCAGAGGGTCAAGGCCGAACATCAGCATCCAGCGGGACTGTTGTACCCTCACGAGATACCTGAATGGAAATGGGATACCATTTCTATGGATTTTATCGTTGGTCTACCTATGTCATCACGTCGCCATGATGCTATTATGGTGACAGTTGACAAGCTGACCAAAGTGGCGCATTTTTCACCAATATGTACAATGTACAATGCACCATCAGTGGCAAAGGTGTTTCTTGATCAGATTGTTAGACTTCATGGAGTACCTCGCCGCATTATATCTGACAGAGACTCCGTATTCACTTCATCGTTCTGGAAAGCCTTACATCAGGCGTTGGGCACACAGCTCAACTTCAGTTCTGCATATCATCCGGAAACCGATGGACAAACAGAAAGAGTTAACCAGGTGTTAGAAGACATGCTTCGCATGTATGTGATGGACCACCAGTCTAGATGGGAGGAGTACCTGTATCTAGTTGAATTCGCCTACAATAATGGGCATCATAGCTCGTTGGGTATGCCTCCTTTCCAGGCATTATATGGCAGACCATGCAGAACACCTTTGAGTTGGGATCGTATAGAGGACAGAACAGTCATCGGACCAGAGATAGTTCAGAATATGGAACTGCAAGTTAAACAGATAAGACAGAGGCTTCTGGAAGCACAGGACAGGCAGAAAAAGTATGCTGATGCTAAGAGGACAGACCGAAGCTTCTCTGTGGGGGAAAGAGTATTTTTGAGAGTGCGGCCGCACAAAAGTCCAATCCGTTACGGAAAAGGCTCTAAACTCGCACCTCGATTTGTAGGACCTTTCGAAATCTTGGAGCGGATAGGACCAGTAGCCTATCGTCTAGCCTTGCCACCTAGCCTGTCACGTATCCACGATGTATTTCATGTATCAGTTTTACGTCAATATATTTCTGACTTATCTCATGTGTTGGATTGGAGTGCTCTTCAGGTAGAGGCAGACGGACAACTGGCGTTGGAGCCAATTCGCATATTGGCTCGACGGAAGCTGGCCCTTCGAGGTCGAGAGCTGGACCAGGTTAGAGTCCAATGGGACTTATACGACGAAGTCACTGCAACATGGGAAGATGCAGAGAGATTGAAGACCCTGTATCCTCACCTTTTTGACGACTTCCAGGAGGAAGTACCGTCTTAGGGGGAGAGGATGTGAGGACCGCCCTTTTTACTACTGTTGTCATGACTCTTTACAGTGCTGTTATTGTTACTTTCATATTTGTGGGATAGCAGTTCCCGAAATTTGTCAGACTATTTAACTTTATTATGTTTTCGGAAAAACTAATTGGGTGATGTTTGGATAAGTTACTTTTCAGAAAAATGAATTAGAGATGTTAGAGATGATGGAAAATTGTAATATGATTTTTAATTATGTTAGATTGTACTAAGGCATGAGAATGCATGTGTTATTTAAGTTGCTTCGGCTATGATGAATTTATGTGGTTACTGATCTTGTAATTGAGTGTGCAGGGACTACTAATCAAACCACAGATTTCGGAGATCATTCCACACCTTGTTAATTGTTATTCCCTGTTAAGCCGATCTGGTTCCACGATGAACTAAGATCTCTTTGTGTTTGATGTCATGATGTAATGTGGTCTTTCGTATGGTCGAGTGGGTTAGGTTACCCTCATGTAATATTATTTTTATAAGTAAGTGTTGTAAAGAGATTGAATTTGAAATTTCTATTTTTATTTAAATTATGAGGCCCTTTTTCTTGTGCTTTACCTTGACCTGGGGTGTCTTGTATGGGTTAAAATTGACCCTGGGTTCTACCCCATGGGTCCAGGGGCCCATTTGGCATGGGTAACCCTTGAGTAACCTCCATCTAGTCAACTTAACCTTTCCCTGAAGTTAAGTGGCGAAAATTGGAGGTAGGAGGGGACATGATGGGTTGTACCAACACTCAACCCATCCCCTCTACTTTTCCCTAGATAAGAGATGCCATCCATTAGTAAAAGTTACCTCTTCTTTAGTAAGATTCTCCCATGTACTATGGGGACACCCATGTGAAGAAAGGAGAAAGAGGCATGGGTCACCTGTCTTGTTCCCATTTAACTCTTTTTTTATTTCTCCTATGAGAAAGTGGAGTCACATGAAAGGAATAAGGAGTACCCTTGGGAATGGAGAGTGACATAAGCCACCTGGACAGAATAGTGATTTTTGGGAAGGGTGAGGAGGTGACAAGTGTCACTTCCCCATTTCTCAAAAATTAGAAAGAAAGAGAATTTTGGGTTATTTATTTTCAAATTTTGGGATGAGAGGGAGTTAGTTGAATTTTGGGGAAAAACTTTCATTTTGGCCTTACCAAATATAGAGAAGTTAGTTTGGAAGATAGAGAAGGGAGAGGGAGTTGGTGGCTAAGCTTGGAAGTGAACTCTGTGGACTCTGCAACAACTTCATTCCAGGAGGGCTTTGCAAGGTTGGTCTGAATTTTACCTTTGTTTTGGTAGAACTGAAATGTGTATGAAATGTGTTTGGAATATGTGTTTAAATTTGTTTTTTGTGGGGTTCTTGTCGGGTGTTTGACAGAGCGTCTCCCACTTGGGAGAAATGCTCATCAAGTTTGGGGTAGGGGAGGAGAGATCCTCCTCGGGTGCATACCTGTTCCATCTTTTGGGATGTTGAAAGCCTTGAGGGCATGTATCTGTGACTGTATTTTGACTTGAGAGTCAAATACAGATTTCTTACAAATTGTGATCACACTTGGTTGAGACCAAGAGAAATTTATATGAGTTCATTTATCTGTCAGGGTGACACTCTGGAGTCGAGTGTATCCACTCTCCTGCCCCTTATGAAACTCACTGTAGTTGAGTTTCCGTATTGTGTAAAATAGCCACGGGTGTATGTGTGCTTTGGGATTGTTGTTGTTTCTGTTGTGAAGAGGAGTGTTTGAGTACCCAGGTGTGAGTATGGTCTCCCTAGCTCGGGGGTGACCCTCTTGCGGGTCTACGGTAGGGAGGAGAGCTAGACGAGTGGTATTTTTCTTCTTTGTTTGTCTTTGATACGCAGGTTTTTTTTTTCTCTTGGAGCTTCTGGTGGGCTATTTATGAAGAAACAGATCATCTTCTTGTCATGAGAATTAGGCCTGGATTATTTCATAGAAATGAAGAGAGAACACCTCTCTTGTTATTGTTGTAAATTACTGATATTCTGGGAGTGAAGAAAATCACCTCCCTGGTCTTGTTATTATTGGACTTTTATTGGTTGTCATAAGTTTTCAATTGTATACTGTTTGGGAGGAGAAAGTTCATATCTGGGAAGTTGGTATTCATGTTTGAGAAGTTGTAATATGACTGTGCTTAAATTTTAAGTGGATGTTTGCAACCTTTGTTCAATAGCAATTTTTGTGTTTCAAGTATTACTGAAAAGAATAAGTTCGTTTTTGCAACTTAATCTGAGTTGTTTACATTTGAAAGTTTGGAATTGCTTCTTTAATTGAAATGCTAGTTTCCTTTTCAATGTTGAAATGGAAAAGACAGTTTTTAAATATTTGAGTTTTCTCCATAATAATGGATTCTGTTAATTTAGAAGAATTAGAGGAAATCTAGCATGTAAATATAATCTGTTTGTAAATTTACAAGTCTTATATGTTTATAACAATGGAAAATTTATACTTATAATAAGGGAAGAGCTATTTATCATTTGGTGAAATTGGGATATATATATATATATATATATATATATATATATATATATATATATATATATATATATATATATATATTTATATCTAATTGTTATGACAATTTCTTTATAATAGGTTGATTTGGAGAAAATGCATAGAGTAGTGAATTTAAAAAAAAAATTGTCGAAATTGGAATTATACAAATATAATATTTTTCTCTAAATACTTTATAAATATATATATAGAGATATATATATATTTCTCATTTTGAGTAATTATCATTTTAGAAAATAATAGAGAAATTGAAAGTAATTATAATTGTTATATAAAAAAAAAAAAAGGGGATATATATATATATATATATATATATATATATATATATATATATATATATATGGAATATATATATATATATATATAAATATATTATCGTTGTTATATATATACATATATATATATATATTTATATATGAATATATAAATATATATATATATATATATATATATATATATTTGAAGATATTTTATTATTGATAATAATCAACGAATGGTGAAAGACTGTCAAAAAAATTAAGCCGCGGATAACAAAATACACAGTCGTTATTTACAATGGGCGGTGGGGAAGAAAACCCCACCGCAGGTTTTATGTTATATTTGGAGGTGTGGAGTGGGGCGGAGCCCCACCCACACCCCACGTCGTGGGAATGTGGGTGGGGCTCCGCCCCACTCCACATCTCCCCCCTCCTCCATACCCTTATGCCTCCCGCGGATCTTGTCTGCCGCTTTGCGGCCACCATAAACCCCCGTCCGCCGCTCTGCGGCCACCATAAACCCCCGTCCGCCGCTCTGCGGCCACCATAAATTCCCGTCCGCCGCTCTGCGGCCACCCCGACCCCGCTCCTCTGTCACGCCGCCCATGGCCGCCGTCGGCTGTGGTAACTCCAGCACATAAAATGTTAGGGCTTGGCCCTAACATATGTTTGGGTTATTTGGAATTTAAATGCTGTTTATTTTTATATAGCTCTATATATAGGCATATATATATTCTATATGTCTATGTATATAGCTATATATATCTAATATAATAATGCGTATATATCTGTATATATATATATATATATATATATATATATATAGGTTGTGGTAAACCAATTCGTCCCTTTTCATAGACATTAAAATAAATATATTATATATATGTATGTATGTATGTATATATATATATATATATATCTATATATATATATATATATATATATATATATATATATATATATATATATATATATATATATATATATATTTAACATACAGAGGAGTAAATCTATGAACCAAATTATTGGGCTCTCGTTTAAAATCGTTATAAACTATGTTTCATGGATATGGAGAAAAAAAAATATATATATATATATATATATATATATATAAATAACAATTATATTCTCACAGGAGATGTTATTAAGTGTTGAACACAACAACCAAAGAAGTTATATTACCATGAACAGAGTTTTATAAAGTGGTGAACCACCTACATCTATTGACAACGTCATACGAGTTACAAACAGTGTATGAATCGTAATTAAGAGTAACAGTAACAACAGTAATTCTAAACAAGAGAAAATAAAATTATAATGTAAAGAGAGTTTAGGAATATTCAGTGATACTCTGGAAAGAGTTTCTCGGAAGTTTCAACTAAAAACATACTAACAATCACCCGGAAAATGAAGAGGAAAATTACACAACTCCTTACTCAAAAGAACACTGGAAATAAACTTAAGAAGCCACCACTGACAATCCTTGTGGCCATATTAATCTCAACTGTAGCAAACGATCTCATATGTAAACCTGTAAGAGGTTCCGAAGAAGGAAAAACCAACATTGGAAAACACAGAGGAGAAAATGCGCGACATATCTCACACGGGATAAGAGAACTAAGTTGACGGACCCTTCTGTCAATTGTGCTTAGGTACAAGTTGACTATGTATTTACGAAGAGGAGGAACCTAGATCGGGGAAGATTAGGAGACTGAGTCCAGCGAAATAGTAAACCAGCCTTTGTGGCCTAGATCATCCTGAAATTAGGATTAATATCAACAATAACTGCAGTAATAACCCTGATTGACGTAAATCACGAAGAAAGGACAGGATGCACATAAAGAAAGTATAGAAAATGAAAGAGAGAGAGAGACCGAAATATAAACACACTAAATGAACTAAGAGTTAGTTAAGGTAAGGGCGATAAAGATATAATCCAACTTAAGAACTTGTGGAAAGGGAAGAGAGGGCAACCAAACCGCCTTGTTGAAAATGCTAAGTCATAGGAGTAGTATGTTTCAGGAAACAAGAGAGGAGACAGACAACCGTGCCTGGCTGAAAAATGACTAAATAGGGAGATCACTAGCCGGTTTAGTTGGAACAAGGCGTCGAGGGGAGTGGTTCCTCTATCAGCGAACCACGTGCGTAAATGAGTGCAGCGTAATTCCCACTAACGCCGTAAGGCATTCTGCTACCGAACATTGCCGAGGGTTCGATTTAAGAACTTGGGTAATCTCACTCTTGCAATGACGTTAGCAGCGTTGTATCGACCCTCTTGTTGATCTATATGTTTCTGTTTGCACGCCATTATACTTGTATTCCGCCGATGAGTATAGTGTTTCGCCATGAGAGAACACCGTTGAGCATGCGTACGCATGCGAAAGGGGTTTTTAGGACGGTGTGAGAAAAGTTTTTCATATCTCGTGTCATAACCACATGACAGATGTGGCTATGACACGTGCGATGTGTGTTGTGACCACAAGGAAAATGTGGGCATGACACATTTGATATGCGGCATAAATGGCTGTTCCAAAAACTAAGTTCTCCTTGCTAGAGTGGTAAATCTTATACCCAACTACCATCGAGGCAAACTTGACATCTGAATCAATGATGTCATTGATAGTCATAGCTCTTTGGTCAAATTTTTCTCCAGTAGCATCAATTACTGTTTGATTTTTCACAACTTTGAGCATGGGTTGCCCACCGATTGCATTCAGTCTAGTCACAATTCAGATTATATCTTTTGTGATCTTGAATGGCTTCAATAACCACATAAACTCATCATGTATCTGACTCAATAAATATCTAACCCATTCGCTTTCATCAAAAGATAGAAATTCAATAACTTGTATGAAGTGTTTGCTCTCTAGGGTTTTATATTCTGCTTTCAAATGGTGACTGCCATTCTTCAAGTGGTTTTCAAACAAATCTAGTAGTTTTAGATTTCCAAATTCCTCTATATTGCAGTGAATGTAAGCCCTAATATCTTTGACATGTAAAACCCCATACGAAACTCCAGAAAAAGCACCTAGCGGCTCAACCTATATAGATTTGAATGGATGCCTTTTGAATTTGGGACAAGGTCTCTTAGTAACATCTACCACTAGAGGTGTAGCCATTTGCAGAAATTGAGAATATAAGAGATTTTGCAAAAAGCAGAAAATAACTTGTTACGTAGATTAGGGTTTTTTCTTGGAAATCCTTTTCTCACTTCCAGCTCTTGGGAATTTTTTAGCTCTAGGCTTGTCCACTTATTTCTTCTTGATTTCTCTTGATACAAAGTCTTTGAAATGAGGAGTGAATGACCTTTTTAAGGTTCACATTACCTAATTTGCCTTTGTAATAAATGCCCTGCCCTAGCACATCCGGTCATTCTATTTTGAGTAGTTTTTCATGTATTGCTCTACAACCTGCCATCTCTTTTCTTTCAGAAACCCTTCCACATGGTCTGAAACAATCCAAGATCTCTTTTCTTACTGTGCCAGATCTAGGCACTTACTTGCTGGCTAGGGGAATTTGATTTGTAATGTCGCTCCCCCTGAGCCAAGACTTCTAGCTTAATTCCTGGAGGAATTGTCAGCATTAGATTGTGGTGCAGATCCATTGTTGTCATTCGTAGTGACTTTCTTGACCCATATCTTGTTTGATTCATCCTGAGTCTCATTCGTATCAATTTTCTCCTTGCCTTTATCTTGTTTTGTTCATCTGGTTTTCTATTTACCAGACCTCTTCTTCCATTGTCTTTACTTCTACAGAGTCTTGCAATATGACCAGATTTATTACAGTTGAAGCATATAACATTTCTTTTCCTATAGGCCTGATTTTCTCTTGATCTGCACTAATTAGCCATATGTCCAAATGCATTGCAAACAAAGAAGTAACCATTGAAATAATTACTAATTCTTCTGTTATTGGAATTATTCATTTGCATACTTCTGCATTCATTTGATCTATGACCATACCTGTTACACTTGAAGCATTGACCAGAGAAGGATGGACCTCTTTGATTTACTCTACTTCTTCTCTAAGTAGCTCTATGACCAAATTTGTTGCAGTTGAAACAATTTCCATTGAATGATGGATATCTTTGAGCATTTGGCAGTCTCACCAAAGGTTTTCTAGATCTATTTCTCTCATTCTTAGACTGAAAATTTTTCTATCCAGATCTAGAGCTTTCACCTTTCTCATATCCAAGACCATGCTTGTCATCAACCATTTTCTATCCATCAAGTAGTGCTTCAATTTTTTCTGAACTTATTTTGAACTTCTTATATTCATTTGCAATATCTAGGTCATGTCTAAGAGTGACTAATTGCCTTTCAAGTTCTCTCATTGTCTCCACTTTCTTGTAGATCAGACTCTAGATGGCTAGCTATTCCATCCAATTTGTAACATTCTTTAGATCTTTCTTTTAGTTTTTGTTTCAGATCTTCTTCAATTTTCTTCCTATCTTCACTTTCTTTGGTTTGCCTCATCACCCCAGATTCCATTTCAATTTTTAGGATAGCAACTTCTTTGGAGAGCTTCTCACATTCCTTTGTTTTTTCTTCCAAAGCTTCATTCAAGCCATTTTCTTTAGGTAAACTGGATAGCTATAGAAGTACCTCCTTTTTTCTTTGCAAAGATTTCTTTAGTTTATCTTTTAACACCTCAATGGTGTCATCAACATCTTTAAGTTCACCTCTCAGATTACTAATTTTTGTTCTAGATTGAGCAAGCTCTTGTAGGGCTGATTGAAGATCTCTTAATGAGCCATTGTAAACTTCTTCCAAGACCTTTTCCTTAAGTTGTTAGGCTTTTATGAGGAATCTAGCTTTGATACCAATTGTTGGAATAGGTCCGGACAACTGAGAGGGGGGGGTTGAATCAGTTGTTGCTCTTCTCTTTCTTTTTCTACTATTATTCCTTTTTACAACTTAAGATTAAATCAATGATATAAACAATCTAGCATTAAACAATAGCATATGAGCAAAAATAATGGATGACACATTTGACACCAAGATTTTGATGTGGAAACCCGGTTAAGGGAAAAACCATGGTGGGGGTTAACCCACAAAAATTAATACCCTATTAAAAGTATTTTATAAATGAGAATGCACATGCATTCAGGCTCACTACCCCAAGTTCACTGCTCAAGTGGAGGCTCACTGCCTACATAAAAGTTTACAAGAGATTTATAGAGATTAAGAACTAGTAAGATGCATCAGTCAATGCTAGAGATCAGTTCTGGTTAATTACAAATACTAACTTTGTACACTTCATCTTTATTCTACTCTTCTCCTTATTCTGCCTTCATTCGGATATTAGATTTCTACTCCTTTTTACTCTTTGTTCATCATTGCTAAATCTACACACACAATATCCACAATCATCGGCTATATATATACTTATCTTGAAATTATAGTCACTTGCCAGTCGGCAACAACAAACAACACTTAGAATGTTTTAAGAGTGCTTTTCTCTGTCGGCTAGATCCATACACCAATATTGATGCGTACCAAAAATAACATATGTAGTTTATCATACATGCCGGCCAATAACATTCTATCATATATAGTTCATCAAAACACTTCTATTGGGTCCGCACAAGGATTTACACAAGTCTGCCTATTCTTCATTGAACTGTTCTATCTTAACAGAACCCGGTATTCAGATGCTCATAACTTTTGATCCTATTACCACTAGAGATTTAAAAACTTGGATTTAGATTGTCCTAGTGTCCCTCTACACTCCTTTAGATCCACAACACATAATGATTAGCTGGAGAGATCTACTGACCAAAATACTGGACTCTACTATATGCTCTATTTCAGGCTCATGGACTTAGATAGATTATCATTTTTGGTAAGATTAGATACTACACTATGGATGTGTGGAACAATCTTGGTTTCCATCAATGACAACACCTGTAAATGCTATGCAGTGTCTCATGCCAACATTATGTACACCAATTGACAATTGCAAAGTAAGAAATAGATTTCAACTCACTTCAGTAGGGTAGTGAATCCTTTGTCTGACCAACCAAATAGTGACTTGATTTCTAATAATATTAATGTGCATGCTAGTTTTGAGGTTCTACTTGCACCTGATTTGAACATGGGTGTCTTTGCTTCTTACTTGATGGAGTCTTTTAGGTTGTTATCATCAACATTACGTTGGTGGTAATTACCCCTGCTATCATCATTACTGTCAACCATATGATCATTATTGTCATCATTGTTTTCATTCCCAAAGAAATCTGTAAGCATTTCATTCAATCCTTCTTCATACACTACATTTTCACTATCATGATCATCATCATTAAGGCTAGGTGGCATGTCATTAGTGTATGCAGATCTCATCAGCTCTTCAAATTTCTTAGTTGGTAGTATTCTCTTCAATAATGCTCTTTTCACCCTGGTATTGTTTAAAAGATAGTTTAGATCATCCCGCCCAAATCTTAATAACCCAGTTGGATCTTTGGTATTAGTCTGTGTTTCATCAACATCTTCTACCTATCAACAAACACAAGCATTATTTAATGTTTGGAAACAATTGGATAAATCATAAATGTATCAATTTCAAATAAATATAATCAAATATGGCTTAAAAAATAAAAATATTGGTTGTATGAACATATATACATCAATTGAATAATGGAACATTATTTTATAGACTACCTTTTCTATACAATAATTTAAATAAAACACAATTTGGATAACATAGTTTATAAAACATCAGTCCACACTCATTTATTATTCTTTGGTTTTCTACCCTTAAGAACATCCTTAGGGAGACCTTGTTCTTCCCTCGTCTTTTGCGCAGGAGTGCATTTTAAGAAGGGGTAATCAATCAATAACTCATCCCCAATGGTAAGGTCCATAATAGCCTCCACCATTATCAATCTATCAACCTCTCTTTCCATATCTCCATCTTTATCATTTATAACCTCAACAAATTGACAATTCTGTCTTACAGTAGGGTCCCTTCCCTTACTACTATTTAGAAATCCTGCAATATTTTTTTGTGTGTATGCACGTCCATCTATAAAAATAAGATGACCTCTATTCACTTCTTTTCCACTTTTTAATTGGAGACAATGTGTATACATATTCAAATTTAGACCATATGCTGACATGCTAGGCTTATATTTTGCTAGCCTTCTCCATTCACCACTGTAATATGATGGACCATAATATGGCATTAATCTCCTAGTGGTTTGTTTTGAATTATTTCTATGTTTAGATCCCACATGTACATTTTGGAAAATAAAGAGGCCTAGATTTGCTCCATGAATATTGGAGGGTCATATCATGTAGCTGTATCCCCAAAATTGAAACACCTCGTACACTCTAGGTAATTGTTGATCACTAGGCCAAGCGCAATATAGTCGACGATCAAATGTCTCTTTGTAAATTAATCTCAAACTTAGGGGCAAGTCATCATCTCCATCACATTCATTCTCATAGGGTATGTAGTCCACCTTCCTCTTGTCTTTAAGCAAATTATGCATGTTTAAACCGGTTCTTGTTATGTTGCTTGTTTTCATCAATTCCTCATCTTTTGAGCTGGTATATTGGCACATATTTTTGTTAGTTGTATCATTTGATAAATGATCATTGCTCTCTAGGCTCGAAGTTGGTGATCCAGGAAACTTTAAACCAAGAGCTTTATCCTGCAAGTATCCATTAAGAAAAAAATTAGTTATTTAAATAATATAAAACAATGTTTAAATGAAGTATACATGTTATTTATATAAATTTGGAAAATTCCTTACCACAATTCCTATTGGATTTGAATCAATTGTAGGAGGCATACTATCGACTGGAAGCTCATCATATATGTAATGTCTTTGTACAATCACTCGTTTGAATTGTTTCTTTCCACGACATATAGAACATCCACAAACAACAATTTTCTCAAAGTATTCATCCCATGTACTATATTCCTGACCAACCTCTTGTTCAGTGCAATCATTTGTTGTGTCTAGAGGATCCATTGTCATATCCTCTTCCACCCACTGTCGTCTATGTGATTTAACAATTTTAGGTCCACATCCACGTACATATATTTTTCATTTTCTAGTTGAATGCTTAGGCTCTGCATTTGCTCCAATCTCCATCTAAAATAATCAACAACATGCATTAATTTACGTCAAGATTGGATAATACATTATAAATTTCAATAATACTGTGAAAAAAGATGGACGTATCACAAAATGCCATCAAATCATTTTTTCCTAAGGAAATTGGATTTGAGTACCTGATTTTCCGCTTCATCCGTTGTGTCCTCATTTGATATGACACGATCTATTGTCATGGTCTCATCTAGCTCCTATAATACACAATATAGTAAATGATGTTTAGTACACCAATTATATCATTTCAATGAATATGCTATCCAACACAAAACTTCACTTTAGTCATATATTTGACATATTGATATCATGTTTTGGCCATCCTAATTTTCAAACTTTTCCCTCGATCATAGAATCACATTTAATCACCATTTCTATACATTTTCAACCAATAAGTTTGACCTCAGAGGCCTCGTGGACCAAAAAATGACTTTATCTTCTCTATGTTGTAGCATTTGTTAATTCATAAACACCTTCCTCCTTTGGTTGAGGTTGCTTTCTCTTCTTACCTCTATTGTAACTACAGATTCCCTTGTCATATCTATTTCCACCCACTTTCCTCTCTGCGATTTAGTAGTTCTACGTTGTCCACATCCTCTCTCCATGGCCTCCTCTAGATCCTGCAATACACAACAATGACAATAGTCACATAACAGCTATGCACCAAGAGAATATTCTTGAATTTATCTTGTTAATACACTCACTTTTCATTAAGATGCACTATGAAAAACAAAATAGGACATTGCAACATTTTGCTCTTCAGAAAAAGTTTACACGTGGAATCTTGACAACTAGAGCTCAAATCTTATGATTACAAGATGACTACAAATTCACATCAAAAAGACATTTATTTCATATTTGACTCTCCTTTTTCTTTTATGGGTCATTTTAAGGCAATCTATATCTCTCCAAGTGGCCATAAAACCCTCAAACTATCATAGAACCCTCAAAACAATCTCAAGGAATCTTTGGCACCAAAATTTTAAATTCTTGATGGAGGGAAGGATAATTTGGATGTTAATTTTGAAATCACATCATTTGATCTTTGTTAGGTTAATCCTAGCCATTGGATATTCTTTAATTATAGGGACACTATGTTATGTTTCACCATTACCTTTCACTCCAAAATTAATGGTTTCCTTTGAAAAGAAAACTCTCCATTAGCTATCATAACCCCAAATATCTATTGAAGTGAACTTAAACATTATGTACAATTGTCATTGCTCATATTAGGCACCTACCTCCCTTCTTAGTAGTCCCACATGTGTGATGTATGCGAATGAGTCATATGGTACCTATGCTACATGTTTAAAGTTTAAATTTTGCTCATATTGTTGGAAAAAGGCCCAAAAAGACCTTTGATTTTGAGTTTTATACTCTATAACATGCATCTCCTTGATCTTTTCATCTAATCTATGACATGTTGTCTTTGCATTTGAATGAGATCAATTCTTGAAAAATGACAATCCATAGGTTAAAGAGACAAGTTGATACCTTACCTAAGTTGTCATGTTCTTGAAACCTTGTCACTATAAAGAGGAGATATCTATAGAGTAATGTCACAAGGACATAACCAAGGCATGCACTATCATGAGCCATAGGGACAACTTACTACACCATCCAAAACTCCATTTGAACTAGCTACTATCAATAATTCACATTATTGGGGACTATCATGAAGAAAACATCATGCATAGGACTATCATAGTCAAAGTGGAGAGGATTATCTAGTCATTGTATAACTATCATAATAGCTAGTGGGTTAGTTACCATGCTTCAACCTAAAATAGGTTAATGAGAACATAGAAATGAAAATCACAATACCATAAGCACACTCCATAAGCTTCCAATATAGTCCCAATATCATGTCATCATGATAGTAAGAGAAGAGTTGTTTGGGTTTTCCAAAGCCATATCAGTTGCATAAGGATTGCCACCAACCATCTGTGTAAGGTCGTGAAAGAGTGAATCATTATTGAGCTAATCATAAGAGAAGCATGAAGTCAAAATGCTATCATGGAAACAAGATATAGTTACTTATTATAAGGACAATCCAAATTTGGTGAGGTTACGTTTTGATCAACTTTCAAGCAAAATACATCATTTTACACTGATTGGCTCTAAATTAGGCACACTTTATGCCATCTTTGGTGCCCCAAACAGATTACATTTTTTTCCTAAAAGTTGGCGATAAAGTCAACGTTAATTGCTCCAACTATAGCACCAACTACTGGATCAAAAAAATTTAAAAAAATTCCCACCTACACATACCCAAAACAAAACAAAACTTTAATATTGATTTTTGGTGTTCATTTTTTGTTTGGAGATCAAGCGTTTGGGTTGGAGTCCCGCCTAAATTAATGTATCAGAAATTTGATAATTATAGGAGAAAAATGCCACACGAAGAGAGGAGAAAATGCCGTGCAAAGAGATGAGAAATTCAATTTAGTTTTTGACACCATAGGTAAGGTTACAATTACAATAAAAAAATTTGTTCCCAAATATATTTTTGTTTTGATTAAATGGAGAGGATTCTGAAGAAAGGGTTGTAAATATTGTTTTGTTTATAGGTGAATCGTTCAAGTCTCATGTGGTTTCAAAGGAGGGTAAAATTGTAGTAGACATTGCATTATTTCCTTTGCATCCGAGAGTAGTGAACACATTTTTCAAACCCCAATGCCTAGGTTTGCTTATCATTACCATCAATACCTTTCTCTGAACACAACTTTCTCACTTCCTTCCTAAAAAAAGTAGTCAAGTGCTTTAAGACAAGTCGATTGTGAGCAAACTAAAATTAGGGCTTTTGAGACAAGGGTGAGCAAACTAAAACAAAGGTTGGTCGAGACAATATGAGGAGATAGGGCTTTCGAGACGAAGGTGAGCAAACTAAAATTAGTTTGGGAACTATAGATTCCCTCCCAAGGCACCAATTGATTCATAGGAAAATAGCTTCATGATTTGCTCTACAAAGTAAAGGTCAAAAACCTTGAGGAATATAGAAAAAATGGACAAAAACTTTCATACCTGGTAGTGTGTACTTCATTTGTCTCCATAGATTAAACAAAAATAATTTGCCCTAAGTCACCTCAAAATGTCAAGCAATAGAGGGAAGAGAGAAAATGGAGCAGACTCTGGCCACAATGACGTAATTCATTGTCAATTTATAGATTTGTAAATGTTTCCATTGTTTCTTTGATTTTTAGTTTTTAGTTTTTTATTTGTAAATTTAAAAGAATAAATTTATTTTATAGGAACATGATACTGACAAAGATAAAGAGGCATTGGCTTCCATATTGGGGGTAGAGGTAGTGAACAAATTGGATGGTGTGGACTTGACAATGCTTGCCAGATACATAGAAAAATGATCTGGTAAAGCCCCTGAAACATTACAACCAAATCAACAATGTCAAAGGGAATCAATTGTTTCCCCAACCAATCATGGATCAAGCAAAAGATCTAGGAGGAAATCATTAACAATAACCTCTAAGAATGTGGAATAGGGAACATAGGCTTATAATGTCCCACCCACTCCTGGGACATAGACTTCTTCGACCACCACGCCATGTTTTGCATCTTGCATTGGTACCTACAATACCAAGATAGAATACAATGTGGTTTTAGGGGACGTTTGAATGATGGATGCTAGAAAAACATTTGTGAATAGGTTGAAGGAATCATGCCTTCAATGGTTCAAAGACCATCTACATTTGCCATTCTCAAAGATACCCATGCACCTATAAAAAGAAGTTATCCAAGACATGGAGACTAAATTTGGCATAGGTTGGTTTGTAAAGAAGATAAAGCTATGAATGTCTCAAAAATGCAAGAGATTTCGGTGCAACCAAACAAAGAAGATAAAAAAACTACTCCCTCCTGAGAAAAGGCTCAAAAAAAGGCCAATTGATGTAAGTTTGAAAGTATGGAAAGAGCTTGTAAAAGCATATGAGAAGTTCGATGCATGGAGGAAGTCTGATGAGGAGAGTACATAGGTATTTGAATTTTCTCATAAGATTATATCAAATTTATTAAATGATTTTTAAATTTTATTTGTGCATAGTTAAATTGAATTAGTATATGTTTCAGGACAAGGCCTCCAAGGCTAGGCTTGACAAACTTCATGCCATGCATCACAGTGGCCAGAAAAGTTTATAGGCCTTGATCTATACATTTGTAAGTATATTTAATAAGTTAAATGATATATTCTTTTTTAATTTCCTAGGAAAAAGTAAATGATTGAATATTAATTAGTTTAACTAGTCCATGTGCCATGTTTTGATAGGAGGAGAAATATGGCCAGCATCCAAGCCAATTTGAAAAGGAAATGTTACAAAGCAAAAAGTGGACCAATTTTCTAATCTGGATGGAGAACGAGGTATCAATAGTTGACTTTCAATAACTTAGCTGGATATTGTTGTGTTAATATGTCAATTTGAATTTCTTATGTTGAGTTGTTTATTGATGCGTAGGATGAGTTCTAAAGTGCTTCTCTGTTGGCCTTAGCGCCCTTAAATGTAAGATTTCTCTTAGATGACAAATGATTACTCTTATATCTTTGGGGACCCTTCTTGGTGCCATTATGATCATAATGAGTATGCTAGTCTTGTGCTTGCTTACAAAAAGTTGTCACAATTAACCTAACCTTGTGGTCATTATCCACAACATTTTATATGTGCCATGCTATCTCATATGCTTAAGTTTAATGAGATAATAATGAATAGAAAACCCTTGTTTGCCTACCTCCAACTAATGGACTTGTTGGAACCTAAAATTTCCTACCATTTTTTGCAAAAAATTTAGGTTCCCATGATGAAAAATCTGACTGCAACACTCAAAAATGCACATGTACAATATACTTTAGTGGCCTACTTTGAAGGGTTATAATTCAAATCCTATTCATTTTTATGTCAAACCACTTGGTATGCATAGTTATCTATCATTTGTGAGTGTACATGCTTGGTTTTGGCTTCCCACAATCAGATTGGACAAGGTTTTGCAGTGCCAAGTTAAAGGGTTCTGGTGGTATCTAGTGGTACCCACCTAGGGTTAGGGTTTTAAGTTGAGTCTGCAAGCCTATATTTTTATTCCTTTAAACCACTTAAGGCCTTAATTTTTCTTGTCCTTTGGCCTCTTGCACTTTATCTTTTAAAACTCTATTGACTTCCTGTATTAAAGGGCAATTGTCTTGAGGTCTTCTTAGAGGGGTGATATGTGACTAGGGTATGAAGACTAGGACTTTTTATGTAATATTAAGCCCTCCTTTTTGATTTGTTGGAAGTCTTCTTCACTAATACATAAGGACTGTCAAGACTCCTATGATAGTGCATTAGAGAGGCACTGAAATCACAAAGTAGATAAATATTATTAGGCTATCACCTAATGGAGAAGGGATTGTCATAAAGAGCATGATAGTGTTACCTTGGCATAGTCACAAAGGGGATTATCTTTGTGGTTGTAATTAAAGTCACTAAGTTTACATCCACCTTCCTAGGGTCTACAAAAATGCCTGAAGTTGAATATGCCTATTTTAAAGATCTTGCCATGAGTATTTTCCATGTTTTTACAAATGGAGACCTCCCCAATTCTCATCTCAAGTTTCAAATGCACAATGAAACGATGGAGGACAATCATAACTGTCATAATAGTACATTAGCATTTTTTGTCTCAAGGGCATAATAGTACATTAGTATTTTTTGTCTCAAGGTGGCCCTTGAGACTACTAAGGGGATGGATATAGAGTTGGGATTATGGTTTGTGTTTAAAAGCCTTGTGTCTATTGGAACTAAAAAATTTCACATTATTCATCTGCTAAGAATTCACCAAGTCTCCACATTATGTGACGAATGTCCCTCATTTTCAAAACCAACCACCAAAAATTTGTGTGACAAGATCCATTTCAGAATCTGCACATAAATAATCTCATGATATACCTAGCTCTCTGATCACAGCCTAATTCTGATACTAAGTTATCTATATCGACAAGAACTTAAGTAACTCACCCCGAATAGAAAAATACATTCTTGAAGTATAATGTGATAATCGGTGAGAGATGATTGATGTTTGAACAATCAAAATTTCATATGTCAAAAGATCAAGGAGACATTCTATATGTATCACCAATGCATACTCATTGGTGTGAGTAGAACAATCAGAGTGAAATCCTAAAGTTACACCGAGCCTTTAAGTCACACCGACCAATGGCTCATCGCTAGGAAGCAAACAATCTCTCCCTGACGCATAATATTAAGACTATTGGAGTGAGATATACAATCAGAATGAAATCCTTAAGCTTCCTTGACCACAAAAGTCACCCTGACACAAGAGACAAAAGGCTTTCAGTAAGACTCTCGCCAATATGTTCTAATAAAAATGAGTGATGGAGATAAGATCGTCGGGAAGACCTAACCTGTCGGGAGACTATCATATTCTCTTGATGATGGAGATGGTCATGCAGATAAAGATGAGGTAACCCCTATCTATCAGAGAAACACTCACTGATGCCAACGAGAATGTTCACTACACCTAATCAAAATGACATCGGGATGAAAATTATAATATCTCCCTAAAATGACAATAAAGGGTTCATAACTCTATGAAAAGAGTATATCATGGAGACACCAACGCACCCTTGGAGACCAACCAAAAACATATGAAAGAAAATGGTGCCAAAACAATATCAAGATTAGTGAAAGAATAAAATGGTTTCACTGATATGATAAAAAAGCATCACCCTGACATTTTGAAATTCATGAATTCCCTGCATTCAGTTCTGGTGGTAGCCATTAATGGCTGATTGAACATAATGTTGTAAAAGCCATTCTAATCCCCACTAAAATCAACACAAGGTTTGCAGAAAGAGAAGAAGGAATTCCCCAGAATCAAGAGATTTGTGCGAAGCATATACAAGTAAGTCCTTGAACTTTCTTTGATATAGTCAAGTTCTGGTATAAAATGGAAGGCTCCTCTGAAACAAAGAAAAGGCAACACACTGAAAAGAGCCAAACCAAGGACAAAAAATAGAAACAGAGAAGGGAGAGAAAATGCCAGAAAAGAAACTAAACCAAGATCTTGTGGACCAATTGCCCAGTTCTAGACCCAAGGCCAGAAGAACTACACAACTAAGGGCAAATGTGGAAAAATTTGAAGATAAATACAAACATGTCAGAAATATATGGACTCCTATCCGAGGGTATGAATTATTCATGTTCCACTATCACAGGAGACATAGGATGAAACTCGTCTGCAACCCCTGGCAACTCAATTTAGGGAAATTAATAGTCATAGATGTTTTTGTCAATATAGACCTTTTGAAACTGCTAGCATACCATTATGATCCTGACCAAAAGGCCATATGCAATCTACAGGGAAAGGCCTTGTTTCATATATCTAAAAATGCAATTTGTGAAGTTTTTGATTAAATGACACATATAACACCCCTATCGTACATGAAGCCCTAGAAAAGGAATATTTCAGATTGGATACCACATATAAGGGTTGGAGACTACCATTACATAGGCCACAGAATGAGGGGAATCTAGTGCCATTTGACGAAGGGGATGAACCACCGTTTCATGTCGAGTTGTTCGAACCTTACCTGAGATACACTATTACTCAATGGGGTAGGTGTTGGGAACTGAAGTTCTAGAATTTATGTCCATAGTGCCCATGGTTATCTCTACAGATATCTAGTGCCATCACGCTAAGACATTTGACTATGCTACTTTTATTTTTAAGGAAATAGACTCAGGTCTGAAGGCCTTAAAGAATAGTTCCTCCACAGTCATCTTCAAACACTATTCTATTCTCATGCATATGGTTTTCTATTTTGGACAAGAATTGAATCTATGGCCAGAGCAGTTGAAAATTTCACAAATTGATAAAGATGGTCAATCGTTGCCCCCATAATTATGGACCTCAATATGGGACAACAAGTTTGTGAATTCCAGTTATGTTCACTTTGAAGAATTCTTTGTAAAAACCCTGTAAAGATGTTATGGCTACACATGCAGTTACACTTTGTCAGAAGAAATTAAAAGGTTTTTGAGACCCAAGGATTTTGATGGGCCACCTACTGTAAACCACAATTGGGGGGATTGGTATTGTTTTCGTGATTCCACAATGATCAGAGTATACGGGTTTAAGGATAACCCTTTTCTATTGCCAAAAATTGTACTAGATAGGGTGACATACTTGGAAATAATCAGATAGCTTGACTACTCAAATGTGATGAATCTCAGTGCATATGATAAATAGTCTTTTATGCCAAGCACCTTATGTTTTGGTGACTTTATTATGTTAGCTAGAGAAGGTTATGATCTCATTATTGATAAATTGTCTCATTTTAATCTTAGAAAAGAAATACAGAGAAAATTTTTTGACCTAAAGGGCTTTATTGATTATGCTAAGAAGAAGCAAAACCTAAGTGGATATACGAATGTACCTTACCCTCATGATGATGTAATAAAAAAATTGGAACAAGCAGATGTTGAAATAGCCATTGATGAATATAATTAGAAAATAAGGGAAAGAAGAAGGGAAGCACAAGAAATTGAAGTGTTTTCCTCCGACAGTGAAGGGTCTATGGCCTCTAACCCCCATGACTTTTCTGATACAATTTCAAAATGTAGAATTGAACCATACTAGCCCCTGGAAAGAGGATTGGAAATTGAAGAAACAAGGGATAATGATGCTAGACAGGTTTCATATAAATCTTTTATTTTAGATGACCAGTTTATTCATACCCCTAAGTTCATATCCTTTTTGTACAAACACAAGGGGAAGGCTATTAGAGAATCAGTCTCAGATGTTACACTAGACAACTAGACATAGTTAATGAATGCTTTAAAAGTAGAAGTTGAAAAGGAGATGGAAGATATGACTCTTGAGAAAGGAAGGGAGTTGCTCAGAGAATCTAGTGTAATGATCTTCCTGGGTCTTGATTTGAATTCAACACTTGTTTTTGACAGTTTTCTACACAATAATGATACAAAACACAAGCTTAGTTTTGAAGGGGTTGTTGAAGTATTTTCTAGAACAAAATACAATCCAGATGAGAACTCCCTCATGATATGGGCTCTATACCCACCAAACAAAAATCTTGTTGTCATTGACACTGAAAAAGATTTTGGCCATGTTATGACATTGAAAGCTAGAGAAACTGATCTAGTCATTACATCAGAACTTGGAGTAAATGTGACAAAACTAAATAAAGCTTAGATTTAGCTATTGATAAAGGAGATGGATACCTACAAAATGACCTGGGAAAGGCTGAAAAAAGAAAATGATTTCTTAAAGGATTTAGTCCCTCTTAAAATGATTACATAGGCAGAAAGCTCACAACAAGTCCAATCACCCTCAAAAGATCAAATGGCACAGGTCAGAATAGATACACTCACTTTAGTCCTACAGAACAGGCATACTCATTTGATGCAATGGATGCCTAAATTATGGGATATTTTCTCTAAAAACCAAAATGTCATTCAAGAACATGAAAGACTAAATAACATAATACATGATAAGTTACATGAAATATAGGGTAAACACACCTCTGACAGTGCAAGCACATCTGATGCAGACAATCTTATTAAGCAACATAAGAAGTACCATGACAGGCTCCAAGATGAAGTGAATGCATGGAGACTTCTCAGATAGGTGTACATGTGTTACTCAAGAATGACAAATATTTGAAGAGAAAGGATGAATGGGTCAAGGAGTGTTAGGGAATATTAGATGAGGCCCTAGAAATTGTAAAACATGAAGATTCGCCATCCAAGGAAGCTTGCTTGCATATGGAGAAGATGGTTTCAATAGATGTGGATATTAGGGATGCTATTGAGTATGCAAAGACACACCTGAGCCAGAAATATTTGGATCATCTTGCTCAAATCTACTTATGGCTCAGCAGGGCTTAGTATTAAATGTATTTGTTTATTTTCATAATTTTGTTAGTTCTCAAAAGACACTATGAAGAGACGTGGTCTCTTCACTAATATTGATATAAAAGTTAAAACATATGATGGTCATAAGATCATCGATTGATAGGTATCTCTTTAATTTGAAGAAGACTATATATATTACATATAGGAAGAAGATATATTGTCAGTTCTATTTTAATTAAAGAATTTCAATTACACATGTTTATTTTCTAAAAAACATAATGGAGCAAAATATTTCTACATGGTGATTTATTTCTGGTGTTCAATGGTTGTGTTAATTTTTATGATTATATGTTATTGTGCTGTCTCCAAAGTGGTTCTATTGAATTATTCAGATTTACATTTGTCAAGGCATATTTGTTGTCACTGTGTGAAGTTCTTTGATTGGTTTCCAGTTGATGTGAATTAAAAATCCTTTCTAATAATTGACTTTAATTGGTTCTTGTCAAAGATTAAATCCTTTTGAAAAAGTTATTGTGATTGGTTTCCATCAACTCAAGAATTAAATTCCTTTCATAATTTCATAGTAATTCAAGGGAATATCATTGGGATTATATAAGAAGAGCACTATCACATACAAGCCTACACATTTGCACAAGGTGTAAATATCCAAAGTGCCCAACTATTAAAGTTAAGCTAGGAGATAAGTTCACCAATCACATACATCTATCTCCATTCACTGACTCAAATAGCCCAATAGATTTAGGCACTAATCTTACTCATTTTCATTAGTTGAACATATCCATTAGTGTTGCCTTGATATTACTTATACAATTTATACCAAATTAGAACCATACCATTTTCAATCACTATTTAGACATTAGAAGTAAAAAGTAGGCAGTAGGTAATCATCTATTCTGCACCATTTTCCACTATGGGTAGATCCATCTCTTAGCCAAGATCACACATCCATTTAATCTACTTCATTAGTAAGGTGCACCCGCCTAGGTCTAGCATAACCTAAAGTGTAGGGAGTCATCAACCCTATAGGTTAACTCTGTTTCGTTAGTTCAAAAATGTTGCAAATCTAAGCATAGAGCCTGGCATCCTCTTAGAATTTGCAACCTACATTTTTGAGACCTAACAATGTCATTGATCTAATATTTATTTGTGGCAAGTATCCCAATAGTCTAAAGATTACAAATTGTTGTCAAGAAAGGACTGTCATAGTTAACTGTGGTACAATGATACAATTTCAACTTGCTTGAGTATTGTATAAATCTCAAGCTATTTAGAATGCATGGGGTATTAGGGTGTGGTATCACTATATAGGTAACCATCAAGTGATTTCTTCAACCCAATCTTGGCCTATATAGTACCCAGTGTGAAGAGAAAGATAGTGTTGTCCAAGAACCTTGTTACAGTCACAAATGAGGGTAGTCTTAGCTATCGTAACCATAGTTGGAATCCCTTGTTGTTACCATAACATACGTGACCTAAAACCATGACTCTACGAGTATGAGTTGTTTGAAAACCAAATTCCACAACCTTTGCCACCATCCTCCCTGCCTGTGTCAAAATGGGAGTTTTGGAATAGGGTATGGACATCCATCAATGCATAAAGTATAGAGGAATTTTGTCAGATGTTGTAGTTGCAACTGCCCTGTTAGACATGTATGCAAAATGTGCAAGCAATGACAAGGCATGTGAACTATTTGACAGAATGCCTCAAAGAAATGTGGTCTCATGGACTGCAATGACTGCAGGATATGCACAAAATGGATTTGTTGAAAAGGTTTCAGAAATTTTAAAGCAAATGCAATTGGCTGGTGTAAAGCCAAATTCCACAACCTTTGCCAACATCCTCCCTACCTGTGTCAAAATGGGAGCTTTGGAATAGGGTATGGACATCCATCAATACATAAAGGATAGAGGAATTTTGTCAGATGTTGTAGTTGCAACTACCTTCTTAGACATGTATGTAAAATGTGGAAGCATAGATAAGGCACGTGAACTGTTTGACAGAATGCCTCAAAGAAATGTGGTCTCATGGACTGCAATGACTACAGGATATGCACAAAATGGATTTGTTGAAAAGGCTTCAGAAAATTTAAAGCAAATGCAATTGGCTGGTGTTAAGCCAAATTCCACAACATTTGCTAACATCCTCCCTACTTGTGTCAAAATGGGAGCTTTGGAATAGGGTATGGACATCCATCAATACATAAAGGATAGAGGAATTTTGTGAGATGTTGTAGTTGCAACTTCCCTATTAGACATGTATGCAAAATGTGGAAGCATAGACAAGGCATGGGAATTGTTTGACATAATGCCTCAAAGAAATTTGGTCTCATGGATTGCAATGACTACAGGATATGCACAAAATGGATTTGTTGAAAATGCTTAAGAAATTTTAAAGCAAATGCAATTCGCTGGTGTAAAGCCAAATTCCACAACCTTTGCCACCATCCTCCCTGCCTATGTCAAAATGGGAGGTTTCGACCAAGCAATTTGTAGCACTTAAGGTTATGTAATAGAATTTATAGTTGATTGTAAAATTTATAACAAATTTTTTTATGATCTTTACTAATGTTTATTAGAATTGTTGCATGTTACATCATTGGAATGATATATTAGCTATAACTTTTTTGAAATTTTATTATGGTATGTGCACTTTGATATGATGTAATATGATTATGGTTTCATTTCATATGTTGTAATATTAGATATATAACAGAAAAATAAATTATTACATGAAATAAATAATAAATTTCATTTTAAATGTTTTTTTTGTAGAACATGGGTCTTCCAAAAGATCAAGATGATCCTCCTGATAGAGATCTAGATTATGTTGGTTCTGGTACAGATCACATGGCAGAGGATGATGATGAGGCAGATATAGAAGACACTGAGGCCGATGATGATGATGATGACGACAATGATGGTGACGATGATGAGGCAGTTGCTCGTAGTAGCCAGTGACATTCATGATCATATAGACTACATCATGAATCATTGTTGATATATCATTATGATGCCTCTTTTCATAGTCGCTAGCTATCATATGTATCATTTTCATGGCTTGCAGTGCCATATTAATGAGTTGTATCATAAATTTATGTATCATTTTGACTTATATCATTTGGACATGTATCATCTTGACTTGTATCATTTTGAGTTACGTAATTTATCATTTTTAATTATATCATTTGTACATGTATCATTTAGACATGTTATTGATCTACTGGCATATTTGACTTTCACTTGTTTTAGTTATATATGATGATGATCTTATCTGTATTGACTTGTCAATTTATAAGTATTGAAAGTGGTCGATGATTTTTGGATGGATATTTATTACATATGATGATTTTAATTTACTGCTCAGGATGGATGTTGTCAAATTCAATTAAATTATAGATATTTGACTCACTTGTTTTAATTATAGATGATGATCATGTTATAATAATTATCTTGTTATTTAATCATATGAGTTAAATAATTAAATTACTTACTTTATAATCATATGAGTTATTTAAGAGGCATGATGTATTTAACTAATTAAATTGAAATAAAACATATTAAATTAATAAATGTAAGCAAAACAATAAGCATTTTTAGAAGCAACAAAAGACACAAAAATGGAAGCAACAAGCGACATTATATCGGAAGCAAAATTGGAAGAAAAATTGGAAGCAAACTTGGACACAACAGTGGAAGCAAAACTAGAAGCAAAATTGGAAGCACAACTAGATGCAAAATTGGAAGCCAAACTGGAAGTAAAATTGAAAGAAAAAATAAAAGCAAAATTGGAAGCAAAATTGGAAGAAAAATTCGAAACAAAACCGAAAGAAAAATGGGAAGCAAAAGTGGACGAAAAACTAGAAGCAAAACTAGAAGCAAAACTAGAAGCAAACTTGGAAGCAAAATTGGAAGCAAAACTAGAAGCAAAACCAGAAGCAAAATTGGAAGCAAAATTGGAAGCAAACCTAGAAGCAAACCTGGAAGCAAAACTGAAAGTAAAACCAAAAGCAAAACTAGAACTGAAACTGGAAGCAAAATTGGAAGCAAAACTAGAACCAAAATTGGAAGCAAAATTGGAAGCAAACCTAGAAGCAAAATTGGAAGCAAAATTGAAAGCAAAATTGGAAACAAACCTAGAAGCAAACTTGGAAGCAAAACCAAAAGCAAAACTAGAAGCAAAAGCAGAAGCCAACCTAGAAGCAAAACTAGAAGCAAAGTTGGAAGCAAAACTGGAAGTAAAACCTGAAGCAAAACTAGAAGCAAACTTGGAAGCAACACAAGAAGCAAAACCAGAAGCAAAATTGGAAGCCAAACTGGAAGCAACAAAATCTGACACTAAATCTGGTCTTAATCATGGCACAAAATTTTGGTACTAAACCTGACGTTACAATTGACGCTAAACCCAATGCTAAACCTAGCGCAATAGTGAGATGCTATTGGGTGTCGAGAGAAGTGTCTAATTCATGGACTCAAATGCACTAAATTCTAGTGCTATTTTAGGCACCAATTGCCTCTTCTGTTGTAGTGAATGGATGATACACACTAACTTCCCAAACATGCCTCTAGATCTGCAGATCATTATTTGACATATCAAGAAGGATCTAAACCACTTCTTTGTCACTCTGTCTCTTTTGAATACTGCAAAACTAGTTCTACTAAGATGGCCATAGTTTCTTCAAATCTTCATGTAGACCTCTCAGATCCTGACTGGAGTTACTTCACACAATCCTCTATACTGCCATATGATCCGCATCCATTTATCTTTATTAATTTTGTCAGTATCCTCAACATTTTAGTATTCTAGTTAGTCAACAAGATAGCATACAGTTGACATCAATGGCAACAAGAATATGTTGACATCAATGACAACACCGATTAGGCACATATTTGCAACAATCTCCCCCTTTGTCATAGATGGCAACATATGATGTGAAAAATTGATTCAACCATCAAGATAAGAGCTTCTCCCCCTTTCTCTTATCACTTCTGCAACCACTATCTTCACTGCTCCCCCTTTCACTAGAAACTAGTTTTTCACATGACTTCCCTCCCCCTTTGACATCAATGGCAAAGGACACATATTTGTAGTCTTTTCTCCTTAGTTTTGTTTCAGATCAAACTCAAAAATTGCATGTAGACTACTCCCCCTGAGTAGTTCTTCCTTAACATCAATCTGGATTACAAGATATGATTGTGAATTCCACCGGACTAATGCACTCTAGTGCATCTTAATTCTGATCAGGAGGGGTAATAACCCCTAACTTCTCTTTGAGATACTCAAAAGTATCCTTGGGAAGAGGCTTAGTGAAAATATCCACAATCGGATCCTTTGAGTACACAAACTCCAACTTGACTTCATTCTAATTTATCTTCTCTCTCAAGAAATGAAACTTGATAGATATATGCTTTGTCTTTGAATGCAACACTAGATTCTTTGAGATACTTATTGCACTAGAATTATCACAAAAGATTGTGACTAGCTCCTCAAATACAACTCTAATGTCCTTCAACATTTGCTTCATACACAGAACCTGAGTACAATTATTTGCTACTGCTATATATTTTGCTTCTATAGTAGATAGAGATATTGTCTCTTGCTTTTTGCTCATCCAAGAGACCAATCTTCTTCCCAAGAAAAAAACACCTCCACTAGTACTTTTTCTATCATCCACATCTCCTGCCCAATCAACATCTATATATGCATGAAGAGTAAAGTCATTGTCTTTTGGATACCACAATCCATAATCAATTGTCCCCTTGAGATATCTAAAAATTCTTTTGACTGCCACAATGTGGGATTCTTTTGGATCAGATTGAAATCTAGCAACAAGTCCAATGGCATTCATGATGTCAGGTCTGGTCTGGGTCAAATAGAGCAATCCTCCAATCATTGATCTATACCTTTTTTGATTTGCTTTGGGTGAATCATCATCTTTACTTAACTTACATCCAGTTACCATAGGTGTACCAATTGGCTTTGAGTCTTCCATTCCAAACTTTTTTAGCAATTCTTTCACATACTTGGATTGAGATATAAAGATACCTTTATTTGATTGAACAATTTGTAGATGTAGGAAGAAATTCATCTTTGCAAACATTGACATCTCAAATTCACTTTTCATCTGGTCAACAAATACTTTGCACATACATTCATTTCCACCAAAAATGATATCATCAACAAAGACCTCAACAATTAGGATGTCCTCATGATTAATCTTGAAGTAAAGACTACTATCAACAGTACCTTTGCTAAAACCTATCTTAAGAAAATATTTATCCAATCTTGCATACTAGGCTCTTGGAGCATGTTTGAGTCCATACAAGGCTTTTCTCAGTCTACAAACCATGTCTCCCTAATTAGACAACTGAAATCCTTCCGGTTGCTCAATATAGACTTCTTCCTCCAAATCTCCATTCAGGAATGCTGATTTGACATCCATCTAATACACTTTAAAATCTTTGAAAGTAGAAAATGCAAGAAATAATCTAACTACCTCTATTTGTAACATCAGAGAAAAAGTTTCTTCAAAATCAATTCCTTCTACTTGAGAATAGCCTTTGCATACCAACCTTGCTTTGTTTCTTACAACTTCACCATCTTCATTTAGTTTATTTCAGAATGCCCATTTGGTTCTGATTACATTTTTGTCCTTAGGTCTAGGAACAAGATCCCAAGTGTGGTTCTTTTCAATTTGCATTAGTTCTTCTTCCATTGCTTTTACCCAATTTTCATCAGTGTAGGCTTCACCAACTGATTTAAGTTCAATCCTTGAAATCAAACAAATCTCTTCTTGATCTTTAGCAACTCTTTTCCTAGTCTGAACACCTTTATTTCTATCCCCTATGATTTGATCTTTAGGATGATTCATTCTTACATACCTGGGGGTTTTAGGAATTGCTTGGGCTTCTATTTCTTAAGCTTGTTCCTCAACATCTGTACTAATTCCTTGAGTCTCTGGAGTTTCCAGATCAAACTACATCTAAGTCAGAGTTTGAACTAACCTTCCTTGACTTTGACTTTCATTTTGATCATCTAAATCATATCCACAGAAGCTGGAATGTCCTTCCTTGCTCTCATCAACTCTAACATTAGCACTTTCAACAATCTTTTTCAATCTCTTGTTAAAGCATTGGTAAGCCTTAATTTGAGTAGAGTATCCCAAAAATATTCCCTCGTCACTTCTTGTATCAAACTTGCCTAAATCCTCATCTCTTTTGATATAGCATTTACTACCAAAAACTCTAAAATATCTCATAGTAGGAGGATGACCAAACCATAGTTCATAAGGGGTTTTACCAAAAATGCCTTTGATCTACACCTGTTAAGAGTGTAGACAACAATACTTACAACTTCTCTCCAATAAACTTGAGGAACATTTATTTCCATCATCATGGCCCTAGAAGCTTCTTGAATGGTCTGGTTCTTTCTTTCCACAACTCCATTTTGTTGGGGAGTCCTAGGAGTAGATAACTGTCTTTTTATGCCATGCTTTTCACAGAAAGCATCAAACTCATGGGAAGTAAATTCTCCACCTCTGTTGGATCTCATACATTTCAATTTTTTACCAATTTCATTTTCCACCATCACTTTGAACACCTTAAATTTGTCAAGAGCTTCTAATTTTTCTTTTAGGAAGGTTACCCACATCATCCTGGAGTAGTCATCAATCAGCAACATGAAACATCTATCTCCTTGTACACTCCTAATTCTAGTAGGACCATAGAGATCAGTATGTACCAGTTTCAATCGTCCATTTGAAACTTGTTCCTTGCTTCTGAATGAAATTTTGCTTTGTTTCCCTAATTGACATTCTCTACACATGCTATTAGGTTTCACAAGTTCTGGAAGATCTCTTATAGCCTGAGTGGTACTTATTTTGACAATGTTATCAAAATTCACATGACACATCCTCCTGTGCCATAACCAACTTTGATCTATCTAAGCAATCAAACAACTTATACCAGAGCTACTTAAATAAAAAATGTTACCTCTAGTTTGAGTGCCAGATGCAATTTTAGTTCTAGAACTCTCCAAGATTCTGCACTTTCCATCCTTGAATCGAAGATTGTAACCTTTATCAACCAACTGTCTAACACTTAGAAGATTATGTTTTAGTCCTTCCACATATAGAACATCATTGGTGCTATTCTTACCATTAAAAGAGATGGATCCTCTGCCACGGATTCTACCAACTGAGTTATCTCCAAATTTCACAAGCCCACCTTCATAATTTTCAAAATTCATAAACTTACTCTTGTCTCCAGTCATATGATGAGAACATCCACTATTAATCACCCATTCATCTTTCTCAATAACTTGAGCATCCAAGGCACTTTCTACATTTTCATAGCTAGTAGATTCAGTAGACACTAGATCTACTTCTTTGATGGCAATGAACACCCAATCATTTTCAAGGGAACCTCCATGATCAAATTCATCATCTGTGACTCCTTCTTCTCTAGTTTCTTGAATAGTAACATTTGTTTTGATTTCTGTATCTGTTAGGGTTTGGTTTTGAAAACCTCTCCAGAAATCTTGAGGCAAAATAAACAATTTTATTACAAGAAAAACATTTGAGTGGCAATTTTCCTTCATACTTATCGGATCCTCTTGGAAATCTTTTGGCAAGAAGAGCTTCAAGATCTATAGGTTTAATTTCAACATCTTCAAGATCCTTCTTTGTCTTCACAAATCTATTTGATCTTGCAGAAGATCTTTCACCTAGATCATATCTTTGTTTTCCATATACACTGGTCTTATATGCAGATTTAGACTTGGGAAGAGAATCACCAAACTCACTTAATTCAAAGGCTGAAATTTTGCCAACCAGATGATCTCTTGTAACATCCGAGACAGTCCTGATCTCCTCTATAGCAGCAACCTTATGTTTGTATGAATCAAGTAAAGATCTGAGCACTTTTGATACAATCTCTAATTCTTCCAAAGTTCCACCAGCACACCTGATACCACACACAAGTTCATTTATCTTTTGCATGCAAATTGTGATGTTTTCATCTTCACTCATCCTCATAATTTCAAATTTTCCTCTCAGACTTTGTAACTTGGCACATTTGACATATTTATCACCTTCATACAGATACTCCAACTTTTTCTAGATTTCATAAGCAATTTTTAGACCAAAGACATTTGTCATTTCTGAATCAGTCAGGGCACTCAACAAGGCTTCTTTAGCTCGAAGGTTATTTTCAGCATCTTTGATTTGATCTAGAGTTGAAGGACCTTTCTCTGAAGGTTTATACTCAACACTGGTTATCACTCAATAGGCATTGCCCATGCATTACAAATGGCACTCCATGTGATTCTTCCAAACAGAATAATTTGTTCCATCAAATCTTAGACTATCCTTCTTGTAGGTCGACATCCTGGATCTCCTTAAGCAGTCAGGCTTTTATAGGAGGATCATTGTTGGAATTAAACCAGACAACTGAGAGGGGGGTGAATCATTTGTCACACAATATAAACTTTTTCAGTTGTTAATCTTCTTTATTATCTTACTACTAGATTAATGATTTAAACATTAAAGCATAGATCAACAACATAAGAGCAAAAACATAATCAACACACTTGACACCAAGATTTTGACGTGGAAACCCAATTAATGGAAAAACCATGGTCGGGGTTAACCCATAAAGATTTGTACCTTGTTAAAAGTACTTTAGAAAAATAGAAGGCACACTACCCAGAGTTCACTATTGAAAACAAAGGCTTACTACCTACATAATTTATTTAGAACAGAATGAATTAACTGAGAAATAGCATCTACTTCATGGTTGGTTTAGTTTCAATGAATGCTCTAAAACTTTTGCTTTGCCCCAAATTCTTCTTTACTTAATTCACACTATATACTGCTCTCGCTCCTTTTCTTCTCTGCTCTACTTTTGATCCTTTATCCAGATTTAATCTATTTTGCTCAAGGATAATTTTCCATGACTCAGCTACACTCCTTTATATGCTTCATCAACCTTGAAATAAACATCAAGTTCGGCACACCAAACATCTTACTTAATACGAATCACTAAGCTATTAGCCAAACATTACTAAGACTTGAATCTTCTTTGAGAAACACACCACACTCCAGAGAATTGCTTCTGGAACATCCGCAATATGCTTGAATCAACTGGTCGGCTAGGACTGGGAAGAATAGCAACACCAAGAAGGAAATCTTCACCAACAAGGTCAAACTTCAATGTGAACCTCCAACATAGCAGTCACACAATCCAGAGACCTCTACAAGCATAATGAATTCAATAAAAACATATGCACTCCTCCAAATCATCAGGATCACTTGCATCTTTATCCAGAATCTCAATAATACTATCTACCATGTCTGTCATTTTAGAAAGATTGCTTGCGGACCTCCAAACCACAGACCACTTGGATGGATGATATACACTAACTTCCCAAACATGCCTCTATATCGACAGATCATTATTTGACATATCTGAAAGGATCTAGACCACTTCTCTATCGCTCTGTCTCTTCTGAATACTGCAAAACCGGTTCTACTTAGATGGCCATAGTTTCTTCAAATCTTCATGTGGACCTCTCAGATCCTGACTGGAGTTACTTGACACAATCCTCTATACTTCTGTATGATCCACATCCATTTATCTTTATTAATTTTCTCAATATCCTCAACATTCCAGTCTTCTAGTCAGGCAACAAGATAGCATACAGTTGAGATCAATGGCAACAAGAATATGTTGACATCAATGACAACACCAATTAGGCACATATTTGCAACACATTATTCTCACTAACATTTGTATTGAAGCAAGAAATAAACAAATTTTGTTTATCTTCAATAGTATTGTGAGAATTTCTCTTTTCTACTTCACCTTGTTTACTCCAACATTATGATGCATAGTGTCCAAAGTTGTTGCAATGAAAGCATTAGACATTCCTTTTATCTCCCCCATTATTTCTACCTCTTTCTCTTCCTATTCCTCTGAAGTTTCTACTTCTTCCTCTTAAACTATTACCTCTTCCTCTAGAATTGCTAGATTCACCTTTGTATTTATTTTTATTTTGATTCCTGAAAAATATGTTTATTTTTCCTCTTATGCTTTATTTAGAGGAAAATTCTTGTTCTAATATTTCTTCAATAATTTTCATCCTTTCTTCAACAGTTAACAATATTCTACTTAGTACATCTATGTGCATAGTTGTGAGATCTTTAGAAATCTCAACTGTAGAAACCATACCATCAAATTTTGGAATCAAACTCCTTAAAATTTTCTTAATGACGTGCTTGTCATCCACATTTTCCCCTAAAACTTTCGTTTGAATAAGTAGGCCTTCTACCTTTGTTAGAAAATCATTAACAGTTTCACTAGTGGCTATTTTTACATTTTCAAAAAAATTCCTCACTGTCTACAATTTTATAGTTTATGCACCTTGATAGGCATTATTGAGCATTTTCCATGCTTGCTTAGAATTACTAACACCACTTATCCTAGAAAAATTTTTCTGATTAATTACACCTTGAATCAGAACCAAAGATTCATTATCTTCCTTTACATTTGCTTTGTATTCCTTTTTTTGTTGATCACTTAATACATTAAATTCATTTGTATCTAGTTCTACATACCCTACTTGTACAATTTTTCACAAATATTTGGATTTGAGTAGGATTTGCATCCTAGTGCACCAAAATGTAAAGTTGTCCCCTTCAAACACCAGAATTAGCATGTTAGACATTACATTTCCTGCCATATTTTCCATAAGAGATATGTGCACAATAACTCAAAGGTTCAACCCAAAATCCTGGAGAGATCTCTGCAAATGGATACTCCCCCCATCCCTTCAAATAGGACCCACATATAAAAAAGATCTTTGTATTATTTTGTCTTGGTGAATAAGTGACAGCTTCAGCCAATAATGTACTTAATTACAAATAATTCCCTTATCACTTTTATAAGAAAGACTTTATTTTAAGAGGTTCAAAGTTAAAAACCCCTCTAAATCAAATTACATTCTCATAATACACATTTTTCCTTATAACCTTATAATCAAAAATTAAAAAGGCAACATAAATATTTAAAACCTTTTTCTAAACTTCAAAAGGGAATAAAAAACATTAAAAGAGGGAATACAAAGCATTATAAGTAGATCTTCCATGGGGAAGAAAACTTAAAATATTTTAAATATTTTAAACTTAAAAGATGTAAAGAAAGGAGGGGAGCAATTAAATTAGGGAAATCAATTTTTTTAAACTCCTTCAAAAAGCATTCACGCTTCCTCTTTCCACAACTTGCATGCTTCCTTCCTTGGTCTGCACGCCTCCTTTAAACACATCTTCACATGGAAATATTTTTGGAAACCTTCACATATATTCCTTGCTCGCTACAGATGTTGATGACAGATCCCACATGCAACTCCTCATTGTCTTTCAGGGTCCAGTAATGTGAAACAAAAAAATACCAGTCATGCAGTCTGCAACTACTCTGCTATTTCAATGCAGATTTAGAAACTGGATCTAATACCCGATGAAGGCAAATAAAAATACAAAACAAGAAATTACACAAAAGCCCCAAATTGCTTTAATAGAATAAGAGGCAAGGCAACTATATATAGAGTTTTCAAGATACAGGTGAAATTATGGCACACAACCATATTCACCAATAACCCAACTACAATAGTTAATGCATACATGAAAGTTAAGATATATAAGAATAATATTTAATAATCCCAATGGGCATTACTACAGTTAGTCAAGAAAGACTACTACATATTGAAGCAAATACTGTCAAAATTTAGACAATTCCAATTTGTGTTCTAAATGGTGCTCATTGACAACAATAAATTAGGTTTAGGAGTTGTAAGGTCAATAGTGGGTAAAAGGTAGTGCAATACAATGTTGTCTTTTGGGGATCAATTGTTTATTATTTGCTTTCTTCTTCACAACCAAATATTGCCCATTCACCAAAATCCAACAAAACTTTTGTCCCTTTTCTTTCATATTTTGGAAAGGCCTAGTCATGGTTAGGTATGCCTTTGGTAATGGGTAAGTGGTGGTTTGAAGCATTGTTTTGATTTTTCCATTAGTGTTTGTAAAATTATAAAACATTGTATCAGCTTGTCAACTTTGTTTGTTGATTTTATATGTGAAAATAGGGAATTATTGCCATGATTTCAATTAATCACATTGGAAAGTCTTCATGGATCATGCCATTATGATTTCTATTTGCTTCATTATCTTATATGCCTTTGATGGTTTCCCACTTTCCCTTGTGTGTTTGTGGCTTATTTATACATTTAGAAATAGATTGCATCATTGCATTACTTGCAATATATATATTTGACACAAGGAATTTGATTATCATAACAAGTATTTTGAGGCATTCTTTCAAACATGTAGCATGTTTGGTGAAAAATTAATATACCATAACATAAACACAATAACCTTGGGTTCAAATGATCCTTTAAGATTAGTTGATAGTAAGGTTAGATTCATTGTCTACTTAAAATCCCCATTTGAATCAATATCTTTTCAGAAAAAATTGTCAAGTATAGAATATATTAGGGTTGGATTTTTCCTATTTGGGGATGATTTGTTAGTCTAAGTACATGATACTTTTACAATTAAAATCATCAATCAAATGAATGATTTTTTAAACAAAATCTATGGATTAGACTACAATATTATTCAAATTTATGCATTTTTAAAGCAATCTATGCATCTTTTGAAGTGGCTTAACTTGGTTCTTTCCAATTTCTACTTTACAATTGGCAATTGCATTTGTTTGAAATTTTGTAAAGGATTCTCAACAAATCCATTTTCTCCATATCTCTCAATCATTGCACCTAATGAGAACATATCTCTTTTAGGAATTCTATGAAATAGGTAATGTTCCTTCTCTAATATTATTTAGAATTTAGAGATCTACAATAAGTTTTTAAAGAATCATTGGATTTAAAAAGGTTTCAATTTTCTAGTTTTGGAAATGTCAACGTGGATACTGCTTAAATTTATTTTTTAAAATGTTCTCGCCTTTGTTTTCTATTAATATGCTACCATTTTATTATCATGTTACATATATTTGACTTATAGTGAATGGTGGTTTGCTTCTAGCCATGGTATATGGCAACCTTACTAGTGGTTTTGACAATTTAAAAGTGGGTCATCAAGGCCATAACCACTAAGACTTTCCGCTAGATCAAAGTGGGACAGACTAAAATTTATAATCTGTACTTGTACAAATTTTTAGCAAATAATAAGGGATGAAATGTAGTTTGTGCTTTAAAAGTGGAAAATACTTGAAATCCAACTTATTGAAGTGTTGATTGATTATGAGGCTTTCAAATTTCTTTGGGCAACCTGTGATGGTTGAAATTTTAAATTTTTTTGTACCAAATAGAAATGTGGGGTTCACAATCCTATTCTTTCATAGAAAATATAGGATAATAAACAATATGTTTGAAATTGAGAAATCACCATAAAAGAATCTCCATGTTCCTCATTTTTTGGAACCAAAACAAACCCATCAACAAATTTTGACAAGAAAGATTGTTAACAAAAATCTCGTAAAATTCATGATGAAAGTTCGGATTGAATAAATGGACATTGTTTTGTCTACTGACCAAACATGTCCTCGTCATCCATAGTCCATAGACCATCTAAATGTAAAGCTTTAACTTTTTCTAGATTAAAACTTCAATTTAGCTCTGCTCTTTAAAAAAGTCAAATCTTTAAATCATCCAAGGATCTTATGAAACTAAAAAATCAAATCACTAGAAAAAAGTGTGGCACCAAGCACCATTCAAGAATTTAACTTGAAAGAAAAAGCATATTTCACAACATACAAAACCCTAAAATTTGCTAGCATACAACTTAAATGTAGCTCTCAGATTGTAAAAACCAAAAGAAATAACACCACAAAATTAAATTCACCGACAAGTACTTTTGCCTCAAATCCAATACATCTATAGGCAACTAAAACCAAAGCCAACTCCATGTTCTCTATGAGGTGTGTGCCAATGTCTAAACTAACATTCTAGCCAAGTGAGATGAGCTTAATTGGTAAATTATTAGGGGCTTTCATAATTAAGATAGAACAATTTTGTTCTACTTTGTATCTATATCCAACAATTATACAGTTTCATTGATTAAAGTGGCCATTGGTTGTCTTTGCTTGGTAATATTTGAATAGGGAAGTTGCACTTGAATTGCATAGAAGTAGTGTTTAGTGATTTAATCATTCAATAGAATAGTCTAAGTTATCTTTTTTTGCATGTCAATTACAATTCTAAATTCATTTATATGTTCATGGTAGTAACTTTGTGGTCATTTTCGTGCTTCCTCTTTCTCTTCTTCATCATACTTATGCATTTGTAACTGACACTTATAACAGATGATATGATGGTTGACCCTCTTTACAATGATGCTTTTCTATGGAGCTTTGTCAATCTGTTAAATAGGAAAAAGATGAATGATGCAAGCTAGTTTGTGTACACTAGATCAAACCCTCTTCCACAATAACATTCAAGGCTAAAATCGAGCCAAGTCACTACCAAATGGAGGAGGAATTAGCTACTGATTTGTGCTCTTGTTTGTTATGGTAAGATGTGATTTATTAAAGCTTGTTATCAAACCCTAGGTCAAGTATGAGTAAAACCCTAGTTATAAGATAATCAACTTGTAACATACAAATGACAACAGAAACCAAAAATCTGAAAGCACAAAGATGATCAGGGAGATACCAGAACCTATTCCATGAAAGCTAAAAAGTTAGAGGACTCTGGGGCAGGCACCCAAGTTCAAAAATTTAGGATCTTCAGAAACTGAGAACTGGAGAAATGTCACAGAGAGTGTCCAGATGCTAGTTTCAGTGTTTATTTCAATAGAAGGATGCCAGGGCAGGCACCCAAGTCTTCCATAGAGGAATTTCTACAAATTGCTTTTGGATCCTGAAACCCTTTCCCTTACATAACCTTCCTGTACCTTCACTTCTTCGGTCTTTGCACCTGTAACCTATACACAAGAAGAAAAGGGGTTTGGGGGTTGTGGTGTTTAGGAATTTGCCTTAGTCAAATCCTAGGATAGCATTCAAGCTTCTCAACACCGTTGTTAGAGAGAGCGTGTCCTTGTAGGACAAAGGCTAAAGATAATCCAAATGATGAAATGATTCAAACAACAATGATGTCACTGCAAAGGTAAAGTCCTTAAGAGAATGCATATCTTTCAACTCATAAGGAGATGGATGATGATTCCAAATCTGCAACAAACACACAATACAAACACAAATCTGCAACAAGAACACAATGAATGCCTTGAATGCTCTTTGCTCCAATATCATAAGTTTGTTATCATCAACCTTACTTAAAATGAATTCAAAAACACATTTATATATGATTTCCTGCTAACATTCATGAATTTAATTGAAAGAGTCAAAAAGGAGAGACCCATTTAAAGGTCTTATGCCGACATACCTTGAAATTAGCTCCGACCAATCAGTGGGGACTTGGGAGTGGGAACCCAAGTCCCAAGGAGCCTTTTTGGTTTGGTGTAAGGCATAACATGGGCCCCTAGTTTCTATTTGACATGGGTTTCAAGGGAATTTGCATTGGGATGAATATTTTGCATGTAGAGTGTTAACATGGGGACCTAGAGGCTAAACTAAGAGGTAAAGAGGCATGTGTCCACTTTTTACTCCATAACATTTAGCCCCCATTTTAATGTGTGTGTGATCTTATGATTTAGCACATGCATTAAAGTACGGTTGAAGCATATCAAAAACACGTCAAGCACATCAAACACTAGAATGGAGACACACCCTAAGTTTGAAGGACTATTTCTAGCCCTGAAGCTTAAGCAAACATAAGAAAACACTCGACAGTCACATAAGATACAGTGAATACAGTAAGGAAACAACAATACATGGAGAAGACATGAGTATAGTCATGCAAGTCATAGAGAAGACATGAAGAGAAGACATGATTAAGTCATTATGCATATATGTATAATTCTAACTAAGAAAAACACATCGCGTGGGGGGAGCTCATTGCTACATGTCTTTAGACCACGTAAAAACATGCAAAAAACACATAGCGTGGGGGGAGCTCATCGCTACATGTCTTTAGACCATGTCAAAAATGCACAAAACATGCAAAGAAGAAACATAAAACACATAGAAGATACATGGAATACATGAGCGTCGTATAGTATGTCATTAACACACTATACATCTTATACATGGCAAACACGAGTGATAGGAAGGAGCTCATCACTACAATTCACTATCTAAAACACACCAAACACACTTGACGGTTGAGCTACACCACCACAACCACCAAAGACATGCTTAAGGGTGAATAACTCAAGATCCAACCCTGCCTCATGATGAGGACTTTGTTAAAAGAATGTACAACTAGCTCAAGAGTTACACCATCCTGCCTTCTATAGAAGGGCTTTTAAAATACAACCCCACCCACATTCGTAGACACCTTACAGTGAAAAGGAAACATGTGCTCAAAGCATACAACCCCACCCACATCAAAGAGATGCCTTACAGTGAAAAGGAGGTATATGAAATAGATCAAACTACACAACCCCACTTACATCACGAAGATGCCTTATGGTGAAAAGGAAGTGTATGCAAACATGCTTTATCAATGTCTAAAATATCCAAGCAGTTACCATGATATATGTCCCCATTTTAAAGTGGTTGATCTTGTTTGCTGGTATCAATCACATTTAAGGTAAAGTGAAAAAATGCAATGGAACAAGAGATTTCACAAATCCCATGGCCCAATGTGGCATGTACTTGTAATTGTCGAATGTTCCCACAAACATATTGATATAATTTGTTAACATAGTCAACAACATATAAGCTTTGGTTAGAAAATCTATTCTAAGATAACAACCAAATCAATTCATGAAAGTTTAACACATCACATCATAGACCAAGGCTACACTTGTAGGTTCAAAACTGAGTATAGCTATGAGGTTATACTTTAGGTATCTTAGAACTGAGTGTAGCTATAAGGTGAGATACAAAACAATCTAAAGTGCATAAAAGTAGATTTAGAGTATTGCAAAGGTTTTTTATGACAAATTTCACAATACGAATCACAACACAAAGTGATTCTACTAGTCAAGTGTCAATAATATATATCAACCCCATCTTCATATATGGAATAGGTCCATTTTTGCTTTCTTTTTGAAGGGACACATGGTCCTTATCAGTATTTATTTGTTTTCGTCATCTGCTGACTAGTAGAGCCACTAAATAAATGAAACACTAAAATGAGAGAGGAGGCAAAATTGACTTGGGTTTACAATGTGGGAAGATGCCCCCAAGAAATCTTCCACAACATCATGCCCCTAAGGCACAACATACAACAATTACAATAAGAGAGGATAATAGAAGAATAGAGAGACAAATAGAAGAATGGTCACAACAGAGGTAGCCTCCTTATATCCTCAACCTTACAAGAGTATCAAGGGTCATTTAAAGAGACCTAAACAACATTTAACACAATACAGGGGAATACAACATAAGACATAAGAGCAAGCCACCCATGAGAGCAACTCAAAGAGGTACTACATCAAAGATGGCTAAAAAGGGGAGAGATATTTACCTATTATATTTGATCTTGACCTGTATATTTACTATTAAGGGTTTGTCCTTTGTTCTTCCTTCCCTTTGAATCATGTCCGCATTTTCCTGTATTTGTGAAGAGGAAACCATAGGAGTTGGTAATGGAAAGTTGCTCTCTTGAAGATTTTCTCTTGCTATATGCAAGGATGGGGGAGGAGGAGCCTTAAAATTTCTCATTTAAGTTGGTTGAGGTGGTGTTGGAGGACCTTGAACCTTAGGAACAATATTTTCATTTTGAGTATGTTCAACATCCATCCCCAAAGCATTTACTCTAGGATAATTATTCTTGTTTTCCGCATCATTAGAGATATCCAAGGTTCTTAAATGATCAAGAAATGGTAAACAATCTATATCTCCATTTAAGATGTTATTGAGAAGAGTTTTAAGATTACTAGATGAATCTTCATTATCAATGATTGAGGAAGTTGTTCAAAAGAATACTCTTCATCCTCCAATGCTTCTTCTTAGGCAGGGAGAGCATTGGAATGAAGAGATGGTGGGGTAGTGTTGATAGAATTCTTAGTGTTGTTTATAGATGTTGGGCATGCAATAAAAGGAGGACCATTCTTGATCTCCACATCCTTGGAGGTATCCAAGGTATGTAAAAGTTTAAGCAATGGTAAGCAATCCATAGTATGAGTCTCATTTAGGAGACTGTTGAGAACCAATTTAAGAGTATTATGTGAACATTTATTATTAACCGATGGAGGAATCTATTCAAGAGGAGACTCTTCATCCTCTAATGCTTCATCTTGGCTAGGGAGAGCATTATAATGAAGAGATGATAGGGTGGTGGTATGGAATGTACCAATGCTTTCTTCTTTCTCTAAAATCTCCTCACAAGTGGGGACCATTTTGGGAGAGGAATCCAAATCATTGGATGAGGCACATAAGGCTATGTCAGCCTCATATGTCTTGGAAATGATGTCCATGATATCATCATGAAATGTAGTAGAAGTCATAGGAGGATCACTTTTTTTCATTATTATCTATGAATCTAGTGAGATCTTCTAATATCGAAGGATATATTCCCATGAGGGTTACAAAGCTGTCAAAATCAGATATATAATAAAGAATTTCATATGTAGAACACATAGAAATATCAATGTCATATATGTGTGCTATTTGAATTAATACATGAGAATGCCTATTGGTAAATTTAAAGAATTTTTCAAAGTCTATAATGTATGAAAACAAAGCTTCCAAAGATGTATAACAAAAAACATCCATAATAAGAGATTTGCACACCGAGTCACTAATTTGAAGAAATCAAGTTTTTGAAAATCAAAACACACTAATTTCACTACAAACAAAGTGGGTATGATGTGAAGAGTGCTGTACAATAAGGTAATGTGAATTATATTAGGATTTTGCCCAAAGAAGTGTGAGGAGAGTGTTAAAGCCCTCAATGTTGAAATACACAATGTGTAATTACAAACATTGAAAGTTTCAAAGAAAGAATGTCAAATGATGTAACACTACAATTTAAAATCAGATTTGAATGAATGTTTATAAGAGTAGAAAAATCTGCAAACCCTAGCTTTGCAAATAACTAGGTTATAGGAAAAGATGCAAATTTCCAACAAAATCCTAGAAAATGAGATTTTCAAATGCAAGATGTGATAACATGAAATGATTAATTGCTGTAATATAGATCAAATCTGATGTGAAAATCAGAAAATCAAATGTTTCCAATGATATGTAATGAAAATAATGCAAAACTATGCCTTTATGCAAGCCTAGAATGCTTATTTTTTCACTTTTTTCAAATGTATGCAAGATTTTCCAATGAAGAATGATAAGTATGATATGAATTAATGCAAGATCTGAATTCAACACTCAACAAGATGCAAATTTTTGATGCTATGGGTTCACCAAAATGTTAAATAGGAAAAAGGTGAATGACGCAAGATAGTTTGTGTACACTAGATCAAACCCTCTTCACAATAACATTCAAGGACAAAACTGAGCCAAGTCACTACCAAATGGAGGAGGATTTAGCTATTGATTTTGTGCTCTTATTTTCTATGGAAAGATGTGATTTAGCCAAGACTTTTATCAAACCCTAGGTTAAGTATGAGTAAAGCCCTAGTTATGAGATAATCAGCTTGTAACATACAAACGACAACAAAAAACTAGAATCTGAAAGCACAAAGATGATCAGGGAGATACCAGAACCTGGTCCATGGAAGCTAAAAAGTCAGTGGACTCTGGGACAGGCATCCAAGTCCAAAAAGTCAGGATCTTTGGAAAGTCAAAACTAGAGAAATGTCACAGAGAGTGTCTAGATGCTAGTTTCAGTGTTTATTTCAATAGGAGGATGCTAGGGCAGGTGCCCAAGTCTTTTGTAGAGGAATTTCCATAAACTTATTTTGGATCTTGAAACCCTTTCCCTTACACAACTTTCTTGTACCTTTGCTTCTTTAGTCTTTGCAACTGTAACCTGTACACAAGAAGAAAAGGGGTTTGGGGGTTGTGGTGTTTAGGGATTTGCCTTCATCAAATCTTGGGATAGCATTCAAGCTTCCCAACATCATTTCTAGAAAGAGTGTGTCCTTGCATGATAGAGGCTAAAGATAATCCAAATGATTAAATGATTCAAACAACAATGATGTCCCCTTGGAGGTCAATTCCTTAGGAGAATGAAGATCCTTCAACTCATAAGGAGATGGATGATGATTCCAAATCTGCAACAAACACATAATACAAAAACAAATCTGCAACAATAACACAATGAATGCCTTGAATGCTCTTTTGTCCAAGATCATAAGTTTGCTATAATCAACCTTACTTAAAATGAATTCAAAAACACACTAACATATGCTTTCCCACTAACATTCATGAATTTAATTGAAAGAGCTGACAAGGAGAGACCCATTTAAAGGTCCTATGCCGACATACCTTGAAATTAGCCCCGACCAATTAGGGAGGACTTGGGCATGGGTTACCATGTCCCAAGGATCCTTTTTTGTCTAGGGTAAGGCATAACATGCCCCTCTAGTTCTCATTTGATGTGGGTTTCAGGGGATTTTGCATCGAGATGAATAATTTACATGGAAAGTGTTAACACAGGGACCTAGAAGCTAAACTAGGAGGTAAAAAGGCATGTGTCCACTTTTTACTCCATAACACATTCTAATAATGGACCTACTCATATTCCTTATAGTTCTCTATTTCATTCATAATACTAGTCATTTTGTCATATTCACCATCGACATCTTACTCATCTTGTGGTACTACTCCACATTTCATTGACTACACATTACATATCATTTCTCCTCCCTTTCTTCTTCCATCACTCTTAAGATTGAGAAGAGATCATTGTAGTAGTCAAGGAAGAATTGAGAAACAATTTGTAGTTTGGCATAATCAATGATATGAATACATTGCAAGCAAAGAGTAAGTTTTGATTCTAGCAAGGTATGACAATCACGTGACATTGTCTTAATGATGAGAGTACTCATGTTAATAATCAATCTTTTATAATAAGCTAATTTTTCTCAACAAAAGTGCTAAGCATGTTTATCTGTTGCTGCAAATCTTTTGCGGGATATCAAATTAATGAATGAGTTTATTATGCAATAGTAGTTGCATAGATCCATTACAACTAACAATGATCAAAAAATTGGATTATAACATGATAGACAAATTGTTAGAGCAACAAAAGTATCAAGACTATGGAAAAAATAATCTAGTAGCTCTAGATTGGAGCACGAGTCCTAGGAACTTGAAAATTCAAGAAAGGAAGGAAGATATATAGGTGTTAGAAAAGATGCAAATAGGCACTATGGTGTAGAAATTTATGGCTGCAACTATAACCAATGTCAATGGATAGGGACCTTTGATACAACATAAGAGGTTTCTTATGCTTATGACAAGGCAGCTATATCCATGAAAGACATCAAAGCCATGACCAATTTCTTGTACAACAATTTAGAGGCATTCAAGTTCCTTTCCAACCAACCTATTGTTATGCTATCCACTTTTCATTCTACCTCCACATCAAAACCTATTAATGTTCAACCCTCCAATACCTTTCAATCAAATTCAAAGCCTCAAGGAAAAACAAAGATCTATACCTCAATGCTATCAAATCCAAACATTCCATTAATGTAGGTAGATATAGAGGTGTTAGACAATGCCCATAGGGTTGTTATGGTGTAGAAATGCTAGACCCAAACTCCAAGCAATGTCAATGGCTTGGAATGTTTGATACAATAGAAGAGGTTGCTTATGCTTATTGTATTGCATCCATCTTGATGAGAGGCATCAGAGCAATTACAAATTTCATTCATATTAGTTCAGATCCATTTAAGTTCATTTTCAATGAATGATTCTTCCTTTCCCTTCTTTTGTGCATTCCTCCAAATTGAATGTATATTATATTCACCCTATCAACATGTTGCAAGGTACTTTCTTTGATTATACATGTGTGAATTTGAACATGAAACTTTTTGTAGTAGAAGCTGAATGTACAAGTTTGGTGACTTGGTCACAAACAATTCCATGTAGTATTCAACAAGAATGATAGATAATAATCATCAATTTCTTGTAGGTTCTTCAAGCAATTTGGAACTATTCATCTCTCTTCCTAGAGCTACTACCAACCCCTGTTGGAAATATCAATGTTAGAGACATTGTTGGTATGTTAATGAGTATAATATTCAAGAAGTGTTGTCATTGATGGCAAGAAAGTTCAAAGATTAAAATTGAGTTGTGAGGTTATAGTAATGTCCCTCAAAGGAGGTTCATATCCTCAAAAGTTATCTATACAAAAAATTTTGATCTGGAAGAAGATTTGGTGAAAATTGGGTAAAGGTCAAAATGTTATAGTTAGTATATAGAGCTACAACTATTTTTCTCCGCAAATTTCTGATATAACATATTTCCTTTTATGGTTCTAAAGTATTGTTGGCATATGTTTAGAGAGCCTAAATCCAAAGTTTCATAGTTTGAAGTCTTTCGAAGTGATATATAAGTTTGTCAAAAGTATCGCTACGTGGATAAACAGTGTTAGTCTATGACAGAGACCAAGTTTTAGTACTCCGCATTTCACCGCATGGAAACATTTTGTTGTGTAGATCTGGGGATATGTTTTGAGATGTCTAAAGATTATTTGTTCCAGGTTTGAGGTGTTGCAAGTATGTGCTAATCGGTGTTGTCATTGATGTCAACATGTTTGTGTTGTCATTGATGTCAACATGTTTGTGTTGTCATTGGTGTCAACTATGTCTTCTAATGAAGTTAGTATTGTTTAGTGTTGTTTGATTTAGTTGCTTTGCTAAAAGGTGGTTTGGATGCTTTGTATAGATGCTAAAGGTGTTGTATGTAGTTGGGTTTCCAAGTGCTTTTGAGAAAATTTGAATAATATTGAAAACAATGTGTTGAAGGAGTCTTCTGGCTTATAGTATACTACTCGAGTTTTTGCTCTGTATTTCTTCTGTGTCAGAGATCCAAGTGTACAGTTTGGATATGTTGTTGAGAAGTGGTGTAAGATGCTAAATTCAGATTTTGGTGCTCCAGATTGCTGTGCAGTGAAAGTTATGCTCACCAGTTTGAGAACATGATTTGACAGTGTTTCTAATTTGTGGAGAGGTGTCTAGGAGAAAGTATTTTCCTCTACATTTCTATGCAAAGTGGTTTTAGGTGTTACAGTTCTAGATTTAAGTCTATAAGGTCCTTATCTACCTTCTATTCAAAAGGTTTGTTGTATGATGCTCCAAAAATCAAGTTCTTGTGTAGCAAAGTTTGACGGTGTTGATTATGAGTAGACAGTGAGCCTTCTTCAGGTGAAAGTTATTGTGGATGAACTTATTGATTTCTAGGTGACCTCAAGTATTCGTGGCTATTTCTAGAATGTACTAAAACTTTGTGCATGGTCTGCAAGTTATGGTTGTGATCATGAAAGCATGTGATGAAGAATCCCCTATGTTTACACCATTTGGCCGACCTAGAAGTTTGCATTGATTGTGGTGTTGATTTGATGATTATGTGAGTGTTGTGTAGAATGCTTGGATAGATTTAGGTTTGAGATAAGGCTTAGAGTGGTTCTTCTTCATTTCCTTGTTTTGTGGAATGTTTAGGTCCAGACCTAATTCAAATTTTGTGTGTTTACCGACCTTGGAGATTGTTTCAAGGTTGATGGTAATATAAATTATTATGTCAGAAAAAGTACCCTTGGGGGCTTTTCCTCTTAAGGATTACCTCTCAAGTCCTTTAGAGTACATTTAGAGCATCTTGCATGATTTTGATGACTCCCGATGAGAAAACCTTGAGGTTTCATGGCCAATGGGACTTAGGGGGTACATTTATGATAATCCCTTCCTAAAATGGGGGGAGGACTTGGGCACCTGTGCCCTAGTCTTGCCCTATTTTAGGTTAGGAATTATTTTTGGGTGTCGGTTTATGACTATTGTTTAGGTCCTATGCCAACATCCTAAGTTTGAATTATGAAATTCTTAGTGGGAATGTTTGTAGTTGCATATATAAGCATGATTAGTGATTCATTTGTAAACTAGATGACACTTTTGATTCATGAGCTTATCTGAAAGTGAGTCAAGGCATTCATTGTGTTGTTATTGTGCTTGTTTGTTGTAGATTTGGCTTCCATCTCCTCATGGCATGAAGAGCATCTTCCTTCCATGATATCTTCACTACAAGGTGATATCAATTGTGTTTTTTATCATTTATCATTTGAATTTTTCCTCTATCCCATAGGGATATGCACTCTTTATCTGACAACGGTGTTCAGAAGACTTGAATGTCTCTCTAGGGCTTGACTGAGGGAAGCCTCTAAACACCACAACCCCCAACCCATTTTTCTGTGATTGGAGGTTATAGGTTACGAAAGCAAAAGAAATGGAGTTGCAAGAGAGAAGTGTAGACTATCAGAATTGTAGATCAAAGAAGAAAATAGGGACCTGGACTCAGGTGCCCACTCATTAGTTTTCTAGATCCCGCAACTGTAAAATCTCTAGAACAATAGGAAAAGGTTGCAGACAACATTCCCAAATCCTGACAAAAACTGAGGCACGTGACTAGGGTGCCCGCTCATTAGTCCTTGACTTTTCCACACACCAAACTTTGAAATCTGGTATGTATTTGATTGTCATTTGATATCTCTGTGTGCAATCATTTTTCCGTGATTTGTCTGTTTGTTTACTATTTCATGAAATTAGGGTTTTGAGCATAATTGAGCTTAATTGAACAAAAAATTCACACAATTCCAATCTTCCCCTATGTTCCAAGTGAGAGGAGATTTGTAGTAGATTTCTCTACTCGGTTAAATGTCCTTGAATGTTTATTGGTGAAAGGAGGATCAACACGAACCATTAAAATCAATCCTCTTCATTTTCTACCCAAACATTTTGGTGAACTTGTGTTTTTGGACATTTTTGCACCTTTCTAAGTGTTGTATTTAAGATTTACATTCATTTTAGTCATTGATTTCATTGTTCATCTTATTGTATTTGAAAAATCACAAAAAAAATTGAAAATTTTGAAAAAATTTGAAATTTTTTTGGCATTTTAAAATAATTTGGATTGTTGGCATTTAATTTTAATAAATTTCTGTCATTATCATTAGATCTTATTTAAAATATAGAAATTTTTCATTCACCATTCATTTACATTGCATTTTCATGCTTAGATTGATAAAAATTGCTTGAAATTGTGCATTTTTCCATATAACCTAGTTTTGCATTAGCTAGGGTTTGTAGTCAAAATCTTGTTTCAGATTTTACTACCCTTTTAAAACACTCATTAGGACTTATTTATAACTGTAGTGTTTCATCATAGTGGTTTTCTTGTAAAATTTAATGTCTAGGGTTTGAAAACCTTGCATTTTCACTAGATTTTGACCTTATCGTCTCTCTAGATTTGCATCATAGGAATTTTGTGAAGGATTTTTCTGAATTAATTGGTTTTTATTAGGGTTATAATCTTCTGGACCTCCTAAAATTATTTACAACACCATTTTTATGGGGTCTTTGCATTGAAAATTTGTGAAAATTTGCATATTTTAGTGTATTTTCACTAGGTTTTGACTTGTCATCACTCTAGGTTTGCATCAATAGTGTGTTGTGAAGGATATTTTTGCTTTAGTGGACTGATATTAGGCATATTATTTTCTTCCACTCTTGAAAATTTTCACAACACCTTTTCTCCTAGTGATTTGCATTGAAAAAAGTTGAAAAATCAAGCATTTTTTATCTTAAACATATCTTGCTCCTTGGGTTTGTTCTATTAGTTTGTGCATTGAGAGTTGCATGATTTTGTATGAATATTATAACCCACTTCCCTAATAGAATCATCCCTTTAAGAATAAGTAGAAGACTCATGGGATCTAATGCTTTTGAAGAAAACAATATTCCTACTTCTGAAAATCCATTGAATACCTTCTTTATAAAAGGAGAGACACAAATTTTGCAAGATACTATACCTCATACAACCACTATGGAAGATCAAGTATGTCATGATGTTAAGGACACTATTGAGGTGGTCACACATGTACCTAATGAGAAAATAAACAAACAAGTGATAAAGACTTAGCTGATTTTCAAGAATTTATTGGAAATGAAAGGATAGCAAAAGAAGTTGTCTCTGTGATCCACCACATAAGAGAATTGATAAAATAAGGACACGATGGTATTAATTTTATTCTAGGTTTAATGCATATTGTACACAATAATGTCATTATAGCAACTAAATGTCGTCACCATCTCATATGCAAGTATTGGCACCTATACCGACCACTGGAATGTTTACATTTACATCGACAATTTTAACTAATGCAAATGCTTGTAGTAATGCTACCACTGGTATTGGAGTATCTAATGGAACTAGTTCACAAAATTACAAATCTATGGGATTTAACTATCATAACTTGGTTTCTAAGGGGACCTCTTCTATGAATAATCATTCTCAACCACGTCTCCATCCCACCTATTCTCAACCACCTCTTACATATAACTATTTGGAGCCACCGTCCACCTATCACTATGTTCGACCACCACTGAATTATTCATAGCCTCCGCTTATCACTACTCAGGTTCAATCACCTCCTCACTTTGGTTCTAATTCCTCGCAGTAAACCACATCTCCCAATGATGCCATCTTAAACCAACTTTTGCAAGGCATGACTTCTTTACAACAAAAGGTGACAAACTTGACAAATTCTTCACAACCTAATATACCAACTTATCATGCCTATAATCCCTTATCTTATGCAATCTTGAGAACTCCTATGCCTAAGAGGTTTGAGACCCCTCGCTTCGAGAAATATGGTGGAAAAGGTGATCCTAATACTCATGTGGCACCATTCACAGCTATGTGTAGTGATTTCTATTTTGAAGAGGATTTGTTAGCAAAACTATCCTCGCGATCTCTCAAAGATACTTCTTTAGAATCATTTTTCTCTTTATCTCCAAATTCAATACACTCTTTTTCACAATTAGTTGATCAATTTTTACAACATTTTTCAAGCAAACATTGGACCTCAAGTCTTCTTGATTGATTTAGTTTATTGCAACCAAGGTCTGAAAGAGAAGTTAACTCAGTTTATTAATTAGTATCAAGCCCTCTATGAACAAATTCAATATCAGATGAAGGATGAGGATGTTCAAAAGGTGTTTATTACAAATCTACAACCTAACAACTGTGATAAGATTCCCTTGATGAAATATAACTCCTTTGAACATTTATGTACTGTTCTTCGTGATTATCAACTTCCATCTAGTTAGTATGAAAACCAAAACTCATTGGCTCAAGTTGGTCAATCCATGGGTGGACAATCAAAAAACAACTTTAAGAGAAATAATAAGAGTTTCATCAAGGTTAATGGACCAAATTCGAATAACTTTTCCCAAGTGCTTGCTATCACTAATATGAAGAAGGCACTGTATCAGAAAAGAAAGTTTACTCTGATATTTGAGTCCTATCATTCTATCATGAATCAAGCTGTGAGTAATAATCTCATGAAGCTTCCTTTGATAAAACCTTTGGATCCTAGTAGAATGCAAGGACCTTATTTCTATGCTAATGCCTTTTGTCACTATCATCGACAACAAGGACATGATACTGAACGATGTATGTGTCTTAAACATGAAATATAAGACCTCATTGACACAAATGTTATACATGTATCAGGTGTCAATGACAATGGAAATAAGTCAGTTGCTCCACTGAATCAAAATTTGCAAATCTTTACTAATCCTTTCCCTAAGCATACTAATAACAACATGTTGGAACATAATATAGTGGAAGTAGAAGATGACTATTTGGATTATGATGACATTTTGGGTATGATAAAAGTGGATAAGGAAAAGTTGGATAACCCACCTCGTCCATGGGAAAAATGTATTTATGCTGAGGTTCCTCCTCCATTATCTTTATAAGGATTTGGAGATAACCAAAATGCATCAGAAAGACAAATAGAAAAATTGAAACAACAAACTATAAAAAAAGATTGATATAGTACAAGATAGTCCTTGTCACTATGGTAGACGAACTCAACAAACAAAGCTAGCTAAAAATTAGAAAAGAGTAAGAAGATTATCATCAGTTGGAAATAATAGTGGTTATCCTCATCACAAGAAACAAAAGTTCTCACATACACAAGGATTTGAGAAACAAGGATTACATGGACTTCATGACAACAAACAAGACTCTCATAAGAACCACTCAAGCTTCGCACAAAACTTGATAGAGCATATTTCCAAGATACTCATAAGTTCCAAATTCTAGACCAGCTTTTCCCTACAGGTAAGTATCTCTAACCCTGGTGGTCACTTATGTGGTAGCATGATTGGCTCATGTATTTGACCTCCCCTCCATGTTGTGTTTCCCCTGTGATGTGCTATGTGTTGTTTAGGCCTCCTGGGATGACCCTTGATAATCTTGTAAGGTCAAGGATACTGGGAGACCACCTCTGTTGTGACCTTCTTCTATTTGTATCATCATTCTTCTATATTGTTTCTCCTCTATTTTCATTGTTGTGTGTTGTGTCTTATGGACATAGTGTTGTAGTTGGTGACTTGGGGGCACCCTCTTACGTGACTATCCCTAAGGCACTTGTTTCTCCTCTCTCGATTTATTTTTTCCCTTCCTCTAGTGTCTCTATTTAGCGAGCGGATGACGAAAAACATTTTATACTAATACAGACCTAGTGTCCCTTCAGCAAGAAATCAATAATTAGACCAAGTCCATACATGATGATGAGGTTGATATATATTATCTGATGCTTGGCTAGCAGATCACTCCATGTGATCTTGATGTTGTCTTATCGTAGTAACAAACCATAACAATACTTCTTCTCCATGCACTTTGTTTATCTTTGAATCTCACTTGGGTTACACTCAATTTTGAGATTTCTACAGTATAGCCCCACAATTATACTCAGTCTACGAATCTCTAGTATAACCTTGACTCTCTATGTGAATGATCATATGCATTGTTGTTTATCATGATTATATGGATGCTAACACTTTTCTTGTAGGAATATGTTTGTGGGAACATTTGGTGATCGTAAAGTACATGTCACCTCCTGAGAGCATGGGCTTTGCGTAAGCCTGTGTTCCCTTGTGTGCTTTGTTGATAGTAAGGAATACTGAGAGGGGGGTGAATCAATATTCCACAAAACCACTCCTTAACAAGTTTATTAATCTAGTTTCCAAAATTAATAATATGAAAGAAGAATAAGCATAGGAATAGCAACCACAAAGACATAACACATGAACACAAGATTTTTATGTTGAAAACCCAAAAAGGGAAAAACCACAGTGAGTGTTAGCTCACAATATATTAATATAGAACAATATCAAATTACATGAAGGCTCACTGCCCAAAGAAATGCTAACTGTAAGAAAGGCTCACTGCCAAAATAGGCTCAGTGCCTAAATAAAGAAAGAAGAATGAAGAAAGGCTCACTGCCAAGTTAAACTGGTCTAACTGCATCTACACATGCATGATTGTAGCTCCATTGAAGCACAAAATTACAGTCTTAAAACTATTCATGTCTGACTACTCTATTTAACTGCTCTACTTTTACATGGGAATACGATCTTTCTTCTTCTGCTCTTTATTGCTTCCACAAAATCACCTTCCACTGTATGTTGTACACATATGTATATATCACATTCACATCACACATCAAAACATTGAATTCAATCCCTTATATATATCTGCAACACTTGATATCTTCATATTAGGTTAGCCTAAGAAAGTGAAGCATGCACTCATAACTTAAGTAGCTTGTCGGCCAAATTCATTTACCAAAACTCCCAGCGGACTCAAACAACACTTGAATTGTATTCACATATGTCAGCCTCAAATATTTAACTTAGGATTAAGTTCTAAACAATAGAACTTACCATATACAATTCAAACTTATCATGTCAACCTCTAACTTAGACTGCCATTGATTCAGTTCATCTGTCAGACTACATCTTTTACTGCGGACCATAGGGATTCCTCAAAATCATGTCAAAGACTCCTCAGACATCACCAATCATATCTTCAGAACTGCAAAGCAAAATATTGTTTAGAGGTAAAATGCAGACCATCAGAACTCAGACTTTGTCACAGTCAAACTCTGTCAAATAGTGTAGTGATACTCAGTAACTTGTAACTATCTTTCTTATGGACTTTAGAACTTACAAATATACAACACTGGAGGAATGTGGACCAAAACAATTATGTGTTCTACTATAATTATCATTGTATTTTGTTCTACCAGACTTGGGCCGTTTGAATATATACTCTCAGAATTGATCAAAAGCCAAAACCTTGGATATAAGATCATTTGAGAGTTAGGAACACCATACCAGAACTGCAAACCTTGGTCTTCAACTGCGGACCAATGCCAATCCAAACACTGTTCTTCTATCTCTGCCTCTGTACATTGCCAATACTTAGCCAATATGACTAAGTCTTCTTTACCAGACCACAATCTTTGTTCCAACCTTGTTCCTTTTCTTGTTTCCATCAATGACAACACTCAATTATTCAACATAGCAGTGTCTCTTGCCAACAATCTCCCACTTTGGCATTGATGGCAACACTTAATAAAAAATGCTTGACTACCTTGACTGCTCGCCCTTTCTATATACACTCTATATTTCTTCTCCCCCTAAGATGTTTGCCCATTTTTCATTGATCTTCTTCTCCCCCTTTGACATCAATGGAAAAGGTGTACGTTTCAGAATAAAAAATTGTTAAAACTGTAAAATTTGCTATATTTTGCTGCATATGTACAAGTACAATTCCCAACTTTATTTTACATGTGCTAGAGGATGTCATTGAAAATGTTATTAATTTGGGCTAGCTCACCATCCCAACCTTTCTTAGCATTGTCAAAAATTTGAATATGACCACGAAGTAAGAAAAGTACAGTCTCTGCCTTGTGAAGATCAGAGGGTGTGTCAGTATGTGAGGTTGTTTGTGCTTCAGCTGCAAGATTAAACATAGAGTTTTTATAGGACTGATTAGTCCTTTTAGTTGACACATTCTAGTTCTAATTTGATCTCTCTCACTTATTAGATTGTTCAAGTCATTATGAAAGTTGATGACTTGACTTTCCTTGCTGCTAACTGATTCTACTATCGGATCAAATGTCTTAGAAGTGTTCATCAGTTTCTGCTCCAAATCCTTGATCTTCTCTTCTATTTTCTTTGTGACTTCTAGCTAGGATAAACAAAATTTGTATATGTCACCAACTTCTTTAATGTCACTTTGAATGCTTTTTATCTTGTTGTCTAGCTGGGCTTTGTCATTAGCTATCATTTCCTTCAACTCATTCAATCTTTTCTCATTAAACTCTTCCCTAACTTTTATGTCTACAGATTTCTCGAGGGATTCAAAATGTTTACTTACAGAGTTTATAAGTCCTTTGAGTTGATTTTTTGATGACAAAGAAGTGTCCTTTCTCCTCTTCCTGATGATGGATCATTGTGCATGATCTGAAACGTTGAAGCAAAAAACATACACAGTTTAATCCAGAAGCTCTATCTACACAAAGAAGTGTCCTTCTGATATCTTGGCATCATCTTCTCCAAAATGCTAGATGCCTCACGAGTGAGCTCACTATCCTCTATGTGAGACTTCAACATTTCCTCTCTTGCTTTTGCCTGTACAATTGAAGCCAATCTAAATTTTTGTATAGGGGACATTGTGTCCAAGTTTATTGGACCATGTAGAAAATTAGGCTCATTCAAATCTTGTTTTCCTTTATCCAAAAGTTTCTTAATGGATTCTGCAGTGTCTCTTGGTGTATCAGAGGCTTTCTTTCAAGCTCTGCTCTAGATCATCTAGGTCCATGTCCTTATTGGTGTCCTCCTTTTGTTCCAGTGGAGAAATTTCCTTGACCTATTCTTCCTCAGTCTTCTCCTTGTCTATTTTATCTTCAGCTTGATATTTTAGAGAGGATCTTGTTTCTTTATCAGGTACTTCTTACTCCTCAATCACTTTTCATCTTCATTTATTTCTTGTTCAAGGTTCAGTTCCAGAACAGATGTATCATCTCTAGCATTAGTTTCTTTATTGTCATAAATGGTAGGGAGATTAAATTCCTTTAATGTGTGAGTAATTTCTTCAGTTTCCTTTACCACCTTTTCAATATCTCCTCCCATAAGACAATTCATTCTTTTCTTTGACCTAAATTTGTTATGAATTTCTTTGGAGACTTTTACTTTTTCCTCTGGAGTGATTTCTAGACATAGTTTTATTAAAGAGTGCTCTCTTAGTTCACCATCCTTTGCCATGGCCACTTCCTTTCTTGCAGACATTATACTTTCCAGGCTATGTGGAATATCATCAATTATTTCAATTAGGTATTCTACAACAGCAGTCTCAATAATACTTTTATCTGGATCATTATATTCATCATATAGTTGTGCAATTGGTTTTAGATTGCCATCCACTATTATGGCTTTGAGCACATCTTCAAGACTTATAGTTGCTTCCTTTGTTAGAGGCACATCTTTCTTTTGCCTTTTCCCAGTTTTACCTTTACTAGAGGGTTTCCTTTTGTTGGTTCTAGAGGCTTTTATAGCCTCAGTTTTCATCCTTTTTACTCTTCATCTGATTATGTTTCTTCTTCATCAACTGCAATGCTTACATGCATTCTTTTAGCCTTAGTTTTCCTTCTTGTATTGTTGGTAGCAGGTGTTTCCACATTTGTAGATGGTGTAGAACTAGAGAAAATAGGTACAACTTCTTCAGAGGTAGATGCTCTAGTTTTTCTTCTTGATACTTCTATTTTTTGTGATTTACCCTTGGGTTCTTCTAGAGATTCAACAGATTCACTTTTACTCTTTTCTTTTGCTTCCTTTTTAGCTTGTACGTTTTCCCTTCCTTTTGTCACTTGTTCTTTTGTGAACCCATGTTTTAGGGCAATATCTTCTGCCACTTTCTGCATTTTCCTAGAAATCTCAAGCTTTCTCACTTCAACATGAATTTTTGCATACAATTCCTCATAAGTCCCAAATATTTCTTCATTGGGATCTTTGGGTTTACTTAACACATGTTGAGCATAGTTTTCTAATACTTCTCTATCTACCTTATATCCCATGGGCATAACCCATACAGTTCTAGGCTCAACGGCTTCCATCAAGCACTGATCTTTTGTAACAATGAAGCAGATAGTATCCTTATATTTTTCAACAACTACACTGGGGATTCTTTCCCTAGTTTGCATTAACCTTTGAATTTTTTTGAAATAGCCCCATAGGGTTGTGTTCTGGGCATCACTATTAGCTATGTTGTTTAGATGATTTCTAATTTGAACTGCAATAGGTTAATCATTTATCCAAAATAGATTATTCATATCTGGCAACTCTTGCATGAAGTAAAAGAAAAAATAGATAATGAGCATACCATGCTTGAATGGATATTTTTGTTCTTTGGTCTTTCTTAAGTTTTCCATCAGTTGTTGTCAAAGTAGTTCATAGAGATCATACTCTGCATCTTCTTTAACCATCTCAAATGTTGTATAGACTGCTGTACCAGAGACTAAATTTTCCCAGTTTGAGAAATAAACATTATATCCAATAATCATGAATGAAAATATTACATGGTCTTCAATATCATTGATTATTAGTGCCCTTTTGTCAAACTTTGCTCCAGTGGCTGCCATTACTTTATCATTCTTCACGGCTTTCAATACTGGTATTGATCTGGTGGAGCTTAATCTAGTCATTGCCCTTATAGAATCTTTTTTGATCTTGAAAGGTCTATTGAGCCACATGAATTCATCATGAACCCTTCTCAACACATACCAGACCCATTCTCCCTCATTGAATGTCAGGAAATCAATGTACTGAATGAATTTATTTGTTTCCAATGCCTTGTATTCATTTTTCAAATCGTAATCCTCACTGCACAAGTGGTCTAGAAATAAATCTGTGAGTTTGATTTTTCCATGCTCTTGTAGAGCAACATGAATATATGCCCTAACATCCTTTGCATGCAAAACTCTGTGTGGAACTCCCAAAAATGCACCCATCTAATCGACTTCGACTGATTTAAATGGGTGTTTCTTGAATTTAGGTTGTGGTCGCTCAGTGATATCAACAACTTGTGGGGTTGCCATTGCAAAGTTTCAATAGATTCACAATAAAGTTCCAACGGTAAATACCTTGTTATGCTGAATTACGGTTTTCTTCACCTAAATTGCTTTGAGTTCTTTGAATTTTTGTTGTCATTTGAAAGCTTGCTTTAATCTCTCTTGGATATTTGGTGGCTCGAATGCAAAGTGAGTTATAATGTAAATGAGTTTTCTTTTTATCCTTCACACTTGACCTACTTGTCATAAATGCTCATTTTGAAAAGCTGCCTGACTTTTCTATGATAGATATAGTCAATCAAAATTGCTCTGCAATGTATCACATTAACTCATTTTCTTCCAAATTTTCTTCCATAAGATCTTTCGTATTGGATTCCACCACATATCTTTGTGCCGAATTCTAGCACTAGCTGTCTGGCTGGGGGTTTTGGATTTTCAACACTAGTCCCCCTAAGCTAGAGCTCCCAATTTACTTCCCAAAGGAAGTATCTGCACCAGATGCTGGTGTGGATTCATCTTTGTCTTCAATCACATCTTTCTTGATCCAAATCTTTCCCATCTCTTTCTTGATTTCAATTGGATCAACCTTTTCTTTTCATTTATCATTCCTTTGGTTTGTTTTCCTATTTTCAATATGGTGGTTTCTTTTAACATTCTTGCTTCTACAAACTCTTGCAATAGATCCATATTTTTTGCAATTGTAGCACACCACATTCCTTTGTCTTTGATTCCTTCCATTGATTGGATTTGATCTGCATTGATTAACCATATGTCCAAAGTTGTTGCATGCAAAACACTTTCCATTGAATGATTGACTATTCCTTGCATTGTAAGAGCCATTTCTTACGAGACTTCTGCATTCACTTGATCTATGACCAATTTTCTTGCAATTGAAACATTGACTAGAAAAGGATGGAACATTTTGATTCTAGTTTATTCTACTCCTACACTGAGTAGCCTTATGACCAAACTTTTTGCAATTAAAACAATAGCCATTGAAAGATGGATACCTTTGAACATTTGGCTACCTGACCAGAGGTCTTCTAGGTCTTCTTCTTTGATTTCTAAACTAGTTCCCTCTATTTTGCTTTAACTCAGAGTTTGCTTGACCAGATTTTGAACTTTCTCCTTTCTCAAATCCAAAACCTTGCTTGTCATCGGCACTCTTTTGACTAGCAATCATCTCATCAAGCTTTGTAGAACTTATCTTGAACTTTTCTTCATAGCTCTTGGCTACTTCTAGATCAAATTTTAGAAGTAGAACTTCTTTGCCCAATTTTTCACATTCCTCTGATTTATCCTTAACAACTTGATTCAGATGCCTTTCAATTTCTTCCTTCTTTTCAACTTCCACTGTCAAACCATTTAGGATTTCATGTACTTCATCTAATTGATCATTTAGCTCCTTGCTTTTCTCTTTGAACTTCCTGACTTGCTCTCTTAGCTTTAGGATGCATTCATCAGCTTCTTGAATATTAGCTTTTAGATCCCTGATTTCTGCCTTAGATTATTCAAGATCAATAAGGGATGCTTCTAGTTCCTTGTTGCTTTCATAATTTCCAAATCTTCTTGCTGCCATGATTACACTACCCCAAATCTTCCTCAAGATATTAGACTTCTTCCAAGGAACCTTACTCTGATACCAATTATTGATAGTAAGGAATATAGAGAGAGGGGGGTTAATCAATATTCTACAAAACCATTTTGATGCAGAGGCATCCACACTATAACCTTCGCACATATAGCATGAATGTCTGCAGACCAACCTCATCATCATCATCTTCGCCATCATCATCATATTCCCTAGAACTACCAACAGCATCATCATGTTCTGCGTTACACAGTCAGCATCATCATATTTCGGACGATCGCAAACATCCGCCTGCCGACTACTGTTCACCTCCGCTTTCCTTCTAACATCATCATCATGATGTTCAGCGGGCGCACACATCCTCCGGTTGCACTGTTCATCGGGCACCGAACACTAACGTCATCATCATGACCTTCGACACTACCTTCGTCAGCAGGATATTCAACATCCGGTTGTCCTAAATATCCTGATGACGTTCACCTTCAGCAGCTTCCCTTCGACGCTCCGCTATCCGACGATACAAGCAACAGCATCATGATATAATTCATCCGGTTCCCTCGAAACCTCCTGATGATGCTAATACAACCTTCTGCCACGGACTTCTGCCGATACCTTAGCACTTTAACGACGGCAGGATAAACTCGCATAAGGGGGATATCTCAATATCCTGATGACGATGACGTCATATCCTGATGACGATGACGTCACCCGTTATCCTGATGACCTCTTCAACACTTAGCCAAAAACACGAACTTTCTCTTCCGCATCAACTCGCGATATGCGGATGTTTGGCACTCCCGATATGATGATCCTGATGCCGATACACTCCTTGGCTCCTCCTGCTGATGATCACCCCGACGAACTCACACTTCATGCAATCGACAACATCATGCCGATTTTCTCCACTTATCCGGATGATGATGTCTAACCCGACTGCAGGATATTTGCAGAAATATCCTGATGATGCTGTTTTCGCGAACTTCTTCACTTAGCGAAATCTCCCTTCGCCGATCCTCCAGGGATGACCCGATCCCGTCTCAGGGTGATCTTCCAACTCAAACTTCTCAACTTGACCTAGCACATGAGGATGCTAGGGTCTTCAACATCTCTTGACCGCGATCCTGCACACCTGCATGCAAACAGAAAACAACCTACAATCTAACCTACTGTACATTGCCATTCCACCGATCAGATGAGTCAACCGGTGGAATGGATCAGTATATCCATGAAAACCTCTCAAACCCGCAATCGATCAAGCAATGGAATGCAACAGAGGATGAACACAAACAGGAATACTTTATTCGATTTCAAAAGATGCAACTACAATATGATGTTCCTCTCGCTCTGTCTCACTCTCGCAAAGTCTGATCGATGATTTACAATCAACCGATCCCATGCTTATAAAGATTTCCCTATGAGTACTACTGACCCGACTCCAAGCGGCTGGGAACTCTCCAGGCGGCTGGGAGATCCCACCGAACATACATCATGACAGCTGTTATAACTAACTATCTAAAAATAGCAAAAGCCCGGTCAGCATGATCTTATCATGATCAGCGTGACATTATTACATGCAATTGGTCTAACAGACCTTCTTGGAAACACAAACAAGACCTAAACTACTAACTGCCTCATCCAGACCAGCTGTCAGGTAGGTGCTCCTGCACCACATTTCTTAACAAGTTTATTAATCTAGTTTCCAAAATTAATAATATGAAAGCATAATAAGCATAGAAATAACAACCACAAAGATATAACACATGGACACATGATTTTTATGTGGAAAACCCAAAAAGGGAAAAACCATGGTGAGTGTTAGCTCACAATATATTAATATAGCACAATACCAGATTACATGAAGGCTCACTACCCAAAGAAATGCTCACTACAAGAAAGGCTCGCTACTAAAATAGGCTCACTGGCTAGAGAAAGAATGAAGAATGAAGAAAGGCTCACTACCAAGTTAAACTGCTCTAACTGCATCTACACATGCATGATTGCAGCTCCATTGAAGTACAAAAATATTGTCTCAAAACACTTCATGTCTGACTTCTCTGTTTCACTGCTTTGCTTTTACATGGGAATAAGATATCTCTCTTCTTCTGCTCTTTATTGCTTCCACAAAATCACCTTCCACTATATGTCACAAATATGTATATATCACATTCACGTCACACATCAAAACATTGAATTCAATCCCTTATATATATCCACAACACTTGATATCTTCATATTAGGTCAGCCTAAGAAAGTGAAGCATGCACTCATAACTTAAGTAGCTTGTTGGCCAAATTCATTTACCAAAACTCCTAGTGGACTCAACAAACACTTGAATTGCATTCACATATGTTGGCCTCAACTATTTAACAACTTAGGATTAAGTTCTAAATAATAGAACGTACCACATACAATTCAAACTTATCATGTCATCCTCTAACTCAGACTGCCACTAATTCAGTTCATTTGTCAAACTACGTCTTTTATTGCTAACCACAGGGCTTTCTCAAAATCATGTCAAATACTCCTCAGACATCACCAATCATACCTTCAAAATTACAAAGCAAAATATTGTTTAGTGGCAAAATGCGAACCATTAGAACTCAGACTCTGTCACAGTCAAACTCTGTCAAACAGTGTAGTGATACTCAACATCTTGCAAATATCTTTCCTATGGACTTTAGAACCTACAACTCTAGATTTAGACACTTCATACAAGTTTTTACAACACCTCAAAACTACATAACAATATATGCAACACCGGAGGAATGCATAGTTTAGAGACCAGTGGCGATGATTCCCTCCTATGCTTTAGGATTTGTATGGCATGCTTGATTTGTATTGCATGTTTGTTGCCCCATATGTAATCTAAAGACCGGTGGCGATGAGTCCCTCCTGCATTTTGGGTTGTGTGTTTACTTTCCTTGTACTTGCATCTGCATTTCATATATAAGAATAAGAAAAAGAAAATAATCACTGCATTCACTATGTTTTGTGTGTCTTCAAATGTTGTATTCCCCATGTTTTGTGTGACTGTAACTGTCTTCTCCATTTTCTGCATGCCTGTTACTATCTTCATTTTGATTGGCGTGTCTTCTCCGTGCTTGGTGTGTTTACTATGTTCATTGACCATACTTTAATGCATGTATTGGCCTTGCATTTATACATACATTAAAGTGGAGGCTAAATATTATGTTAGAAAAGTACCCTTGGGGACCTTTTCCTCTTAAGGTTTATCTTTCAGGTCCTTTAGAGTGTATTTAGAGCATCTTGCATGATTTTGATGACTCTCAATGAGAAAACCCTGAGGTTTCATGGCAAATGGGACTTGGGGGGTGCATTTATGATAATCCCTACCTAAAATAGGGGGGAGGACTTGGGCGTCTGCACCCTAGTCTTGTCCTATTTTAGGTCAGGACCTATTATTGGGTGTTAGTTTATGACCGTTGTTTAGGTCCTATGCCAAAATCCTAAGTTTGAATTACGAAATTCTTAGCGGGAATGTTTATAGTTGCATATATAAGCATGATTAGTGACTCATTTGTAAACTAGATGGCATTTTTTATTCGTGAGCTAAAATGTCAAAGTGATTCAAAGCATTCACTATGTTGCAGAGAAGACTTTTGTTTGTTATTGTCCTTGTTTGTTGCATATTTGGCTTCCATCTCCTCATGGCATGAAGAGCATCTTCCTTCCATGAGATCTTCACTACAAGGTGATATCAATTATGTTTTCTATTAGTTATCATTTGGATTTTGCCTCTGTCTCATAGGGATACACACTCTATCTAACAACAGTGTTTAGAAGACTTGAATGTCTCTCTAGGGCTTGACTAAGGCAAGCCTCTAAACACCACAACCCTCAACCCATTTTTTCGTGATTGCAGGTTATAGGTTGCGAAAGTGAAAGAAGTGGAGTTGCAGGAGAGCAGTCTAGACTGTCGAAATTGTAGATTAGAGAAGAAAATAGGGACCTGGACTCGAGTGCCCATTCATTAGTCCTCTGGATCCCGCAACTGTAAAATCTCTGGAATAATAGGAACAGGTTGTAGACAACATTCCTAGATCCTAACAAAAACTGAGGCACAGGACTAGGGTGCCCACTCATTAGTCCCTAACTTTTTTGTACAACAAAATTTAAAATCTGGTATGTATTTGATTGTCATTTGATATCTCTATGTGCTATCATTTTTCTGTGATTTGTCTGTTTGCTTATGATTTCATGAAATTAGGGTTTTGAGCATAATAAGCTTAATTAAACAACAAATTCACACAATTCCAATCTTCTCCTATGTTCCAATTGATAGGAGATCTATAGTAGAGTTCTCTACTCGGTTGAATGTCCTTGAATGTTTATTAGTGAAAGGAGGATCAACACGAACCATTAAAATCAATCCTCTTCATTTTTCATACTAAACATAAATAAGTGTCAAGAGTTCATGTGTGAGTGGGAGCGTATGGCAGAGATGAAGTTTGTGATGTGAAAGTGATAAAAGGGTAGTAAGATCTTTCATGAGTTAGATGACTAGATCCAGTGAGAAGAAGGTGTCTACTATCTTTCAGTATAGATGCAAAGGTGATGATTGCTGTGCTTCATTGGAACTAAACCCATGCATGTGTTAGATGCAATTATATAAGTGAAACTCTTCTTCTTTCATCTTTCTTTTTCAGTGGGCAGTGAGTTCACTTGGACAGTGAGTCCCCTGTAGTGAGAATTATTTGTATGGCAATGAGCCTCTTGTAATTCGGTGTTGCTACTACTTTATAATGTGAACTAATCCTCACCACAGTTTTTCCCTTTTAGGGTTTTCCACATAAAAATCTAGTGTTCTCTTGTGCATGGTGTTGATGTGTTTAAGTTTCTATTATTTGATTTTTTGTGTTTAATCTTCATAATAGATTAAGGGTTTAAGTAAACTAATGTGGATGTGATTATGCTTATGAGGATTTCAAATTTTTGATACAACTGATTCACCCCCTCCTCTCAGTTGTCTTGTGCCTTCAACATGAGGTAGTTTGGAGGTCTAGTTACTAAGTTATGCTTTGACAGTCAGTATGCACTTGTGTTACCATGCTCATGAAGCTGACCTGAAGAAGTATTCCATGTGCAAAGCAATCCAAAGATTGGAGTGTTGTCTTAAGAGGTTCTATAGGTCATGCCAACCTAGGAGAATGTGTTGTTAGGGTTAGCCAACATAAGATATCAAATAAATCCAAATATAGATTAAACAGAGGAATGAAAAATACATAGAAATAATAACAACGAGAGATCATTTTAACATGGTTCACCCAAACTAGGGCTACATCCACCAATAGAAAGTCCACTATTATTATCTAGTAAATCAAAACTAATTACAACCAGCAATCCTTGCAACTCAATACCACTGCAAAATGCTACAATACATCAACAAAAACCCTAACCCTTAGCCGCTTTTATCAATCCTTATGTCGGTTACAAAAGTAGGGTTTTTTTATGTCGACTAATAGAAAAATAACTCTTGAAACCTTTATAAAATAATAAAAAATCATTGGAGGTTTCGAGTGCATTGCCCCTCGATCCTGCCCTATATCGCGACAAGGAATGTGCCAGGGGTGCTGCCCCATGACCCCGTCTTGGGACCGCTACCCCAAAACCCCGCAAGGGGTACTGGCCCTTGACCCCATTAAACAATTTGGGAGGAAACCGCACTGATAAAAGTGGGGTAAATTTAACCTTCAAGTCTGATTAGGCTCCATATAATAACATGTGTTTCATGTTTTGGTTCACTCTGCTTTGGATCTTGAGGCTGACTATTGCTATTCCACATGCTACACTCAAGCAGGCTAACCTAATTGATGATATGAGTAAAGTGGGTTTAAAAAGAAGGTAAACACGTTTTGTGAAGTAAAGTAGGAGCTATTTTAGGTCCACTCTGACCTATTTTCATGTTTTAATCCTAGTGCAAAGTTCGTGGGTAAAATTTTGAGGCATGTTTCACATGCTACATCCATTTGTGATGAACTATACATCCATTTGTGATGAACTAGTTGATGTTGTAAAATAGGCAGATATATATAGAGATTTGTTTTCAATGCTTGACAGGTGCGAGGCAATGAAATGATGGATGTTTTGTGATTTGAATAATGTGACAAGTACCTATAGTTGCGAACTAAGGAAGAATAGAATAGATAGTGTGTTTGCAGAACATAGTAGAGTTGCAATTCAGAGTAGTAGAAGAAGATATTGATTATGCTTCATTGGAACTGTATTCCATGCATGTGTAGATGCAATTGTAATAGTTCATCATTGGTAGTGAGCCATTTCATTTCTTCCTTTTCTCCCTTTCTTTCTCAGTGGGTAGTGAGTCCGCCTGCAGTGAGCACTTTTGTAATACCTTAACTAGCTATAATATATTATGAGCTAATCCTCATTGTGGTTTTTCCCTTTTGGGGTTTTCCATGTAAAAATCTTGGTGTTTATGTGTTATGGTTTATGATTTCATGTTTCATGCATAACTTAATTACTGCAACTAAATATGCTAAATGGATTGAAATGTTTTATGCTTAATTGTTTTAAGGGAATATTGATTAACCCCCCTCTCAGTATTTGAAGTGTTTAACAACCCCAACACAAACATTGCTATTCAAAGGCCTTCGAAAGAAGATCCATCAACTAGTTCTAGTTGTAATCTTGAATGCTCATTTTCATGTTCATAGTCATCCATCTCTATTGTTCAATCTTTTTTTCACAACAACAATAATGCTAATACATAATTAGGTTTGTTGGATCAAGTGATCTAGAAGTACCTTCCTCGATAGCAACAACTATAATTGGAGAAATATGGGATGCATGTTGCTCACCATCAATGCTCCAGTTCCTCTATTAATAAATTAGGCATTGATATTAACAAATTTTGCAAGAAAAAATACAAAGATAGGTAATATGAGGACCTGAAAAGAATTGTCACATTGAACAAGATTGTCTTCTCATCTATTTCAATTTTGTTTATCAATATTTCTACCTTGGAAGGAAAAATATATGACATTTCCCACCATCATGTTTTAATACAAAGTAATGGTTAATGTTTGCAAACCAAATGCTCTCCATAACTAAATATTATAATGTCTCATTCCAATGCATCCATGTCTATCACTCTTACTACAATATAGATACAAACCCAAGCAAAAGACGAGTACTAGAATTAAAAAAAATGAACAACAATGATATAGTTTATATTTAATTTCATTATCCAATAATTTGGATACTTCAAATTGCTAAATATTTTAAATTTGAAATTTTATGATACTCCACATGCAAGTTCAAAATAGACACATACAATAAGATGTAACAACTATTAATTACAACAAGAACCATTTGGTGCAGGAGCACATTCCCTATAGTGCAGGGTTATCTTTTCTTTTGTTTTCTCATAAGGCTCTTAAGCCATTTCATTTTGTAATAAGGGTCAATTTGGTCCCATGAATGTAATTGTGCAAGGCACACATGTAGTTTTGCTTGTATGAAGGGTAAACCAACGGCTAACTGATTTGAAAATCAGTTTGCATGGTTGGAGGGGATAACTGCTGTCTCTACATCTTCTTTAGAGGCAGGTTGTATGTCACACGGAGCAGGAGAGAGAAGTGTGTATTACAACAAGTTCTTTTTGATAACTGAATAAAGAGAGTTCTAGGTATGATCTGTGTTGATTTTCTTGGTTGTTCTTAGTGATTTGATATCTGTATCCTAATTTTGTAAATGGAACCCTAACCGGGTGCTATCTGTCAATCCATAGTGACTCTATAGTGTGCAGACGGTGTAAAACCCACGGTCCCACAGTGGCTGGTTCGTAACCTAGGAGTAGGGTTTTGATTCATACATGGAGGCCCTTTCCTCTATCCACTGAAGCCCTGTATAGTATCAGTGTGATGGGGGAAAGACTTTTCACATTTGTTGTTGTTGAATTCTTACCCTGGAAGCCATCGAACTCTATCAAGTTCGACTAGACATCGTCATGTGGCTAGTCGGGAAATCGGAGTAAAGTTGGATAGTTTTGATGTGGGATCAGATTGCTACAAGTGATCGAGGGTTTGATAAATGAAACAGCCTAATTCCATTGTTCTGTCAAAGGGAATTCTAGTTCGGCACCTCAGAACAGTTGGAGATCCATCGGCGTGAAAGACTCTCCGTCTTGTCGAAGATTGGTATAGTGTCGGAGACACATACCATTGTTATTCGCATCGGTGAGAGAAACGATATCGGGCTAAGGAAAATACACTTAGCCGACAGTATATAGTTTCGCCGATCGGTGAGACATCCTCAGAGTATCGCCGATAAAGAGTATCGGCGTGAGGAACCTTGTCGGGGGAAGCCGAAGAAGTCACGGCGACTGTTAGAGTCCCGCCGATAGAAGCTCATCGGGAGGAGTTCAAGAAGTCTCGCCGATAGAAACTCATTGGAATGAGATGAACCATCGGGGCCGCGAACCGGAGTCTTACCGAAGTGGAGGATCTGGCCGATGTGTTTGACGATATCGGCGAGAGACAAGGTGTCGGTGTAGTTGAAAGAAGCTTCGCCGAAGGAGGAAGTCTGGCCGACGAAGATTGGTCATCGGAGTGACGGAGTATATCGGCCTAAGAAATTTCTCGTGGTCCGATAGTATGAGGTGTTGCCGATAGGCAACTAACCACTACGGGGATATCGGTGAGAACTTGGGAGACCTCTTGCCGATAATGAAGATATAGTCAAAATCTTCATTCGCTTCTGCTGGCGCTCTGCATCACCATTACACTCACCACATTATCGGTAGGAACCTAACGTAATGCATCTCTTGTTCAATAAGAGATGCATTGCATGTGTCCATGATGTGGTGAACATAATGAATCTTGTTGTAATTAATTAATACAAATACTGCATTTAATTTGATGATCTATATAGTCAAAAAACAATTCATATGATTGGTGTCTAGATATACAATTAGGGAACTATTAACTCTTTTTAAATGTTTTGAACAAACATTTTGTAGGTGTTTTGAGATTGTTTTTGTTTCTTGGTACATATTAATTAATAGGTTATGAATATGAACCCCTCTAACTAGTCTAGGATATAATTAATAGTGTTGAAGAAATGAGAAAGCCTAGTTTAATTTTTCAATTTCTTTAATTTTTGTTGCATTTTAAATTCAATGAATACATTAAATTCATGTGGTGAAATTTTAACTGAATAAATAATATATGTAGTGTTGACATAACGTTAGGTTTTGAAATATTTAATGCATCTATACAATTGCAACAACATAACTTACTGGTAACAAGATATCTACATTTGTCAAAATGTATAATTTGAAACTTCATTGATCGTCATGTATCTTTATTCAAGATAGTTAAAATTGTAAATGAAGGAAATTAGGAAGCATCTGAAAGCATGTGGTTTAATGCAAACATGAAACATTGACTTGTATTAAAACATTATGGTGGAAATTTCATATATTTGTTCTTCCAAAGTAGAAATATCAAGAAACAAAAGTCAAATAGATGAGAAGGAAATCTTGTTCAACGTGATTGGAGTCTTTTCAAGTTTCCATATCAGCTATCTCCGAATTGTTTTCTTGCAAAATATGTCGAAGAAGAGCGCCTAGTTTGTTGATAGAGGAACTAGAGCATTAATAGTCATCAACATACATGACATATTTTTCTAATTGCAGTTATTGTTGCTATTTTTGAGGAAGAAACTTTTGGATTACTTGATCCAACAAACTTAAATCTGTATTGGGAATGTTGTTAGTGTCAAAACAAGACTAAACAATAGAGTTGAAGGAGGGTTGTAAACATGAAAGTGAATATGAAGATTAAAAATAGGATGTTTAATTCATCAATAGTTAAATTTTGACAATAGATTATAGAATTGTGTAATTTAGTTGTAGATGAAGGAAATATTTCAAGATTACAACTAGAACTAGTAGAGGGATATTCTTGAGAAGTCCTTACAATAGTACTGTTGGTTCTGGGGTTGGTAGAATCTCTAGGAAGAGATATAGGTAGCTACAATTTTCTTGAAGAACCTCCAAGAAATTAATGATTTTTTTAGATATCATTGTTGATAACTGAGAGGGGGGGTGAATCAGTTATCCTAATTAACTCTTCTTTCTAAACTTTCTTATTAGTCAATGCAATATTAATTCAAACAAGCAAACATAACCATGAAAATGGAAGTACACATGACACAATATTTTTGACTTGGAAACCCTGTTAAGGGAGAAAACCACAGGGTGATTAACCCAAGATTGTATTCTCTGTTAGAAGAATAGAAAAACAAAATGGCACTTGCCAATTAGGGCTCACTGCCCGAGCACACTGCTCACAAGAGGCACACTGCCTACAAGAGACTCACTGTCTACAAAAAGAGTGTTATATAATACTTGAACTGATTGGGAGCATCTAGAAATGTTGGAGTTCAATTCCAGTTAGGCTCAGTACACTGATCTGCTACACTTCATCTTTCCTCTTCTATAATGTTGCTTTCCTTTCACATACCGGACCTTCCTTACTGCTTCTACTCTGCACTTCTACTTTTATTAGCACATTAGTAACAACCACAACACCTCTCACAACTAAATCCATCTTGTATATATATCCGCACAAGTGATTTCATCACCTTTCTAGTCGGCACCCGGAATAGTCAATCTTTTTACAAACTCTGATCTGTCGGCTGAATCCTTGCACACCAAGTAATGCGGATCAACCATATACTTGTAGAAGTCATCAATCATGTCGGCCAAACATAATTTATGCCTTAAGAACCTTTTCCATCATCAGTAACACATCCATAAAATAGTCTGATGTTCTGTCAATCAGTTCTTCCTCTGTTCACACTGTTACTTAGGAACCCGGTACTCAAGTATTCATATCTTTTTCTTCATCTATCACTGGAGGGTAAATCCTTGGAATCTAACACTCAAGGTAGTCCTCTTGACTTCCCCAAAACCATACTTCACCAAGATTCTTCCTCTGAGAGATCCGGACCTATCTGCCGGACCTTACCACATGCTCTGTTCTTGTTTACCGGACCACAACATTCTTCACTTTGACTTTTGGTAGAGACACACCATGTCCTGCGGATGTGTGGGATGAACTTTGTTGCCATCAATGACAACAATCATGAATCCATATAGTGTCTCTTTCCTACAATCTCCCCCTTTGGCATTGATGGCAACACTTAGTGAAAAATGACTAAGTGTTTACACTATGCTCCCCCTTGGCTGATGCTCTGTCTTTATATACATTTTCTGGAGCTCCCCCTAGTTGGATTCCTCATTTTTCACTACTCCTCACTCCCACTTTGACATCAATGGCAAAGGGTAGGGTCTGCATACCAAAATTTTCAAGAATTTTATTATACTTAGCCACATAAGTATATACATATGGAATACTTACATATACTGCAGTATGTCTGCAAAAGTTGTTTTTAGTTGAATGAGTTCTGCAGCCCAACTTTGCTTCATTATATCCAAAATTGAGATGTGACCACTCAATAGGAACACAAAAGCTTCTGCCCTCTTAAGATCTGTCGGATCATTGGTCTGGGCAGTAGTCTGAGCATCACTTATGGCCTCATGCATGGCCTCTAACTTAGGGATAATGATTCTTCTAAGTTCACCCATCTAGTTAATTATGTTCTTCCTTTCCTTCTCAAAATTCTTTATTGAATTTGTGATTGTAATAGTCTAACACTCTTGATTTACTATGGAGGAAGAGAGAGGATTAAAACTTTGAGACAAACTTAGTAGTTTATCCTCTTGCTCTTTTATTTTCTTCTCAATCTCCACTATTGCTTTGGACCAGGAAATACAAAATTTGTATATTTCAGCGCCATCCTTAAGAGCATTTTCTAAGCTCTTTATCCCAGTATTCATATTTCTCCTATCATTAATGATCAAACCTTGTACCTCTGATAATCTCTTATCCAAAAACTCCTTCCAAACCTTTTCTTCAGCTGATTTCTCTAGAGAATCAAAATGTGTATTAACACTGCTAACTAGAGTTTTGAGATTACCAGAAGAGGATGCTGAGGGATCCTTCTGAAAAGATGGCATGATCTTTTCCAAAACTCCGGATGCTACCTCTATAAGCTTACAGTCTTCTATGTGAGATTTCAGTAGCTTCTCTTTGGCCTTCGCATTTACAAATGAAGCTATCTTCATTGTTTGCACTGGAGATAGAGAGTCAAAGTCCAGAGGCCCTTTTAATAGATCTAGTTCATTAATCTCCATAGCTGCTTTTGTCAAAAAGTCCTTGACTGATTCTGCAGTGTCTCTTCCCAGAGACAGATTTTTCTTTTCTTCTGCAGTTACTGAACTGTCTTTTGGAGCTTCCTCTCCTTGCACAACCTTTGCACTGACATCCTCTTTTCCCTTCACCTCTGCTTCTTTCTCCTTTACTCTTTCTTCTCCTTTGGATCCGGAGTCAGCAGGGGAAACCAGAGGACTAATGTTAGTCTGTTCATGGGCAACCTCTTCCTTTTCAGGAACAGAGGATTCTAAGTCCTTGGTTGTTTCTACACTGGTATTCATAACTTCTTCTGTTATTTTCTCAAAAGACTCTCCTGCAACACTTGTGGTCGAGGGATCAGTACCCAAGTCCTCTATAATAGGAAGATTAAATCTTTTGAAGGCTTTCTGAAGAATCTCTTCTGTGTCCTTAGCTACCTTGTCGGTCTCACCAAGCATAAGTTGATTCATCCTTGCTTTGCTCCTGAACTCATCCTTGCAATCTTTGAATACCATGTTCATTGTCTTGGGATCAATTGAAGGATATAGTTGAATAGCTATCTATTCCCAGATCTCAAGGTCTTTTGCCATGGCATTTGTCTTTCTCATTTCTAACTCCTTTTCTAGGCTCTTAGGAATAAGAGATATAATTTCAATGAAAGCCTTATTATATATGTTCAAGTACTTGACTGTAGCTTCTTGCAGGATCTTTTGGTCAGCCTCATTGTAATCATCATAAAATTTGGCCATTGGTTGAAGGTTTCCATCCATAGTGACTGATTTTATTACACTTTCTAAAGACAGGGTGGGCTTTTCAACAAATTCCTCTACCATTTCTTCCTTGTCTTGTCTTGTGGAAGGTTTACCAGATCCTTTCTTCTTCTACTTCTTTATTTCCTTTACCCCCTCATCTGATCCGGTTTCCTCTTCATCTCTTTGACTTGCATAAGCCTGGCTTTTGTCTTTGATCTTTTCTCTCCTTTGCCGAATGCCTGGACTTCCGGTTTTGATGTTTTTGAGCTTTTGGTTGTGACAGGTGCAGATCTCTTTGATGATCTGGTTCAGGTTGAGGTTTCTATCGGAGCACTTTCCTTGCTTTCCTTTTCTACCTCTTTTCCCTGTTGGCATCAAGTGCCTCCTTTGAGATGCCCAGGCCTTTTGCAATTTCTTCAACTTCTTTTCTAACTTTCCTCTTCATTTTTGATTGTCTGAGTTCCACATGAACTTTTATACTCAGCTCTTCGAAGGTTCCAAACCTTTCTGTCTTTGGATCCTTTGGCTGACTTAGCATGTGTTGAACATGCAGCTCCATAATTTGTTCATCAACTTCATACCCCATAGGCATGATCCACACAGTTCTTGGTTCTACTACCTCCATTAGGCACTGATCTGTCTCTACCATAAAGCATACTGTGTCTTTGTATTTCTCAACAAGAGACTGGGGAATTCTTTCTCTTGCTTGCATCATGCTCTGAAAATTCTTGAAATATCCCCACAAAGCTATATTTTGTGCTTTGTCATCACCAAGTCCATGCAAATAATCTCTGATTTGGATATCTACTGGTTTATCATTCTCCCATACCCAGCCACTAAATCTGGGAAGCTCATTCATAAAGTAAAAGAATAAGCACATTATTAATCCACCATACTTGAATGAATTCTTTTTATCTTTCTTTATTTTTTGCAGATTCTCCAAGAGTTGGTTCAAGAGAAGCTGACAAAGATCATAATCTGCATCCTTTCTTAGCATTTCATAAGCGGTGTAGATGGCAGTTCCAGGTACAGAATTTTCCCTGCTAGAATGATATATTTTATATCCAATGATCATTGAGGCAAATTTGACATTCGGATCAGAGATGTCATCTACTATCATTGCTCTTTTGTCAAACTTGGATCCGGTAGCCTCACTTACAGTTTGATTTTTTACAAATTTAAGAATAGGAAAACCACCGGATGAGTGTAATCTGGTAACTACCCTGATGGCATCTTTAGTGATTTTGAATGGTCCATTTAACCACATGAAGTTGTCATGTATTCTGCTCAAAATGTACCTGACCCATTCATCCTTAGTAAAATAGGGGAAATGTATGTATTGTGCAAAGTGCTTATTCCGAAGGCCCTTGTATTGGGGTTTGAGCTCAAATGAATCATCTAACAGTTGTTTGTGATATATATCTCTTAGTTTGAATTCCCCAAACTCTTCAACATTTGCGTGTATGTAAACCCTAATATCTTCTGTATGCAATACGCCATGCGGAACACTGGAAAATGCTCCTAGGGGATCTACCTCCAAGGATTTGTATGGATGTTTCTTAAATGTGGGGCGAGGTCTATTAGAAATATTTACTATATTTGGAGTAGCCATCATCAAAGAATCTTACTAAAGGATATCAAGAATGAAGAAGACCTTTTATGCAGTTCGGTTTCACGGAGTTGGTCAGATTGATTTCTGGATGTAATGACTTCTACAAATGATCTTCAATGAACTTGAGAAATTTTGTTGCAGAGCTCCACTTTTCATTTCTTCTTGAATGCAGAATGAATAAGTGATTAATGAGAAAACCCTTATATTGCTCCGCAAACCCTAATGTCAGGTTGCAATAAATGCTCGACCTAAATTATTCCAATTTGCCTTATTCAGATGACTTGAAGAACTAGATCAATCCTGATCTTTAAACATCTTGCGGATCCTCCAAATCTTAACCCTAGTGTGTTTGGATGCTTCCCTTATGAATCCTTCAATCCGCAGCTCTTCTTGTGCCAGTTCTAGCACCAATTGACTGGCTGGGGGAACAAGGTTTTCTTTGTGTCTCCCCTTGAGCCAGAGCTCACTTTTTAATTTCTGGATGGAATATCAGCACCAGAGTCTGGTGCGGATCCAACCTCTATATTCTCTGTACTTTTCTTCACCCAAATTTTGTTCATCTCACTTTTAATTTCATCCGCATTCACCTTTTGTTTACCCTTATCTTGATTCTGATTATGATATACCAAACCTCTTTTGTCCTGATTTTGGCTTCTACAGAATTTTGCAATATGACTGGATCTATTGCAAATTTGGCAAACAACATTTCTCTACATATTTGATTGATATCCTCTTGATCTACATTGATTAGCCATATGACCAATTCTATTGCATGCAAAGCATCTACCATTGAATGATTTGTTCATTTGCATATTTCTGCATTCATGAGATTTGTGACCATACCTTTTGCAGTTGAAACACTGTCCAGAGAAGGATGAATTAGTCTGATTCATTCTCTTTCTGCACTGATTAGCTTTGTGACCCAAGTGATTGCAGCTGTGGCAGTATCCATTGAAGGATGGATATCTTTGAGCATTGGGTTGTCTTACTGGAGCTCTTCTAGGCCTATTCCTTGGATTTTCTGATCCAAAATTCTTCTGACCAGATCCAGAGCTTTCTCCTTTCTCATATCCCAAACCACACTTGTCATCTACCCTCTTTTGACTTCCAAGAAGAACTTCAAGTTGAGCAGAACTTATCTTGAATTTCTCTTTATATTCATTTGTTGTTTGAAGATCCCTTTTGAGAGAGACAATTTGATCCTCAAGTTTTTCTTCATTATCTTTAGCATCTTCAAGATCAGATTCAAGATGTCTGATAATTCTATCTATCTGGTGGCAATCTTCTGATTTCTCCTTGAGAGATTGTCTTAGATTATCTTCAGTTTTTCTTTTCTCTTCAATTTCTTGGGTAAACTTCATAACTCCTGATTCCATTTCATGTCTTACCATAATGATTTCTTTTGATAACTTTTCACATAACTTGGTTTTCTCATTCAGCTCTTCATTTGCATCATTTGCTTCACCTTGTCTTGCTAATTGCTGAAGCAACTCCTTTCTCTTTTTTATAGAGAGACTTAATTTGTCTTTTAGTTCTCTCATGAAATCATCAGCCTGTTTGAGTCTTTCCTTTAATTCATTGACTTCAGAGTTTGACTGTTCAAGATCTTCAAGGGTAGTCTTGAGTTGCTCCCTTAAACCATATGCATCCATTTGGATTCCGAGATCTTCCTCGAGCTATTAGACTCTGTTAGGAGGAACTTAGCTCTGATACCAATTGTTGATAACTAAGAGGGGGGTGAATCAGTTATCCTAATTAATTCTTCTTTCTGAACTTTCTTATTAATCAATGCAGCATTAATTCAAACAAGCAAACATAACCATGAAAATGGAAGTACACATGACACAATATTTTTGACATGGAAACCCTGTTAAGGGAGAAAACCATGGGGTGATTAACCCAAGATTGTATTCTCTATTAGAAGAATAGAAAAACAAAATGGCACTTGCCAATTAGGGCTCACTGCCTGAGCACACTACTCACAAGAGGCACACTGCCTACAAGAGACTCACTATCTACAAAAAGAGTGTTATACAATACTTGAACTGATTGGGAGCATCTACAAATGCTGGAGTTTAGTTCTGGTTAGGCTCAATACACTGATCTGCTACACTTCATCTTTCCTCTTCTATAATGCTGCTTTCCTTTCACATACCGGACCTTCCTTACTGCTTCTGCTATGCACTTCTACTTTTATTAGCACATTACTAACAACCACAACACCTCTTACAACTAAATCCATCTTGTATATATATCCGCACAAGTGATTTCATCACCTTTCTAGTCGGCACCCGGAATAGTCAATCTTTTTTCAAACTCTAATTTGTCAGCTGAATCCTTGCACACCAAGTAATGCGGATCAAGCATATACTTGTAGAAGTCATCAATCATGTCAGCCAAACATAATTTATGCCTTAAGAACCTTTTCCATCATCAGTAACACATCCGGAAAATAGTCTGATGTTCTGTCAGTCAGTTCTTCCTCTGTTCACACTGTTAGTCAGGAACCCGGTACTCAAGTATTCATATCTTTTTCATCTATCACCGGAGGCTAAATTCTTGGAATCTAACACTCAAGGTAGTCCTCTTGACTTCCCAAAACTACACTTCACCAAGATTCTTCCTCTGAGAGATCTGGACCTGTCTATCGGACCTTGCCACATGCTCTGTTCTTGTTTACCGGACCACAACATTCTTCACTTTAACTTTCGGTAGAGACACACCAGGTCTTGCAGATGTGTGGGATGAACTTTTTTCCATCAATGACAACAATCATGAATCCATATAGTGTCTCTTGCCAACAATCATTCCTATTGGAGGCTACACGGAACTGTTCATAAACATATCACCAAAGTTATACATTTTAACTTCTAATGCAAAATGTTTCATGGTCAAATTCTTGCATGTATAAGCATAGAAAACATCTTGCCACATGTTGGTAGGGTTAGTATAATTTGCATGCAATTTTGAGCAAGACACTAAAGTAGGGAATGAAACAATAGGTTGGTTGGAAATGAAATTACATGGAACTGAATTCATATGGAAAAAAGTTGTAATTTCTCCAATGCCTCTCATTGATATGGCAACAATATTATACGCATAAGAAACCTCTTCTACTATATCAACTGTTCCAATCCATTGATGTTTCTTGGAGTTCAAGTTAAAGATAGTCCACATGCAAGTTCAAAATAGACACATAGAATAAGACGTAACAACTTTTAATTACAAGAAGAATCATTACACTTACCACATCATGAACATCAACCGAGCACAATGCATCTCTTGTTAAACAAGTGATGCATTGTGTGTGTCCATGATGTGGTGAATATAATGAACCCTGTTGTAATTAATTAATGTAAATACTGCATTTAATTTGATGATTTATATAGTCAAAAAATAATTAATATGATTGGAGTCTAGATATACAATTAGGGAACTATTAACTCTTTTTAAATGTTTTGAACAAACATTTTGTAGGTGTTTTGAGATTGTTCTTGTTTCTTGGTACATATCAATTTAATAGGTTACAAATAGAATCCCCTCAAACTAGTCTAGGATATAATTAATAGTGTCAAAGAAATGAGAGAGCCTAGTTTAATTTTTCAATTTCTTTAATTTTGTTATATTTTGAATTCAATGAATGTATTAAATTCACGTGGTGAAATTTTAAATGAATAAATCATGTAAGTAGTATTGAGATAACGTTAGGTTTCAAATATTTAATGCATCTATATAGTTGCAACAACATAATTTACTTGCAACAAGATATCTACATTTGTCGAAATGTATAATTTGAAACATCATTGATGGCCATACATGTCTCTTTATTCAAGATAGTTAAAATAGTAAATGAAGGAAATTAGGAAGCATTTGAAAGCATTCCATTTGTAAACATGAGACATTGACTTGTAATAAAAATTCATGGTGCAAAATGTCATATATTTGTGCTTCCAAGGTAGAAATATCGAGAAACAAAAATGAAATTGATGAGAAGGCAATCTTGTTCAATGTGATTGAAGTCTTTTTAGGTGTCCATATCAGAGCTATCTCTGAATTGTTTTCTTGCAAAATATGTTGAAAAAGAACACATAGTTTGTTGATAGAGGAATTGGAGCATTAATAGTCAACAACATACATGACATATTTCTCTAATTGTAGTTGTTGTTTAGGAAGGAATGTTTTGATTACTTGATCCAACAAACTTAAATTTGTATTGGGAATGTTGTTAGTGTCAAAATAAGACTAAACAATAGAGTTGACAGAGGGATGTGAACATGAAAATAAACATGGAATGTTAAATTTATTAGTAGTTGTATTTTCCCAATAGATTACAGAATTGTGGAATTCGGTTGTAGATGAAGGAAATATTTTAAGATTTAATAACTATTCCAATTTTTCTACAAACATTAATTAAATAATTTTTAATTATTTAATTAAATAAATTTGACATTTATTTAATTGAGTTCACCATTCACATTCCAAAAAAATTAAATAATTATAACCTATTTATTTAATTCCTATTTTTCACCTTCAATCATTAGTTTGCCCATATTAGAGCTATCTCTGAATTGTTTTCTTGCAAAATATGTTGAAAAAGAACACATAGTTTGTTGATACTGGAATTGGAGCATTAATAGTCAACAACATACATGACATATTTCTCTAATTGTAGTTGTTGTTGTTTAGGAAGGAACGTTTTGATTACTTGATCCAACAAACTTAAATTTGTATTAGGAATGTTGTTAGTGTCAAAATAAGACTAAACAATAGAGTTGACGGAGGGATGTGAGCATGAAAATAAACATGGAATGTAAAATTTATTAGTAGTTGTATTTTCCCAATAGATTATACAATTGTGGAATTCGGTTGTAGATGAAGGAAATATTTTAAGATTTATTAACTATTCCAATTTTTCTACAAACATTAATTAAATAATTAAATAATTATTTAATTAAATAAATTTGACATTTATTTAATTGAGTTCACCATTCACATTCCAAAAAAATTAAATAATTATAACCTATTTATTTAATTCCTATTTTTCACCTTCAATCATTAGTTGACTAAAACTAATTAGCTAACTAACTAATCATTTACACAATACAAATCATGATTAGTCAAGGCAATCTTGTAAATGGCTCAAGACAAGCACATGGCTCCAAAAATCTACTTTCTAGATCCTCACCCTCCATTTTCTCCTTGAGAAAATACTAGCCCTCCAAATTTGTTAGATCATGGGCCTCTTCCTGTGCACCTATCACAAGGTGCTACTTGGATGTGAGAGGAAGCTCTTGCAACAATATAATGAAAAATGTATGAAATAACAGAAATAGTAGAACACAGAAGGAATTTATTGATCACAGGCCACTTCGACGGGGGAACCTCCTTTGAGCAAACTCAATACAATAAACTTGTGGATGCCTTCATTGGCCTCAACACATACTTATATACTAAATCTAATCTAAACAACTATTACTCCCCATGAATGTGGGATAATACAATAAACTCATGGGATGACTTACAAAGCATATGCGTCCAACAACAATATACTAACAAAGTAAAGAGAAGGGTTAAACACGGGTTCCTAACATCCCCTCCCTCTTAGAAAGGCTTTGTCCTCAAAGATTAAGATGTGGAAATTGTTGCTAAATCTGAATTAGTGGTTCCCATGTAGCATCCTCTAGTTGCATTCCATGCCACTAAATTAATACCTCGGTGATGGATCGAGAGCGAAGCTGATGAGTGCACGTGTTGAGGATGGCCTCTGGCTCCAAAATGATTGATCCTTCATTATCCAATTATGGTAAAATAGTTTGTGCTCTGATGTTGGTGCCAAGAACTTTCTTTAGATAGGAGACATGAAATACTGGATGAACATGGGAAGAAGGAGGAAGCTCCAATCTATAATCAACTGACCCAATCTTTTGAAGAACCTTATATGGCCCATAAAAATTTGGAGCCAGCTTATGACGCCCTTTGAGTTTCAGGGAGGATTGCTTGTATGGCTATAGATGAAGAAAAACCATATCACCTACTTGAAAAGTATGCTTAGAATGGTGTTGATTGGCTTGTTGTTTCATTTGATTTCTTGCCATGTGAAGATTATCCTACAAAATGCAAAGAATCTGATCTCAGGTTCAGAGAACCGTGTCAATTGCCTGAACTAGTGAGCTGTTGGGGGTGTATGGAAGGAGTACTGGTGGTGCTTGACCATAGACTGCTTCATATGGAGTCATTTTAGATGTAGTTTGGTAGGACGTATTGTACCACCATTCAGCGAGAGGGAGCCACTTTGCCCACTGATGTTGTTGTTCTAAGGGGAAGCAACGAAGATAAGTTTCCAAACATTTGTTGATAACTTCAGTCTGACCATCTGTTTGTGGGTGATACCTTGAACTCATCTTCAATTTGGTGCCAGTGTGGTGAAATAGTTATGTCCAAACATGACTGGTGAAAGTTGCATCACGATCTGAGACAATGGAAGAAGGGATTCCATGAAGACAAAAGATCTGGTCCATGAGAATCTGTGCAATTGAGGAGGTGGTATAAGGATGGTTGAGGGCACAAAAATGACTATATTTGGAGAGGCAATCAACCACAACCAAGATCACTATCTTCCCTCTAAATTTAGGGAGCCCTTCAATGAAATCCATAGAAATATTTGTCCAAATCTGTGTAGCGATGGGCAAGTGTTCGAGAAATCCAAGGAGTGTCATTTCACCCTTGTTGCACTGGCAAGTATCACATTTAGCCACCATCTGTTGAATTGCACTTTTCATTCCCTTCCAAAAGAAGTTACGTCGTGCCTGCTCATAAGTTTTGAGGAACCCATAGTGCCCTGCCAATGGAGAAGCATGGAGTTCATAGAAGATAGTCTGTTGAAGATCTATGCTCTAGGGAAGCACCAGATGACCCTTGTATCTCAGAGAAGCACCATCCCAAGAGTAATGCGGTATAGCAGAAGGGTTATTGGCCAACTATTGGATGATTTGAGATAATGAAGAGTCATTGACATAGCCCTACTAAATAGATTCCAACCAATTTGGAATAGGCATAGAAGTAGCTGAAAGAGAAGCTTGGTTATCAAATGTGCAAGAAAGAGCATCCGTCACAATATTATCCTTACCCTTCTTGTAAGTGATCTCATAGTCATAACCCATGAGTTTGCTAACCCATTTCTATTGTGCTGGGGAGGAGACCTGTTGTTCCAGGAAATATTTTAGGCTCTGGTGATCAGTCTTGATGTAGAAATGATTCCCTAATAGGTATGGCCACCACTTTTGTACTGCATGCAAAATAGCCATCATTTCCTTCTCATATGTAGAGAGTACTAAATTCTTACCTGAAAGGGCTTTGCTGGTGAATGCAATGGGATGTTCATCTTGAAGGAGAATAGCACCAAGTCCATTGCCGCAAGCATCACTCTCAATAGTGAAGGTCTTGGAAAAATTTGGCATAGCTAGAATAGGTGTAGTACACAGCTTGTTTCAATCTTTCAAATGCACACTCAGCAACATGTGTCCATGTAAAAGCATCCTTTTTCAATAGAGCTATTAATGGAGCTGCAATCTTCCCATAATCCTTGACAAACTTGCGGTAGTAGCCAGTCAGTCCCAAAAAACCATGGAGGCTCTTCAGTGTCTGAGGATGCAACCAATTTTTCATGGCATCTATTTTGGCAGGATCCACGCGAACCCCTTGGGATGAAACAATATGCCCAAGATACTCTACTTGCTCCTGCCTAAAAACACATTTAGACTATTTTGCACAGAGATGATGATTATAGAGAAGTTGTAGTACAAGATCTAGATGTTGGAGATACTCAGCCCATGTTTTACTATAGATGAGGATATCATCAAAGAAGACCAGAATGAATTTCTGTAAGTAGGGATGGAATATTTTATTCATCAATGCTTGGAATGTGGAAGGAGCATTAGTGAGGCCAAAGGGCATGACCAAAAACTCATAGTGGCCATCATGCATGTAGAAAGTCATTTAGGGATATCATCCTCATGAACCCAAATTTGGTGATACCCAGAAAGAAGATCCAACTTGGAGAAAAAATAAGCACCATGAAGCTCATCAAGAAGCTCATCAACAACAGGAATTAGAAACTTATCCTTGATTGTGATGTGATTAAGTGCTCAAAAGTCAATGCAGAGGTGCCATGATCCATCTTTTTTCTAAACAAGAAGAACTGGTGAAGAAAAGGAACTGGTACTAGGGCGAATAATACCTTGCTTCAGTAAGTCCCAAATGAGCATCTCAATCTCTATCTTTTGGTGAAATGGGTAGCGATAGGGCCTGATGTTGGTAGAAACACTTCCAGGAAGGAGCTAAATATGATGGTCCTCTGGTCATGAAGGTGGCAATCCCACTAGTTTAACAAAGACACATGCATATCTATCCAAAATTCGTTGTAGATCCGGTAGTGGAGACCACTGATGGTTGCATCTGAATGGAATGGAGCTGAGCGATGACACCATGTGAATTCTTCTTAAGGAGATTTTCCATGTGATGTGAACTAATGACGCTAAGAAACCCTAGTTGTAAGCCCTTCAATGTGTGTTTTTGCCCATTGTTTGAAAATTGCATCCAAAGTTCAGTAAAATCCCATAAGATGAGTCCAAGTGTGCGTAACCATTGAGTGCCCAAAACCACATCACATCTGCCTAAGGGCAAGGCAAACATGTCAGAGCATAAGTTATAATCTCCAATAGAGATACACACATTGCAACACTTCCCTTTGCAAGGTAAGGTGCCCCCATTGGCAATCATGACTTCAAAGCTGGAGCAAGGATGGACAAAAAAATCAGCCTGTTTGGTGATCCTAGGGTCAATGAAGTTATGAGTGCTACCAGAATCAATGAGTATTGTAAGAGGGAGCTTCTTGAAGTAACCCTTGACCCACATGGTTTGTTTAGTGGTGACTCCTGCTAAAGCATGGAGAGATATCTCTGGGTGGTCGTCTTGAGAAGGAGGGTCAACATGCACCTGTTGAATGTCAACCTGATCATCTACTGTATCCTGAGCATCTTCATAAACATCAGTTGCAAGAAGAGAATCCACATCCAATAGATAGAGATTTTGCTCAATACATCTATGGCCTCGAGTGAATTTCTCATCACAATTATAACAAAGCCCTTTTTCTCTATGTGCCCGCATCTCTGCTTCAAACAAATGCTTGATAGGAGTTGTTCTAGGAGCTAGCATGATTGGAGGTCTTTGGGAAATCATATTTCTGAATGGAACAAAAGTGGATTTGGAGCATTGTTGAGCTGTGATCTTGTCCTCCACCAACTTAGCCAACCCTAGGGCTTCCATCATTGTGCTGGGACAGAACATTTTAACCTCAGATCAGATTGCATCCTTTAGACCACTGACAAAACAACTCTTGAAGAAGTCATCAGACAATCCCTCTGTGTGATTGGCCAGTTTCTCAAATTCTATCTAATATTCTCACATAATGCCAGTTTAGTGAGTGCTCATGTGAACTCATCAAAAGCACTAGGGCCAAATCGTTGCAAAATGAGTTTGCAAAAATCTATCCATTTTGGCTCTTCATGAGCCTTGATGTACCAACGGAACCATTGAAGGGCTTCATGTTCCAAATGAAAGGATGCAAGTGGGACTTTGTTGCATTCAAAAGTCTTATGTAGACTGAAATATTGTTCTACTTGGTGACAAGGTGTCATTGTACCTCATCATTTAATCTATTTTCAGATGTCAAAGACCCAGGGCTGTGTCCACGGCTGTCTGCAACTAGGGATTCTATAGTTACCAGTTTATAGCTAGTCCTAATTTTTAAAAGAAAGATTAATCTATCTGCTTGTTGAATAAATGTAATGAATGCTGGAAAACTGAATAAAATAGGAAATGAACTCAAAGCAAAAAAACAATAACATGCATCTATCTATTAAAATAGGAAACACCTTTATAAGAGAAAACTAAAACAATAGAACAGTGATACTAGCCTCCTGCCTGAGTGGTGAGAGTGGGCCCTTGCTCCACACCCTTGAGGCTGAAGGCTATAGCAGGAAATCAGCACAAAAGATGATCGAATCTAAATTCAGTCTAATTCATTCATATCTGCATTCATGAAAATATGGCTATAACAGAACTGAGATCTCCGAGAATTAGAATAATTTTATCATTATTGTCCTATTTCTGAGAGTATATATAAAAATGAGTGATGATATATCACTGAACTTATCTACCAGTCTTTCTATGGGATGACACCATCTCTTATTTGTACTTAATTGTCTAACTTATGAAAAATCACCATGCGAGAAAGGTAGACTTGAGTGGAACAGAAGTCCACTCAAAGGTCTAAGTTTAAGTCTTAATACATTTGGGCATCAAAGCCCTAAAAATAAGGATATTGGATTAGTTCAATTCTTAACTCATGCAAAATCTTTGAAAAGATAAAACTTCAGCAGTTTAACTAATAGTTGACCCTTCACCACTCAGGTGATGATTTGAGTGAAGTGAGGGGTATTAAGGTCACTGCTGAAAGTGTCTGGTTGGCAGCTCTGCTTGGAAACATGCCCTATTCTTAGGAGGCACTGGAGATAGTTGTTCTTGTCTGCAGCTCCGGAGATACTCCAGACTCTTGTAGAGCTCTGGAGAGGCATTCTCCATATCTTCAAAACTTCAGGGGTTATGGTTCTTTGGTATTGTCTCCGGAGATCATTGAAGATGATCTCTTGAGATGCACAAAATCATTGTTCCTAGTATCTACACCTGTTGATTCAAAAAGAGAGAAAAGTTCTGCATTTTTCCATCAATCCCACGCACATTAGTCACCTAATCAAAAATTCTAATCTTAAGTAATCTATCTTAATTAATCACAAAATATAAAAATTTTGCTAACTTATTTAGGTGCAGACACAAGGAAGATGAACTGAGAAAGGGGAAAAAGAGAGGCAAAAAGGTGTATTTCATGAGTGCAATTTGGCACTCATCATCCCCCCATATCTAAGGTTTGGCAGGTCCTCCTGCTTTTCACATCCTGGATTTATTTTGGCGAAGCAGTCTATCAGTCAGGCTATACTCCTGGAGATAGGTGGTCCAAGCAGTTCTGTTGGTGTTACCATTTCCTCTGTACTTGTCAACTTGCTTCAACCAATCTTACAATTTTTCATCTTCCAGTTGTTCTGTCCATACAGGGAGTGGTTCAATTATCAGAGGAGGTCTGAACTATCCACCTATCCATTCTTATTTATGTCTATCCATCAGTTTGTATATCAACTTTGCCTTTCTCATGAATAATCTCAGGTTTGCAGGGGTGACCACCTCTCTAAGCTTCTGCTCTAGGGTCAAAATATTCCATCTCCTCTTTGCTACAGCAAGTATAGAATTTGCTAAATTAACCATAAAAAGACCAAAGTCAATGGAGCATTCCTGCAAACTTTTCAGGTATAATGGCAACATTCTGGTTGCATTTGCAGGATGATAGATAAGGGACCTGAATTGGGTCCGAAAAGCAAAAGGATTGGGACATTCTTTCCTGATGAAGAGATTTATTTTTAAATCCTTTTGAAGATGATCTTCCATCCTTTCATTCTAGATCTGGTGGTTTCTCATTAGGGACATGAATTCCTTAAGCTTGCATTCTCCCACAAAGTGATTAATGATGAAGGCTATATCATTAATGCAGAACCCATGTAAGTATAATTCACATAGGAAGTTTTTGTCCTCATCATTGCTCCTGGTGTAAGCTGCCATGAATCCTTCTGTTGTTCCGGTATCCTCAGTTATGTCAAACAGGACTAAGGAGAGTTTTCTTTGTAGCACCCTTTCCTGTAAGAACATTGAGTAGCTGGCACTTGGAGGCCTGTGGGATAGAATTTCTGAGGAAAGGGAGGTCATTTGAATGATTTTGCTTTCCAAAGTTGCTATTCTTTCTGCTCTGGCAGTGACTGCCCTTTGTAATTGCAACATTGGCTTGGAGGCCTCAAATTCTCTACACCTTTTCTCCCAATGAAACAGGGCTTTGGGAATGTCAATGGGGATTGGACCCACATAGGCATCTATTTGAATTTCCTACTCATTGGTTGCCCTTGGGCTAGACAATTCTTGAATATATTCTTTTTGGTCATCCAGTCTATTATTGGCCCAAGTTAACTGTTTATCCGAGCTTTGTACCTTTTCAATCAGTGCTGCCATTATTGTGAGGTCGTTGTCTCTAGCCATGGTGAGCTCAGAAACCTTCTGTGCTATTTCTTTTTCTTTTTCTTCCATCAATTTGGCTACCTCACATTTATGTGCTTCCAACTCTGCCTCTTTCTCCTAGATGATTTTATCCTTGTTTTGGAGGTCTGTTTGGATATTTGCAATAGTTTGTTTCAGCTCCATCTCCATCTCTACTCTGACCTTCTTGAGGTCAGTAATAATCAAATTCTTTCCCCAGAGCATTCTTTTTAAATTTTCAATTTCTTCCATTAATTGTTGTTCTGTTGAGATATCTATATTCTCTTGGTGAGAGGGATGAGATAGAGTTTCTGCCTCTGTTTCTGTGGCTGTTAGCTGATCATCAATGTTATCCATGGCCATCTACCCTGTTTCTCCCAATGTATCCATTTGCCCTGTTTCTCCTTCTGCAGTGTTCCTGTCTTGAGGATCCTCTGCTATTGTTGGCACTGAGGAAGGTCCCGCTTTATCCTCACATGTTCTCAATTCCAGGAGTGCCTCAGCGAGCAGGGCAGTATCCTTCTCAGCTTGTGAGAGCTGCCTCTTCCTTTTGCTTCTCCAGAGCAAAGGTGGAACTGGTGCCTCCAGAGCAGGTCTCCCTTCCTCAAAATCTGAGGAGATAGTAAAAGTTGGTAAGTTTCCTATCTCTGGAGATGGTGGTGTTGAAACTGGACTTGACTCCACATGAACAGATGGTGCTGGAGAATTTTCACTTTGCTTCCTCTTCTTGACCAGAGGGATCTCATCTAAATCATGGGATGGTTCTTTAGCCCACCACTTTTCCTCAATTCCCTGTCCTGACTTTTCCTCTGTTAATTCCTTAGGCCAAGATTCCTCAGGTAGAGTCATTTTTCACCTGACTGACCGAGTCATGTATAGAGGTCGTGTAGGAGCAGGTTCTGTAATTTGTTTGTCTTTCCGCTTTTTGTCAGGAACAGGGGCTGCAGATGATGTAGCCTCTTGTGAGGGTGATTTCCCTTTGTGAACAGCTGTGGAGGAGGCTGAAGGCTCAGTTTCCTCATCCTGGTGAGAGGGAGAACTCTCACCTTCTGGTTGTGCTATCTCTGGTTTTCTGACTTGGGGGTTGTGCTCAAGAAAGTTTTGCAATAGTTCTTCTCCATTGGCCTGAGATAGGAAGTGGTGCTTGACTACCAGAAAAATGAGGCTATGATGTTTCATGGGTCCCTTACCCTACTGGTATTTCTCTGTAGTTGCCTTGATGGCAGAATATAGGAAATTGGGGATATTTATGCTATATTCGGGGTGCCTATTTCCATGTCTGAGAAAAATCAGCATTTTCATTATGGGCCCTAAAACTATGGAGAATTGGCCATCACAGGTAAAGTACTTCATTAACCAGGTAGCAACAGTTGCCTAAGGGTTTGGGAGAGTGGACCTCAAAATTCCTTTGACCTCATTCTTATTCATATGCAATTGAATAGCAGGTTCACCACAAACAGAAAAATTTCTAATTAAATCAGTATATAAGATTTTCAGGTGGTAGAACCTCTCACCTTATTCGGGAAGTCTAGAAATGTGGATGATAATTGTTGAGGAGAGACTAATTTTGTTTCCTCTCACAGTTGTCTGGTTGTCTCTTAAATTCCTAAGGAATTCATCCACAATATCCTCCTGAAACCCTTTGAACTTGTTTAGGAAATCTAACCATCCAATAGCCCTTAAAATGTTTGCTGCAGCTGCATCCTTCAAAAGACCTGCAGTAATTTCTGGCTCAGACTTTTTCTTGACCCCCATTACTGAATTGATGGCACCTTCTATGTTTTATTCTTTTACCTCCCCAATCTGCAGTTTATCTTTCCCTCTTATCTCTGTGGGCTTCGGAGTATTGTTCAAATTGCTCTGTAGACTCCAGAGAATTGTTTAATTTACCTTATGCTTCAGTCTATTCCTGTGGTTTTGGATGGGGGATGCTATTATTTTGTTCTTTAGGCTGGGTTTATGTAGATGGGTTAAGGGACCAAGGCAGCCATAATTGTAACAGACTGACAAGGCACTCCGGAGGTAAGGTGGCATTAAGGCACAGATGGCGGCATGCTTAGATGTGAAGAGGGAAATGATGGTGGAAGGACATGTCATCTTGGCAGCACCCAAAATAGAAAGACAGGACAGTTACTAATTAATGATTAATTAAAAATAGATTTACCTGGATCAGCTTTTAATGATGAGGCGATGTACATGGGAGAAATGCTGTGTCATTTTGGAAACTGCACGTGTCGTGGCAATTGAGTAGCGGCTTGAAATGATGTCGACTTCCCACTTGTACGCAACCCGCAATCATTGCACTGAGTGGCTCTAAAATCCACGCCCTTAGGTGATGTCAGCACCGGCTTGTGGACACTCCTGCAATTATTATTATTCTAATTTAATTACTCTTTGTGATGAAGTAGAAGATGAGTCATGATGACCTCATCATATGATTTGTCTACTTTACCACCTAGAGAGGTGGGTCCCTCCCTTATTATAGAGATTGACGACATTATTAACAGAGCGCCGGAGGTGCTCCTAATTGGAAAGCGCCAGAGGTGCTCCCGTTTGAGAAGCACCAAAGATGCTCCTAATTGGAGAGCGCTAGAGGTGCTCCCGTTTGACAAGCGCCGGAGATGCATTGGGCCAATTTTTGGCAACTGATCATATCCAAAGCTTAATTATTTCAACTGTCTTGAAGAAGGGAACCACCATTTTACTAGTTTTCAATTCCCTTGGTTGAGAAAGACAGCCATTTGTTGGTTTTCCATCTTTCTCTTTTTTTTTCTTTTTTCAGAAGGCAGCCATTGCTGGTTTTCAACCTCCCTTTTTTTCAGAAGGCAGCCATTGTTGGTTTTCAACCTCCTTGGTTTTTTTTTTCATAGAATCATTCAATCCAACACCGTGACAAAGGAGGTATCCCCTGTATCAAAACACAGATTATTCAGAAACTATTCTTTAGTAGATGGTCTTTTGTAGAGCCTGATTCGGTGACCATTTACTAGAAATGTGTCTATGCTCCCATTAATTGGTTGCAATAATACAGTTCCATTTTCAAAAACATCCCTTATTTGATAAGGACCCAGCCAGTGAGTCTGCAATTTCCCTTTGAATTCTTTGAATTTAGAATCATAAAGAAGAACCCAATCTCCTTGTTGAAATGTCCTCCTCTTAATGTGTTGGTCATGCCATTGCTTCCTCTGGTATTGAACCAGTTCTGTTTGCTTAATGGTTTCTGTCTGAATCTCATCCAACTCATTGAGCTGAAGGATTCTATTCTGCTAAATTACAGACAATGGCAGACCAACATCCAATATAGTTTTAAGTGTCTAGAGTTTAAATTCTATAGATAATATAGGCTTTTTCCCATAAACCAATTCATATGGTGAAAACTTTGTTGTGGACTTCCAAGTGGTGTTGTAAGCCCAAACTGCTTCAGGTAATCTACTAGCCCAATCTTTTCTATTCATTGCCACTGTCCTTGTTAGGATATTCTCAAGTTCTCTATTAGTTACTTCTACCTGCCCATTTGCTTGAGGATGGTAAGGTGAAGATTTTCTGTGCTTGACTTGGTATAAATCTATAAATGCCTTGATTACCTGTGAAGTAAACTGAGGTCCTCTGTCTAAAACTATTGATCTTGGGGCTCCAAATCTCAAAAAAAAATTATTGTAGAGGAAATCAACAACTTTTTCTTCTCTTGCAAACTATAATGCTTGAACCTCAGCCCACTTAGTAACATAATCTGTGCACACTAGAATATACTCCTTGCCTAATGATGGCGGTGAAATTGGTCCCACAAAGTCTAGACCCCACTACTCAAATGGTTCCATCATAACTTAAGGATGTAGTAGCATTTCCTGGGTAAAGGTTGGTTGCCCCATCCTCTGGCATTGGTCACAGTGCTGCACATACTTCTTTGTGTCTTTATGAAGAGAAGGCCAGTAGTAACCAGCTCCAAGGATCTTGTGGACTGTCCTATGGAAAGAGTAGTGGCCACCAGATGGTTCATCATGACATGCTCTCAACACATCAAAAGTCTCATCAGCCTTCAAGCACCTGCGTAGAATGAAATCAGGACCACATTTAAATAATAAACCATTCAACCATTTGTAGGATAAACTTTCTTTAACCAAACGTTTTCTTTGTTTTGAAGTAAAATGGGATGGATACAAGCCTATAGCTAAAAGATTAGCTATGTCAGCAAACCAAGGTGTAGTAGTGGATATGGCAAAAAGATGTTCATCTGGGAATTTGTCCTCCACTAGTTGGTCCTCTCCTCTTGTATGCAATCTTGACAGAAAATCAGCAACCAAATTAAACTTTCCTGGATTATCCACTATGGTAATATCAAATTCCTGCAATAGAAATAACCACCTGATGATCCTTGCACCTACTACTGGTTTATTCATTAGGTACTTGATGGCTGCATGATTAGTGTGCACAAATATTTTATATCCGGTGATATAATGCCTGAAATTGTTTATAGCATAGATAACTGCCAAGAATTCTTTTTCAGTTGTTGTATAATTTCTTTCTGCAAAGGTAAGGTTTTTGCTGATGTAATAAATGGCATGCATACTTTCTCCTTCCTCCTTTTGTTCTAAAACTGCCCCAATGGATTCATTTGAAGCATCAGTTTGTATGTGAAATGGTAAAGTCCAATTAGGTCCCCTTAAAACTGGTGTGACAGTAAGCTTCTCCTTCAAAGTTTCAAATGCTGATTGACAGTCTTCTGTCCACATAAATTTTGTTTCCTTGTTAAGCAGGGTAAACAGGGGGGCAGCTATTCTACTAAAATTTTCTATGAACCTCCTATAGTAGCCTGTATGACCCAGAAAACTTCTGACGTCAGTCTGATTTTTGGGTGAAGGCAACTGTGTGATTACTTCTATCTTGTTCTGATCCACTCTGATCCCTTTTTCTGAAATATGGTGTCCTAAAACAATTCCTTCTTCCACCATCATAAAACATTTCTCATGACTAAGGGTTAGTCAATTTTTATCACAACATTTTAGTACTTTTCCAAGGTTTGTGAGAGCTTCCTCAAAGTTATCTCCATACACAATAAAGTCATCCATGTAGACCTCCATGCATTCATTAGCCACTTCAGCAAAGATAGCTAGAACCAGTCTCTGAAATGTAGCTGGGCCATTGCATAGCCCAAAGGGAAGAACTTTGTAAGCAAAGGTTCCCCAAGAGCATGTGAAGGTGGTTTTGTCTTGGTCTTCAGGTGCTACTTGAATTTGATTATACCCACTGAATCCATCAAGAAAAGAAAAATACTTTCTCCCAGCAAGGTTGTCCAAAACTTGGTCAATAAATGGTAAGGGAAAGTAGTCCTTTTTTGTGGCCTTGTTGAGTTCCCTATAATCAATACACACCCTCCATTTCCCATTCCTTTTAGGCACAATGACAAGGGGTGAGACCCATTGACTGTCTGAGATTGGATATATGAACCCTGCCTAGAGCAATTTTTCTATTTCAGTTTTGATAATGTCCTTTAAAGCAGGATTCAATCTTCTTTGTGGTTGCCTGACAGGTTTAATATCCTCAGTGTAGATATGATGGGTGCAGATCTCAGGAGGTATGCCTTTCATGTCTTGGTATTCCCAAGCAAAAGATGCTAAGTGGGAGACCAAAAGCTGGATAAATTTTTCTTCCTAACTTGCTGTTAACTGAGTATTTATATTAAGTGTTTTCCCTGGCAGAATCATGACCTACTTTGTGATTTGATCCATAGATGTGGTGGGTCCATACATTGGTGTCATGGTATTGAGAGGACAAGAATGTGGGAGTAACATGTGGAAGGTGGCTAAGTCCCTGTAAAAGGTTTCTCCACAAGGAATAATTTTGGCAAGGGTACAATGAGAAGAAACAAGAAGTTCTCTCTGAGGATCTTGGGCGAGTTCCATCACATCTTTACTGATTAGGATGTGAGTGAAGTCTTCCATTGTATCATAGTATACTTCTTCTTCTAATTCTCCCAGATGTTCCCTAATGGTTACCATAGCTAATGAGGCACTGTTGTCCATGTTATCTAGTTCATCCACCCATACTCTTCCTGTGTAATGCACCGATGGTTTAGCTAGAGGATATAGAGATATTTTCTTTAAATCTATCCCATTAGAAATGACCATATCTCCAGTTCGACAATCAATAGATGCTACTGTAGTAGCTAGCCATGGTCTTCCTAAAATCAGCAGATAAGCATTTCTCTGGTTTCTAGGTTCTAGTATTAAGAAATCCATTGGGAATTCTCATGAATCTATCACAACAGGTACATTAGTGATTACTCCTTTTGGAACAGCTACTGACTGATCAGCAAGTTGAAGAATTGTAGTTGTGGATTGGATACCTGATAGAGCTAATCTGTCCATTGTATGAACTGTCATCACATTAATTGCTGCTCCTAAATCAACCAGAACATTTGAAATTTCTACCCCCGAGATGAAAACAGTTATGACAGGATTTCCAGGGTCTCCATATTTTGGGAGGAGAATTTCTCCCATCAATAGATCCACTACTTTTCCTTCCACCTGTATTGTGAAGGGAAGCTTTTCTTTCTGCCCTGTGTTTTGATGCAATACTATTTGATGAACTGATTTAGTTCTAGTACATCTCTGATGGCTTGGAGAAGAGGAATTTCATTGTTTAACTATTTGATTTCTTGTAAAAATTCTGATTCCTGATTGGTTTGGATTTGTTTTTGTAGAATCTTTCTCTGGGGAGCATTCTGTTTAAGCCATTCTGGGTATGGTGCTAGCTTTTCCATCTCCGGAGCTCTTATCAGAATTATGTTCAAGACTATTCTCCGGAGCCAGCCTTTTAGGAGTAACTCCAGAGTTGTCTATGGATGATTTTTCTAGCACTTTTTCATTAATAATCTCCTCTGGGGGTTGATTGGATGGATTTTTAGGTTCCTCATCATTGGTTATTTCAACTATAGTTGGAGGAGAAGGTCTTGGGAATGCTTTCCCAGAACGCAGCTAGAGATTATTTGAATATATAGCATTAATTCCAGCCAGATTTTCTTGCTCTGTCATGTAGACAGCTGCTCCCTGTTTATTCCGTGGGTTTGGTATAGGCTGAGCTGGTAAAGATGGTTGACTAACTGGTTCATTTTGTGTTTGACCTTGTGTGTTGAAGGATCCAGTTAGTAAAGCCTGCTGTTGAGGTTAGAAACGTCTAGGTTGTCCTTGGTATTGTTGATGATATCCCTGTTGAGGACCCCATTGAGGTTGCATGTTTTGTGATCCAAACTGTGGTGGCCACTGTTGATTTCCCCAAGGCTGATTTTGCCAGTTTTGGTTTTGCCAATGTTGACTTGGCCAATCCTGTTGTCCCCAAGGAGGATTATTTTGAGGGCCATGCCAAGTTGGATTCCACTAATTATTTCCCCAATTAGAAGGACCCCTGTAAGAAGATTGGTTTGGATACTGATTATAAGGGAAATTTCTAGTTTGTTTTTGTCCCACATAGTTCAACTCCTCTTCTATCTCAACATTCTTTTTACTCAATCTTTTCAAGGCTGGAAGTTGACTACACTAACTGGTAGGATGTTCCCTATCACAGATCTGACAAATCTCTGATTTGTCCAAGGGGCATTCTCTCAATAGGTGTTTGTTTCTACACCTAGGACAATAGATGGAGAGCGGTTCAGTTGCTCTATTTTGATCAGTTGTTCTAGTTTTTGCTTGAATCCCATCTAATGTGGTATTTAGTTGGACCAGAATGTCTGTTTTTAGATTTGTAATTTCCTCCATCAACTGTCCTATCTCATTCTTCCCTTTAAAAGTTTTGGATGACCTTACTCCATCTTGGATTCTAGAATAGTTCCTGTAGAGTTCCTCTATATGAGGTATTTCCATTTTGTTAATGTTCCCTTTTCCCATTAGGTCCAGTGCCTGTTTTGATTCTTTATCCAATCCTTTTATAAATAGGGTTCTAGCTAAGGAGTGATCCACTGGATTACCATACCTTCTCAAGGCGAAATTAAACCTATCCACATAGTCTTCTAAAGATTCTTCCTCCCCTTGCCTAATTTTGAACAATTTTTCATTTTTATTACTGGATCTGCAATAATCTTGGTATTTTTCCAAAAACTTTATTTCCATTTGATCCCAAGAATGGATAGAACCCTGGGGTAAACCCATAAACCATCTCATCGTAGAATCTTTCAGGGTTGAAGGGAACAATTTGAGTTTTTGGTTATCTGATCCATAATAATAAGTTTGGCAGACTACTTTGAATTCAAACAAGAACTGATCTGGATTCTCAGAAGAAAGTCCTCTGAAATTTGGCAGATGTGCTGGTGAGATATTTTTCATAGGAGCATTGTCTCCAACAGCCAAAACAATAGGATAAGAGAAGGTTCTTGGAGCCTGATTTTCCTCTTCCCCATGATTATCATTTTCCATGTTTAGTACTGGTTCTTCTTCCTGAGGTTCTAGGAAATTAGGTTCTACCAAAGGATCTACCTCAACTTTTTGTTGTAATTCCTGGATGTAATTGGCAAGTGGAATGTCTGGAGGATCTAAGGGATTGTTGTTTTGAAGTGCAGGTTCCAAATTAAGATCTAGGTTTCCTTCTTCAACAAGATTTTATACCACCTCACTGCTTTCCCCTATAGTGTGTTGTTGGGGTGTCTGCTTAATATATCTTCCTTTTAGATCTCTAGCTCTAACCATACAGATCTATTCTAAAAATTATTTTAACTTAGTGTCCCTAATTAACACAAACTTCTCCTTGGCAACGACGCCAAAAATGACAAGGTGTCACTGTACCTCATCATTTAATCTATTTTCAGATGTCAAAGAACCAGGGTTGTGTCCATGGCTATCTGCAACTAGGGATTCTATAGTTACTAGTTTATAGCTAGTCCTAATTTTTAAAAGAAAGATTAATCTATCTGCTTGTTGAATAAATGTAATGAATGCTAGAAAATAGAATAAAACAGGAAATGAACTCAAAGCAAAGAAAGAATAACATGCATCTATCTATTAAAATAGGAAACACCTTTATAAGAGAAAACTGAAACAATAGAACAGTGATACTAGCCTCCTGCCTGAGTGGTGAGAGTGGGCCCTTGCTCCACACCCTTAAGGCTGAAAGCTATAGCAGGAAATCAGCACAAAAGAAGATCAAAACTAAATTCAGTCTAATTCATTCATTTCTGCATTCATGAAAATATAGCTATAACAAAACTGAGATCTCTGAGAATCAGAATAATTTTATCATTGTTGTCCTTCTACTATTTCTGAGAGTATATATAAAAATGAGTGATGATATATCACTGAACTTATCTACCAGTCTTTCTATGGGATGACACCATCTCTTATTTGTACTTAACTGTCTAACTTATGAAAAATCACCATGCGAGAAAGGTAGACTTGAGTGGAACAGAAGTCCACTCAGAAGTCTAAGTTTAAGTCTTAATACACTTGGGCATCAAAGCCCTGAAAATAAGGATATTGGATTAGTTCAATTCGTAACTCATGCAAAATCTTTGAAAAGATAAAACTTTAGTAGTTTAACTGATAGTTGACCCTTCACCACTCAGGTGATGATTTGAGTGAAGTGAGGGGTATTAAGATCGCTATTGAAAGTGTCTAGTCAGTAGCTCTGCTTGGAAACATGCCCTGTTCTTAGGAGGCACCGGAGATAGCTGTTCCTGTCTACAGCTCCAGAGATACTCTAGACTCTTGTAGAGCTCCGGAGAGGCATTCTCCATATCTTCAAAACTTGAGGTGTTATGGTTCTTTGGTATTGTCTCCGGAGATCACTGAAGATGATCTCTGGAGATGCAAAAAATTGTTGTTTCTGGTATCTACACCTATTAATTCAAAAAGAGAAAAGTTATGCATTTTTCCATCAATCCCACGCACATTAGTCACCTAATCAGAAATTCTAATCTTAAGTAATCTATCTTAATTAATCACAAAATAGAACAATCTTGCTAACTTATTTGGGTGCAGACACAAGGAAGATGAATTGAGAAAGGGGAAAAAGAGAGGCAAAAAGGTATATTTCATGAGTGCAATTTGGCACTCATCACTTGGTATATCCATCCAGTCGGATCATCACCATTGAAGTGAGGAAAATCAAGCTTCGGTCCACAAAAATTGCTGGAAGAAGAGAACCTAGTGTCTATAGAAGACTTTAGCTACCGTCTATTGTTCATGGCTGAATGTTGAAGATTGAGGCCAAGAATTTTTTCATCCAGATCTTGGAGTTTGGTCTTGAGGGTTGTAAGTTCATCCTCCATGTTTTTTGCTCCTGTGTGGTGACAACCATAACAGGACTTTTTTTGGGAACGGGTACAAAAACAAAAGCATAAACTTTGTTAGTAAAGGAAAATTTGGATTTAGAAAAAAATCTGATGGGTAATTGGGGTTTGACTAGGTTTTGGACAGTTTCTGAGGGACAGGGAAGCAAAAAATGGGGACTTTAGAAGTGGGGTGAAAGAATAGGAAAATTTGTCCAAGAGGGACAAAGGAGAAGAAATAGGAAATGAACACTGTGGCAAAATTTGAAGGTGATTGGGTGAGAATCGAAGAAGTTATCGCAAACCCTAAAAATAAACAAATGTGGGATTTTTGGCTTCAATAAGTAGAATTTGGGATAGGGTCCTCAAGGAAGGAAATATGCAGAATGGAATTTCAGGGGTTCTAGTGAATTTTCAGAGGAAATGGAGCTAAAGCAAGGAAACAATCTGTAACAGGATCTACAATGGCTCTAGACATGCAATCTATAATTTTTTAGCTGGCAATAGATATGGACCCCAAGTATGTTCAACTTCCTAAAGGTTTAGGGGATTCACTTGGCTACTAATGTTGTCTAACGACTTGCATATTGGGGTAATACCCCTCACTCCATGGCTTAGGTAAACCTGATAACCACTTTGCCACAAACGACAACTCTTAGTTTACCTCACGGATGGGAACTAGTCAATCAGGTAGGGGTCATTACCCTTTTCGCTGGCAAGTTCTCTCAATGGGCCAACTACTTCAGGGTTCCTGTGGTACTCCTCACAATGAGTTTTAGGGCTATGCCCAAGCTCTTCCCATAGTTAAGTGGATAGGGATTATTCCCTGATTTGAACCTATAATTGAAATGAACAATATAGTTGCAAAGAAAAAAGAACTACTGCAATAATCACAGCACCTAGAGGCCACTGCGAAAAAAATTTGGCAGAAATTCCACCCAACGAGCCCAAGAAAGTGCTCTGATACCAGATGAGAGGAACCTCCTGCAACAATATAATAAAAAATGCATGAAATAATAGAAATAGTAGAACACAGAAGGAATTTATTGATCGCAGGCCACTTCGAGGGGGCAACCTCCTTTGAGCAAGCTCAATACAATAAACTCGTGGATGCCTTCATTAGCCTCAACACGTACTTATATACTAAGTCTAATCTAAACAACTATTACTCCCCATGAATGTGGGATAATACAATATACTCATGGGATGACTTACAAAGCATATGCGTCCAACAACAATATACTAACAAAGTAAAGAGAAGGGTTAAACACGAGTTCCTAACAGGATGCTTCTCATGCATCCAATCCTCTCAAGAATCCCTAGCCATTGATCTTCCAAATCAATCCTAACCATTGATCCTCCTCCATGAAAATCTATAAACTGACCCTCACCCAAGTCATTTTCATCACATACTTGAATGTAACATTATGTTTGCATTGTGACCATCTAACATTCTCTCTCAACAACCAATCCACTTTGAGCACAACTACCCTTGTTGGAGAAAAAAAGGGCTTGTAGGTGAGAGCTTCTTGTTTTTTTTCATCCATTTATGTAAGTGTTTTATGCTTTAACTTGAGGTTGCTTGTAGTTGTCAAACAGGTTTAGGCTTGATAGTTTGAAACTTATTTTCGTGTTTCACATTTCCTTGCATATAGACATCACAATCATTGGTGCCTTCATCTCCCTTTTATATTTTCATTTCAAAATGTAGGGTGTGTCTCATGGGGATGCATACCATGTGTCCTTTCCTTTTGTTATTTCATTTGTTCTCCTCCTTGCACACTTGCTAACATGCCCCTTCCATATATTGTTAGTAATAAGTGGTGTTACATGTGGCAACAATACCTATTATGTGTGTCTTGCATTGTCATTTCTATGATGTATTTGTTTAAAAAAGGTTGGTTGCATTTTTATTGATTTTGTACATCATAAATTGTGGGCATTACAATGATTCTCTTTAAGATTTAACTTTTATATTGTTGATTTATACATGTCATTTTATGTCCTTTTATGATTTTTTCTTGGTCTTGCAACTTAGGTGTAAGTCTGATTTGTTTTGTAGAATATCTGCATCCATGATTGCTCAAATGTGGGGGCATCTTTCTTTTTCCATTTTTATATGCACATGGTACACACAAAGGTATGTATCTTTGACTTTTTCTAATCTTATTTAAAATTTTCCATGTCTTAAGGGGTACACATAGAATTAAGAAAATATGGAAAGTTTGTATACGAATAAATCACAACCTCATGAAAACATGTATATAGAAAGATAACATAAGCATGGTAAACTGAGCATGAAGCATAAGCATGATCAAAGGGGAGGGGGAGCATTCTTACTTATCATGTTTAAAGTAGGTTTGTAATTCAAAATTAGAATTTAGAGCATTATTTTAGATATTTGACATCTTGGTGTGTTTGTTTTTAACTTTTTTCTACTCTAGTATACTTGACTTATGTAGATTTTCATACATACTAAATTAAAGGTAAAATGTAACGGATAAAATTGCATACCTTACCCTTTTAACATTCATTTTATGCCTCTTTGTGTGAGTGTTTTGACTCATACTTAGTATAAGTTCTTGATTTTGAGTGTTTTGATCTCCCATTTGACCTACTACATAGTTTGACTATCAAAAACATGATCCAACCCCTTTTTAGATAGATCCTAATCCTAATTTTATCATTTTCCACATTGGATCAATTATGTAAGATAAAATTGAACCTAATTCAATTTTTAGAAATAAAATTGACCCCTACCTTTTAAAATTCAAACTTTGAAATTGGGCCAATGAAAATCCTTTTGACTAGTGATCTAAATTTACTTATGAAATTTAGAGGACGATACCTAGTGTAGACCCTGCGGTATTATAAAAATGATCAACAATCAATTTTGAATAATCTGGCAAACTCCTTAAGAGATGGATGCATCCAAAACTTCTTTATTTACTCCAAATTTGAATTTTTATACATTTACAAAGAATATGAAAGGTCACCTTGTCCTTGGAATTTGAAATGGATAGTTTAAAGGTGACAAAAATAACTTAAAAAACTAAAAATTAAAAAAAAAATATCAATTTTAGAACCCCAAATTGGTGGGATCATAACTCCTAGCCATTTGGTCAAAATTCAGACTTTATGGACTTGCTGGAAAGATATCCAAGAGAACTAGTTTGAGTTTCTTCAAACCCTACTTATGGATATTGTTCTTAGAAAATGATGAAAGTGTTGAGCCCAAATTCTACTCTTGAGCCAATTCAGGACCAACACTATGCTAACCATCATAGGCTAGTATACATTCCACTTGGTGAGGAAACTAATGAAACCCATGCACTCTCTATGAATGTAGAGGAAACCTCTAACAATATTAAAAGCACCACATGAAATACAATCATCACCTCCTTCAAATATCTTAATATCACCAATCTCTTCCATGAAACCTACATTTGTACTATCGAATTACGCCCCTAATAGCCTAACCTCATTGATTGGGACCAACAAGATCCTATGTCTTTAGAAATGTTTCAAAATGATGAGGCGATCACTAAATTCATAGGGTTCCATGATGGTATTCCAGTAGGAGATCACAAAAAAATATTTGAAATTGATCTTGACATTGTTGCTTATTTTGGGGAGTGAGAAGAGTTCATTAGTCAAAAACATAAAAAAAATAAAAACTCAATGTCCCTTAGTGTAAACCTCTCTAAGCTTCTATCAGACATAGAAAGAGAAAGAGAAAAAGATAAGTCTATTAATGAAAACCTCTCTGAGGCATCAATGAATGAGGAACTCAATCTACCCCTAGCACTTCCACAATGGCAAGAGCATTCTACTATCTTGATTGAAGAGAGACAAGAGATTATTTTGGGAATAGATGATAATTAGAAGATCACTTATATAGTTGCAACTCTCACACCTACATAAGAATAGATCATCTCATCTATATTATAAAAGGCATCTAATTTTTTTTCTGGTCCTACACTGACATGCTAGGACAAGACTCCTCTCTCATGGTTCACCAACTCATGGTCCATCCTGATGCCAAGATAGTAAAGAAAAAACTCCACAAAATACATCCATTAATCACCATTTGGGTTAAAGAGGAACTATATAAACTTTTAGAAGTTGACTTCATATGAATGATTGACTATCCCAAGTGGATATCAAACATATTTCCTATCAGAAAAAGCCTAAGGGAATCTAAGTTGCATAGATTTTAGGGACCTCAACAAAGCATGTTCCAAGGATGACTTTCCCCTTCCAAACATTAACACAATCATCAACCTTACAATAGTTCATAAAATTATCTCACTCCTGGACACTTCTCTGGATATAATTAGATTTAGATCACCCCTAAAGACCAACATAAAATAGCTTTCACTACACCTTGGGGTACATTCTATTATTAAGTTATGCCATTTGGGTTAAAAAATGCAAGGGATACCTATTAGAGGGCTATGACTATTATCTCCCATGACATGCTCCATGACATCATGGAAGACTATGAGTGATCTTTTGGGAAAATCCAAAACATGAGAAGAGAATCCTCATATCCTTGAGTGTATCTTTGATCACTTGAGAGAATACAAGGTTTGTCTCAATCCCAAGAAATTTTCCTTTGGCATTACCTCTAGAAAAATTTTGGGCTTCATTATCTCTCACTAAGGTATAGAAGTGGATCCCATCAAAGTCACAACTGCCATAGAAATTCCACCTCCTTAAAATCTAAAGTAGTTTTATAGTCTCCAAGATAAGTTATAGGTCATTAGAAAATTTATAAAACAACTAGCAGACAAAATGCCAACCTTTATCCCATCTTCACAAGAAGAACAACTTTCAATGAGATGATTCATGTTAGCACATCTTTGATAAAACCAAGGAATATCTCGCTTCACAATCAATTGTTATGGATTTGATCCTAAACAAGCCCCTCCTCTACATATTAGCTACAATAGTTTCCCTAGGGGCAGTTTTAGCATAGCACAATGAAGACGATTGTGAACAAGCAATCTATTACATCATTCAAACAATAGTAGGCTATGAGATTAACTATATAGAAATGGAAATAGAATGCCTAACCACTGTCCTTAGCTCAGCTTAGTTACAAAATAAAGCTCATCTAAAAAAATGACCGACTCAAGTATCACTTATCTAGGGCTTCTTTCATAGGTCGTATGGCTAAGTGGGTCATCCTACTAAGTGGATTTGACATTGAGGATGCAGATAGAAAAGTAGTCAAAGGATAGGTTATTGCAAATCAGTTGGCTAAGGCAACTACTACTAACAATCATCCACTAGTTGTGAACTTTACAGATGAGTCTATATTCATGCTTAACAAGCCTTCTCCTTAGAAATTATACTTTGACAACTCTTACTCTAGTCACAAATCAAGATCATGTATCCTATTTGTCACTCCACAAAGAGATTTCATACTAAAAGCTTTTTAATTGAGTTTTCCATGTATAAATAACATTTTAAAATATGAGGCCTTTCTCATAGGTCTTCAAATAATAGTTTAATGAAACATCCAACATCTCCTTATTTATGGGTATTCTCAACTTGTAATCAGATAGGTTAATGATGAGTATTAGATAAAAGATAATAAATTTATCCCCTACAAATGGATGATCAATATCTTTAGGTAGTACTTCACACACATCTAGTTTGAACAAGTACCCTACCTCAACAACAAAGTAGTTGATGCCATGGCCACTATTGGGTCACTCTTGGATATTTCGCAAGATAGCCAGTGTTGCGATGTTTTTGGTCAAACAATTGTTGGTACCTATGTATGATAGCCCTAACTTTGAGCTTATACGTGAAATTATTGGTCCCAATTCACCCTAGTACCATGACATCTACACTTACCTCAATGATCAAACCTTACCACCTAACCTCTCACATAACCCATGCAAAACCTTCCAACAATGTACATCATGCTTCTCTATCCTTTGTGATACCTTATATCAAAGAGGCTCTAATGGTTTCTTAATATGGTACCTAAATTTGGAAGAGGCCAACCTAGCACTCAAGGAGGTTCACGATGGTATCTACAGTGCCCACCCCAATGGTATGGTCATAGAAAAGAAGCTCTTAATAACAAGTTATTAGTTTCCTACAATGGAAAAAGATGCATGTCGATATGTCAAAAGTTGTCTAGCCTACCAGTAGAATGGGAATCTAATTCATGCACTGTCACAAGCTTTGCAACTTGTCACTAATCCTTGGCCCTTTTCCACATGGGGCCTCAATATCATTGATAATATTCACCCCTCCTCATCCAATCACCATAAATTCATTATTACTACCACTAAGTACTTTACTAAGTGGGTTAAAGTTATCCTGCTCACCTATACCACTAGTACACAAATATCCAAGTTCATCCTCCATCACATCACTTGTCACTACGGCATCTATGCAACCATTATCACTAATAATGGTAAATCCTTCAAAAACCATGAAGTTTGCACCCTATGCAAGCACTTCCACATCCAACACCACTAGACCACTCCATATTGACCTTGAGGTAATGGTCAAGTAGAGGCATCTAATAAAACCCTACTCAAAATCCTCAAAAAGATTGCTAATGATGTTGGTCATGATTAGCACCTCCACCTCAATACCACCCTATGGGCCTACTACACTAGTATCCACACACCCACTAGACACACTCCATACTCCCTCATCTTCATCTCTAAAGCTATCTTGCCAATCAAGATTGAATTACCATCATTGCACGTCTCTTTGTGTGACCTCATTAATGAGGTACCATGTTGCATGACTACATGAACTATAACTACTTGATGAGTAGTGCCTCAATGCCTTCAATCACGTAATAGATTATCAAAATCATCTTTTTCATAGCTATAATAAGAATATTAGAGCTCAATAATTTGATATTGGTGATCTTGTACTAAAATAAAATCAGAAGACCACTAGTCAAGACTTTGAAAAGAAAGGAAAACTTGAGCCAAATTAGCTAGGTCCCTATATCATTATCACCAAATATGGATTAGGTTCCTATCCGCTAGCTACTCTAGATGGTCAATAACTTAAAGAACCCATGAACATCATCCACATCAAGTACTTCCATTCCTAAGCTATAGAATATCCCAATCAAAAATCCAATTTTTTTAAAAATTTGTCAAAAATACAAAAGAATAAAAAAAACAAAAAAGTAAAGAGAAAAATCATTCTCTAGTGAAAACCACTTCTTGTAGTTCCTTGTACAAGTTCCATGGTGAAAACGTACTCATAGGAACCATGTGTATAAGTTGGACTCTCTTATCCTTCAAGTCCTCTTTTTATCACACCCATCCCATTTCATACCTTAGACTTTCATTATCCATATCCATTCCACATTATAGATTTGACCTTGTCATATGCTGGGAGAAATGGGTTGTGTCATACTTTAGAAAAGGCATCTTGACATTCTCCCAATTTTCTATTCAACATTTTGGATGAGTCTCCTTCCCAATTCCGAGCTTCACGCACTCCTAAGTTTGTTAGCATCACATGCCCATACCCACAGATTCAACACCTAAAACAGTGAGCCTAAACACCAAAACAACAATCTTTACTCAACCTCATTAACATGCACCTATTGACTCCTAGCCATTGTGAAATTCATGTTCCATCCTTTGCCTTCACAGGTTACATCATTCCCCACATTAGACATCATCATTATCATCTAATCCTTTTCAACACTTTGGGGAGAGGTGCACTCTTATAAATTGATTGACTATTATTTTTTATCTTTGTTTCTTTTTTACCCACTCTATACCTCCTCAAGGTCGCCATGATCCTTACATCATAGTGTGTCTTGATTGGTGTACATTAGGGCATGAGTCTGTTGTTTCTTTCTATCATGTTTGTTGGTTGTCTCATCATAGTTCCCACCAAGGTCATCAAATGCCTTGTGATGTGTTGGGGCATCCTTTTGTTTACTATTTTCTTACAAGTCAATCCTATGCATTGGATACATTGTCACCTTAGTCTCTATATCCTAGTGTATAACATATGATGATATGTCAAAATAGGTGCTCATCACATATAAGAATAATAATTGCATTCACAATCAAAACCATTTGGAATATCATCCACATTATCTATCCATTAATGTTAGCTATCTATTATGATTTAGATTGTACAAGTGATTACTTAGTTGGCTAGTTATTTAGTAGTAAGCTATCTAATTACAACTCATCAATTATCACTTTCTTCTAACATTATCATTCATTATTTTCATCTAGTAGTTATATTATGAACAAAAATATTCTCATCTACATCTCATACATCCATCATTTATAAGAATAGAATCCTACACATATCATACATCACATATATATCCATCCATCCATATATAATCTATCATTTTCATGCACATATTAAAATCATAACCATGATCATATATATCATCATCACATAAAAATTATATCCATTCATACCTCCTCATATAATCATAATACATGTGTGTGTTATACATTCATCAATTTCAACCACAATATCTATTATCTTACCATTACACAACATCACATAATTCAAATAACCATGTGCAAAATCACATTATTACATGCATCCTAATCATAACCATATTTTCATATCGTAACCATAACCATCAAATCATATTATCTTGCATTTCATATCATAACATCAATCACATACATCATCATAATAATCACAAGTGCATCACATAACATCAATAAAAACATCATAAAAATATCCATCACATGCATAAAATTAGAACATCATAGGAATCCATATAATATCATCAATAAAATAAAAATAAATGGCATAATTGTCTCATCCATCTCATATATCATCAAAAAAAATAGTATAAAAATACAAAAAAGCTCCACAAAGCATCATCATACATAAAAAAATGTCCATACAACCTGTACATCAATCTCAAAATATATCAAAAATAGAGTTTTATCTTGTCCATCCTAGCTATGACTAGCACTATCCCTATGTGAATCTAATGGATATGGTGGTCGTCTTGGTGGAGCCATGGCTACTAACCCTAATCTATTCGCTAAAGCTATACTATCGGTTGATCCACTAGGTACTACACTGTCCTCTCTATAAAGGAGGGCTCACTATGCTTGACCAACATGGCATGCTCACGTACAAAGATTTGTAGTATGCTACCCCATGTAGCACCCATTTTGTCTCCCCAACTACCCATGTTGCCTCCTAAGATGCTCATCCCAACTCTATAATTGCATGTGTCATCCCCTGCAAACCAAGTACTAGTTGTGCATGCTCTCTCTCTTACCTAATCCTCTAGACATCCACTTGTGCCCTATCCAATTGTGCTTGTAGTGCATATCAAGCTATACATTTATTGTCTTTCTCTACCTATTGGCTATTCTTCTGTGCATGTAACCCACCATGCTCTATGACTAGGTTGTCTCTCTTAGCCTAAAAAGTGTTCCTCTCCACTTATAAATTATCTCGCTCCACTTGAAGCACATCCCTTTATGATAGGGTTGTCACAAGTTGTACCTAAAGGTCATTTTTCTCCTATTGATCTTATCCCTATGCATGTACATCAGGTGCACCCTACTCATCCACATCCATGGCCTCCACCTATGAGACCTAACCTTGATCCCCTCCATTGTCTCTCTATTGAGCCCCTAGCTATAGACCTTGTTGAGCACATAGTTGTGGTCCTTATTGTGGCCCTATTGTGCTCCCTATTGTTGTTGACCACTATCCCCTACCACTAGAACTTGTGCCCTCGATATACTGGCACTCTAGCCATTTAGCAAACCCATTGTTGTTCCTCTATTGTTTCTCATCTAAGGTTGTCCTACATAACTATTTGTATGGGCATAGTCATCATCACTAGCATGTGTTGTCTCTACCACACTATATAATGGGGTGTCACCCCTAAATCCTTGATATCGTCCATGTAGCCCTAAGTTATTAGCACCATGTACCTCTAGCTTTGATATATAGTTTGGGAGTCAATCTGGGATCCTCATATATCCTCCTCTGACATCACATAGGAAAACACATGTGGGCCTTCTGTTGGTATCCCTTGTTGAAAACTAAACTACCTATACACTATTAAGAATGTACCTCTCAATGATATGGTGATGTCACCTTGTGATATAGAAAGCAATTTAAACAAACTATGGATATGTTAGGTCCTCATCAAAACCCTCACATTTTATCCAAGGTTGCCACACCACTACCTCCAAATAATCCAATACTCTCCTCCAGTAGCCTAGATGCCCCAATCACTAGTACCTTGTCAGCTAGCCCATGCAAACACAAAGATCCTTAGGATCCCTCTCCTCATTGTCTCCAATGGGTTAAAGCATGGAAACATGCTCTCACTATTGGAATAAGGTGCCATTAACCTTGTAAATTCCAATATTGTATTTATTCCATTTATAATTTGTAATTTGTAATTACCCTTGAGGGAATGATGTAGTTTCATTGGTAGTGGTAATTCCAGAGTCACTGGAGGTAATTAAGGAGTGATATTTATGGTTGCCAATTGTAAAATTCATGAGTTAATGAGTATAGGCACAACCTTAGGAGAATCACCTATTTTTAGCATATATGATGCACATCATAATGTTTGGTGGGTGCATTTAAAGAATCTATGACAACTACAAGTTGTCATAAGATTCTATGACACTATGACACATATGACGGATATTCATTAGTTGTAGGTTGCTATGTTTAGCCCCAGGTGCCCATCTTTGGAAGATACACTTTGGTAGTATTTATAACGGTTATGACGCATCATAAGATGCTGTAAGATGTTATTCTTGACCTTGGGCGCCCAACTTTGCATGGGCATCTTTTGACACATGGAGGTTGCATGTATGATGAAATTTAATGTTTGCATGTGGGGGAATCCTAGGAGAGAGAAAGTGGATGCCTAGATTGGAGGGAAAACACTTCTATAAGTATTTTCCATTGTACTTGTTGCAATATAGATTTTAGGTACTCAGGTGCTGTTAGAATGTTGTCAAGTTGAAGACTGAAGGGAAGATTGGTGGAGTTGTATTGCACAATCATTTTTAGACTAATATACAAACTTGGGCCTCTTTCATGTGTGGAGTTTTTTACTCGAAAGGGTTTTCTCCACGTTAAACACTATGTTGTGTGTTTAGTTTTCTGATTTGGTATTTCTGTGATGCATAGTTTATTTTCTATGTTATAATCTCCATTGGATAATACACTATTAAAGATCATTAAATATACTTGAATCAGATTTTTATTTGAAGTAGTTGTGCTTTCATTTCTAACATTTGGTATTAGAGCCTAACCAACTTTGACTCTTGGGTGGTAGTGATGTAGAGGCAAATTGGATGGGAAAGGATAGACAAACAAGACAAGGTTCTCTTACACCTACAAGCCCAAAAATGAAGATCTTTACACAAAAATGAGAATAGCAGTTAAGGGCTTTGAATTCTTCATGGAAATAGTGTTTGGACATGTATTAGAACCCATCCCATCCATTGGCAAAGGTGGATCAAACTTTAAACTATTAGTTCCTTCACAAACCTCAAGAAAGGCTAGTAGCCCTACAAACAGAGAACAGTCCCAATAACTTTTTGTACAGACACCCAAATGCAACTCTCATACATGCAATAGATACCCATTATGCCTCCCCACAACATACTCCAGAATGGGTTTGGGTTGTTTTGGAAAGTATGCCTTAACCAATAACCCCCCTAATGGTTTTTAGCCCTAAATAGGCCTAGTTTGTGAAGCAAGTAACCTTGGATGGAACCCCCAAACTCTTTGGACCCCTTGGACACTTCACATGGATAGGAAAAAAATTTATTTCAAGGGTTTTGTGGTCAAGCTGCAAGACAATTTCATTCTATGCTTGTTTTCCCACTTCAAATGCAAAAATAACAAGGAAAATGCTACTACAGTCACCTAGGGGATCAATTTAAACACACCAAAACAATTTTTTTAGTCTTGATCCTTGGTCAACATGTAAATCACTCCCTCTAATTCCATTCCAATGAGTTTTAGAGGATTCCCACCGTGGAATGAGGTTTTATGACATTTTTCCTACCAAAACCCTAGTTAACCTAGTTAACAGAGCAGTTTTAGAAAAAATGTGATATCTTCCTCTAGGAATCGATTCAAGACCTCAAAATAGATTAATTTGAAAGGTAACTCAATCCTCTTTCCAACCATATATGGATTTCCCTTGTATATGTTCGTACAGAACCATACCAAACGCTACAACGGGACTGTTGCAGGGAAAATCAGAAAATTACAGTCCATAAAACACTCATATCTTTCACAAAACTAAATCATTTTTCATGAGACAAAAAGAATATTAAAGAAGATTCATAGGAATAACATATTCAATAGATAAGGAGAGGTTAAAGGATAGTACTTGGCTGTACAATGGCCTGAAAACAATAAAAATATAGGAAATTACAGAAAAACAGAGTATTCTATTGATTTCTTCACTTATATATCATCCCTCAACCTGCCTCGAAGTTTGTGAGGCTTCAATATGCCTTAAATAACTAAAACCACCACCTAAAACTAACTTTCTAACTACTTTGTCCCTTCACCTTCCACCTTACAATTTGTTGCATTTTTTGCAATTTGTTGCTTATGACAACTTTTGTCAATTTGTGCAACTTTCACATTGGGTATCAAATGACATCAAAATGACTAAATAGGACCTTTTACAAGTTAAATGTAGCCATTTAGGCCTTATTACAACATAAGAATACCTATACAAAATCAAAATCCTAAGTCTACCTCATGGAGGCATATTCATGCTAGGGTGCACCTGCACCATACAACCAACCAACAAAGATTTCCAAGTCCCTTGGAAATATACCTGCAAAACAAATCTACCTTTTCCTGCATCTCTGTCTGGCTTCATCTTTCAATCTATCTCTTTAGCTTCAGGCTTCAAATCTTCACATCAATGGAATAGTGACCAACTAACCAACAATGGCAAACTACCATCAACATTTCAGAGTATCTTCAGGGTCCTTCTACTCCTAGCAATGGAGTACTCTCAGACTGATCAAAACTTCAATGACTACCACATAATTCTCAATAAAATGTCCATCCTACATGCTGCTTCACAGACCCATTCCTCTCGTCCAACAGTAGATCCTGGTGATGCACCTACCACTCTCTCTCTTAGTGGCCTCACTCTGCACCCTCTTCTAGCCAAATCTCTATTGGTGAATGGTCTTGACAGACCTCAACATCATCTGCCCACACTACAAGAATCTATTCCTTGTCACAACTAGATGGTACGAGCATCTACAATAGTCTAACAACTACTATTAGCCTGCAAAATACCTTCTACAATCTCCATCTTCAAAATGGTCACCAACCAAACATTTTGCTTCAACTCTTCATTTTTTTCTTCAACTCTTCACCTGCCTTCTCAGCGATAGAAAATACACAACACCTCTGCCCAGATCTTTTGCTAGCTCTGATACTACTATGATGTAGAGGCAAATTGGATGGGAAAGGATAGATAAACAAGACAAGGTTCTCTTACACCTACAAGCCCAAAAACGAAGATCTTTACACAAAAGTAGGAACATAAGTTAAGGGCTTTGAATTCTTCATGGAAATGGTGTTTGGACATGTATTAGAACCCATCCCATCCATTGGCAAAGGTGGATCAAACTTTGAACTATTAGTTCCTTCACAAACCTCAAGAAAGGCTAGTAGCCCTACAAACAAAGAACAATCCAAATAACTTTTTGTACAAACACTCAAATACAACTCTTAGACATGCAATAGATACCCATTATGCCTCCCCACAACATACTCCAGAATGGGTTTGGGTTGTTTTGGAAAGTATGCTTAACCAATAACCCCCCTAATGGTTTTTAGCCCTAAATAAGCCTAGTTTGTGAAGCAAGTACCCTTGGATGGAACCACCAAACTCTCTAGACCCCTTGGACACTTCACATGGATGGAAACACAATGTATTTCAAGGGTTTTGTGGTCAGGATGCAAGACAATTTCATTCTATGCTTGTTTTCCCACTTCAAATGCAAAAATAACAAGGAAAATGCTGCTACAGTCACCTAGGGGATCAATTTAAACACATGAAAACAACTTTTTTAGTCCTTAGCCTTGGGAAACATGTCAATCAAACCCTCTACTTCCATTCCAATGAGTTTTAGAGGATTCCCACCATGGAATGAGGTTTTATGACATTTTTCCTATCAAAACCCTAGTTAACCTAGTTAACAAAGCAGTTTTAGAAAAAACATGATATCTTCCTCTAGGAATCGATTTAAGACCTCATACCAGATTAATTTGAAAGGTAACTCAATCCTCTTTCTAATCATATATGGATTTCCCCTATATATATCCGTACAGAACCGTACCAAATGCTGCAACGAGACTATTGTAGGGAAAATCAGAAAATTACAATCCATAAAACACTCATATCTTTCACAAAACTAAATCATTTTTCATGAGACAAAAAGAATATTAAAGAAGCTTCACAGGACTAACATCTTCAACAGACGAGGAGAGGTTAAAGGATAGTACTTGGCCGTACAATGGCCTGAAAACAATAAAAATATAGGAAATTACAGAAAAATAGAGTATTCTATTGATTTCTTCATTTATACATCATCCCTCAACCTGCCTCGAAGTTTGTGAGGTTTAAATATGCCTTAAATAACCAAAACCACTGCCTAAAACTAACTTTCTAACTAATTTATCCCTTCACCTTCCACCTTCTTACAATTTGTTGCATTTTTTGCAATGTGTTGCTTATGACAACTTTTGTCAATTTGTGCAACTTTTACATTATGTATCAAATGACATCAAAATGACTAAATAGGACCTTACAAGTTAAATGTAGCCATTTAGGCCTTATTACAACATAGCAATACCTATACAAAATCAAAATCCTAAGTTTACCTCATGGAGGCATATTCATGCTAGGGTGCCCCTGCACCATACAACCAACCAACAAAGTTTTCCAAGTCCCTTGGAAATGTACCTGCAAAACAAATCTACATTTTCCTACATCTCTGTCTGGCTTCATCTTTCACTATGTCTCTTCAGCTTCAGGCTTCAAATATTCACATCAATGGAATAGTGACCAACCAACCAACAATGGTAAACTACCATCAACATTTCAGAGTATCTTCAGGCTCCTTCTACTCCTAGCAATGGAGTACTCTCAGACTGATCAAAACTTCAATGACTACCACATAATGCTCAATAAAATATCCATCCTACACACTGCTTCACAGACCCATTCCTCTCGTCCAATAGCAGATCCTAGTGATGCACCTACCACTCTCTCTTAGTGGCCTCACTCTGCACCCTCTTCCAGCCAAATCTCTATTGGTGAATGGTCTTGACAGACCTCAACATCGTCTGCCCACACTACAGGAATCCTATTCCTTCTCGCAACTAGATGGCATGAGCATCTGCAATAGTCTAACAACTACTGTCAGCCTGCAAAATACCTTCTACAATCTCTATCTTCAAAATGGTCACCAACCAAACATTTTGATTCAACTCTTCAGTTTTTTCTTCAACTCTTCACCTGCCTTCTCAGTGATAGAAAATACACAACACCTCTGCCCAGATCTTTCACTAGCTCTGATACCACTATGATGTAGAGGCAAATTGGATGGGAAAGGATAGATAAACAAGACAAGGTTCTCTTAAACCTACAAGTCCAAAAATGAAGATCTTTACACAAAAGTGGGAACAATAGTTAAGGGCTTTGAATTCTTCATGGAAATGGTGTTTGGACATGTATTAGAATCCATCCCATCCATTGGCAAAGGTGGATCAAACTTTGAACTATTAGTTCCTTCGGAAACCTCAAGAAAGGCTAGTAGCCCTACAAACAAAGAACAGTACCATTAACTTTTTGTACAGACACCCAAATGCAACTCTCAGACATGCAATAGATACCCATTATGCCTCCCCACAACATACTCCAGAATGGGTTTGGGTTGTTTTGGAAAGTATGCCTTAACCAATAACCCCCCTAATGGTTTTTAGCCCTAAATAAGCCTAGTTTGTGAAGCAAGTGTCATGCCCACATTTTCCATGCGGTCACAACACTCATCACACATGTCATACCCACATCTGTCATGTGGTTATGACATGAAACATCAAAAAATTTCTCACGCTTCCCTAGAAACCCCCTCGCATGCGTAAGCATGCTCGGCGGTGTATGCTCAAGGCGAAAACCCTACAGTTGTCGGCGGGGTACAAAGTACAATTGCGTTCATCTGGACGCACACAGTCTAACAAGGGGGTCTCTACAACACCGTTAATGTCGCTACAAGGTTTATATTATCAAGGTTCCTAACCCTAAATTTCGGTAGATTTCGGCAGCATAACGCCTTACGGTGTAAGTGGGAATTACTCAACACTATACTACTTACGGGGTTCCCTGATAGATTAACAACTTCCCACGACACCTTGTTCCTACTAAACTGACTCATGATCTCCCTATTGGGACATTTTTCAGCAAAGCACGATTGTCTACCTCTTTTCTCGTTTCCTGAAATATACTCCTCCTTCGAACTTAGCATTCTCAACGAGACAGATCGTTTGCCCTCTCTTCCTTTTCTCTGGGTCTTAATTTTGATTGTATTTCTATCGCACTCACCTTAACTATTTCTCTGAAGTTTTAGTTTGTTTATATTTTGGTCTCTCTTTTGGTTTCTACGTTTTCTTTATGTTTATCCTGTCCTTTCTTCATATTCTACATCAATCAGAGTTATCACTGTATCTATTTTAACATTGTTCCTAACTTCCGGATTGTCCAGATCACACAGGCTGGTTTACTACTACGCTGGACTCAGCCCCTTGTTTTCTCCATTTAGGATTCTCCTCTACGTTTGTATTAATTAATCTTGTTCCTAAGCAAAAATTAGCAGAAGGTACATCTACTTAGTTCTCTTATCCCAGGTGGAAAATGCCGCGCATTTTCTCCTCTGTGTTTTCCAATGTTAGTTTTTCTTCTTCTATTTCTCTTTCACGTTTTCTCCATTGGGCGTTTACTAACTACAGTTGAGATTAAAACGGCCTCACATGGAATGTCTGTGATGGCTTCTTAAGTTTATTTCCAGTGTTCTTTTAAACAAGGTGACGCGTATTTTTCCTCTTCATTTTCTTGGTTATCGAATTGCATTGAATGAGAAACTTCCAAGAAAACTCTTTTGAAACTTCATTATATTAAAATACATGTGTTTATAGTAATTATTTTGTTTACATATACAATTTAATCTCCCTTTGAAATTATTAATCTTCCTATTATAAGATTCTTTTTTTTTTTTAAAATAAGATATAAATATATATATATACTTATACAATTATTTTCCATTGTTCTATTATGTTCCATTGTTATATTATTAAACTTCCTATATATATATTATTAAACTTCCTATATATATATATATATATATATATATATATATATATTTATATAAACAATTATAATCCATTGTTATATTAAGTAAGAGGTTCTCCTCTATATATATTATTAAACTTCCTATATATATATATATATTTATATAAACAATTATAATCCATTGTTATATTAAATAAGAGGCTTTCCTCTTTATAAAGTCCCAATCCATGGAACTAAGTCATATTTTATTTGTTTCCTTTTTTTTTGTTTATTAACCATCAAAACCTAACCGTCTATAGCTTATGTTTTGGGCAGAGGGCATGAGAGGCAGCGGCGGCCATGGCAGGGGACGGTGGCGGACCGAACTCACAGAGGCCGTGCTGACTGGAGGGTGGAGGGTCGAGTTTGGGTGGAGGGAAGTACGGATGGCGGAGTGGAGGGTCCGCAGTGGCAGACAAATATCGGCGGAGGTGGCCACAGAGGCAGCGGCGGGGGTCACGGTTATGGCGGCACGACGGCCGCTGAGGTGTCTGCGAAGGGGGAGCCACCGGCAGGGGAGTGAAGCGGGAGGAGGCGGCTCGTAGGCCACGGAAGGAGGTCACCCGCGGAGGTTTAGATTGGCAGGGGTGTGGGGAGGGGGCGGAGCCCCCACCCACATCCCACGTAGTGGGTTGTGGGTGGGGGCTCCGCCCCCTCCCCACACCCTCCTTTGTATAAGGGCCTGCGGTGGGGTTTCAAACCCACCGCCCATATATTTTTTTTAAAAAAATTGTTTATTAATATTTTTTTTTGTTATTTCTTTCTCTCTGTATATTACAACAAAAAAAATAGGGAATACAATATTTCCCTTTCAATATATATATATATATATATATATGTTCCCCATTTAATTTAGTTATGTATAAACAATTTCAATGTAATTAAATTTCGTCATTTGATTTTGTATAAACAATTTAGAATTTAAATAAACAATATATATATATATGTATATATATATATATATATATGTATATATATATATATATATATATATATATATATATATATATATATATATACATGAAAACCCAACTCACATTTTGATAACAATTTCACCCATTTAATTTCCTAATTAAAGTTAGTAAAATTACGGTATTGTTTAATGGTAACGGATAAATAATTTTGGACTTTAAAAAAAAAACGTTTCAACTTTATAATCAATGAATTTATTTAAATTGAATAAATTAAATCTATAATGAATTGTAATTTCAATGCTTCACCAAAACGTAACAATATTCAGTAATCTACATACAAGGATAATTCAGATTTATTTCTTTCCCGACCTCATTTAACTTCAAGTCAGTCATTTTCTTCTAAAGCAAGAAGTAGAATATAAACTACAGTTACCCTTCTAAAAATTCTTTTTATCTCCATTTCTATTTCAATAAAATAGCAAAATTACATCTTCAGATAATTTACAAGAACTAACATTTTCACTAATTTTTCCAATAACATAAATTTGATTTTACAACTTAATAATATAATTGAAAGACTATACACAACAACAATACTGAAGGGAAGAATTTATCTCCTTCCCAGACAATAATTTGTTACAACTTCAGAGGGAGAGAATCCCTCCATAATGAACTTATACAGGAGGTAGCTCAATGAACCAGACTCTTCTTATAGCAAGGATGAAATTCTTTCTCCCTAAATACAGCACTCCTCCAATTCCAACCATAAGCTTCAAGAGGAAACCTGCGTATCAAAGACAAACAAAGAAGAAAACACCACTCATCTAGCTCTCCTCCCTACCGTAGACCCGCAAGAGGGTCACCCCTGAGCTAGGGAGAATCATACTCACACCTGGATAACTCAAGCAATCCACTTCACAACAGGGAACAACAACAAACCCAAAGCACACAAACACCCATGGGTAAATTTCACAACACGAAAACTCAACTACAGTGAGCTTTACAAGGGGCAGGAGAGTGGACACACTCGACTCCAGAGTGGACACAGTTGACTCCAGAGTGTCACCCTTATAGATAATATAACCAACATAATTTCTCTTGGCCTCAAACCAAGTTTGATCACAAAATTTTCCAAGGAATCTGTAATTGACTCTCAAGTCAAAGAACCAGTCACAAGTACATGCCCTCAAGGCTTTCAACATCCCAAAAGAAGAACCTAGGTATGCACCCGAGGAGGATCACTCCTCCCCTACCCCAAACTTGATGAGCATTTCTCCCAAGTGGGAGAAGCTCTGTCAACAACCCGACAACAGTTCCCACACGAACAAAACAAAAAAAAAACACAGCAAATAAACAACTTTCACACACTTTTCATACAACAATCAGATATACGAAAGAAAGGTAAAACCAAACCAACCTTACAAAGCCCTTCAAGGATGAAGCTGTTGTAGAGCTCCACTAAGATTTTCTCCAACCTTAGCCACCAACTCCCTCTTCCTTTCCCTCTTCCCAAAAGCTAACTTTCTTATTTTGGCAATAAAAATAAAACTCTCCCAAAATTCAACTAACTCCCTTCCCATCCCAAAATGGAATTCAAATAACCCAAATCCTTTCAGTTTTGAGGAATGGGGAGGTGACACTTGTCACCTCCTCACTCTTCCCAAAACCACTATTATGTCCCAAGGGATGAGTGTTGGCTTATGTCACTCACCCATCCCTAGAGTACTCCTTATCCCTCTCCTCATGTCATTTCTCTTACGCATGGGAGAAATAAAAGGAGTTAAAGGAGGAAAAGATAGGTGACCCATGCCTCTTCTTCCTTCCTTCATTATGGATGACCCCACAACTCATGGGGAATCTCACTAATGGTGAGGGTGACTTCAAGTCAATCCCTCTATAATGGATGGGTTTGTAGTCATCTCTTACCTTGGGGATTGAAGAGGGATGGGTTGGGTGTTGGTACAACCCATCATGTCCCCCCCATACCTCCAATTTTCGCCACTTAACTTCAGGGGGAAGTTAAGATGACCTGATGGAGGTTACCCAAGGGTTACCCATGCCAAATGGGGCCCTGGACCCATGGGGTATAACCCAGGGTCAACTTTAACCCATTCTGGACACCCATGGTCAAGGTAAAGCACAAGAAAAGGCCTCCAAGATTTAAATAAAAGAAAAGAAATTCAAATTCAATCTTTTAACAACACAAATCATAATTCAGTGTTACAAGAGGGTACACCAACCCATTCGACCTTATGAAAGACCACATTACAACACCATATCAAACACAGAGTGATCTTGGTTCCTCATGGAACCAGATCAGCTTAACAGGGAATAACAATAACAAGGTGCGGAATGATCTCTGAAATCTATGGTTTGATTAGTAAATTCCTGCACACTAAATTGCAAGATCAGTTTCACATATAATCATCATAGCCGAAGCAACTTAAAAACATGCATTATCATGACATAGTTCTAAATAGCATAAATGAAATCATATTACAATTTTCTATCATCACCTAATTAACTTTTCTGAAATATAAACTTATCCAAACATCACCCAATTAGTTTTTCCGTAATCAAAATAAAGTTTAATAGTTTGACAAATCCGGGAACTACTATCCCACACATATAAAAAGTATCAATAACAGTAATGTAAATAGTCACAAGAACAGAAGTAAAAAGGGTGGTCCTCACATCCTCTCCCCCTGAGACTGTACTTCCTCCTAGAAGTCGTCAAAAAGGTGAGGATAAAGGGTCTTCAGTCTCTCTGCATCTTCCCATGTCGCTGTGACTTCGTCGTATAGGTCCCACTGGACCCTAACCTGGTCCAGCTCTCGACCTCGAAGGGCCAGCATCCAACGAGCCAATATGCGAATTGGCTCCAACGCCAGCTGTCTGTCTGCCTCTACCTGAAGAGCACTCCAATCCAACATGTGAGATAAGTCAGAAATATATTGACGTAAAACTGAAACATGAAATACATCATGGATATGTGACAGGCTAGGTGGCAAGGCTAGACGATAGGCTACAGGTCCTATCCACTCCAAGATCTCAAAAGGTCCTAAAAATCGAGGTGCGAGCTTAGAGCCCTTCCCGTAATGGATTGGACTTTTATGCGGTCGCACTCTCAAAAATACTCTATCCCCCACAGAGAAGCTTCGGTCTGTCCTCTTAGCATCGGCATACTTCTTTTGCCTATCCTGTGCCTCCTGAAGTCTCTATCTAATTTGTTTGACCTGTTGTTCCATATTCTGAACTATCTCTGGACCAATGGCCATTCTGTCCTCTATCCGATCCCAACTCAAAGGTGTTCTACATGATCTGCCGTATAAAGCCTGGAAAGGAGGCATACCCAACGAGCTGTGATGCCCATTATTGTAGGTGAACTCAACTAGATACAGGTACTCCTCCCATCTAGACTGATGGTCCATAACATACATGCAAAGCATGTCTTCTAACACCTGGTTGACTCTCTCTGTTTGTCCGTCGGTCTCCGGATGATAGGCTGAACTGAAGTTGAGTTGTGTGCCCAACACCTAATGTAAGGCTGTCTAGAACAATGAAGTAAATATGGAGTCTCTATCAGATATAATGTGGTGAGGTACCCCATGAAGTCTAACAATTTGATCAAGAAACACCTTTGCCACGGATGGTGCATTGTATGTTGTGCATATCGGTGAAAAATGTGCCACTTTGGTCAGCTTGTCAACTGTCACCATAATAGCATCATGGCGACGTGATGACATAGGTAGACTAACGATAAAATCTATAGAAATGGTGTCCCATTTCCATTCAGGTATCTCGTGAGGGTACAACAGTCCCGCTGGATGCTGATGTTCAGCCTTGACCCTCTGACATTCTAGACAACAAGCAACATAATCTGCAATGTCACGCCTCATCCCAGCCCAATGATAAAGCTGTCGTAAGTCAGCATGCATCTTCTTCACTCCTGGGTGTGCTACATAGGGTGCTCTATGAGCCTCTGATAGGATTACTGTATGAAGATTACCCACATGGGGTACATAGATGCGTTGCCGATGTCGAAGCATACCATCAGACTCAAGGATATATCCTGCAAATTTGCCCTCAAGGGCCTTCTGATTTAGTATTGTCTGCTGCACCTCAAGAAACCACTCGTCCTCCGGCAGATGCTATAAGATGTGATCTCTCAAGTCCACCCTCAAAGTCAGGGTCAGGATCTCGTGGCGCCTTCGACTCAAGGCATCAGCGACCACGTTCTCCTTCCCTTTGATGTAGTGGACGTCAAAGTGATATTCGCATAAGAATTCCATCCAACACCGTTGGCGGGCGTTCAAGTTTGGCTGTGTAAAGATATACTGCAAGCTATGATGATCTGAATGGAGTTCAAAGTGTCGACCTAAGAGGAAGTGTCTCCAGCGGACCAAAGCATGAATAACTACTGCGAGCTCTAAGTCGTGAGTAGGGTAGTTTAACTCATGTGTCTTTAGTTTCCGCGATTCATATGCGATCGCTCGACCACTCTGCATAAGCACGGCTCCCAAACCTTCTAATGATGCATCTGTGTAAACTACAAACTCCTCTGTAGGATTTGGAACCGCTAAAATAGGAGCACTAGTAAGACGCTCCTTGAGGACTCCAAAGGCCTTTTCACACTGTTCGGTCCATATGAAACCCTTCCCTTTTCGCTGAAGGGAAGTAATGGGATGTGCTATCCTGGAAAAGCCCTCAACAAATTGACGATAATACCCGGCTAACCCCATAAAGCTTCTGACCTCTGTCACATTGGTGGGTGCCGGCCACTCCTGAATTGCTCTGATTTTAGATGGATCTACGGAAATGCCATCGCCTGATAAAATGTGTCCCAAATACTGCACCTCTATCCTGAAGAAGGCACACTTTGCCAAGTTGCCATAAAACTACTCCTCTCGTAAGCACTGCAAAACTTGACGCAAGTGCTCCACATGCTCTTCCTCGGTCCGCGAATAAATTAAAATATCATCTAGAAATATGATTACGAACCGATCTAGGTAAGTATGGAACACCCCGTTCATGAGACTCATGAACACTGCAGGGGCGTTCGTCAACCCGAATGGTACCATTGTGAATTCGTAATGGCCATATCTGGTTCGAAAAGCAGTCTTATGAATATCTGCCTCTGTGATGCGCAATTGGTGATACCCAAATTTTAGATCAATTTTTGAGAACACTCTGGCTCCCTGCATCTGATCAAAAAGGTCGTCAATCCTAGGCAGAGGATAACGGTTCTTCACCATCACTTTGTTCAACTACCTGTAGTCCATGCATAATCGAAGAGACCCATCCTTCTTCTTCACGAAGATAACCAGTGCGCCCCATGGTGAGTTCATGTGTAGTCATCCTATAAGGTGCACGGGATATCGATTCTGCACCCAGCACTAAGTCGATGTGGAAGTCCACTTCTCTGCGTGGAGGCATACCTGGTAATTCCGGTGGAAATACGTCGGCAAACTCTCTAAGGACAGGGTGATCATCTAAAGTAGCCTCAAGTTCTTCCTCTGCTCTATCACTGACCATAATGGCAAACATCTAACATCCCTTCCGCATACAGCGCTTAAGCTGCTAAGCGGATATCATACGAACAGTCGTGGGCTTTTGAATGCCCACTATCTCAACCGGCGAACCATGATCGTCTAAACAGCTAATCATCCTCTGACGACAATCTAGCTTGGCTCTATGTGCCGCAAGCCAATCCATACCCAGAACTACACCGTAGGATCCTAATGGCATAACCCTAAGGTCACATGATGTAGTGAAGGGTCCTAAGGTGATATTGCAATCTTTAACCAAGGTATCTACTGACATCCTGGCCCCAGAGGCCAACTCAACCTCCCACCTAATGTCTTGCCTAGAAGCCACCAGCCTGCAATGCTCCACTAACGATGTAGACAGGAAGGAGTCAGTAGCTCCCGAGTCAAAAAGGATAGAGATGGGGAAGCCCCCAATCGTACCTACTGTCTCGATGACTGAGGCCTGGAAATCAGCCTGACGGTTATCAACCGCTGCAAACATGTGGTGGGATCTGCCCACGTCACCTACGGTCTATGCAGATCCTCCTGATCAGGGCTGTCCCCCTGCTGTAAATCCCTGTGGGCACTCTCTAGCCAAATGCCCTGCCCCACCACACATATAACACGGTCCTCTAGCCTGTAACTGCCCCGACTGTGTTCTGCCCGACTGTTGTTGCCCAGTCCGTCCCGTGGACCCCTGTGAGCCTCTGTAAGACTGCTGGGACCTCATGGGTCCTGCCGATGAACCCTGCGGTCTCTGATCTCTGCGTGAACCCTGCTGCTACCATCCACGGTTATGTCCTCCCTGAACCCTCTGTTGGAATTTAGATTTTTGCTGATGTTGCTACTCTTGTGGAGGCCTAGGAGGTAATGATGAAGAGTTATATCCTCCTCTCTGTATTGTGTTTTGAGGCCTTCAAAAATTCTACTGTTGTTGGGGATTACGATCCTGATACTGCGGACGTGAATTCTGCCCTCGTCCCTGAATTTTTTCTGATATAAGGGCCTTTTCAACAGCCTCGCTCATGGTCTGGGGGTCTGCCATACGAACTGGTCCTTCTATCCTGTGATTCAGCCCTCTGATGAATTTGTGTATTAAGATTTTCTCGTCATGGAGGTATTCCGCGTAACGAGAAAGCTCAATGAATCGGCTCTCATACTGAGTAACAGTGAGTCCCCTCTACTGTAAATCATGGAACTCATCGATCCTGCGTTGTCTGTAATGTTCTGACAAATATCGCGCATTAAAGTGCTCTATAAAGATATCCCAAGTGAGTGTATCCACGGAAAGTCAGCGTTTGCACTCCTCAGTGCGCCACCAGGTAGCTGCGGCATCCCTTAGAAGATGGACTGCCACTCATGCTTTCATGTTGCTTCCATATGGTCGCAACGTGAAACACCTGTCTAAACTAATTAGCCAAGCCTCGGCCACAGCTCCCTCTATAGCACTTGCGAAAGTGGGTGGGTTGAGCCTAAGTAGATCTCTGATGGGGTCCCCTCTGTCTCTAAGTCCCACAATTGGCTCTTCCACCCCATCCTCATACAATCCATGATGTACCTGTTCTGCCCTCTGGGTCTCATCTCGTCTCAAAGGTCTCGGAGGACTCCTGCTCCATGCACGGGAGGCTGACCCTACCTCCTCTACTGTAGTGTCAGGGATCTCAACGATAGGCTCCACACGTGGCACCTCTTGCAGATCAATGCGGGGCTCCTCACGTGGCTCAACACCTGACTCAGCACATGGCTCCCTACGTGGCTCCTCTCATGGATCAACACGAGGCTCAACACGTGGCTCAGGAATCACTGGCGGTAACCTCTCTAACATAGCCTGCAGTGCCTGTAAGATCTATGGTCCTATATCCAATACTGGTGGTGCCTGTGGTACTAGTGGTGCTTGTGGTACAGGTTGTGCAGGTGGTGCTGCTGTAACTGCGGGTGCCCGTCCCTCGGCTGAGGAATCGTTGTGCACCTTGACAGATGCTGTGTGGTGTGATCTCGCTCGTCGAACACGTCAGGGAGGCATCCTACAAAACAAGGTAGAGACTAATTAATCAAAGTTGCGGAATAATAACGTGCCCAAATATGCCCAGTGTTTAAACCGGGGCTCTGATACCAAATGTCATGCCCACATTTTCCATGCGGTCACAACACTCATCACACGTGTCATACCCACATCTGTCATGTGGTTATGACATGAAACATCAAAAATTTTCTCACGCTTCCCTAGAAACCCCCTCGCATGCGTAAGCATGCTCGGCGGTGTACGCTCAAGGCGAAAACCCTACAGTTGTCGGCGGGGTACAAAGTACAATTACATTCATCTGGACGCACACAGTCTGATAAGGGGGTCTCTACGACACCGTTAACGTCGCTACAAGGTTTATATTATCAAGGTTCCTAACCCTAAATCTTGGCAGATTTCGGCAGCATAACGCCTTACAGCGTAAGTGGGAATTACTCAACACTATACTACTTACGGGGTTCCCTAATAGATTAACAACTTCCCACGATGCCTTGTTCCTACTAAACTGACTCGTGATCTCCCTATTGGGACATTTTTCAGCAAAGCATGATTGTCTGCCTCTTTTCTCGTTTCCTGAAATATACTCCTCCTTCAAACTTAGCATTCTCAACGAGACAGATCATTTGCCCTCTCTTCCTTTTCTCTGGGTCTTAATTTTGATTGTATTTCTATCGCGCTCACCTTAACTATTTCTCTAAAGTTTTAGTTTGTTTATATTTCAGTCTCTCTCTTTTGGTTTCTACGTTTTCTTTATGTTTATCCTGTCCTTTCTTCATATTCTACATCAATCAGAGTTATCACTGTATCTATTTTAACATTGTTCCTAACTTCTAGATTGTCCAGATCACACAGGCTGGTTTACTACTATGCTGGACTCAGCCCCTTGTTTTCTCCGTTCAGGATTCTCCTCTACGTTTGTATTAATTAATCTTGTTCCTAAGCAAAAATTAGCAGAAGGTACATCTACTTAGTTCTCTTATCCCAGGTGGAAAATGCCGCGCATTTTCTCCTCTGTGTTTTCCAATGTTAATTTTTCTTCTTCGATTTCTCTTTCATGTTTTCTCCATTGGGCGTTTACTAACTACAGTTGAGATTAAAATGGCCTCACATGGAATGTCTGTGATGGCTTCTTAAGTTTATTTCGAGTGTTCTTTTAAACAAGGTGACACGTATTTTTCCTCTTCATTTTCCTGGTTATCGAATTGCATTGAATGAGAAACTTCCGAGAAAACTCTTTTGAAACTTCATTATATTAAAATACATGTGTTTATAGTAATTATTTTGTTTACATATACAGTTTATTCTCCCTTTGAAATTATTAATCTTCCTATTATAAGATTCTTTTTTTTTTTGTTTAAAATAAGATATAAATATATATATACATATATATATATATACTTATACAATTATTTTCCATTGTTCTATTATGTTCCATTGTTATATTATTAAACTTCCTATATTTATATATATATAAACAATTATAATCCATTGTTATATTAAATAAGAGGCTCTCCTCTATATATATTATTAAACTTCCTATATAAATATATATATATATATATATATATATATATATATATATATAAACAATTATAATCCATTGTTATATTAAATAAGAGGTTCTCCTCTATATATATTATTAAACTTCCTATATATATATATATATATATATATATATATATATATATATATATATATATATATATATATATATATATATATATATATATATATATTTATATATATATATATATATATATATTTATATATATATAAACAATTATAATCCATTGTTATATTAAATAAGAGGCTCTCCTCTTTATAAAGTCCCAATCCATGGAACTAAGTCATATTTTATTTGTTTCCTTTTTTTTTTGTTTATTAACCATCAAAACCTAACTGTCTGTAGCTTATGTTTTGGGCAGAGGGCATGAGAGGCAGCGGCGGACCGAACTCACAGAGGCCATGCTGACTGGAGGGTGGAGGGTCGAGTTTGGGTGGAGGGAAGATACGGATGGCAGAGTGGAGGATCCGCAGTGGCGGACAGATATCGGCGGAGGTGGCCACAGAGGCAGCGTGGGGGTCAGGGTTATGGCGGCACGGCGGCCGCTGAGGTGTCTGCGAAGGGGGAGCCACTGGCAGGGGAGTGAAGCGGGAGGAGGCGGCTCGTAGGCCGTGGAAGGAGGTCGCCCGCGGAGGTTTAGATTGGCGGGGGTGTGGGGAGGTGGGGGCTCCGCCCACTCCCCACACCCTCCTTTGTATAAGGGCCTATGGTGGGGTTTCAACCCCACTGCCCATATATTTTTTTTTTAAAATTTGTTTATTAATATTTTTTTTTGTTATTTCTTTCTCTCTGTATATTACAACAAAAAAAAAATAGGGAATACAATATTTCCCTTTCAATATATATATATATGTTCCCCATTTAATTTAGTTATGTATAAACAATTTCAATGTAATTAAATTTCGTCATTTGACTTTGTATAAACAATTTAGAATTTAAATAAACAATATATACATGAAAACCCAACTCACATTTTGATAACAATTTCACCCATTTAATTTCCTAATTAAAGTTAGTAAAATTACGGTATTGTTTAATGGTAACGGATAAATAATTTTAGAGTTTAAAAAAAAAACGTTTCAACTTTATAATCAATGAATTTATTTAAATTGAATAAATTAAATCTATAATGAATTGCAATTTCAATGCTTCACCAAAACGTAACAATATTCAATAATCTACATACAAGGATAATTCAGATTTATTTCTTTCCCGACCTCATTTAACTTCAAATCAGTCATTTTCTTCTAAAGCAAGAAGTAGAATATAAACTACAGTTACCCTTCTAAAAATTCTTTTTATCTCCATTTCCATTTCAATAAAATAGCAAAATTACATCTTCAAATAATTTACAAGAACTAACATTTTCACTAATTTTTGCAATAACATAAATTTGATTTTACAACTTGATAATATAATTGAAAGACTATACACAACAACAATACTGAAGGGAAGAATTTATCTCCTTCCCAGACAATAATTTGTTACAACTTCAGAGGGAGAGAATCCCTCCATAATGAACTTATACAGGAGGTAGCTCAATGAACCAGACTCTTCTTATAGCAAGGATGAAATTCTTTCTCCCTAAATACAACACTCCTCTAATTCCAACCATAAGCTTCAAAAGGAAACCTGCGTATCAAAGACAAACAAAGAAGAAAACACCACTCATCTAGTTCTCTTCCCTACCGTAGACCCGCAAGAGGGTCACCCTCGAGCTAGGGAGAATCATACTCACACCTGGATAACTCAAGCAATCCACTTCACAACAGGGAACAACAACAAACCCAAAGCACACAAACACCCATGGGTAAATTTCACAACACAAAAACTCAACTATAGTGAGCTTTACAAGGGGCAGGAGAGTGGACACACTCAACTCCAGAGTGTCACCCTTACAGATAATATAACCAACACAATTTCTCTTGGCCTCAAACCAAGTTTGATCACAAAATTTTCCAAGGAATCTGTAATTGACTCTTAAGTCAAAGAACCAGTCACAAGTACATGCCCTCAAGGCTTTCAACATCCCAAAAGAAGAACCCAGGTATGCACCCGAGGAGGATCACTCCTCCCCTACCCCAAACTTGATGCGCATTTCTCCCAAGTGGGAGAAGCTCTGTCAACAACCCGACAATAGTTCCCACACGAACAAAACAAAAAAAAAACACAGCAAATAAACAACTTTTACACACTTTTCATACAACAATCAGATATACAAAAGAAAGGTAAAACCAAACCAACCTTACAAAGCCCTTCAAGGATGAAGCTGTTGTAGAGCTCCACTAAGATTTTCTCCAACCTTAGCCACCAACTCCCTCTTCCTTTCCCTCTTCCCAAAAGCTAACTTTCTTATTTTGGCAATAAAAATAAAACTCTCCCAAAATTCAACTAACTCCCTTCCCATCCCAAAATGGAATTCAAATAACCCAAATCCTTTCAGTTTTGAGGAATGGGGAGGTGACACTTGTCACCTCCTCACTCTTCCCAAAACCACTATTATGTCCCAAGGGATGAGTGTTGGCTTATGTCACTCACCCATCCCTAGAGTACTCCTTATCACTCTCCTCATGTCATTTCTCTTACGCATGGGAGAAATAAAAGGAGTTAAAGGAGGAAAAGACAGGTGACCCATGCCTCTTCTTCCTTCCTTCATTATGGATGACCCCACAACTCATGGGGAATCTCACTAATGGTGAGGGTGACTTCAAGTCAATCCCTCTATAATGGATGGGTTTATAGTCATCTCTTACCTTGGGGATTGAAGAGGGATAGGTTGGGTGTTGGTACAACCCATCATGTCCCCCCCATACCTCCAATTTTCGCCACTTAACTTCAGGGGGAAGTTAAGATGACCTGATGGAGGTTACCCAAGGGTTACCCATGCCAAATGGGGCCCTGGACCCATGGGGTATAACCCAGGGTCAACTTTAACCCATTCTAGACACCCATGGTCAAGGTAAAGCACAAGAAAAGGCCTCCAAGATTCAAATAAAAGAAAAGAAATTCAAATTCAATCTTTTTACAACACAAATCATAAGTCAGTGTTACAAGAGGGTAGACCAACCCATTTGACCTTATGAAAGACCACATTACAACACCATATCAAACACAGAGTGATCTTGGTTCCTCGTGGAACCAGATCGGCTTAACAGGGAATAACACTAACAAGGTGCGGAATGATCTCCGAAATCTATGGTTTGATTAGTAAATTCCTGCACACTAAATTGCAAGATCAGTTTCACATATAATCATCATAGCCGAAGCAACTTAAAAACATGGATTATCATGACATAGTTCTAAATAGCATAAATGAAATCATATTACAATTTTCCATCATCACCTAATTAACTTTTCTGAAATGTAAACTTATCCAAACATCACCCAATTAGTTTTTCCGTAATCAAAATAAAGTTTAATAGTTTGACAAATCTGGGAACTACTATCCCACACATATAAAAATTATCAATAACAGTAATGTAAATAGTCACAAGAATAGAAGTAAAAAGGGTGGTCCTCACAGCAAGTACCCTTGGATGGAACCACCAAACTCTCTGGACCCCTTGGACACTTCACATGGATGGAAAAACAATATATTTCAAGGGTTTTGTGGTCAGGATGCAAGACAATTTCATTCTATGCTTGTTTTCCCACTTCAAAGGCAAAAATAACAAGGAAAGTGCTGCTACAGTCACCTAGGGCATCAATTTAAACACACCAAAACAACTTTTTCAGTCTTGAGCCTTGGTCAACATGTCAATCATTTCCTCTATGTCCATTCCAATGAGTTTTAGAGGATTCCCATGGTGGACTGAGGTTTTATGACATTTTTCCTACCAATACCTTTGTTAACCTAGTTAACATAGTAGTTTTAGAAAAAATGTGATATCTTCCTCTAGGGATCGAGTTAAGACCTCAAACTAGATTAATTTGAAAGTTAACTCAATCCTCTTTCCAACCATATATGGATTTCCCTTGTATATGTCCGTACAGAACCATACTAAATGCTGCAACGGGACTATTACAGGGAAAATCAAAAAATTACAGTCCATAAAACACTCATATCTTTCACAAAACTAAATCATTTTTCATGAGACAAAAAGAATATTAAAGAAGATTCATAGGGCTAACATCTTCAATAGAGGAGGAGAGGTTAAAGGATAGTACTTGGCCATACAATGGCCTGAAAACAATAAAAATACAGGAAATTACAAAAAAATAGAGTATTCTATTGATTTCTTCACTTATACATCATCCCTCAACCTGCCTTGAAGTTTGTGAGGCTTCAATATGCCTTAAATAACCAAAACCACTACCTAAAACTAACTTTCTAACTATTTTGTCCCTTCACCTTCCACCTTCTTACAATTTGTTGCATTTTTTGCAATTTGTTGCTTATGACAACTTTTGTCAATTTGTGCAACTTTTACATTAGGTATCAAATGACATCAAAATGACTAAATAGGACCTTTTACAAGTTAAATGTAGCCATTTAGGCCTAATTACAACATAAGAATACCTATACAAAATTAAAATCCTAAGCCTACCTCATGGAGGCATATTCATGCTAGGGTGCACCTGCACCATACAACCTGTTGATAACTGAGAGGGGGGGGGGTGAATCAGTTATCCTAATTATTTCCCTTATTAAACTTTCCTCTTAATTGAAGCAGCATAAAATCAAACACGAAACATAAGCCATGAAATAAGAAACACATGACACAGTATTTTTGACGTGGAAACCCTGTTAAGGGAGAAAACCACGGGGTGATTAACCCAAGAATTATTCTCTGTTAGAAGAATAGGAAATTACAAAAATGGCACTTGCCAATTAGGGCTCACTGCCCGAGCACACTGCTCACAAGAGGCTCACTGCCTACAAGAAGACACACTGTCTTACAAAGTGATTAGAATCACAGTCTTGAACTGATTGGAAGCATCTGCATATGCTGGAGTTCAGTTCCGGTTAGGTTCAGTATACTGATCTGCTGCACTTCATCTTTCCTCTGTTCTTTAGTCTGCTGTCCTTTCACATACCGGATCTTTCTTGTTACTTCTGATCTACTCTGGACTTGTTCGCATATCCTCACATACATTCACACCTTTTACCACTAAATCCATCCTCTATATATATCCGCACAAGTACTTTCATCATCTTTCTAGTCGGCATCCGGAACAGTCTAGTTTCTTACAAACTTAGTTCTGTCGGCTGAATCCTTGCTCACCAAGCAATGCGGATCAAGCATATACTTGTAGATATCATCAATTATGTCGGCCAAACATGATTCATGCCTCCGCAACCTTTATCATCATCTGTAACACATCCGGAAAGTAGTTTGATACTCAGTCAGTCAGTTCTTCCTCTGTTTTCACTGTCTCTCAGGAATCCGGTACTCAACTATTCATATCTTTTTCCTTGTCCATCTCCGGAGGCTAAATCCTTGGAATATACTACTCAAGATAGTCCTCTTGACTTCCCCAGATCCGCACTGCACCAAGACACTTCCTCTGAGAGATCCGGACCAATCTGTCGGACCTTGCCACATGCTCTGTTCTTGTTCACCGGACCACCACAATCTTCAATCTGACTTCCGGTAGAGACATATCATGACTTGCGGATATGTGGGATGACCTTTGTTGCCATCAATGACAACAACCATGAATCCATATAGTGTCTCTTGCCAACAATCTCCCCCTTTGGCATTGATGGCAACACTTAGTGAAAAATGACTAAGTGTTTACACTATGCTCCCCCTTTGCTGATGCTCTGTCTTTATATACAATTTCCGGAACTCCCCCTGAGTTGGATTCCTCATTTTTCACTGCTCCTCACTCCCCCTTTGACATCAATGGCAAAGGGTAGGGTCCGCACACCAAAATTTTCAAAAATTTTCTATATATAGCCGCATATTTACATACTCACATATACTGCAGAATGTCTGCAAAGGATGTCTGCAGTTGAACCATTTCAGTAGCCCAACTAAGCTTCATTCTGTCCAGGATTGAAATGTGACCACTCAGCAAAAATGCAAAAGCTTCTGCCCGCCTGAGATCTGTCGGATCTTTTGTATGGGCGGTGGTCTGGGCATCACTGATGGCCTCATGCATCGTTTCCAACTTAGGGACTATAATCCTTCTAAGTTCTCCCATCCGGTTGGTAATGTTCTTCCTCTCCTTCTCAAGATTCTTTATTTCATTCAAGACTGCAATAGTCTGACATTCTTGATTTATTATAGAGGAAGAGAGAGGATCAAAACTTTGAGATAAGCTTTGAAGCTTGTCCTGTTCTTCTTTTATTTTCTTGTCAATTGCTGTTGTTGCCTTTGACCAAGATATACAAAATTTGTAGATGTCACCGCCATCCTTAAGAGCATTTTCTAAGCTCTTTATTCCAATGCTTACAATCTTCCTATCCTTAGAGATTAATTCTAATATTTCAGAAAATCTCTTATCCAAAAATTCCTTCCGGACCTTTTCTTCAGCTGATTTTTCTAGAGAATTAAAATGTGTATCAATACTGCTGACTAAGGTTTTTAGATTACCGGAAGTGGAGGCTGTCGGATCTATTTGGATTGATGGCATGATCTTTACAAGTACTCCGGAAGCAGCCTCTATCAACTCACAGTCTTCCATATGAGACTTCAGGAGCTTTTCATTTGCCTTGGCATTTGCAAATGAAGCTATCTTCATTGTTTGTACCGGAGAGAGAGAGTCAAAATCAAATGGACCTTTTAGAAGCTCCGGTTCATCAATCTCTAGAGTTTCTTTGCTCAAAAATTGTTGAACAGTTTGTGCAGTGTCTCTTGCCGGAGACAGATGTTTCTTTTCTTCTGCAGTCTTAGAACTGTCAACCTCTTTGTCTGTCACCACTGCTTCCTTCTCCTGCAATTTCTCTTCTTCTTTGGATCCGGAGACTGTAGGGGAAACCGGAGGAGAGATGCTTGCTTGTTCATGGGTCACTTCTTCTGGAGCAGAGGGTCCCAAGTCCTCACTTGTCTGTTCAGGGCTCACTTCTTCCGGAACAGAAGATTCCAAGTCAGCAGCTGTTTCTGCACCTAAGTCCTCTACAACAGGAAGATTGAACCTTTTGAAGGCCTTCCGGAGGATCTCTTCTGTCTCTTGTGCCACTTTGTCAGTCTCACCAAGCATGAGCTGATTCATCCTGGCTTTACTTCTGAACTCATCTCTGCAGTCCTTGAAGATCATGTTCATTGTCTTGGGATCAATTTGAGGATATAGCTGAATAGCTATCTGCTCCCGGATCTCAAGATCTTTGGCATGCGCATTATTCTTTCTTACTTCCATTTCCTTCTCTAGGCTTTTAGGAATGAGAGATATGATCTCAATGAAAGCCTTATTGTATGTGTTCAGATATTTAACTGTGGCTTCCTGCAGAGTCTTTTGGTCTGCCTCACTGAAGTCATCATAGGATTCAGTCATTGGTTGAAGGTTTCCATCCACCGTGACCGACTTGATTATGCTCTCTAGTGACAGAGTGGGCTTTTCAACAGTTACCTCTGCCATTTCCTCCTTGTCTTGGCCTGTGGAGGGCTTACCGGATCCTTTCTTTTTCTGTTTCTTTACTTCTCTTACTCCTTCATCTGATTCTGTCTCCTCTTCATCCTTTTGGCTTTCATAAGCCCTTGATGCTTTTGTCTTGGATCTTTTACCGGATGCCTGGACTTCCGGTTTTGAGCTTTTGGTTGTGGAAGGTGCAGATCTCTTTGATGATCTGGTCCGGGTGGGGGTTTCAACCGGAGCACTTTCTTTGCTTTTCTCTTCTTCCTCAGCCTTTCTCCTCTTTTCCCGGCTGGCATCAAGTGCCTCTTTTGAGATGCCTAGGCCTTGAGCAATGTGCTCTACTTCTTTTCTCACTTTTCTTTTAATCTCAGGTTCCCTGAGTTCTACATGTAATTTCACGCTCAGCTCCTCAAAGGTTCCAAACCTGTCTGCCTTAGGATCTTTGGGCTGACTTAGCATGTGTTGAACATGCAGCTCTACTATCTGTTCATCAACTTCATACCCCATGGGCATGATCCAGACAGTCCTTGGCTCCACTGCCTCCATTAGGCACTGATCAGTGTCAACCATAAAACATACTGAGTCCTTGTATTTCTCAATGAGTGACTGGGGAATTCTCTCTCTTGCTTGCATCATGCTCTGAAAGTTTTTGAAGTATCCCCATAGAGCTGTATTTCTCGCTTTTGCATCCCCAAGTCCATGCAAATAGTCTCTTATCTGGACTGCAACAGGTTTGTCATTCTGCCATACCCATCCACTTGTTCCGGGTAGCTCATTCATGAAGTAGAAGAAGAGACATACAATGAGAGTACCATACTTAAAGGAGTTCTTCTTGTCTTTCTTGATTTTCTGTACATTTTCCATCAATTGGCTTAGTAGTAGTTCACAAAGATCATAATCTGCATTCTTTCTTAGCATTTCATATGCTGTGTATATTGCAGTTCCGGATACAGAATTCTCCCTGCTGGAGTGATAGATCTTGTATCCTATTATCATTGATGCATATTTGATATCCGGATCCGAAATATCTTCAATGGTCATTGCTCTCTTATCATATTTTGATCCGGTGGCCTCAGTTACAACGTTGTTCTTGACAGATTTGAGGATAGGTACCCCCCCGGAAGAGTATAGACCAGTTACTGCTCTAATTGCTTCTTTTGTGATCTTGCAGGGTCTATCTAGCCAAAGGAAGTTGTCATGCATCCTGCTCAGTACATACCGGACCCATTCATCTTCTTCAAAGCTAGGGAAATGAATGAATTGCCCAAATTGTTTCTTCTGGATACCCTTATACTCTGGTTTGAGCTCAAAAGCATTGTCTATCAGTTGTTTGTGATAGAGGTCTCTTAATTTGAATTCCCCAAATTCCTCAATGTTTGCGTGTATGTAAACCCTAATATCTTCAGTATGTAAGACTCCGTGGGGAACACTAGAGAAGGCTCCTAGTGGATCTACCTCCAACGATTTGTAGGGATGTTTCTTGAATGAGGGGCGAGGTCTATCAGAGATCTTAACTATGTTTGGAGTAGCCATTCTTCAAAGATTTGCAGTGAGGCAATGAAAAACGAAGAATACCTTATGCGCCTTCGGTTTGCACGGAGTGGTTGGATTGATAGCTTCGGCAGGAGATCCTTGGTGTGCTTGATGAACCTTGTTGCAGAGCTCCACTATTCGCTTCTTCTCAAGTGTAGAATGAGCAGATAACTTTTGAGAAATCCCTTATATTGCTCCGCAAACCCTAATATCTGTCTGCAATAAATGCTTCACCTGCATTATTCCGGTTTACCATGTCTGGACAGCTTGGAGTATCCCGGATTAGTCCTGATCACTGAATATCATTCGAATCTTTAAATCATGAATAAATCTAGGTAACATATTACAAGAACATCCCAAACACTCTGTCCAATCCGCAAGACAAGATCGTGCACTTCCGGATCTCTCCGGACCTTTTTGTAATCCTTTATCATACCGGAGCACCTCCCTGAACAGGTCTAACTTAATCGAACACAGCTTCTTCATAACTCCATGCGGACCTCTGAAAACTTGACTGAAGCATCTCAGGACTTATATCTACAAACCCTTTAATCCGCATCTTGTGCCACATCCGGCACAACTTGTTTGGCTGGGGGGACAGAATCTTCTTTGAGTCTCCCCCTAAGCCTGAGCTCACTTTTTAATTTCCGGAAGAAATATCAGCACCAGAATCTGGTGCGGATCCAACCTCTACATTCTCTGAGCTTTTCTTCACCCAAATATTGCTCATCTGATTCCTAACTTCATCCGCATTCATCTTTTGTTTACCCTTGTCTTGATTCTGATTATACACCGGACCTCTTTTGTCCTGATTCTTGTTTCTGCAGACTTTAGCATTATGACCGGACCTATTGCAGATTTGGCAAATAACATTTCTTTGCATATTTAACTGATATCCCCTTGATCTGCATTGATTAGCCATATGACCTACTCTATTGCATGTAAAGCATCTACCTTTGAATGATTTGTTTACTTGCATAATTCTGCATTCATGGGATTTGTGTCCATACCTTTTGCAGTTGAAGCACTGTCCGGAGAAGGATGAATTAATCTGATTCATTCTCATTCTGCACTGATTAGCTTTGTGACCAAAATGGTTGCAGCTGTGGCAGTATCCATTGAAGGATGGATATTTTTGAGCATTTGGCTGTCTTACCGGAGGTCTTCTAGGCCTGCTCCTTGGATTTTCTGATCCAAGATTCCTCTGACCGGATCCAGAGCTTTCTCCTTTCTCATATCCCAAGCCATACTTGTCATCTGTCCTCTTTTGACTTCCAAGAAGAATTTCAAGTTGAGCAGAACTTATCTTGAATTTCTCTTTATATTCATTTGCTGTTTGAAGGTCTCTTTTGAGAGAGGCAATTTGATCCTCAAGTTTTCCTTCATTATCTTTGGAATCTTCAAGATCAGATTCAAGGTGTCTGATAATCCTGTCCATCTGGTGGCATTCTTCTGATTTTTCTTTAAGAGATTGTCTTAGATTGTCTTCAGCCTTTCTTTTTTCTTCAATCTCTTGAGTAAACTTTATAGTTCCTGATTCCATTTCATGTCTTAACATAATGACTTCTTTTGATAATTTTTCACATAACTTGGTTTGCTCAGTCAATTCCTCACTTGTATTGCTTTCTTCACTTTGTCTTGCCAACTGTTGAAGCAGCTCCTTTCTCTTTTTCATAGAGAGACTTAATTTGTCTTTTAATTCTCTCATGAATTCATCAGCCTGTTTGAGTCTTTCCTTTAATTCACTGACTTCAGAATTTGACTGTTCAAGATCCTCAAGGGCAGTCTTGAGTTGCTCCCTTAAACCATATGCATCCATTTGAAATCCCAGATCTTCCTCAAGCTGTTAGGCTCTAATAGGAGGAACTTTGCTCTGATACCAATTGTTGATAACTGAGAGGGGGGGGGGTGAATCAGTTATCCTAATTATTTCCCTTATTAAACTTTCCTCTTAATTGAAGCAGCATAAAATCAAACACGAAACATAAGCCATGAAATAAGAAACACATGACACAGTATTTTTGACGTGGAAACCCTGTTAAGGGAGAAAACCACGGGGTGATTAACCCAAGAATTATTCTCTGTTAGAAGAATAGGAAATTACAAAAATGGCACTTGCCAATTAGGGCTCACTGCCCGAGCACACTGCTCACAAGAGGCTCACTGCCTACAAGAAGACACACTGTCTTACAAAGTGATTAGAATCACAGTCTTGAACTGATTGGAAGCATCTGCATATGCTGGAGTTCAGTTCCGGTTAGGTTCAGTATACTGATCTGCTGCACTTCATCTTTCCTCTGTTCTTTAGTCTGCTGTCCTTTCACATACCGGATCTTTCTTGTTACTTCTGCTCTACTCTGGACTTGTTCGCATATCCTCACATACATTCACACCTTTTACCACTAAATCCATCCTCTATATATATCCGCACAAGTACTTTCATCATCTTTCTAGTCGGCATCCGGAACAGTCTAGTTTCTTACAAACTTAGTTCTGTCGGCTGAATCCTTGCTCACCAAGCAATGCGGATCAAGCATATACTTGTAGATATCATCAATTATGTCGGCCAAACATGATTCATGCCTCCGCAACCTTTATCATCATCTGTAACACATCCGGAAAGTAGTTTGATACTCAGTCAGTCAGTTCTTCCTCTGTTTTCACTGTCTCTCAGGAATCCGGTACTCAACTATTCATATCTTTTTCCTTGTCCATCTCCGGAGGCTAAATCCTTGGAATATACTACTCAAGATAGTCCTCTTGACTTCCCCAGATCCGCACTGCACCAAGACACTTCCTCTGAGAGATCCGGACCAATCTGTCGGACCTTGCCACATGCTCTGTTCTTGTTCACCGGACCACCACAATCTTCAATCTGACTTCCGGTAGAGACATATCATGACTTGCGGATATGTGGGATGACCTTTGTTGCCATCAATGACAACAACCATGAATCCATATAGTGTCTCTTGCCAACACAACCAACCAACAAAGATTTCCAAGTCCCTTGGAAATGTACCTGTAAAACAAATCTACCTTTTCCTGCATCTCTATCTGGCTTCATCTTTCACTCTGTCTCTTCAGCTTTAGGCTTCAAATCTTCACATCAATGGAATAGTGACCAACCAACCAACAATGGCAAACTACCATCAACATTTTAGAGTATCTTCAGGCTCCTTCTACTCCTAGCAATGGAGTACTCTCAGACTGATCAAAACTTCAATGACTACCACATAATGCTTAATAAAATGTCCATCCTACACGCTGCTTCACAGACCTATTCCTCTCGTCCAACAGCAGATCCTGGTGATGCACCTACCACTCTCTCTCTTAGTGGCCTCACTATGCACCCTCTTCCAGCCAAATCTCTATTGGTGAATGGTCTTGACAAACCTCAACATCATCTGCCCACACTATAGGAATCCTATTCCTTCTTGCAACTAGATGGCATGAGCATCTGCAATAGTCTAACAACTACTGTCAGCCTGCAAAATACCTTCTACAATCTCCATCTTCAAAATGGTCACCAACCAAATAGTTTGCTTCAACTCTTCAATTTTTTCTTCAACTCTTAACTTGCCTTCTCAGTGACAGAAAATACACAACACCTCTGCCTAGATCTTTCACTAGCTCGGATACCACTATGATGTAGAGGCAAATTGGATGGGAAAGGATAGATAAACAAGACAAGGTTCTCTTACACCTACAAGCCCAAAAATGAAGATCTTTACACAAAAGTGGGAACAGCAGTTAAGGGCTTTGAATTCTTCATGGAAATGGTGTTTGGACATGTATTAGAACCCATCCCATCCATTGGTAAAGGTGGATCAAACTTTGAACTATTAGTTCCTTCACAAACCTCAAGAAAGGCTAGTAGCCCTACAAACAGAGAACAGTCCCAATAACATTTTGTACAGACACCCAAATGAACTCTCATACATGCAATAGATACCCATTATGCCTCCCCACAACATACTTCAGAATGGGTTTGGGTTGTTTTGGAAAGTATGCCTTAACCAATAACCCCCCTAATGGTTTTTAGCTCTAAATAGGCCTAGTTTGTGAAGCAAGTACCCTTAGATGGAACCACCAAACTCTCTGGACCCCTTGGACACTTCACATGGATGGAAAAACAATGTATTTCAAGAGTTTTGTTGTCAGGATGCAAGACAATTTCATTCTATGCTTGTTTTCCCACTTCAAATGCAAAAATAACAAGGAAAATGCTGCTACAGTCACCTAGGGCATCAATTTAAACACACCAAAACAACTTTTTCAATCTTGAGCCTTGGTCAACATGTCAATCACTCCCTCTAATTCCATTCCAATGAGTTTTAGAGGATTCCCATGATGGAATGAGGTTTTATGACATTTTTCCTACCAAAACCCTAGTTAACCTAGTTAACAGAGCAGTTTTAGAAAAAACGTGATATCTTCCTCTAGGAATCGAGTTAAGACCTCACACTAGATTAATTTGAAAGGTAAGTCAATAATATTTCCAACCATATATGGATTTCCCCTATATATGTCCATACAGAACCGTACCAAACGCTGTAATGGGACTGTTGCAGGGAAAATCAGAAAATTACAATCCATAAAACACTCATATCTTTCACAAAACTAAATCATTTTTCATGAGACAAAAAGAATATTAAAGAAGATTCATAGGGCTAACATCTTCAATAGAGTAGGAGAGGTTAAAGGATAGTACTTGGACGTACAATGGCTTGAAAACAATAAAAATATAGGAAATTATAGAAAAATAAAGTATTCTATTGATTTCTTCACTTATACATCATCCCTCAACCTGCCTTGAAATTTGTGAGGCTTCAATATGCCTTAAATAACCAAAACCACTACCTAAAACTAACTTTCTAACTATTTTGTCCCTTCACCATCCACCTTACAATTTGTTGCATTTTTTGCAATTTGTTGCTTATGACAACTTTTGTCAGTTTGTGCAACTTTTACATTAGGTATCAAATGACATCAAAATGACTAAATAGGACCTTTTACAAGTTAAATGTAGCCATTTAGGCCTTATTACAACATAAGAATACCTATACAAAATCAAAATCCTAAGTCTACCTCATGGAGGCATATTCATGCTAGTGTGCACCTGCACCAGGTAGTGTGGAAGCTGTAGCTATAGTAGGAGACTTGGTTGCATTTGTTTTGAAGATCTTGAGTTGATATTATGGTTGCATCCACTATTGCATCAACCTCTCAATTCGACATTGAGAAGTTCAACAAAACACGGTATGAGTTGTGGAAGCTGAAAATAGAAGACTTGTTGGAAGAAATAAACAAGTGGTTGGCTGTTCAAAATAAGAAGAAACTCGATGATGTCTCTTCAAATGAACGGCCAAGGTTGGATAAAAAGGCATGGGGAACCATTCTTTTGTGTCTTGAAGATTCTATCCTACTGAATCTCGCAAATGAAGAAATTACACATAGTTTGTGGAAATGGTTGGGAGAGATCTACCAAGCCAAGAATATGGTAAATAAACTTTATTTAAAATAAAAATTTTTTCCATGAAAATGAGAGAGGGTGATTTAGTTGCAGAGTATTTAAATTCATTTAATTTATTGTTGAGTTAGCTTGCATATATAGATGTTGATGTTAATGAGGAAGATAAATGTATCGTACTTCTTTGTTCTTTACCCGAGTCTTGGGAGAATTTCATACTGGCTATCACTACTAACCTTATAGATCTGAAGTTGGATGTACTTGTTTTAGTTCTACTATCACAGGAATTGAGGAAGAAAAGTTTATATAGTTCAGGGGATGCTCTCAGTGTCAGGGGAAGGTCTAAGGAAAGAGGACCGAAAGGAGATCAAAAAGGGGCTAAGGACAAGTCTAAGGGCCGATCTAAGACTCTTGGAAAGAAGAATAGAGTTAAGTATTGGAACTGCGGTAAAATGGGACATGTGAAGGAGTGTAGAAACCCAAAGAAATAGTGGGAGAATGCTTCTAATAAGTTCTCGAATGTAGGTGAAGATATTTTACTTTCTGATTGTAATGTTGTTGCTAATGATCACTAGTTGGTTGACTTAGGATGCTCGTTTCATATGACCCCACATAAGGAATGGTTTTCCACATATGAATAGTATGATGGAGGTAATATCTATCTTGGAGACAACTCTACATATCCAATAGTTGGGAAAGGCAAGGTATTGTTGTGTTTTAGTGATGGGAGGATTAAAACCCTCCCTAGTGTTTTGTCTGTTCCTAAATTAGCTAGAAATCTGATTTCAGTTTCAAAGTTGAATGATTTGGGAATGCATGTAACATTTGACAAGCAAGGCTGCAAATTGGTGAGAGGGAACTTGGTGGTAGTGAAGGGAAAGAGATTGGGAAACTTGTTTAAGCTCGAAGCCACTACAGTTTGTAATGCCTCTTATGTATCTGAGGCTAGTATAGAAAATACATGTCTGTTGTGGCACTGTAGATTGGGCCACACAAGTAATAATGTTTTAAAGACTATTAAGAATAAAGCTTTGTTGGACGGTTTTTCTTATTCTGTTGAGCACTTTGATTTCTGTGAGCATTATGTGTTTGGTAAACAAAATAGAAAATCATTTTCTTTAGGAAGCAATAGAGCAAAAGAAAAGTTAGAGATTATTCATAAAGATGTATTTGGACTTGTGGATATTGATTCTATTGGAAAATCTCATTATTTTGTTTCCTTCATTGATGATGTATCCAGATTTACTTGGATTATTTTATGAAACACAAATCTAAAGTTTTCACTAATTTTAAGGAATTTAAAGTCTTAGTTGAAAACCAATCGGGATTAAGGATAAAAATATTAAGATCTAACAATGGAGGGAAATATTTCTCTAAGAAATTTGATGAGTTTTGCAAGCATGCAGGTATTATTAGACAAAAGACAACTCTGTATACACCACAACAGAATGTTGTTGAAGAAAGGATGAATTGAACAATAATGGAAACAACCAAAAGTATGCTGAGTGATGCACAGTTGGATAAATATTTTTGGGCAGAGGCTATGTGTACTACTTTCTACTTGATTAATAGATCTCCTTGTAAGGCTCTTGATTTGACACCTTACGAAGTGTGGACAAGTAAGAAACCTTCTGTTTCACATTTAAGGTTTTTTGGCTATGAGACTTTTGTTCATATGCCTAAGGAAAAGAGATATAAGTTGGATCCAAAATATGAAAAGTGTACATTCATTGGATATGGTGATAGTGTCAAAGGTTATAAGCATTAGAATCGAATAACCCATAAGATTATCTTTTCTAGAGATGTTATTTTCAGGGAGCTTAGAGCTATTTCTGTACTTGAGCAGCCAAAAGAAAAAGATGAAATGGTAAAGAGAGTGCACTTTGATTTAGAGAAGCAAGATGCACCTCAGGAATAACCGAATGATGGACTAGAGGGTGAAGAAGAGGAAGAAGATTTGAGTAGTTCTGATGAAGATGAATATGTTGTTATAGAATAAGTTGGTACAGATGATCATGCAGAAGAACAAGTTGAGACTCTTACTCCACCCTTGAGGAGATCCACAAGAAAATGAAATTTAGTTGATAGGTATAGCCCACCAGATTTATGTTGTACATTTGCTTTATTTAGTATCGACGATGAGCCTAGATCCTATAGGGAAGCTATTTGTGTAGATGATAGTGAGTCTTGGTAGTTCGCCATATAAGAGGAGATGATGGCTTCAGACTCTTGTAACACCTGGGATCTTGTTCATTTCCTCAAAGGAAGAAAGGACATAGGTTGTAAGTGGGTCTTCAAGAAGAAGTTTGGAGCAGATGATTCATTGGAGAAGTAGAAGGCTAGACTAGTAGCCAAGGCTACTCCCAGAGAGAGGGAGTTGATTTTCATGAGATTTTCCCTCCTGCTACTAAATTGACTTATATTAGATTTCTTTTATCTATTGCTGCAGCCTTTGATTGGGAGATTGAGCAAATGGATGTTAAGACTGTGTTCTTGCATGGAGATCTTGAGGAAGAAATTTATATGCAACAACCTATAGGTTTTGAGGTAAAAAGAAAAGAACATTGGGTTTGCAGGTTGAAGAGGTCTCTCTATGGTTTGAAATAGTCCCCCAAAATGTGGTATCAAAAGTTTGATTCATTTGTATTGAAATTGGGTTTTGTTAGGAGTGAGGAGGATCACTATATTTACATTCATTGCATTGGTGATTCTATACTGATCATTGCTTTGTATGTTGATGACATGCTATTTTCCAGCAATACTAAGGGTATGGTCAGTGAGCTAATAGTTCAAATTTTAGGTGCATTTGATATGAACGATCTTGGAGTTGCCAGGTATATTCTAGGAATGGATATCAGGAGGGATGGAGGTAACATAAAGCTTTGGTTGTCACAAAGTAAGTACATGTGAATACTATTTTGTAGAGATTTAGTTTGTAGGATTGTAACCCAATTAGAGTTCCTTTACCCATTGGTACTAAGCTTTCATTAGATATATGTCCAAAGAATGAGGATGATTTTGAGGATATGTCTAATGTTCCATATGCTAGTGTTGTAGGGAGTTTGATGTATGCGATGGTTTGCACTAGACCATATATTGCCCAACCAATGGGAGTTTTAATCAGATTTATGTCTAACCCTAGTAGATAGCATTGGAAGATGCAAAGAGGGTGTTTAAATATCTTGCAAGTACTCCTGATCATTGTTTGGTTTATTCTGGTACTGATAGTGCTGATAAATCTTTGGATATATAGGGATTTATTGATTCAGATTGGGTAGGTGACTTGGATAGTCAAAGGTCCACTAGTGGCTATGTGTTTACTTTGTTTGGAGGATAAGTGAGTTGGATGAGTAAGAAACAACCCATAGTTGCTTTGTCCACCACAGAAGTAGAGTATATGGCTGCTACTCATGTAAGGAGGTAGTTTGGTTGAGGAGACTGTGTATAGCTATTGGATTTGATTGCAGGATTATTCAGATTGGTTGTGATAACTAGGGTGCTATCTATTTGGCTAAGAATCCTATGTACCATGCTCAGACTAAGCATGTTGATGTTTAGTATCACTTTGTTCGAGAGTTGGTTGCAAATGGATAGATTGAGCTAAAGAAGATAGACACTCAAGAGAATGTTGCAGATTCATTGACCAAACCTATGAGCACAAAGTAGTTCGTGTGGTGCAGAGAGGCTATGGGCCCTATTTCTAGTACCTAATTATTTCATTAGATTTCCTATGGGTTGATTTACAATGTATAATGTCAAGTGGGAGAATGTTGGAATAAGGTACCATTAACCTTGTAAATTCTAATATTGTATTTATTCCATTTATTATTTGTAATTTGTAATTACCCACAAGGGAATGAGGTAATTTCACTGGCAGTGGTAATTTTGGAGTCACTAGAGGTAATTAAGGAGTGATATTTACGGTTGGCAATTATAAAACTCAAGAGTAAATGAGTATAGGTGCCACCTTAGGAGAATCAACTTTAGCATATATGATGCACGTCATAATGTTTGGCGGGTGCATGCAAAGAATCTATGATAGCTGCAAGTTGTCATAAGAATCTATGATACTATGACGCATATGACAGATATTCATTAGTTTTAAGTTGCTATGTTTAGCCCCAGGCACCCATCTTGGGAAGATACACTTTGGTGGTATCTATGATGGTGATGATGCGTCATAAGATGTAAGATGCTATTCTTGACCTTGGGCGCCCAAATTTGCATGGGCATCTTTTGACACATGGAGGTTGCATGTATGATGACATTTAATGTTTGAATGTGAGGGAATCTTAGGAGAGAGAAAGTGGATGCCTAGATTGGAGGGAAAATACTTCTATAAGTATTTTCCATTGTACTTGTTGCTACAATACAGATTTTAGGTACTCAAGTGCTGCCAGAATGTTGTCAGGTTGAAGACTGAAGGGAAGATTAGTGGAGTTGTTGTATTGTACAATCATTTTCAAATTAATACAAACTTAGGCATCTTTCCTCTGTGGAGTTTATTACTCAAAAGGGTTTTCTCCATGTTAAACACTATGTTGTGTGTTCAGTTTTTTTATTTGGTATTTCTGTGATGCATAGTTTCTTTTCTATGTTATAATCTCCATTGGATAATACACTGTGAAAGATCATTCAATATACTTGAATCAGATTTCCATTTGAAGTAGTTGTGCTTTCATTTCTAACACCCACACCCATATCTACAATAGTGTGACCGACATGATGCTCTTCCCTTGTCAATATGTAACCAAGAGTACATCCTTGTATAGCTATGCCTACATGCATGACCCCCATGCAAACTAATACCTCAATGCATCATGTCTCCTACCACTCCATCCAAACCAATGGGAAAAAGATATCTATTCTTGTTAGGTAGAAAGATGCTACTGACAAGTGTCATTATAACTAGTGGAAGCTCCTCCACCATCTACTCACAAGCATCTTTATGTCTAGTGACAGCCTATTCTAAGGCATGTCACTCTACCTAAATAATCTTTCTAGTGCTATCACAGGGTCTCATGCCCTATAGTATACTAATCTCCCATGGATTATAATTTCTAGGATCCTCCAAACATCCTCCAGTGTCATTATGGTCTCTCTCATAAGTAGGTTAAATGTGCTAGTCTCACTCCACTACTTTTCTAGCATCATCAACACCACTTAGTGCACTCAAATAATTGGCATTTGGGCTATGTACTAGAGCCTTATCTACCCTAGATGTCCCCATTCAATCTTCTCAAAGAAAGCCACCAATCCTAGCATTTGTGATCACCTCTCTTGGGTCATCAAAGGCCCTAGCTACTCCTGCATCCAAGTCAACATCATATCAAATAATTATTTTTCTTCTATATCCCACTGCACATACTCATTCATGGAGTGCACAATCTATTTGGTGAAGAGCACATGCTACACCATAACCCATATTTTGAACTATGTGTGCACTCATTCATGAAGTGCATGTGCTCATCCCCAGTTCATACATGCACATCCATGGTAGACACACTTCTAGATGCGTACACACTAAAAAATATACTTGCACTCATTCCTTGCACACATGCTACTTTGTGAGAAAGCATGTTGCAACACTATTCATGGACCACATGACCCCTCATGTATGTCAAAGCATGTTGCGCACATACTAATATTAAAACCAAAATTTCACACACACATTGGACCCTTTCCTCCTAAACTAGCTATAAATACATCAAAAATTCAAAATTTTCCTACATATTGATGCTCCTACCCTTGGTGCTTGCCTATGTAGCCTCACCCTCTTTGCTTGGTGCTCATGGACTAGTACACACTCAATATCTACTCACCTCTCTACTCTACTTCACTTTGAAATCACTATGGCTTGAGGGTCCAAATGAATAGTTTTCACCCCCCATCCCTATTTATTCACCCCCTAATCAAAATTTTCACCCTTCACCTTTTTTCACCCTATTCATCCATTTTTTGACCTTTTTCTTCCATTGCTCCTCATTTTTCTTCCTCCATCCTATTTTTCTCTCCATTTATATTTTCAAGAACTCACCTATGCTCTTTTTTCCCAACTAAACTATCAAGGGGCCATCATCCTTCCATCCTACTAAGGTCATTTTTTAAACTGACTAGGGCATCTTGTCACCCCTTCCTCTTCAAAAAATGATATATTTTTTCTTTGAAACAACGTTATTTAAATGCCACTTTAAATAGGGGCAAAATGTAGACACCTAAAATCACCTCACATCTTTCTCATTGTCACGAGTGTCATCCCTTGATCATTCTTATATAATGTAATTAAATAAATTCTATTTATGTAATTAATTCATTCATAGTTCCTATTAAAATTTGACATTTCTTCTAGCATTAATTAAATAAATCAAGACAATTTAATTAATTAATCAATCATTTCATTTATCTTCTATAGGCTAGCCTTAGTTAAATAAGTTCAACATTTATTTAATTAAGTTCACCATTCCCATTCCAGAAAAATTAAATAAATATAACCTATTTATTTAATTCTTATTTCCCCCTCCAATCATTAGTTGACTAAAAACAATTAGTTAACTAATTAATCATATACATGATCCAAATCATGATTATTCAAGGCAATCTTGTACATGGCTCAAGACAAGCACATGGCTCCAAAAATTTACTTTTTGGATTCTCACCTCAATTTTCTTCAAGAAAATTATATCCCTCCAAATCCCTTGGATCATGGGCCTCTTCTTGTGCACCTATCACAAGGTACTACTTGGAGGCTTCTCATGCACCCAATCCTCTCAAGCATCCCTAGACATTGATCTTCCAAATCAATCCTAACCATTGATCCTCCTCCATAAAAATCTATAAATTGATCCTCACCCAAGTCATTTTCATCATATCTTTGAATGCAATGTTGTGTTTCTATTGCGAGCACCTAACATTCTCTCTCTCAACCACCGATCCACTTTGAGCACAACCACCCTTGTTGGAGCAACAAATGGCTTGTGGGTGAGAGCTTTCTTATTTATTTCCATCCATTTATGCAAGTCTTTTATGCTTTAACTCGAAGTTTCTTCTAGGTGTGAAATAGGTTTAGACTTGATAGTTTCAATCTCAATTTAGTTTTTCACATTTCCTTGCATATAGACACCACAATCATTGGTGTATTCATCTCCCTTTTATCTTTTCCTTTCATAACATAGGGTCTTTTGCATGGGGATGCATGCTATATGTCTTTTCCTATTGTCATTTCATCTATTCTCTTCCTTACACACTTGTTAGCATGTCCCTTCCGCAAATTGTTATTAATATGTGGTGTTACATGTGGAAATGATACCTATTATGTGTGCATTGCATTGTCATTTCTATGATGCATTTGTTTCAAAAAATGTTGGTTGCATTTTTATTGATTTTGTACAACATAAATTTTGGGTATTACAATGATTCTCTTTAAGCTTTATTTTTTATATTGCTGATTTATACATGTCATTTTGTGTCCTTTTATGTTTTCTTCTTGGGCTTTCCACTTAAGATTAAGTCTATGATTTGTTTTGTGGGATATCTACATCCATGATTGCTCAAATGTGGGGGCATCTTTCGTTTTCCATTTTCATATGTACATGGTACACATAAAGGTAAGTATCTAAGGTATGTCTCTTTGATTTTTCTAAGTTTATTTAAATTATATCATGCCTTAAGGGGTACACACAAAATATTTTTTTGCTCTACATGTCGAGCTAGGGCATTTGTGTCCTAGCCTAATCCTCTAGTTTTTTCTTGGCCGTGTGAAGTGTGGGGAGTACATGCATTTTGGGGAGGTCTGTGGTTGTGATTTTTATCAGTGCAAAGTTTTTTTCATCTACATTAGTGTCTCTTTCTCCCTGAGCGTGCGGGGGTTTTGTGCCTGGTTAGAGGCTGTGGGTGGGGGTATTGTGCCTCATTGGTTTGGGTCTGTAATTTGAAGGTGGTGTTGGGTGGTGGGTCGGTTAAACCCTAGTGGTGGTTTCTTATTTTTCCTAGGGGCCTGCATGCCCACCTTGGGGCTTGTTTAGTTTCAATTCCAATTGGGGAGTCTTCGAGGGCTAGTCCCTATATGGATTTTTGCTCCACAGCGGTTGGTGCAAATTCTCCTTCGCATGCATCAAAGGTTTTTAATAATAACTTGTTCTCACCAGTTCTGGGCTTGGTTGGCTCAGGTTTGTTTGGTGGTACATGGATTACAAAGATCAATGGATGTCTTGAATGTTGTGAGGAGAGGTTGAAATTGGTTATCCCACTGGAGATGATTGCGGAAGATATTGACTATTATTTGAAGCATGCATTGCTGTGCAAGTTTATGGGGATGTGTGTTTCATTACAATTTCTTGAATCGTGGGCCCAACGGACTTGGATATGAGAGGGAGAAATGGAGGTTATGCTTTTGGCAAATAACTATTTCATGGTTTCATTTAATTGCTTGGCGGATTGCAACAAGGCCTTTGAAGGAGGCCCCTATTTTCATAATCAGATTGGGTTATTTATTAAACCTTGGCATGCAGGCTTCAATCCCACTGAAGAGCTTTTGAACCGGGTTCTAGTGTGGGTTCAGCTTCTGAGGTTTCTTGTGGAATGTTGGCAGAATGATGTTTTGCACTTGCTGGCTTCGATGCTAGGAAAACTAGTTGGTGCTTCATAGAAGACTCAAGTTAAAAAGGTGATGACTTTTGCTTGTATCTATGTTGAGATTGATTTAAGTAAACCTTTGCCAGATTTAGTGGATATGTGTGTGGGTCCTTACTCTTGGGTGCACCAGTTGGACTATGAGACTCTTCCTTTTTGATGTTGTCTCTATCATGAATATGGACATTTGCAGAGGAGATGCCCAAAGGCTAGGCCTATGGATTCCTAGCCTTCTCCCCACAATCCCTCTAGGGTTGAAAAGGGGAAGGAACCCATTCCTAGTGATGTGGATGGGGCTGATGGTTTCATTCCATTCAAGGCTCGTAACAGGAATCAAGGTCAAAAGAGGACTTTGAAGGAAAGGTAGGATGAAGATTCTTTCAACAAATTTGAAGTTTTAGATGATCTCAACCAGCAAGAAGTGAATCCAGGCTTGGTGAATCTAGATCAGGGTTCTTTGGGTACAAGACAGGAGGGCCTTCTTTCTAAAGCTACTCAAGTTTTACATGATAATAGTGCTTTACAAATGGACACAGATGTTGAAATGGAAGTCCAGGTGGAATCAGTTCCTATTATAGAAGGGAAGAAGGGTGGTGGGGATGTATCTCCTCTTGTTTCAAATGTAGGTACTGAGGGGGTGAAGAATAATAAGTCTTCTTTTTCTCATTTGGGTCTTCATCAAAAGGATCCAAAAAAAGGGGCTGGGGAGAAGTCTTCCAAGATTGGTAGAAAAAAGGATATGGAAAATATTAAATTAACAGGGGAAACTTTGGTAGAGTCAAGGTCTGTTAAGACTCTGGATTCTCATTTTTCAAGCCCCTTGAAATGATTGTTCTATCCTGGAATGTAAGGGGCTTGAAAGTGGCCCTCGATGAAAAGTTGTTCGTGATTTGGTTAGAAGTCAATCTCTTGATGTTCTTTTCCTGCAGGAGACTAAGTTATTAGTAGAATGTATGTTTGGTTTAGTACCTAAGTTGTGGGGGAGTGGAGAGTGCCAATGCATTTGTGCTCAAGGGTCTGCTCAGGGAGTGGCTTGTTTATGGAATCCTTAGAAGATCCACCCTCTTTGGTTGTTGTCCTTTCAATCTTCTATCTCTATGATTGCATCTTGTTTTGAGACAGGGAGTCTATTCTCTTCTCCAATATCTATTCGCCTATTGAACTTCTGGGTAAGCAACTTTTGTGCTCCCATATCCAGTTTTTTTGAAGCATGGTTCCTTTCCATCTGTGGATTATGGCTGGAGACTTCAATGCTATTTCTAAGTTGGCTGAGAAGTGGGGTGGTATTGCAAGGCTAGAGCTTTCTACATTGCTACTTCATGATAACATCTTAGCTTTAAATCTTATTGATATCAAGCCCATTAATGGCTAGTTTACTTGGAACAATTGGAGGGTTGGGAATAATTGCATTGCAAAATGACTTGACCACTTTCTAGTTTCTTGCTACTGGGTTGGTGGGTTGTGGTCTTCTAGCTCTGAAATTTTGGATTGGAGGGGCTCAAATCATTAGCCTATCAAGCTAGCTATTTCTTTAGCTCGTGTGCCTCAGTCTCCTTTCAAGTTTTAGCTTATGTGGTTGCATGACTCCTCTCTCCATGACTATTTTGCTAAGTGATGGAGGTATGGTAGACCTGCTTATAGTATTGCAATGTATACTTTTGCTAAATTACTTTAATTTGTCAAGTATCAGCTTAAACATTGGAATCGGCAATGCTTTGGAAACATTTTCCATGCTAAGACATCTGCCCAGGCTAAGTTGGATGGTATTATGAGGTTGATCAGGGAGGATGGGGTGATTGAAGACCTACTGTTAGAAGAGACTAAGGCTTTGAAAGCACTGGAAGAGTGTGAGCTATGAGAGGAAGTTTTTTTTGGAAATAAAAGGCCTGGATTGAGTGGCTTCAAAAAGGGGATAAAAATACTACTTTTTTCTTCAACTCAGTGAAAGCTAGGAGACATGGCAATTCTATTTCTACTCTAGTGAATGACAAGGGTGAGACTCTTTCTTCTTTTCATGAAATCATGTGTGAAGCTATGTAGTATTTTGCTTCATTATTCAAGGAAGACTCGCAGGGGGTTCTGATGAGGAAGCTCAGGTCCTTTCTTGTATCCCTTCTTTGGTATCTAGGGAGATGAATGAGCATCTTATGAGTGATATTTTGATTAAGGAGCTAGAGGGGACTATGTTTCAGATGAAGAGGGGGAAAGCTCCTGGCCCTAATGGTTTCCTAATTGAGTTCTTTCAAGAATTCTAGGAGATTATCAAGTTGGACTTGTTGGCGGTTGTTCAAGAGTCTCGTAAGAATAAAAAGATGTTACAGGCATTGAATTCTACCTTCCTTGATCTCATCCCAAAGTGTGATGGGGTGGATAGGTTAAGTCATTTTCATCCTATCTCTCTTTGCAATGTGATTTATAAAATTATCTCTAAATTGATTGCTGATAGGTTGAAAAAGTGGCTTAAAGTTCTGATCTCTGAGGAACAAAGTGGTTTTGTGGCAAGATGGTAGATTCTGGATGGGGTTGTTATTGCAACTGAAACCATCCACTCTATGGCCAGTTCCAAAGATAAGGCGATGTTCATCAAGCTTGATATGGCTAAGGCTTATGATAGAGTTTGGTGGTCCTTCCTTCGGAATGTTCTTGGTGCTTTTGGTTTTGGGGAAGACTAGATTTATTGGGTTATGAGTTGTGTTACTTCAGTCTCCTTCTCTATGTTAATAAATGGAATGTGGAGTTAGGTTTCATTTAGGAGTGGGGTGGGGAGGTGGTTTACCTCCACAGTCTCACTTGTAGTTTGTAGACAACACTGCTTTGATGGGTATGGCTACAATTAGGGAAGATTTGATTTTGCGCAAGGTGTTGGATGGTTATCTTTTTGCTTCAGGCCAATTGATTAATGAAGATAAGTCTTCCATATTTTTCTTCAATACTCTGGGTTCCATTCAGAGGTAAATTGCTCATATCTTGAGATTTCAGACTAGGGTTCTCCCTTTGACCTATCTTGGTATTCCCATCTCTGTTGGAAGACTACCCAGGGATTCTTGGCAGAATATTCTAGATAAATTTTGTGTGAAAGTTAATCATTGGACCCATCATTGTTTGTCCTTTGTGGGTCATGTTCAGTTGCTCAAGTTTGTGGTGTAGGCCCTCCCCATTTACAGATGTATGATTCAGGTGGCCTCATTGGGTTTTGTTAGGGAATTGGATTCCTTAGCAAGATAGTTTTTATGGGCTGGTAGCTTGTTGTCCTCTAAATGGAGCCTTGTTAGATGGGACATTGTTTGTAGCCTGAAGTAGTTTGGTGGTCTTGGGTTAAGGCAATCGTCATTGTCTGGGATGGTGCTAGCTGCTAAATTGTATTGGTGGTGCTGTGTGGAGCAGGATCAGATCTGGGCCAAGATATTAACTCATAAATACTTCTTGGGGATCCCTCAAATTGATATTCCTCGTTATCCCCTGGTGGGGAAAGGATTGGTGATTTGGAGTATGCTTAGGAAAGGGGCTGCACTTGTCAAGGATGGCTTATTTTGGATTTGTAAAAGAGGGACAGAAGCTCATTTTTGGTTTAATTCTTGGGATGGTTTTCCTCCCATTGTTTCTCAGTTTCCTAATTTAGTGACTCTATGCTAGAGGTTCTATGAGGCAGGATGGTCAAGGGTGAGTGACTTCAAGTCCTTATCTTCTCATGGATAGTTGGTGGTGGTGAGATGGAAGAATCTTGATGAGTGACCTGATGTTGGTATGGAGGAGGAGTGTGCTGAGCTTCACAGTATCCTTTCTTGTAGACGTTGTAGCTCCCTCCAGGAAGGGGATGTTCTTTCTTGGTCTCCTAATCCTAAGGGTGTCTATACTATTGCTTCTAGATATCAAGTGTTGTTAACTCACTGGATGGATGGGGTGGAGGTTAACTAGTGGAATAAAGTGTGGAATAAGCTTTCTTGGCCAAAGTGTAATTGCTTTATTTGGACTTTGGCTTGGAATAGGTGCTTGACATGGGATAATATTCGGAAGCGGGGTTTTCAAGGTCCTTCTATGTGTGTTTTTTGTGGATGTGGAGAGGAGGACTCCTCTCACTTATTTTTCCATTGTCCCTTGACTTTGCAGCTTTGGCATTTTTGGTGGGGAGTTTGGAAAAGCCCCTGTGTTCATGCTTCCTGCCGAGTGGATTTTTGGAGTAGTCTAGGTAGACCTCCTTCTATGGCCTCTTTTTTGCAAGATGTGTGGTATGTTGGGCCTTCCTTCATACTATGGTAGATTTCATTGGAACAGAATCAAAGAATATTTTGAAGTGAGAAGTTGTTGATTAAACAAGTTTGGTACAAAATTATGGGTATGATTCGGGAGACGGTGGAAGCTAAGTGTGATGTGGTGTTCCCTTTGGAGAAAGGGGATGCTGAGCTTGTGGATAGATTGGTAATTCAGGGGTTGTCTTTGGCTTCTGCTTGTGTTAGGAGAGGAAGGCAGGTGAAAAAGAAAGTTTAAAGGGTGGGGGGTTGGCTACCCCCCCAGCTGGCATTCTGAAGCTCAATATCGATGGTTCTTTAAGGGGCAATACTAGACCTGTTGGGATTGGTGGGGCTGGCAGGGATTTTTCAGGATTGGTAGTTTTTTTCTTTTTTGTTCATGAAGGATTGCAGACTATCAACCTTATGGAAGGTTTGTCGATCCTCTATGCTTTGGAGAGGGCTTATGCTTTGGGATGGCTCAAGGTTATCTGTGAGTCTAATTCACAGGTTTTGATTAATTTGCTGAATGAACAGAAGGTATCTAATGTTAGTTGGCAGTTGGCTATGATGGTGCAACAGATTTTGCAGATAAGTTCTTTGATGGAGATGGTGTCTTTTGTCCATATTCTGAGGGAGTGGAATAGGGAAGCAGATTGTTTGGCTAAGTAGGCTTCTGAGCATTTAGATGGCTGGAAGATTGATGAGTGGGAGCAGGTTCCTCATGAGCTCTGACATGACTTGGAGAGGATTCTTGCCAAGGATGGGAATGGTATTGGTGAAGGATGGTGTTGTTCCATGCTTTGTATGGCTGCTTCTTATGGATTCCCAGGGCCTTGGCCCTTTGATGTATTGTAATGCTCTTTTCTGAAATTCAATAAAATTTTTACCCCCTTTTTTTAAAAAAAAGGGGTACACACAAAATCAAGGAGATATGGAAAGATTGTATATGAATAAATCATGGCCTCATGACAACATGTATGTATAATGATAACATAAACATTATAAGTTGAGCATGAAGCACAAGCATGATCAAGGAGGAGGGGGGCACATCCTTACTTATCATGTTCAAAGTGGGTGCACAGTTCATAGGTGGACTTTAGATCATTATTTTAGATATTTGACATCTTGTTGTGTTTGTTTTTAACTTTTTTCTACTTTGGTATAGGTGACTTATGTATATTTTCATGCGTACTAAATTGAAGATGAAATGTGCACTAGATAAAATTGCATACCCTAGCCTTTTACCATTCATTTTATGTCACTTCATGTGGGTGTTTTGACTCATACTTAGTCTACATCCTTGATTATGAGTGTTCTGATCTCCCCTTTGGCCTAGTTCATAGTTTTACTATAAAAACATGATCCAACCCATTTTTAGGTAGATCCTAATCCTCATTTTACCATTTTCCACCTTGGTTCAATTATGTAAGACAAAATTGAACCTAATTCAATTTTGAGAAACAAAATTGACCCCTACCTTTTTAAATTTAAACTTAGAAATTGGACTGATGAAAACCCTTTTAACTAGCCATTGTACATCATTTTTCATGCCAAAGCATTTGGATTGTGTAAAGTCTAATTTAATGTAGAAAGACACCACCCCTACCTTATATAATAATGACTTTCCATCTATCATCTAATAGTATTCCACCAATTTAGTAGCATTGCATTAGATCTTATCCATCATTACCAACTCACAAAGGTATCCACATATAGATAATTTACCAACTTTCCAAATCACTCTTACCTTTGCCATAACTTCATGATACTATTCCTAATACCCTAGTTGTATGTACTAGAAAATTACACTACTCTTGGTTCCTAGTATTAACATTCTATGCTTTAGATTTCACATCACCCACATTTAGGATAGTTCATACTTTATTCATTGCATGTTGTCTAACAATGTTTATCAAGTACTATTAATTAGAAATATGGATTTGACCAAGGAGAACATGATCATTACCAAGCTCCTCAGAGGTGTTCATAAACACCACTAGTCTCTTTACTGTAGGTCCAAACATTAAGGTGAAGCTCTACTTGTAGGTATAGAAAGTTTAGAAACTTTTGAGGTTGATTTCATTCATAGAAGGTCATGCCATGGAATCGATGCTTGTCAAATTCTAAGAACTAGTTTAGATTTCATCATTTTCTTCGAACACATCAAAGAATAGGTAATTCTGAGTTATGATTCAAAAGTTATGATCAAGATAGTACACAACTTTGTATTAACTATCAAAATCAACTGAGTGTTTTCATTTCTATTAATTTATATTTTCTCTAAAATCTATCACATGATTTGCCAATTTAACTCTAAATTAGGTTAATTGATTTGGATGATTGTCATATTCATTAAACCTAATTTTTATAATGGATGGTATTTTATTTCTTTACAATATTAAATCTTATCATTTCATTTCACTATCACAACCACAACTATGAAATTTATATTGAACTATAGTGAAAATCTACTCTATTATTTACTTTAAAATAGTCTAAGGACACTGTCAAACTTTATTTAAATGACTCAATTTTTATATTGGTTAATTTGACAAATTAATTCCTTAAAATGAAAATTTGGGGTCCACTTCTTTTAATATGGTGTCACATCCTATGAATGTTCTAAAACATAAAGAAATAAAATAATACATAATTTATACATTAAATCATATCTTTTTGATGTATCTATATACTAGCACTTGCACCCATAGGAGGTTCAAGGGATACACTGATAGGAAATTTAAGGTATGATTTAAATGTATTGGTCTATTAGTCATATTATAAATATTAAGAATTAATATTTTAATATTACATAATTAGTTAAATACAATAATATAGAAAATATTTAAATATTGATTTGTAAATATAATTAGTTAGATGTCATTCAACAATTTTTCAATAGTGTGTGTTGCATACTAAGACACTTATTTCTTCATTATGGTGATCATAATACAAGCAAATTCTCTTATGAGATTGTAGATCTATGGGTTTAGTTTGAGAAGGTTGTCTTCTAGATTATCATATGTTGGAGTTCATCATTTGTAAAAAATTGTAGACTACATTGTTAACAAGAGATGCATTGTGTCAGGTTCCTGCTGATGTGGAAGTTGAATTGTGTATGGGAAGTCTTTTTGGTTATCATGATTTCCATTGTGAAGAAATAATTCAAATCTTGGGAACACTATACATGGTCCCATTTGAGAGGACGCTCGAAAGTATTGTAGGCTTATTTTGGGTGTGTGGCATGGACTAAAGTACAATATGCATGTTTTTGCGCTAAAATCAATTGTCAATGCACTTTGCACTGAAAGTCTATCACACTGGGCTTGACACTAAAATCTAACGTTATTGGATATTTCACCTTGCCTAAGTGTACCACCTTCAAAAAAAGCAGGCATTTTGTCCTTCATAGGATATAGCACTTAGTTTGCACTACACCAGATATATCCAGTGAGCCTTCTTTTCCCTGCTCCATTACTTTAGAAGTCTCTATAAAGTGTCTGTGCTAATTTCGATGGGTGTATGATATGTCCCCTAATTTCCAAAATTCCTGCTCATCTCATAATGCACCAAGTTTTTAGCACATTTGGTCTGGCAGTTTTTTCCTGCTTTCACTTAGCTAAGAACTTTGTGCTAGTTTCAAAGGCTACAAGATATATACATTGAATAATGTTTTCTCTGTGGAATCCATTGGACCATCATTTCCTTGCAAACTCCTATGCCTTGTCAAATCACTACAATATACCAGTACATGCTAAACATAAAGTTTTCTCAAAACTTTAAAGACATGGAATTATGTATGAGTTGAATATTCAGGATATGGAAACATGTATAGGATGCATGCCTTGTTCTGGTGGATACCATGAGTAACATGATAGCTGCAGCAGGGAGATTAATAGATGGACAAAATTGGCTGATCCCAGGCTGAAATATATATGCAAGTTACTCGGCCAATTTTGTCTGTGAATGTGAAGATAAAGATGAGGCACACAAACTTAGCAAGGGAAGTGGGGAATTGATGTCCAACTAGATGTGGAGATCTTCATCACATGATATATCCATTACTATCCAAAATCCCCACATCCGTCGACTATGGAGATTCTTGCAAATCATCTCAGCACTTGTATGCAAGATGTGGCGACATGGATAAAGCATGTAGTGTTTAAATATTTAGAAGATACGATGGCACACATGATTGTATAACAAGGGTGCTTCGAAGACAAAATGATGCTGAAGAAAGTAAGTTTGTAGAATTTGGTGACATCACTGGATGATATCTGGAGGTTCGTTATTTCCTCGCAACATTCCTTAGCACCCCAAATCCTCGCAAGTCTGGTTAATGGCAAATTCTCCGCAAAGATTTGGTAACACAAAAGTTTAAACAAAGGAAGCAATACCAATGCATGCCATGGTTGAAGGACATGCTACCTAATATTCAAAGAATACACTGATAAGAGAAAATAATAAACTTTGAAAATTGGGCCTATATACATTACACAAACTTTGCAATGACTAGGGATGCAGTCAATGCAAGGTTCAACCAAAAATAGTGAAACAACATTTGGCAAACAGGTGACTAACTTTATTAGTTGGCCAATTTGATCTAAATAGCTCGTACATTTTTTTGCATTGTCGGAGGGTGCTAGTGCTGGAACATCTATAAACCAAAAAAATGTATATGATTTAACCATTCATCGTATAGCTAATACATGAAAGAAATAAGTCAATTTATTTTGTGAAGAGCATTAAAACAATTCTATAATAACCAGACATCTAGGACAAGGATGCCTTTGAAGAAGAGATTTGATTCTGATGATGAGGGCTAGAGAGATGATTTAGACAGTGATGGATTATTTCTTGGGAGTGATTTGTACAAAGATAGCGAATGACTTCAAAAGATGTCTGAACTAGACAAGGAGATGTTTTTGGTAGAGAGAGAAGAGGTGAGGGATAAAAAAAATTTGGTATGAGAGAGGGCTAAAGCTCGATAAAATGAGACTAAGAATCAGAGGGAAAGATGTAGGACCACCATCTTCACAGATGCAATCTTCTATGAAATATACTAGGACAGTGTAAGAAAATGCCTTAAATAGTTGCAAGGAGACATAAGGCCCATGATTTAGATGTGCAAAGAAAGCGAAGGAACACTATTGGATCATCTAGAAGATGAGATTCTTCACCTAGTAGATGAAAGTCTCATGCTAGTTCTAGTGTTAGTCCATCATCCTCTAGTAATAGGGATCAGAGTCAAAATAGTCAAGAAAATCTAGATGACAGTGATGGAGAAGGCACAAATTCTAATATTCTTTCCTTTGAAGATATTAAGAGTATAACAATTTAGGGATCAAAGCTTGCCAAGTGGTTCATGGAGTCATTCTTCAAATAGATCATTGTGGGTTGTTTTGTGAGAATTGGGATTGGTATGTCAAGGTCAGGACAACATATTTACTATCTTTGCATGGTCAGAAATGTAGACGCGACCAAGGATGACAAGCATTACAAATTTCAGAATAGGATTATCCACAATTACTTGGATTGTGTTTGAGGCAATGATGATAGTGCAGCTAGATGGTAGATGGAGAGGATGTTTGATTAGCTGCCCCTTAAGAAAGAGTTTAAGAAATGAGAGCGGGAAGTAGAGTGCACTAAGGGCCAAATTTAGGTAGAGCTGATGTGGAAGAGAAGAAAAAAATGCACTAAAGGAAATAAATAATTTTTTCTACTCTGTAGAAATTGTAAAGCAGATGCTGCAGGAGAAAAAGATGGCTTCTGCAAGGCCATCAAATCTGGTTGCTGAGAAGGATAGGTTGAGGAAGGAGATGGAGCTTACAGAAAGCAAACATGATTATTTAGAAGAAGGCAGGATCAAAACAAGGTTGAAAGACTTAGAAGTCTCTTCACTTCAGAGAAAAAGCAAGGATGCAAAAACCATAATGCTTGCAGAGATGAATAAGAAAAACAAATTTGAAAATTTTAAGAATGCTTCAATGATCAAGCCTGCTAACTTTAATATCCTTTCTCTTGTCGTTGGACTAGATCACAAAATTATTACAGTGCAAAGAGTGATGCTACTGAAGCAAACACTGAGGCAATTTAGGCAGAACTAAAACATATTTGTCTCTTGAGTATCAAACTGAGGATGTAGAAGATAGAGGATAGTTAAGGAGCCCTCATTGGAACAAAACATAGAACAACAAGAAAATATGGACATAAAACCTCTGGAATGAAGTCAAGAAGAAATATTTGAGAGAAAGAGACACTACAGATGTCTTAGTCAGTGCTGGAAGGGAACAAGCTGTAGATGAGTCTGAACTTCTTTGAGGACCTGAATGAACTAGGACAAGGTCCAGAACTGTCCAAGACTATGGTAAATAAAGCACCTAAATCAAAGACCATTGAAACTGAACCTGCAAAGGCAGAAAATACTGCCATATGAATCTAACACTGAACCTGAAGGACCCAGGAAATCTGCAGTAGCAAAGAAGGAAAAATAAAAAGGAAAGAAGGTAGCAGTAGCAATTGTTGAAGAGAAGGGCAAGAGATTAAAGGAAAGGTCCTAGGCAAAAAGGTCCCAAAACTCATGAGAGAAATGTAGGAAAGGTTAACAAGATTGAAAGAAGAAAAGGAGAAAAGGAAGCTTCTAAGGAACAAGGTAGAAGGAAAACCAACAACAAGAAAGTAGAAGGAAGAAGCTCACATGGATGTGAAGTAGGAGAATATGGAAACCGAAAAGGAGGAAGATGATTGGGATGCTAAAAGTTGAAATAAAAAAAGGGGGGTTTAGAAGAGAGACTGAATCAGAACAGAAAAGTGCAAGTATGCACCCTTTTCCATTGATGTCAAAGGGGGAGAAGTAGATCAGTGAAAAATGGATAATCATCTTAGGGGGAGCAAGGAAGCACAGTGTATATAGTAAGGGGGAGTAGTCATGCAGTTTTCACTAAGTGTTGCCATCAATGCCAACGGGGAGATTGTTGGCAAGAGACATTGTTCTGGTATGGATCTGTATGTTGTGATTGATGGCAACAAAGATCAAAGATCCTATCACCTTGATAGGAAGAGATATCTCCAGAAGAACATATTAGATTCGAGGTTCGGTTGACAGGAAATGGCTAAGTATGGAAAGCATGAGAGTAGAGGACAGTAAGTAAGCTAGTATGCCTCCGCAATTGAAGACTTGCAGATGCGGTTTAGGTATGATGTCATTTGGTGTTTGATAGTGTTATGCCTTAGAGATTAAGTCCTAATCCTCTCTAGAAGTCATCTTGAAGAAATTCCTAAGTCCAGGTAAGCAAAGGTATAGCAAGAACAGTGAACAGGGCATAGTGAAGTAGTCCTCATTCCTTCACAGATAAGTATTTCGTTATGCAGTTTTGAGGTGTTGTAAACACTTATATGAAGTGTCTTATTCCAGAGTTAGGAGATATGAAGTTTACCAGAAGGATAGCTACAAACTAATAAATACCGGCATAGTGTTTGACAAAGTTTGACAGAGACAAAGTCTGAGTTTTGATGGTTCGCATTTCTCTGCAAGATGATATGATGCTATTGGGTGAATATTTTGTCATCAACTCACTGATGGAAAAATGGTTATATCAACCATAGTGTGATGATATAAATCTCTCCTCTCAGCAAGGGGAGGTTCCCTTCTTACTGTTTATTGAAACAAAACAAAATTACTTATTTACACTAGCTCTAACCATGTAGGGGGTGTCTTACATTCATCCTTTTCTCTTCTTTTAGAAAATATGTTTACAATGTTTCACAGTAATATTCAATAATGCTTCTACACTTCTAATATTAACCTAAATAGTAATCACTAATATTCTCGTAAGTTGAAGCACAAAGTCTTTCAACTTACTTAACAAAAAGATTCACGAACCAAGTGAATAATCTCAAGCACAAAGTCTTCAAATTATCCCCAAAAAGATTTTAAAAGTAACTGTATCACCAGTTGGAGCACAAAGTCTATCAACAAAACCACTGATCCATGTGAATGTGACTGAAACTCATAGCACAAAGTCTACAAGTTCTCAACATGATTCATGTACAAAGTGAACAACTACAAGGTCAAAGTCTTTATAATCCTCCACCAAGAGACACTTTCAACATACATAGATTCAAGGAAATAATATAACACAAAGTTTATATAACTTATCTTGAATGTCCTTTAATTATGATAACCAAACACCACTTTATCCAATCAATCAACAAAAGAAATTAGCAAAGATGCCATATGTACATCTCCACTCATACAAATTTGATTCAACACAAAGTTTGATATCAAAACTTACCTTCTTATTAATTAGAATTGATCATGCAGTTTGAACACAACGTCTCAAAGTTGAGTCTCAATTTGGGCAGTACTTTGTTGCATAAGATTAAAGATCATAATTACAATAGAGGCCCTCTTTATTTATAGGGAGAGGCCTTGAGAAAATTTAGGAAAAACCTAACTACTTTGACTTATTCAAAAATAGGAGTCCTTATTGAGTTGGGACTTCCTATATTTTGACATGTAATTACATATGAGAAAAGTACATGTAAAAGTGTCCAAAACCAAATGAAAAGTACATATGAAAATATTTATAAAAATTAACTAAGGCACATAACACTTGAATCAACTCCCATCAGCATCCTTCTTGAGAGAACCTTCATACATTGTTATCACCATTTGCATCTCTAGGCTATCTGGGCCAATAGTGTTCTTAGAAATGACACGAGTCCTTGCTACTAAATCTTTCATGGAGGTAGTAGCCTTCACATGTTTATCCAGAAATACCTTGAGAATGTCTAAGGTCAATTGTGTATCCAACAACTTATCCATAGAAGCCACTGAGAAAGCTTGATCTTCAAACTCCCTTAGATCATTAGAAATCATTAGTTTTCCACAGTCCATGATGCTGTATGTGAGTGTTTCTAGATTTGACTATGTAACTTATTTTTACTCAACGTTTCGGATCACACTTAGTGATCCATCATCAGGAGAATGAGAGCAAGAGAGGAGAACAACAAATGATAAACTTGCAGACTAAAGCACCATAAAAAGAGGGAGGTAGAGGGGACACGGATGCCTAGGGATGCCTCGGGGAAGGGGGAACAACCACACATCCAAAGAAGCTTTTGGTCTCTTTGACTAGAAATTGTAGTAGCAAAGGAGAACTAATAAGTTGCATGGGTTTTGAGGGGCTAGAGTACGATTAGAGTGAAGAATGAAGTGAAAGCGGGCTAAGGATAGCAACTTGGAAAATTTCCTGGAGTTAGAAAATTTTTAGGGAGTGAGTGCACGGGTGGCAAAAATTGCTGCCCTTGCATATGAGAGGGAATTGCATTTCATGTCAGGGCAGCAAATTTTGCCACTCCTACATGTTAGGTATATTTTTTTGCAAGGTATATTTAGGCGGTAAAAATACCCGCTCTTTCATCTTAAAGTAAGTTCATTTATGCTTGGGCGGTGATTTTTACCACCCTTGCATGTGAAGCAAAAGTTGGTTAACACTTCCATGACAATTAAATGTAATTGTCGCCCTTACACGTTGGCCACAACAAAAGGTAATAGCATGGGCGGTGATTTTCACAGCTCATGCACTTGGTATAAAAATCCATATGCATTGGTGGTGAAAATCACTGCCCATGCATATGGAGACTTTGAAAGATCGTGTATGGGTGGTAAAATTTGCCGCCCTTACATGTAGGGAAAACACTAATGTGAAGGTAAGATGCATGGGCGACAAATTTTGTTGCCCCTGCACTTTGAAAACAAACAACATGCATGGGCGGTGATTTTTGCGGCCCTTGCATATCAAGGGACTCAAAAATGCACCGGCGGCAAAAAATGCCACCCTTGCATGCAAACAAAATTTTTCTAACTCCTTTAAAATTGCAAAAACTAGTTTAATAACTTGTGCAAATTTTGAGAAATCAAAATGAGAAGGTACTCGAATGGATTCTCAAGAGTTAGAGGACTACGCATGAGGACAAGATTGACTTGCCTTGATTTGCAAACTTAGAGTGTAGGCTATGAAATAGACAAGTTTCATAGGGGTCATCCTACAAAATGAGCATAGCTGATTTTGAGGACAACAGCTGGCTCTAACTGGGGAACTTCCTTCAATCATTCTTTGAAATGATCAAAGGGAGAAGAATCCAGTCTCTAAGTGCTTTCATCCATGCCATTGGGCCATAGAGTCAAGCTACAAAAGAAAAAGACACAAAAAGACTAAAGAAAAATGAAAAATAAAAACACAAAAATATACAAATATACAAATGAACTTATCTGATACTTCAAGGATTGAAATGTTTCAGATGTTGTCCATTATGGGGCAACAAGAATGGTGTTCCATCTTGATACTCTAGCAAGAAAGTATTCTCACCACAAAATTGGTGAATGACGAATGGGCCTCTCCATAGGGAATCAAACTTCCCATGCATTCATTTTGGCTCCCTCCTCTTGTCCCATAACAAGACTTGATCCCCAATTTGAAATTCTCTAGCCTTCACCTTCTTGTCAAAAAGTTTATTGACCTAACTTTGATGCTCAGCAATATGGTCTACTACCATAACCCGCTGCTCTTCAAGTTTAGTGAGGTACATTATTCTTTTGTCAATAGAATTTTCAAAAGTTTTATCTTCTACTACTTTTGCCAACTTTAAAGCCAGTAATTCCAAAGTAATAGATATTTCTACATTCAAACCATATAGAAGCTGAAATGGTGACATGCCTATTGCCCTTTTAGGGGTAGTTCTGTCAGCCCATAAAGCATCAAACAAATCTTTATGGCAAGTTCTCTGATTATCCTCCACTAGTTTCCTGATAATTGTAACCAGATTCTTGTTGCTAGATTATGCCTAACCATTCCCTTGAATATAATAGTCTGATGAATGAGAAAGGATGATTCCATATTCAAAGCAAAAACTAGTAATCTCATTTGAAGAAAAACATGTAGCATTATTTGCTATAATTTTGTTTGGAACTCCAAACTGAGAAATAATATTCTCCTTGAGAAAATTACATACTACCTCATAAGTAGCATGCTTGACTAGAATAGCCTCCACCCGCTTGGTAAAGTAATCTGTTGCAGTGAGAACAAAATTGTGTCCCGCAATTGAAGGTGGGTTCACAGCACCAATGAAGTCAATGCCCCATTGTTGAAAAGGTTCTTTAATCACAATTCGCTTTAGTGGTAGTGCAGCTAACTTAGGCTTCCCAACAAGCTACTGGCAAAGTTCACATCTACGTACCCAGCTGTATGCATCTTGAAATAATGTAGGCCAATAGTACCTAGCTGCAAAATTTTATGAGCTATTATAGGTGTAGAAAAATGTCCTCCACATGCCAAATTGTGAAAAGACTCTAAAAGTTTGCTTTGTAGTGCTTTATCCACACAACGGAGAAAAACTCCATCAAGGCTTCTTTTATATAAACCGTTATCCCACAAGACATAGTTTGCAACCATTAACTTGATAGTTTGCTTCTCTTTATAAGATAAATGAGGACACTCACCATACGTGAGAAAATAAGAGATATTGGAATACCACTTATTTGTTGTAGTAACAAAGAGAACATATGGAACATCCTCAACTTCTACCTTTTCATCACTTGTTTCTTTTGGGCCATTATCAGCAATCAGCTGACACAAACCTCTCCCATGCACAAGCTTGGTGGGTTTGATATCAAGATCAAACTCTTGAATTTTGGCAATCCAATTTTCCCTTTTAGTCCCAAATTCTTGTTGTGTCAGGACAGATTTCACTGTTGTGTCTGTCACCAAAACAACAGTATGCGAGTTCAGAATGTAAAACCTAAAATGCTTCACTGCCTTTACCACAGTGTAAGCATGTTTCTCCATATTTGAGTACTTAAGTTCATGAGCCTTTAGTGGGAAACTCATAAACAAAATCAGAGATTCCACACCCTCTTCATTCTGCTGAACCAGAGTCACTGAAAGTGTATACTCAGAAGCAAAACTGTACATTATGAAATCTTTAGTGTAGTCAGGACAAACTAGAACTGGAGCATGAGCTATGGACCTTTTAATGTCCTTAAATGCTGCTTTACCTTCCATACTCCAATAGAAAGTGGTCTTACCTTTCATCATATTGACAATATGACAAGTTTTCTCTGCAAATTATAGAATGAACCTCCGCAGAAAATTCACCTTCCTGAAGAAAGAGTGAACTGTTGTCTTACTAGCAGGAAAAGTAAGACTTTGAATAGATTTGACTCTTTCTAAGTCAATTTTAGTACCTTCTCTGGAAACAATGTGTCCAAGAAGCTTACCCTTTGTAACCCCAAAAATTGATTTCTTAGGATTAAGAGAAATACCATTTTGATGGGCACCATTCCAGAACTTGTCGCAAATGGTAAGCATGATCTTGATGATTTTTAGAGAAAATAGTCAAGTCATCAAGATACACCATAATGAATTTCCCCATCTCATCTTTGAAGGCGAGGTCCATTGCTCTTTGGAAAGTCACACCAGCATTAATCAAATCAAATGACATCCTACAATATGCAAATGTGCCCCATGGTGTCATGAAAGCGATCTTCTATTGATCTGCTTCACTGACTTCTACTTGATTATAGCCTAAAAAGCCATCTAACATAGACAACATCTCAGAACCAGTTACACTTTGTAACACTTGATCCATAATAGGTAGAGGGTAGTTATCTTTTAAAGAAGATTGGTTCAGATTTCTGAAATCAACACAAATATGAATTTCTCCATTCTTCTTTCTCAGAGGAACAATATTCACAATCCAAATGGAATGATGGATAGGAAAGATTATTCTAGCATTTAGCATTTTTTGGATTTCAGAAAGAATAGTACCTGATATCTTGGGATTATACTACCTCTACTTTTGCTTGTGAGGCAATGATCCTACCTTGAGAGGAATCTCATGTTGGATCTCCTTGGGTCTGAAAGACTTTAGATCATCATATGAATATGCCATCACATCAATGTAATGGCAAAGAAGTGTAATAATCTTGAATTTCTCATCAGTAGTGCAACATTTCCCAATGTTAACCATCTTGGGATCTGCCTTAGAACTCAAATTTACTTGCTCAAATTCCATGGATGAACTTGAATCGAGTTGTTGTTGTTTGATATATCTATCATGCTTGTCAAATAACTTTTCCAGAGAAACCAAACCTTTCAGAATTTTATTCCCTTTTAGCTGAAGAATCTCCTCACCAGTATGTGAATCTATTTTGGAAATGTATTCCTGAGGTGGAGAATCACTACCTTCAAAGTAGAGCTCATCAAATCTATTTGTCTTCTCTAAGAAAGCTATGATCTGATTATCACCATTGAAGACTTGCCAATGGTTTTCATTATCTAGCATGCTTGGTTGGAAAACTAACTCAATTGTGTATTTATCACCTTTAAAATCCTTATGAGGGACCATAAGGGTGGCAGAGACAGCTAATGAATCAGCATGATCATTAAACTCTCTCGGCACTGCAAAGATGTTGAAAGCGTCAAAACCTTCAAAGCAATCCCAGACACAATTGCAGTAATGTCTCAACCTTTCATTCTTAGTTTGATAAAGATTTCTCACTTGACACACAACAAGCTCAACATCACCTTGTGCATGAAGATTTTTAATACTTCTAACACGAGCAGCCTCTATTCCAAGTAGCAATGACTCGTACTCAACGGTGTTATTAGTATTCTAGAACTGCAACTTATAGGAGAAAGGAAAGATATCACCTTGTGGAGATATTAGAACTACTCTGGTTCTAGATCCAGTGGAAGAGCAACTACCATCAAATTCTAAAATCCAAACATCATTTGAATTTCCCATTTTGATGTTTCTATGACTAGTAGATTCTTCCTCATTAGAGAGAGAAGAATCTGGCATCACCATACTCTCGTCTGAAATTTCATCTAAATTTTCTTCTGAATCTTCTTCTGAGTCTTCATCTAAACTCTCATCTGATGAACTAGAAGTATTTTCAGTAGAGAAGAAATAATTACCCATTCCTGAAGACTCAAACAAAATTTGGGCTTTTGGATTTTCAGTTTGGGTAATAATATATTTTGCCTCCTTCTCAAGAAGCAGTTTCTGCATAATACCTTTAATAGCTATCCTTGCCTCAGATAAATCCATGTTTAGTTCTCCACCCACATATTTACAAAAATTAAGTCCAAGCAAAATGTCATAAGAAGCTGGAACATCAACAACTAGGACGGTCATCTTGATCCTCTTATCCAGAAAGGCTACAAATGCAAATTGAACATCCTTGATTTGGCCCAACAAAGGCACTTGCTTATTTTCCATTGAGAAACATCTCCTGTAGGTCTTGGTCAAATTGAGACCAAGAGCATCTACCACCTTGGCAGGCATGACATTTTCAAAAGCTCTGAAGTCTATTATACAGTTGCTTAGCTTATGGCCATTGACCAATAGAGAAACATAGAAGGGTTCTATTTTCCCTAGAGCAACAAGGGGAGTAGTGACTAGGTTATTTTGGGTGGACCTATTCTTTGAGGAGTCATGGGCAGTCTTAGGAGAATCTTGCCCCATAGGGGCAGTCTTGTTTTTAACATACTTAGCTAACCTATCAAATTGGTCAGGGTTGGCTTGTAAATATTCTACCTTAGACATCTAGATTTTGGTTTTCCTAGCATGATCTATTATGTCAAAGAGCTGAAATGAATTAGATACAGAGGCAAGAAATCCTTCATTCTGGGGTTTAGTTGGGGTAGTACTGGTCTGAGGAACAAAAGTAGAAGAAACATGATTGTTAGATGAACTTACTTGTTTATTGACAACCGGGTCCTTCGATTGAAAAGGCAATGGAGTTCCTCATTTGGCAATTGAAATCACAAGTTGAGGCTCTTCTCTTGACTTTCCTTTATCAGCTTGCTGATTTGATTGATTTTGGGACCTAGTAAAAATAGCATATGCTCCATCATACACCTCTCCTTCTCTTTCTGCTTCATCTTGGTAGTTCAGAAAACAAATGGTAGATTCACCAGCTAATTCATCTTCTCCTTTAGTAAAAAGATTAGCATCATTCTCTTGATCCAAATTAGTTTGGAAAGAATTATCATGTTCTGCTTCATAGTAACCAATTGCTAAGTTGACCAGTGGTGCTTCAATGGCAAGCTTCCCCTATGTTGGCGGAAGATGATTTTGTTGCCCTTGATTTCTAGTAGCATTGCCCTTATATGAATTGTCAGGGAACGTCCTTCTTGGTATATCCCTATAAGGAGTAGTCATACCTTGGGAAATTTTCTTTTTCAAAGCTAGCAACTCATTTGCCAACTTCTGCACCATAGGATCTATGGTGCTTGTGGAAGAATTATCAGTAGAGGGCTGACCTCTATTTCTATTTGAATCAGTGGAGTCACCAAAAACTGTTGGGTGAATATTTTGTCGTCAACTCAATGATAGCAATATGGTTATATCAACCATAGTGTGATGAGATAAATCTCTCCTCTCAGCAAGGGGAGGTTCCCTTCTTACTGTTTATTGAAACAAAACAAAACTACTTATTTACACTAGCTCTAACCATGTAGGGGGTGTGTTACATTCATCCTTTTCTCTTCTTTCAGAAAAGATGTTTAGAATGTTTCACGGTAATATTCAATAATGCTTCTACACTTCTAATATTAACCTAAATAGTAATCACCAATATTCTCGTAAGTTGAAGCACAAAGTCTTTCAACTTACTTCACAAAAAGATTCACGAACCAAGTGAATAATCTCAAGCACAAAGTCTTCAAATTATCCCCAGAAATATTTTAAAAGTAATCGTATCACCAGTTGAAGCACAAAGTCTGTCAACTAACAATACCACTGATCCACACGAATGTGACTGAAACTCATAGCACAAAGTCTACAAGTTCTCAACATGGTTCATGTACAAAGTGAACAACTACAAGGTCAAAGTCTTTATAATCCTCCACCAAGAGATGCTTTCAACATACATAGATTCAAGGAAATAATATAACACAAAGTTTATATAACTTATCTTGAACATCCTTCAATTATGATAACCAAACACCACTTTATCCAATCAATCAACAAAAGAAATTAGCAAAGATACCATATGTACATCTCCACTCATACAAATTTGATTCAACACAAAGTTTGATATCAAAACTCACATTCTTATTAATTGGAATTGATCATATAGTTTAAACACAAAGTCTCAAAGTTGAGTCTCAATTTGGGCAGCACTTTGTTGCATAAGATTAAAGATCATAATTACAATAGAGGCCTCTTTATTTATAGGGAAAGGCCTTGAGAAAATTTAGGAAAAACCTAACTACTTTGACTTATTCAAAAATAGGAGTCCTTATTGAGTTGGGATTTCCTATGTTTTTACATGTAATTACATATGAGAAAAGTACATCTAAAAATGTCCAAAACCAAATGAAAAGTACATATGAAAATGTTTATAAAAATTAACTAAGGCACGGAACACTTGAATCAACTCTCATCAGCATCCTTCTTGAGAGAATCTTCATACATTGTTATCACTATTTGCATCTCTAGGTTGTCCAGGCCAATAGTGTTCTTAGAAATGACACGAGTCCTTGCTACTGAATCTTTCATGGAGGTAGTAGCCTTCACATGTTTATCTAGAAATACCTTGAGAATGTCCAAGGTCAACTATGTATCCAACAACTTATCCATAGAAGCCACTGAGAAAGCTTGATCTTCAAAATCCCTTCGATCATGTTATTTAATGCCTGTATCTTTTATCTATTGCAAAGAAACTCTGCCAGATTGAAAAACATATCAAGACTTTGAGCTTTTCATGTTTATCAAATTTTCAAGCAAATATCAATATAAGCAAGCAATTTGAGTATCAAACTTTGAGTTGAATCACATTGTTTTATGATATCAGTGTTCTTATGTCATTGGTGTTATATTATATTGAATCATTTTTAGAATCGTGGAGTTTATTGAAAATTGAGAGAAGTGTTCTTGTTCTAGATAAATAGACTTTGTGCTATTTTCTCATTACGGGAATTTGTGTTTACATTTGTGAGAATAGAATTGTTTAAAGACTTTGTGCTATAAAATGTTGTGTTCAATCTAGTTATATCATATTGGGTGAGAGTGGAGACTTTGAGCTACATTTGAATTCAATCAAGTTTATTTGTGGGAAATAAGTCAAGCAATAGAAGAATTTGTGTTTCTATGGTTTGTCTCAGTTTAGAAGTTATTAAATATCATTTCTATTGAAGTTATCATTTTGAAGATAAGAACATCTATTCTAAAAAAAGAGAATAAGATGCAATGAATACACCCAAGATTAGTTCTAGTCTATATAAGTGTTAAAAGTTGTTTATTAGAAATAATCCATTATCTAGAGGGAACCTCCCCTTGTTGAGAGGAGAGACTCTGTCTCATCATAGCTGTGGCGATATAACAATTTTTTCGTTAGTTAGATAAATGACAAAATATTCACCCAATGGATGCCTTGTGGTTCTAAGGGTAAGATTGGGAATGTGTGAAGAGTCCTTGATATGATTTGGAAGTTGTTTTGTGATCCATAGTAGAAGTTGCATGTCAACAGATGAACTTGTTAAGCTTACTTTTGAGGAACAGGCCGACTGGTGAGATAAATCATGGTGCGGAGTATTTGAATGATTAGAGCTAACCTATATGAACATGTTTGGGGGAAGATTTGGGTCCGTACGACCCATTGTGCATTGAATTGAGTGACAAGGTACATCCTTTTATGTACACGTTTCATCTCTTGGATGCCGACCTGATTACAAAATTAAATTATCATGCGGATATATATATATGAGTGATGATCTTTGGTTGAGCATGTGTGTAGTGGGGAATATATATGTGTGATGCGAATAGTGGAGCAAAGTTAGAGGATCAGAAATAATGAAGACGTGGGATTCTAAATATAGTTGTTAAATGGCTGCACCCTGGAGGACATCCTAGTCTTCAAGTCTTCCATATCCTTTTTAAACTAATTATAGTTGGCACAATTCACCTCATTGGCCACCTCCTTCCTTGGAGACTCCATGAACTCCACCTTCTCCTCCTCATAGGCATAGAAGGAATTATTCAATTCCTTAAGCAATCTAGCATATTCTTCTTGGACCGCAAGTTGGTTGCAGGTAGATTTGACCTCCTTTATTTCCACCTCTTCCTCTAGATCAGAGGTCATAGAGTAGTCGACAATCTTTAGCATAGGGGTTTGAACACTTGCCAGTCTACTTGAACGATGGATGCTCAACCTTCTCATAGTGTTCCCCTTAACCTCTTTCTCTTTATCTTTTATGGCCACTTCCTCCCCTTGCATCTAGAAATTAGTATGCCCCTTCTCCACAGTAGGCTCAGCGGGTTCCTCATCAACAGTAGATTTATTACCCTTTTTCTTACCAGACTTCCAAGGTTCAGAGTGCTCACCTAAGTCTCTTTTCCTCTTCTTATCGCCAAAGTGGGTAGGGATATTTTTTAGATCACACAAACCCTTCATATCTACCTTTTGGGCCTAGTCAGGGGACCTAGCCACACCACCATAAGGGGTGGCTAAGTTAGAAGGTCCTAGCTACAAAGGAGAATTCTTCTAGGAGCCATGTGGGGATTTGACACCTTTTTCTTATGATAGCGAGGAACCAAATTGCTAACTGCTGGGGCCTTAGGGTTTTGAGGGGACCTAGTAGGGCCTAGGGAATATTTCACAATGGGATTAGAGGTCTTACTCTTGATAGGGCTACCATACTTAACACTCAGGGGAATATTATCATCCAACTCATTGTTGTTAACCTCCTCAATAAGACAAGCTCTAATGGGCTTAGTAGGACATAAGGCAAGATGAAAGTGAAATAGCCGAAGGATCAAACCTTGGTGGAGTGGCACAACCATAATGGTGGGGTTGTTTGCATGAGCATTTTTGGAAACTTTCATAGAGTATTCCAAAGAAGACAAGAGGTAGAAAGGAAAATTAACAAGCAGCTTGTGTCAGAAATGGTTCAACAAGGCAAAGTGGTAGTGGTGATAACACCTAAACCTACCTTCCATTATTGTAATGTATTTCATGATAAGGAAGCATACCTTATCCCATGGGTAAATGAGCATCTCTCTTTCATAACCACCTTGCAGGCATACAGACATTTTACCTTCTTTAAAAAATCTCTTCATGCTCTTCGGGTCCTGGACTTTCATTTGCTTTTTTAATCATTTTCCTTCACACCTCAAGCTAATAGCCTTGGCTATTGTATCCTCAATAACTTCAAACTATATGCCACCCACCTGAACCATATGCTCCTCATTCCAAGACATTGCAAATTGAACCAAAAGGTTCTCATCATAACCATTAAGTCATTCTAGCAGAGGAGTAATGCCACCCTCGTAGCAGATGCCCCAAAGCATGGCATCGACTTTCAATTCCACATAGGAAGAGGGTTTTGTTCTAACTTTATGGCCACCCATGGAGAAATTCTTCACAGCCCTTAGGAAAAGACCATGCAAAGTAATCCCCAGCAGCTAGAAATACTAAAGATTAATGAGGAAGTGTCTAGAATTGCTATCTTGGAAAAAATCATTGAAACTGCACTTATGGCCACTTGAAAACCCTGGTTGATCCTTCCAAATGTCTTCACATTTCAAATAATAATTGCATCAGTAATGAGAAATGTGTGGGTTGTCAATAGGGATAAGCACTGCTAGATTTTGAATTGGCCTCAAGGGACAACTAAGCTTCATCCACATGATCTTGCTGATCTGGCACTTACTAATGTGGCCAACCCCATCCCTTGGAGAGTAAACATATGTCATCTTGCCAATTATGATGACAACCTCCTTCCACCTCCTATGCTGGACACTTTCCATCATAAGACAAGTCATTAAAATATACATAAAAATATATTCTAAAAATAACAATTTAGAGGGGCCATAGAGCAAATTAAGCTTGAGCCTCCAGTTGAAGGTGATCTCTAACACTTCTAGGGAGATTATTAAGACTCCTCCAATATCTTATGGGGAAACAATTTATTCCCATATTAGCCATGGCATCCACTAATTGGTTACCTTCTTTGTAGATATACTTGACCACAATACCCTCAAAGCCAAAAAGGAGCTTCCTTATGTCAAGTATGATATCCACTATCTGCCAGCCCACTCTAGCCTTCTCCTGGACAACATCTAGGATAAGTTTGGAGTCACCTTTGATCATGAGGTTTTTAATCCCAATAGCAAGGGCCATCTTAATACCCCATAAGAGGGCCATAGCTTCCACAACATTATTAGAATTTCCCCCCAAACCTCTAGCATAGGTAGCCACAAGCTCTCCCTTAGTAGATCTTAGGACCCCAACCCCACTAGCTAAGACTGGGTTTCCTTTGGCAGTCCCATCAAAGTTGAGCTTCGTCCAACCTTCAGTAGGGGGGATCCACTTGGTGTTTGATCAAGCTACCCACTTGGAACTATCAACCTTACAAATGTGAGCTGGAATACTTCAATTGTTGATAATACTAGCTTCATACTTTCTAGGAGGGGAGTCAATAGCTTTCAGAGTGTTGTTAGAGATGTTTTCCTGCATCTATTTAGCAAACATGTAGTAGACCTCCTTAGCCAACTTGGCCTTATCTCTAAACAACCTATTATTTCATTCCTTCCAAAGGCCCCAGACCAAGACATGAGGGATTTGAGCCCAAATTTCTTTGCAGATAGGATGGGAGAAGGGGGACCACCAATAGCTCATGACAACAGGAAGGTCATGGTTCATGCTCCAGGAGATCCCAAGATTGTGCAAGGCTAGGCTCCACACTTCCCAAGAGAATTCACAGTGCACCAAAAGATGGGGAACTGATTCTTTATTCTTCATGCACAGAGCACAGTGGTTCAGGCTTTGAAAGCCTCTAATCTAAAGGATATCCATAGTAAGGATCCTATTGTGCATCACTAGCCACCAAAAGTGATTTATCTTAGGAATAAGGTTGTGATTCCAAACCCTTCCCCAAAAGCTAGAATTCTCATTAGGCTCCAAAAGAAAATTATAGGCAGAGCTAACAAAGAATGCACTAACCTTATCCTTGGCCCACAACAATTTCTCATTGGAGGAGAATAAAGGAATCCTATACCCTTGAAGGGAATGCTACAACTCCTCAACTGACGGTAAAAGGTCACTCTACCCCTGACAACATTCTGACAATTGTTTCTAGCCCCCATTTCTAGGCATAAAATCATCAGCATCTAGGCGCCTAAAGAAAGCGATAGCCCTATCAACAAGTCTTTGGAAAGTTTGGATACTATAGAGGGGTTGATCCTTTAGCCAACTATCCTCCCAGAATTTAATGATTCTACCATCCCTCGGCTTCCACTTAATGCCCTTCTGCGGCAGGGTTCTACTCTTTAACACATTGTTCCAAACAACTGAACCCCTAGGGATACCAGTGGCATGAAGAAAATCATCAAGATTATTATTAGATAGGTACTTTTCCCTCATTATGTTACACCTATCCTTGCTACTACTCAATAAATTCCAATAAATCTTAGCTAGAAGGGCTTTGTTGGCCAAATGAAGTTTTCTAATCCCAAGACCTCTTTGCAGCTTTGGCCTACACACTTTATTCCAACTAAGTAGAGTAATTCTCTTCTTCTCCTCCACCCTAGTCCACAAAAAATTCCTCTAAATCCTTTCAAACTTATCTTCAATATGTTTAGGTATTTTGAAGAGGGAAAGGAAGTAAATAAGGATTCTATGAAGGGAAGCCTTCAGAAGTTGGTATTTCTAGGCTTGACTTAGCAACTTTCGTTTCCACCCAGCCAACTTCTTCTGGATTCTTTCACAAATGGAGTTCTAATATAGGGAGGGACATCTTTAATAGCTAAAGGAAGTCTGAGGTAAGTTCCTGGGAGCTCACCACTGGAACAGACCAGGATCTCCATAATTTTTTGCTATATGTCCATTCTAGTGTTAAAAAAATAGATCAGACTCTTATCATAGTTAATGCATTGTCCACAACCATCAGTGTAATCTTTGAGCACCTTTTTCCATTTCTTGGCCTCAACTACTGAAGCATCCCCAAAGAGATTAGTGTCATCCATAAACTGTCGAATGGCAACAGGGTTGGCTGTTGAAGCTAGCTTAATACCTTTAATCTCATGGCTTCTCATCAACTTCAGGAAGATTTTGCTAAGAACCTCCACCATGAGAATGAAAAGGTAGGGGGATAAAGGGTCTCCTTGCCTAATGCCCCTCCCAGCATTGAAGAAACCTCTCAGGACCCCATTAACCAAGACATAGTATTTGATAGTGGCAACACAAGCTTTAATGAGCTGCATGATTATGTCTTGGAAACCTATCTTCTCAAGGAATTTAAAAAGGAAATCCCACGCCACCCTATCATAAGCCTTGGAGATGTCTAGTTTGAAAACCATCCCATGTAATTTACTTCTATCCATAGAATGAATGAACTCATGAGTGGAGATAGTAGCATCCAGGATTTGTCTACTAGGGACAAATCCCTTCTGGTTATTACTGATCAGATGGTCCAACATGGGTTGTAATCTATAGACCAAGATCTTGGAGAATATCTTGTATACAGTATTACATAGGCTGATGGGTCTAAAATCCCCCATGTAGATAGGATCCGATTTCTTGGGAACTAGTGCTATGAAGGTGTTATTAAGTTGATTCAACAATTTCCCAACCTTAAAGAAATCCCTAGCTACCTTAGAGACATCCCGCCCTACAATATCCCAAAACTCCTGAAAAAAGCCAAGGGGAAGCCATCTGGGCTTGGGGCTTTGAAAGAACCCATGGAGAAGAGGCAAGCATGAACTTCCTTTTTAGTCATCAGTTTAGTAAGAAGAATATTGTCTTCATCAGTGAGCTAGGAAGGGATGATGTCAAGTAATTCTTGCTGCTCCAAACCATCATGAGAAGCAAGAAAATTCTAAAAATAGATGGCCACCACCTACCCCACTTGAAAATATGACTAGACTAAATTCTCATTCTCATCCATTAACCTAACAATGTTGTTCCTCTTACTATGTCTCATGGTGGATTGATGGAAAAAAGTAGTATTTATATCCCCTCCCTAAGCCATTGCACTCTAGATTTCTATTTCCAATAAATTTCCTCCTTCTTCAACAGTTCAGTCCATTCCTTCCTCAGGGAATCGTCTTGTTGTAGAGTAGTATCTAAAGTGTCCCCATGAGCCATCAGTAGTTGAATGCTAGCAAGATTGGTAGAGATCCTCTTCTTATTCTCAAATATATTGTCGAAGGTAAATATGTTCCAACCTTTGACTTTGGTTTTCACAATGTTCATTTTTTGAGCCAGCCTGAACATGGGGGAGCCTTGGATAGAGATATTCCACCATCTAGCCAACTGATATTTGAATTCCAAATGTTGGGTCAACATTATTTCAAACATGAATGAGAAGAGGTCCTTGATCTCCATGTCCCGCCAAGGTAAAAGGAGCGGATTGTGATTAGAAATTGTCCTGGGGAGGGCTTCCAAAAGATAGGAGCTGGTATAATCCCAATTGGAGGTGACCAGGAATCTATCAAGTTTAACATGGATCATACTCTCATCTTTTCTCCTATTAGTCCAGGTGAAGAGCTATCCATGAAGATCAAGGTCCATTAGTGATGCAGAGGCATCCACACTATAACCTTCGCATATAGCATGGATGTCTGCAGCCCATCATCATCATCATATTCATCCTCATCATCATCATATTTGACTTCACTGTCAGCATCATCATCATATTTCACCTGCCGACCGATATCCTCCTGCAGACAAGCCTTCGCACTTTCGCCTGTCAACAGCATCACCTTACTCGATTATCGACAGCATCATCATATTCGGCAGCATCATCATGTTCGACCAGCGCGAACATCCTCCTGACGTCCACTGTTCATTTCAGCGACAACTTCCGTCTTCTCTTCCTTCAGCATCATGATATTCAACATCATGATATTCAACAGGATAAAGAACATCTGGTTCCTTCCATTTATCCTGACGATGACAAAACCTTCACTCCTCGCACCTTTCCTCGATGCTTGCATCACCCCGATATCCTGATGAAGTAGATCCTGATGACGATGACGTCACCCGCAGCTGCTCAATATCCTGCCGCTCTGAAATATCCTGATGACGTATATCATGATGATGATGACGTCATATCCTGCTGTTGGCCAAACTTAGCTTTTTTTCGGCCCGCGATCAACTTGATCAACCCGATCTTCAACCTGATGCCGATACGCTCCTCCTCGGCCCTCCTGATGATGATCACCCCGACGCACTTGCACTTCATGCAATCGAAAGTATCATGCGCATCTCCTCCACTTATCCGGATGACGATACCCAAACTGACTGCAGGATATTTGCAGGAATATCCTGATGATGCCGTTTTAACGAACTTCTTCACTTAGCGAAATTTCACTTCGCCGATCCTCCAGGGACGACCCGATCCACTCTCAAGGTGATCTTCCACACTTTCTCAGCTCGACCTAGCACATACCCATGCTAGGGTCTTCAACATCTCTCGACGGCGATCCTGCACACCTGCATGCAAACAGAAAACAAACTACAACCTAACCTACTGTACATGACCATTCCACCGATCAGATGAATCAACCGGTGGAATGGATCAGTGAAGCCATACAGCCACCAAACCAGCAAATCGATCAAGCAATGGAATGCAACAGAGGATGAACACAAACAGGAACACTTTATTTGATTTCAAAAGATGTAAATACAATGATCAGTTTCTCTCTTTCTGCCTCACTCTCGCAAAGTCTGGTCGATGATATGCAATACCATCCGATCCTCATGCTTAAATAGATTTGCCTTCGAGTACTACTGACCCGACTCCAAGCGGCTGGGAACTCTCCAGGCGGCTGGGAGATCCAACCGATCATACATCATGACAGTTGTTCTAACAAACTTCCTAAAAATAGCAAAAGCATGGTCAGCATGATCTTATCACGATCAGCATGACCTTATTACATGCATTTGGTCTTATCAGACCTTCTTGAAAACATAAACAAGACCTAAAACAACTAACTGCCTTATCAAGACCAGCTGTCAGGTAGGTGCTCCTGCACCAATTAGACTCGCATTGTTGAGGAACTCGGCAAGGTCGACCATGCTATCAGTGTAATCTAAAATGCTTCCAATCTTCTCTAAAGGGTAGAGGGGGGAGTTGAAGTCACCCACCAACATCCAACAATCATCCTTGTTACTCTCAATCAGAGAGGTAAGGAGATCCCACAGCTCCTTCCTAGTATTTCTTTGGTTAGGAGCATAAATGTTCACCAAATTCTAAGATTTATTGTGAGAAGTCATCCTAACACTTAAACTATTCTTGCATCTAGAAAGGAGGCATCCTTTCACAACATTGTTGTTCACCATGGTGATAATACCCCCAAAAGCTCATGAAGCATCACTTATGCAATACTCTACATTAGGCTATATACCTTTAGCAATAGACTAAAAGCCTTCCTTCCTCATCTTGACTTCTTGCAATAACATGATATCAATTTTATTGTCAAAAATGTAGTTCTTGACAAGGAACTACTTTTGAGGGCTATTAAGCCCCCTAATATTCCAAGAGAGGATTGTCATTTACCCTTGACTTTCATGGAGCCAATCTCTAGTGTCCTTTGTCTGCCATAGCAATGTCCTTATTGAAAGCCTTCTATTTGGTTTCTCTCTAAGTGGGTCTCCCAGTTTTGGGGTCCACACCCACATCAATAGTCTTCCTACCTTGGCCCCTACCCTTCTTTTTAGCAGTGGTCCAACCCTCTGAATCTGGGTCATTATCTGACTTTATTGTTCCCGTGCCTAGGGTTAAGATGATATATTTGTTGCTTGGTGATAAGATTCCTTGCAACTTTTTACCAGTCCCCTCACCAACCATTGGGCTGCCAATCCTTTTAAAGATAGATTCTCAGCCAGTGTCCACCCTAGACACATTGGAGCTCCCTATTTTCTGATCAACATTAGAAATAGGCGTTTGATGGATTTCCCCATCCTCTAAGTCCCCTTGTAGGGAAAGGATCTCCACCCTAGGATGGGGAGAAGGTTGTTCCTTCTAGCATGGCTCAACAACCGTTGAAGACCTGTGGGACCCACCTTTAGGGGTGGAGTTCTCTGGACCATTAACTATACCATGGGGCAAGTCTCTGTCTTCTTCCCCTTCCATATCCCATTTATTCACCTTCTAGCGTGAAATAATTTAACGTTGAGAATATCCTCCCTAAAGGTATAATCCTCTTCATCTCCATTAGCCTAGCCATCCAAGGCCATGGGGCTCTTTTTCTTGGTTTTGCATTGAGTTATGAGATGCCCTTTTATATTATAGTTTTGACAGAAGATAGTGGTGTTCTCATAATGGATGGACTGGGTCCATTGACCAAATTTAGACTCAAGAGTAATGGAGCTAGGTAGAGTTTTGTTAATATCTACATTAATGCAAAAGTGGGTAAACACTAACTTGGACTTATTCTTGGTGTTGTTGTTTGAAGCAATGAAGTGCCCAAAGGTATCAGTGGTCTAGATAAAGACTTCCTCATCCCAATATTCCAAATGAAGCCCAGGTAACTTGACCCAAATAGGGGTAGTTTTGTTCAGATCAAAATAAAATAATTTTGAAGTAACATAAAATAATAATTTTTTAGATAGATGTATTTAAGATATCCATAATAATTTATTTTCATTTAAAAATAATAAAACTAAAAATAAAATTTACGATCTTTATTACAAATCCATAAGTAAAATAAACATATATTTTCTCCAATCTGTTTCCACCAATATAGCATCTGTAAACCATAGAAAAAAGCCAAAAGTATTGCAATTGTAGTCATTATAATAATGGATCTTTGATAGATGACTCCCATCATATTGTTTGGCACCATAGGCTTGCCCCCACATTGCATGTACTACACTTGGCATTCCCCACTACAAAATTTGATATGAAACCTTAATTGAAGTTGTGGAACTTTTTAACTAGTCATTCTAAATTTTAATTGTACAAAATAAAATAGTTAAATATCTCGTGGACACTATTTCAGGTTGTGGCATAGATTTTTCTTGCTACTAATTAATCTACATTGTGCACAAGTAGCCAAGAATGAGTAAAGGACATTCATAGAAGTAATATTTGAAAATGCTATTGAGGAAATAAATTTCCAGTTTACTGATATGTAAATGAAATAGAACAAAAAGCATGAGTAGTAAGTAGTAAGAATCAATATTAAATATGGTCAATGTAAAGAAGGATCTTAAAAATATAAGGCTATTAAGATGGAGGAACACTTAATTTGGTCCATGTTTTCTAAACATCTATTTTTTAAAAATAACGAGTATATATACTATTTTTGTGTGTGAATAAATTGATAGAGAGGCAAGCTCCATCACTGGGAATAGAGATCTTTTACTATTTTTATTATTTTTTCCAACTAGAAACCATGTGCTGGTTATGTTGATATGCACTAGACAACTAAGAGGGGGGGGTGAATTAGTTGTCCCAAAAACTTAAACACTTTCTACAATTAAACATTCATCACTTATCCACAATTATTATGATTTAACAATGAGTGCATGAAATCATAAACTTAGCAACATCAAACACAAGAGACACTAGATTTACATGGAAACCCCAAGGTGGGGAAAAGCCCCAGAGAGGATTAACTCTCAATATATATTGCAATCTTGAAATAGTGATGTTCAGGCTTGGTCACCCCATGGGCCTAAACATACTAGCTTACTGCCATGAAGAACAACTAGGTCTAGCAAACTCACTACCTCAACCCTAAACCTAGCAAGATAACAATAAGGGATGTTAAACCTTGAGGGCTATTAAACCCTACTGGTGGCTTACTAACAGATTCACTGTCATGATCAAACACCTTTCATTATTATGAATAAACAATTCCTCAGCTTTGCTCTTCCTCTGTCTTTCCCTTCCTCTGCTCTGCTCTTCCTCTTCTTTCCTCTGCCTCTACTCTACTCTACCTTTGGACCTTTCTTAATGTATTTGCATTTTCACTCAAGGACAACTTTTCCACGACTCAACTACAAGCATTTATACACTACATCAACCTTGGAATGATCATCAAGGTCGGCATCAACCATTAGAACAATCTCCAAGGTCGGTATTACAAACATTTACTAAATAGGTCCTGAACTATTACAACATCATGCAAAGGGAATTAAATGTGGATCATGCCATGCCTTAGCTAGGACTCAAACATGATCTTCCATGCCACAACATGCTTCCACAATCTTCTAGAGATCTCTGTAATCACTGGGATCAACTAGGTCGGCCAAGACTGGTTACACACTACGTTATCTGGAAACAATCCTCACACGCCATCTCAATTCTTACTGTAGACCAAAGTCTAGATAGGAAAATAATTAGGAGCAACTACATGAACCTTAACCACTTTATTCATAAAAATCTTCTCACCGGAGTACATGAGCTTTACTATCTTCAACTGTCATAAAAGAAAGATAGCTTGCAAATGACCAAACCATGAACCATTGCAACTGTAGGCACTTATCATCATCCCAAACTTCCCTCTAGAACCACATAACAAAATACTTTCTTGCGGAGGAATGCAGAGCCAAATATTGTCTTCCTATCTCAACTAAACTTATAGACAAAGCAGGCTTCACTCTGGTGAACACAACTCACTCAGATCTTCATGCGGATGGCTCAGACCTGAAATGTAGCATCCTCAGACATACCTCTAACTTACTTCCAATCCATAGATGATGATCTTCAAGAAGGAACAAATGCAGAGCAGTTTACCAGACTGTTCTTTAGCATACAACTCAATGTTTGTACTGCACTTCTCTGTGGCTTGCTTGTTTCTTTCGGAGAGGCTAATTTTCTCAATATCCTCAACATACAAGTCTTCTAAACAAGTAATGGAATAAGATATAGTTGACACTAATGACAACAAGAATATGTTGACATCAATGACAACATCGATTAGGCACATACTTACAACAATCTCCCCCTTTGTCATTGATGACAACATATGATGTGAAAAACTGCAATAGCCATCAAGACAAGATTCTCCCCCTTTCTCTTTACACACATGTACTCTTTCTTTCTCCAAAATTCTTCCCCTTTCTCTTAGACATCTACACTCTAAGTTTTTCACATGACTTCTCTCCCCCTTTGACATCAATGGCAAAGGGTACATACTTGCACTCTTCTACTCTTCTCTAATCTCTCTTCTGAACTTTCTTCAACTGACTGCTCCCCCTTGCTTTATGCTTTCCTGACTATAATTTTATGTGAAGTTCTCTCCTTCTTGGTTTGCAAGTTCTAGCCTTAGGATCTTACTGCTACTACCTTGTTTTCTCTGCCAATCAGCATTGCAATACTCATTGTTCTTTATCAAAAATTCATATTAGCATCATCTACCTATTTCCCTTGGGAGATAATTTCATAATCTTTTTTCCCTTAGAAACCATCTATGATTTCATCAACCTTCACAATAGCACTTCTCAATGATCTTTCCCAGACTCTTATTGTAGCAGTTTTGACTTGAACTCTATTTTGAATGTAGATAGTAGTATGTGTATCTTTTCTCTAGTATGTATCGGGTAGGTCAGTTTCCTCCATCATTGATCTAGCAGCCTCTTGGACTGACCTATATTTCTTTTAACAACTTCATTCTACTGAGGAGTCCTAGTAGACAATTGTCTCCTTATCTCTTGTTCTTTACAGAAAATAGTGAATTCATTTGATGTGAACTCACCTCCACTATCAGATCTCAAGCATTAGATCCTCAGTTGTATCTCATTCCTAGTCATTGCCTTAAAAGCTCATCTAGTTCATAATCATTCAACTCTGAGCTCATCTATAGATTTTTAAACCGTTTCCAAATTTACTCATTATTCTCAAGATCAGACAAATTTATGAATATAGGTGTATTCACTGATTAATAACCATATGCCTGAACTGTAGAACATTATCTTCAATGGTGAACCCAAGCAGACCAGAATACCAGAGTCCTATCACTTAATTTTATTGGTTAGATACTTAGCCAAAATTCATGACCTGTTAGCTTGTCCCTTAAGTACACACTTGACCAATTCGTCTGTCACGTCATAACTCCACATGAAACTCCAAAATTCATATTCAACAATCATCATTAACCTCTTAACATAATTTTAGAACCACACATCAAAATACTCAATAGCAGAAGAATGCGGACAAAAATATTCAGATGCTTTATATTGTTTCAGGCTTAACTCTGAACCACATATAATGATCATCAACTACGGAAGCATAATGATTCAATCTTTGTTACTTACTTTATATATTGCTCTTACCTTACTCATTTTGGGATTCCAGACCATAATCCTTTTGTACCTTGATCTACAGAGTTCCTTTCAAGCAATCTATCATGTAAGTCCTCATATCTTTGTGCCAAATCTTAGCACTAATTATCTGGCTGGGGGATTTAGAATTTTCAATACAGCTCCCCCTGAGCCATGACTGACAATCTACTTATCGAAGGAAGTAGCTGCTCTAGAGCCTGGAGCAGACTCATCTCTTCCTTCATTTGTTTCCTTCCTGACCCAAACCTTGTTCATTTCTTCCTTGACTTCTACCGGATCAACCTTTTCCACTAATTTCTTCAATTCTTCTTGATTATCCTTCTTCATGTTCTTACTTATGCAAAATCTTGCAACATGTCTAGGCTTGTTGCCATTAAAGCACATAGTACTTTTTTGACCATTGATCCTTTCATTCATCCTTGACCTACATAGGTTAGCTTTATGCCCAAATTTATTGCATATATAACAGTAGCCACTGAATGATTCCATTTTCCCATTTGTCCCATAGCCTTTTCTCACTTGGCTTCTACACTTATTAGCTATATGTCCCATTTTCTGGCAAGCATAGCATCTAATGGAATTCTAACTAGAGAAGGATGGGATATTTTGATTCACCCTATTTCTACACCAATTAGCCTTGTGACCAAATTTGTTGCATAAATTTTAGTAACCATTAAAAGAAGAGTACCTTTGAACATTTGGTTGTCTGATTGATAGTCTTCTACTTCTTTGATTCTGAGTCTGTCTGATCTTATCCTCTTCCTGACTTGTTATGAACCCTTTGTCTTTTCCAAATGTTATGCCTTCTCTATCATTTTTCTATTCTTCTATCAACCTATCATATCTGGCAGCACTCACATTGAGTTGATCTCTATGAGCCTGTACGTGTTTTAGATCAACTTTCAAGTCTTCAACCTCTTCTTAAAGCTTCATGCAGTCTTTAACTTTCTCTTTCAGACAATTCTCAATCTTTGTCTTTTCTTCAATGTTCTCTTTTAGAGTTTGCTGTAACTACCTGATTTGCCTTCTTAAATCTTCTTTCAAATCCATGTCTTCATCTACAGTTCTTGAGTTGTCTTTGTCAATACTGGCAATCAAGCACATATTCATTTAATTTATAGCAACTTTATAGTCTTCCATATCGCATTCGGTGGTCTGGGAACCTTCTTGTTTTTCAATGTGCAAACTCTTGTTGGTTGAGGCTGAATTCTCCTAGATGTTTTCAATAACCTTGACATTTGTACTTTCCACAATCCATCCCAATCTATTGTTGTAACACTGATAAGCTTTGGTCCAGGATGAGTATCCAAGGAAAATTCCTTCCTAAAACTTGGCATTGTCATTTTCCATTGTGATGAGGCATTTGCTTCCAAAGATTTTGAAATATTTCACAGTGGGTATTGATCCACACCATAACTCAGTAGGGGTCTTTCCTTCTTTGGTTGTTACCTAAACTCTGTTCAATGTGTAGACAGTGGTTTGTATTTCCTCCTTCCAAAATACATCTCGCAAATTTTCTTCTTCCATCATTAATTTTGCATTCTCCTAAATAGTTCTACTTGCTTCTTCCATTATCTTAATTTTGGTAGAGAGCTACTTTTCTATTCCATAGGTTTCACAAAATGTACTGAAATGATTGGAAATATGTTCTTCTTCTTTCCCAATTCTTAGGCCTTTGATGTTCATGCCTAGCTCATTTTCAAGGGTTTCTTTAAAAATTTTGAGTGCTTCTAGAATCTCTAATCTATCTTTTAAAAAACTAACCCAAGTCATTTTAGAAAAGTCATCAATGAAAAACATAAAGTACCTTTGACCATGGAGACTTGATATTCTTGTAGGACCACAAAAGTTTGCATGAATCAATTCCAATCATTCAGTAGAGGATCTTTCTTTATCTTTCCATGCTTTTCTTGACAATCTTTGACATTTCCTACAGCTGATGTTGCTTGAGTAATCAATCTCTGGTAGATCCTTCACAATTTGAGTTGTGTTCATTAAATCATCAAGATTTGTATGGCAAAGTCTTCTATGCCAAACCCAACTTTCATTTGTCTGAGATGTGTATCCAAGAAAGTCACTTTTTCTAAGATGATAGAGGTTCTTTTTAATTCTTTTTGCAATCGCTATTGTAGCTCCAGATTTTTCTTTGACTTCAAGAGAGTCGTTCTCAAATACAAACTTGAATCCCTTCCTACATAATCAAGAGATTTTGTTTCAAACCTTTTACATAAAGAACATCTTCAGAAATTTGTCTGTTGCCAAAATTTGTCGATCCTATTCCACAGACTTCAGTAGTGTAGTCATCTCCGAACCTAACTATCCCTTCATTGTATTCTTTCAAACTAATGAACTTCTTCTATCTCTAGTCATATGGTTTGAGTAGCTACTATCAATAACCCAACAATCTTCATTACTGGTACAAGCTTCAGACCATCTTCGATGGTTGTCATTTTATTCTTCGTGAATCACTTCCTTGGACAATTTGCTCTTGATATCTCTTGATGAGCATTCGATTGTATCGAAGAGTATTTGCTTTCCTTTTGTCTCCATTTGGATCTCCCTTGAGTTGTTAGACTCTTTCCAAAGGGAATTGGCTCTAATACCAATTGTTGATATGTGCCAAACAACTAAGAGGGGGGGTGAATCAGTTGTCCCAAAAACTTAAACACTTTCTGTAATTAAACATTCATCACTTATCCACAATTATTATGATTTAACAATGAGTGCATGAAATTAGAAACTTAACAACATCAAACACAAGAGACACCAGATTTACGTGGAAAACCCTAAGGTGGGAAAAAACCATAGAGAGGATTAACTCTCAATATATATTGCAATCTTGAAATAGTGATGTTCAGGCTTGGTCACCCCATGGGCCTAAACATACTAGCTTACTGCCATGAAGAACAACTAGGTCTAGCAGACTCACTGCCTCAACCCTAAACCTAGCAAGATTACAATAAGGGTTGTTAAACCCTACTAGTGGCTTACTGCCAGATTCACTGTCATGATCAAACACCTTTCTTTATTGTGAATAAACAATTCCTCAGCTCTACTCTTCCTCTGCCCTGCTCTTCCTCTTCTTTCCTCTGCCTCTACTCTGCTCTACCTTTGGACCTTTCTTAATGTATTCACATTTTTACTCAAGGACAACTTTTCCACAACTCAACTACAAGCATTTATACACTACAACAACTTTGGAATGATCATCAAGTTTGTCATCAACCATTGGAACAATCTCCAAGGTCAGTATTACAAAAATTTACTAAATAGGTCCTGACCTATTGCAACATCATGCAAAGGGAATGAAATGTGGATCATGCCATGCCTTAGCTAGGACTCAAACACAATCTTCCATACCACAACACACTTCCACAATCTTCTCTAAAGATCTCAGCAATCACTGGGATCAATCAGGTCAGCCAAGACTGGTTACACGCTACATTATCTAGGAACAATCTTCACACACCATCTCAATTTCTTAATGTAGACTAAAGTCTAGATAAGAAAATGATTAGGAGACATCCACAAGCATGCTATAATCATTAGGAGCAACCGCACGAACCTTAACCACTTTATTCATAGGAATCTTCTCACCAGAGTACATGAACTTTACTATCTTCAACTGTCATAAAAGAAAGATATCTTGCAGACCCCCAAACCACAAACCATTGCAACTATAGGCACTTATCATCATCCCAGACTTCCTTGTAGATATGTATAACAAAATACTTTTTTGTGGAGGAATGCGGAGCCAAATACTATCTTCTTATCTCAACTGAACTTACAGACAAAGCAGGCTTCACTTTGGGGAACACAACTCACTTGGATCTTCATGCGGATGGCTTAGACCTGAAATGTAGCATCCTCAGACATACCTCTAACTTACTTCCAATCTACAAACCATGATCTTCAAGCAGGAACAAATGCGGAGCAGTTTACCGAACTATTCTTCAGTATTCAACTCATTGTTTGTACTGCACTTGTCTGTGGCTTGCTTGTTTCTTCCGAAGAGGCTAATTTTCTCAATATCCTCAACATACAAGTCTTCTAAACAAGTAATGGAATAGGATACAATTGACACCAATGACAACAAGAATATGTTGAAATCAATGACAACACCGATTAGGCACATACTTGCAACAGGTTATGCTTAGCTCTAAGACATGTAGCTATTAAAAGTAGAGAAGAAAAAATATGTAATCACATGAGGCTTCCACTAAATAAATATAACTAGTACCATTCTTGAGGTGTTTATTAGTTCCTGCTAATGGAACTATAGCGTCGAGGCTATTTTTAACGCATCATTAATCTTCTATTTTGTATTATTCTTGAGTGCTTCAAGAATTAAACTATGTGTAAGTTTTTTACTCAATGTTTTAGATCACACTCCATGATCCATCATCAGAAGAGCTAGAGAAGAGAATTAGAAATGAAAATTTGTAGACCTATCAACAAGATAAATAGAAAGACGGAGGGAAATGGTTCAAGAACCAAGACATCACAATGTTAAAAAATAAAATAAAAAAAGATGAAAATAAAGAAAATATTGAGCCACTAAAAAACAACCTCTAAGAAAGTGCATACATTAACATAAACTCAAGAACAAAAATAGGAAAAGAAAAATGGTATAATCCAAATAAATAAAGAAAAAGGAAACAAATGAACAAGGCACAAAGAAGCAAAAACACAATGAAGAGAGTAGTTGAAATAACCAAATTAACTTAGAATCAAACACTGAAAGGCTAATAGTTAAATAATGATCAGGCTAAATAGGATGGGAAACCAAGAAGAGAAAGGGAAGAATAAAGTTAAAAAGACAACCAGAAAAATAAAAGATGAAGGTATAAAAGAAAACAGAAGAGAAATACACAAAGAAATAAAGAAATGCTATTAAAATGAACTACAATAGTAAGACTAAGGGGTAAAAAGGAGCAAGAATTGTTAGAAAACAACACCGAAACTGGTGCATTAGAATCTAGAAAAAGAAGGAAAAGATTAAAGAAGGGGGATTAGATAGCACAAGCCAAAAAATCAGAATATATATATATATGAATAAGATTATATATGTTTTTTAATACAAATAACTAGATATAGAACTAAGAAAATAAATAAACTATAAATGAATATCTAAGAGCTTACAAAATGAAAAAATATAAATGTCGACATGCAATTATGTATATATCTACATACATAAATGCTTATATAAGCATGTATGTACCTACATGCCAAGGGGGGTGTGTGTGTGTGTGTATAATGATTACATTGAAATAAAAAAGGGAAAAATGGAGCAAGCAAATTTTGCAAAGGAGAAGAAGACAACGGGAGGACAAAAAAGTGGCGAAGAAGGTTTTTTGGTTGTAGAAGTGGATGCCCCCCACCCTATGCTGCAACAGGAGTAAATGCCATCCCATTAAAGGAGCCAAGGTGGACCTTTGCCGAAATTTTGTGAAATGATGAGGAGCTGATTCAAGAGGAGGTGGTGGAAATCGATGTGGCAGACTCAGTGGATAAGGACGCGGAAGCCCTAAGCCACTTGGCTATTATTGGAAGAGTGATTGGGCAAAACAGATCAAAAGACTAAATTAAGAGATGGATAGCAAAAAATTGGGAAGCGGCCAAAGTTGTTCACTTTCTCCCTAATCAATTCTTTGTGGTAGACTGCCAAGGCGAAGCCTAGTGGCATGAGATACTAGAAAAATTACCATGAAGATTTGGGCCAAACTTTGTTTACATCCAGAAGTGGAGATCAAATTTCAATCCCAAGATTTTTGATCCATACAAAGAGCCACTTTGGATTAGGCTTTATAATTTTCTGTTCGAATACTGGTTTGGGAAATGCTTGTACCAAATTAGAGACAACTTAGGGGATGTGGTCACTCTAGATATGGGTGGTAATGATTCTTTGTTCTTCACAAGGATAAAATTGATAACAGTTAAAAGAATCTCGAAGGCAATTAAACTGCTAACTTCAACGGGTGCATGGACGCAAGGAATAGAGATAGGGGAAAAGAGATTCTTATGTCTCCATTGCAAGAGTAGAAGACACTTCGAGAATGGTTGCCCTAGTAAGCTGAAAGAATAATAGAATTTGGAGGGATCTAGGGAGGTTGTGGGACAAGCACAGATACTTGAAGATGAACCCGGGAAGGAGGCAAAAGATAAGGAAAGCACCCAAGAAGGAATTCACCCAAAGAACGGTTCAGGGAATTCGAAAGATAAGAATCCTAAGGCATCAAAGGAATCAACAACTAATGACCTTCAGGGAGATAAACTATAGAATAACATGGATTCTCCTGGGGATGCACCCTTCTCATAGATGGAGGTGATGATCAGGAAAGGTTCTCTAGAAGATAACAAAGAATGGGTGGAGGATAAGGAAGGTAAGGTGTTTGATCGAGCGATGGAGGTCTCAGGTGCTTGTGTAGAAAATGATATGGAGAGGAGTTAGGATAAGGAGTCCATAGAGGTTATCCCATCTACAATAGAAGGGGATGAAGGGGTCCTGAGTGGGGAGTGGTTGGAAGAAGAAGAGGAATTCAAGGACCAAGAGGAAGTTATTATCATGGATCACATGCACATAAGCCAAACAACACTTAGAGGGGCTTGGGGAACTCTAGGAACTAGAAGGAAGATGGGCAGGAAGTTGAACAAATAAAAAAGGAAGGAATACGTAGTGGAAAAAGGCTTACTTAGTATTAGGAATTACATGTTAAGATCTAAGGGAGGCAACGCCTCCCTTGGGAAGCCATGAAGATCCTGACCTGGAATGTTAGGGGCCTTAATGCCCCTAATAGGAGGTGCCTGACCAAGCGCTATCTAAATAAATAATTGGTCGATATAGTGATGTTATAGGATACAAGGCTAATCCAAGATGAAGCAGCAAGATTCCTAAAGCATTGTAAACTACTAACAGGAGTATTCAGTGAGCCCAGAGGAACGACTGGAGGAGTGGGACTAATGTGGAATCCAGTAAGTATCGAGAATATTGAGATTCACCAATCCTAGATCTCAGGTAAGGTCTATCATTCTCTCTTAAATTGTTCCTTTTGGATTTTTTGTGTTAATGGGCCAGTAAAGACATAGGAGAAAAAGGAATTGTGGGAGAATATCCTCAATAAGTGTCAGCAGATTGGAAATGAAAAGAAACTTCTAGGAGGTGACTTTAATGATGTGCTTGGTCTGGAGGAAAAGAGAGGAGGATTGAGAATAGAAAGTTCAACTATGAGAGATTTTAGAGATTTTATGAGGGAAGGAAATTTATGTGACTTCTCGCCAAAAAATGGTAGCTTCACATGGACTAATAGAAGGTAAGGATTCACAAATATAGCAGAAAGATTGGATAGGTTCCTATGTTTAGCAGATTGGATCGATGAGGAGTTAGGGATTGAATCAAGCATTCTACCTTGGTCTATGTTGGATAATTATCTGGTAAAATTAGAAATCAGTAGTTTTAATAAACCTAGGAACTCCTATTTCAAATTTGAAAGGATGTGGTGGAGAAAGGAAGATCTAGTAGAACTAATAGGGAAGTGGTGGAAAGAAGTACCGTTGAATGGGGTTCAGTTAGCTTTATCTTTTGCAGAAGGATAGCCCACCTTAAGAAAAGATTGAAAGAATGGAATGTGGTATCCTTCAAATATATTTTCAGTGAAAAAGTTAGAGTGGAAGAAGAACTAGCAGAGCTGGATGAGAAGGTAATCAGGTTTGGGATGTTTCAAGAAGATTTTGTGAGAGAGAAGGAATGATGAATAAGATTTCTACACTAATGAACAAGGAGGGGAGAATTCTAACTACTGTAGTGGAAATTGAGGAAGAGATTGCTAGCTACTTCCATAACTTTCTAGCACTGGAAGAGGGCCAATATTGGCTCGACATTGGAGAAGTCCTAAATGGGATAGACAAAGTGATAAGTGAGGAAGATAATGCTTTGCCAAACAAGGCCTTCAGAGAGGATGAAATGCAGTCTGCAGCATTTTAGTTACACCTAGATAAGGCACCGGGCACAGACAGCTTCTCAGCCCTATTCTACCAAAAATGTTGGAGTATTATAGGAAAAGAGGTTTGGAAGATAGCGGAAGAACTGAGGAAGAAGAGTAAATTTGTGAAAGAAATAAATAATATGGTGATCACCCTCATTCCCAAGAAGATAGGATGTAAATCTGTAACAGACTACAGACTGATCTCATTGTGCAATATGATATATAAAATACTGACCAAGGCAATTGCAAATAGGTTAAAAAGGATCATGGGAAGAATCATCTCAAAGAACCAAAATGGTTTCACTCTGGGAAGAGAGATCATGGACAATATTATATTAGTCAGTGAAGCAATACACTCCATAAATCAAGCCAAGCAAAGGAGCATACTAATAAAATTAGACGTGAGCAAAGCATATGATAGAGTAAAATGGAGCTTCCTTATGAGAATTCTGAGAAAAATGGGGTTTAGCCAGTTTTGGCTTGAGAATATTGTTCAATGTTTATCAATAGCCAGAATGTCGATAGTAGTGAATGGGTCACTTTGTGGTTTCTTTGATATATCTCAAGGGTTGAGATAAGGGGATCCCATTTCCCCCTTTCTAATCGTACTAATGGTGGAGGCTCTAGGAGGGCTCATTAAGAATAACCGAAGAAGAGGGGCCTAGAGAGGAGTTAGGGTTGCCAGGAACTTGGATCATTTAACTCATGCTTAGTTTGCTGATGACACGATGATATTTGGTAAGGCATCCATGGCAGAAGCAGAGGCGATTAAAGAGGTGTTGGAGAGATATAGTAAATTCTCAGGGCAACTAATAAACAAGGAAAAGTCAAGAGTGTTCTTCTTTAATGTCTCCAAAAGGTGGCAAAACCAAATAGCTGCGATCCTGGGGTGTGAGATAGATAGTATACCCACCAAATATTTAGGTGCACCTATGTTCATTGGAGCTATGAAAACAAAGCTTTAGGAAGACATAGTCTTGCAATCTAGGAATAAAGAGAAAGCATGGAAAGGTAGATGGTTGACTTTGGTAGGTCCTATTACAATGTTAAAGGTAGTCCTAGGAGCAGTACCTACTTATTTGATGTCATGCCTTCCACTTTCAAGAAAAAGCCTTGTCTTCATTGGAAGGGTTGTGGAAGAAATTTTTATGGGAAGGAGCACAAGAGGAAAAGAGGATTCCTCTGGTAGGCTGGCGGAAAGCCACTTGTCTGCAGGAGAATGGAGGTATGGGAATGAGGGAGATTAAATTGCAAAATGAGGCGTTAGGGAAAAAACTAGTATGGAAAATGGTTAAGTACCCCAATACGATTTGGTGCAAGATTATGCAGGACAAGTATCTAGACAAGCCCAACCCAAGTAGAGTGCTTACCATAGCGAATCTGGGAGGAGGTTCAACAATCTAGAATTTCATAAGGAAATGCAGGCTGATAATTCTAAATCACCTCACATGGAGCATCAATAATGGCAAAAGGGTGAATTTCTGGTCAGACTCGTGGGAAGGCTTTGAGCCGCTTGATCGAGATCAAGACTTTGAAGAGCTAAGATCTCAGATGACTCAAGAAAGAGGAGTCAAGGTCGTGGATTACATTAGCTCTATAAATGATATAGGGAGAACAAAATGGGTGGACGTGGTAGATTTTTTGATTCTTGAGGAAGTCAAGGCAAAATTTAGAGAAGTGTTGCAAAGTAGAAGTGTGGTAGTTAATGGCATGGATGATGGGATTTGGTGGCGCGGTGTGAAATTAGGTCATTACTATGCCAAGATTGGCTATCACTTTTTAAAGTTGGAGAGAAGCGACTTCGAGTTGGATTCCTAGCCAAAGGATTTATGTTGGGGAAAAGGGGTTCTCTCGAAGGTAGGTGCCTTCACTTGGACTGTTCTACATAGGGATATTCTCACAGGAGAATGACTGCATAAAATAGGAATCCAAGGCCCAAGAAGATGTGTGATGTGCAAGCAAGGAGAAGAAAGCTTGGATCATCTACTACTAGGCTATCTGATAGTAGAAGAATGTTGGAACCATTTTCTAAAGCGTCTAGATTAGAGAGGAGAAAAAAATAACAACATTGTAGATTTTCTTAAAGCTTGGCCGAGACTCAAAAGAAAAGGCTTTTGGGGAGAATTTGGATATCGCTACCTTCGATGGTAATGTGGCATTTATGGAGAGAAAGGAACCTTAGAATCTTTGAAGGAAAGGAGAATAGTCTAGAGATTGTTAAGAGGAAGATAGATCTCGAGATGGTGGAAGTTTTGAATTCGAGTACATCCCTAAAGGGGGGATCAAAATTTACCAGCTCGGATGACTTACTCATGAAGGAGTGGTCAGAAAGGTGAGATGGGAAAGAAGAAGAATAAAGCTAATGTCAAGTGGATAGCATCTCCAAGAGGAAGGCTAAAGCTAAAATTTGATGGGGCTGCCAAAGGCAACCCTGGGAAAGTAGATTACGGATATGTTATTAGAGATGAGATGGGAAGCTTAGTTTAGGTAGCTTCAGACCCTCTGGGAGTTGCAACCAATAATGTGGTGGAGCTTGAGGCATTAGTGCATGGTGTTCAGAAGTGCAGGGATAACGGTTGGTCAGAAGTTGACATCGAAGGGGACTCCTTGATAATAGTTAATGTGGTGAAGAACAAAGGAGCATTGAATTGGATCCTTGACAAAGGTATCCAAAGAATATGGGAAATGTTAAAGTTTTTGGACTTCTCTATAAAACATATTTATAGAGAAGAAAATAAGGTGGCAGACACATTGGCCAATGCAGGTGTTAGCAAAAGTACAGGAGAGGCCTGCAGATCGAATCAATCTAGCTGGGTGGAGTTGGATCTTCTACTACAGGAAGATAGGGAAGGACAGGCAGTTCAGGACCTACAATAATCAAAATTGAGATGCAAGTAGAATTTGATGGATTTAGGCAGTTCTAAGGACTGGCAGGCTTGTCGAGGTAGATTGGCCGATCCAAGATAAGAAAGTTGCTTGGTTTGAATCTCTAGTTTGATGTAGTAAGGACAATTTGTATGGCCTCTTCATGAGTGATTGGAGTAGTAGCTGCCATTTTAAGAAGTGGCTTGTGAAGGAATGTGTAGAGAAAGATGGCTAAGAATAGGTTAATGGGCATGATGTGTTCTTGCCTAAAGGAATGCAAAGAGTAGCAAGTGGGTAGGTTGTTTCGTCTCTGAGAGGAACCTGCACATGAGGTGATTTTGAAAATGATCGGAGTAAGATGCTAAAGTGGAGGTCACCTACATAATGGTAGAGTCTACCAAATCTTTTTCGCTAACATAGAGATGGTAACGGGAGGTGATCACTGGGGGGTGACATGGGGGGCGCGTTTGGTGGCTCAAGGGAACCATGCGGCTATTATGAGCGTAGTTTTGACTGCTGGTCCGGCCTTAGCGGAGATCACCTTAAAGGATGCATATGCTAAGAAGGTGGGCTTGAACAAGACTGAAAGAATGTTGGCTGCATAAGGGACAAGTTGGCCAACTGCTTGAGTGTGCAGAAGGCATTATGATCATCATGCATGAATTAATAGAGCAGTAGCCATTATGTAATGTTTTCTCTTTTATAATATATAATGGGATCCATCCCCAAGATGGCATTTACCTATATATATATGTGTGTGTGTGTGTGTGTATGTATGTATGTATACATACATACATACATATATATATATATATATGCGTGTATATATGTATGTATGTATACATATATACATACATACATATATATGTACCTACATATATACATATATATGTATAAAACTATACATAAATCTATATATGAGAATATATATATATATATATATTTAGAACATATAAGAAAAAAGCAATGAAAGTAAATGTTATAGAAGATTAGATCTAAGAGAACTAAATAAAATGAAATAACACACACACACACAGATATGTGTGTGTGTGTGTGTGTGTGTGTGTGTGTGTGTGTGTGTGTGTGTGTAAGAGAGACAACATGCAAGAAAGTGAGAGAATAAATGAAAGAAAGAAAAGATGAGAATGGAGAAAAAACCAATAAGTGGAAAACCTCAAGAAAAAAAGAAGGAAATTTTTTCAAACGGAGCACATAAATATCTATATATACATACATATGTATATATATTAATAAAAGTAAGGAGAAAATATCTATATAAGTAAATACACAAGCATATTTAATTATATATGACTATCTATTTATATATATAGGCATAAATTTTTTTTTTATACAAAAAGGTAGATATAAAATTATGAAAATATATAAACTATAAATGACTATCAAGAGTATACAAAATGAAAAATTTAACTACATACATGCAATACTCTATGTGTATACATACCTACATACATATATAAACATAAATGAACAACATGCCAAGAAATATATAAGTAAATACGTCATATATATATATATATATATATATATATATATATATATATATATATATATATATATATATATACATACATATATGTGTGTATATATATATGTATATCTACACACACACATATATATACATACATATATATACACACACATATATACATATATATATAGTACACACACACACAGATATATATATATATATATATATATATATATATATATATATATATATATATATATATATCAATAGAATTATACATAAATCTATATGTGTGTACACCTATATATGTATTTAGAGATATTAATATATGTAGCACAAATAAGTAAAAAAGATAAATAAGTATATGATATAGAAGAGTATATCTAAATTGTATATTTCTTAAATTTTATATTTCTTATATGTTTTGTAGCCAATTAAATTTCTAGATTTTGTAGTGTTAAATTCTACTATAATGTCTGATACATGGAAACTAATCAAATTTTAATAGTTGACAATTAAAAAGAATTTAATTTTGCCACGTTGTAGTTGGTAGATAAATTGGTGTTGGTAGGGTTTGTAGAGGTTTTCATGCTTCCTGATGCATGAGAAGGCATGATTGTAAAGGACATGTCTATTGCATTTTTGTTTTTTTTAACACACAATAACAAAGACCTCTGCTACATGGACATATGTTGGTACAAAAGCATCACTAGGTGAAGGTTGTTGAATAGAAAATGGTTGTAATGCATCGTTTCTAAAGCCCACATGTCTTCTATTACCCTTTCATGTTGTATATTGTTGTTTTTGCTTTATCAATTTTTTTAATTTTGTTCTATTCATTGACCCTAGCCATTCTTATTAACTTTTCTTTTTATACTACTTAGATCACTATTTTTATTTTTATTATTGAAATGTGCTATAAATAAGAAAGATTAACTTAGTGGTATTCATAATTATAGGGAAGACGTTGAGTTTGTTGATGGTGGCTGCAATTCTTGCTTCTTATGTATGTAGTCAACGTGGTGAGTACCAAAAATTTAGTTTTTGTTTACAAGTCCCTTCTAGTTATATTATAACATTTAAATCTTTGGTGTGCCTATTTGATTAATATTGAAAAAATAATCGATTGTAGTATTCAATAGCCTTAACTGTGGAGGTACTAAGAATTATACAGATGATGGTTGAATACAATAGATGCCAAATGATGCTTAGATCAATTCTAGACAAAAATTAAATCTTTCAAATAACATTCTTGGAGGAAAACAATCAAGACAACTGAACAACTTTCAAAGATTTCCAAGAGAAGGAAAAGTTGTTACTAGTCAACACTTGTGGAGATTGGAACAAAATATCTTCTTCATGAAACATTCGTTTATGGGAACTATGACAATCTTAACTTGTCTACCAAGTTTGGGATCTTCTTTTAGATGTTTATGTTTGGGATTGCTTGTCATTTAGAGATTCATGCACATATGTATTCAAAAGGAAATCTTTGTCATGGCAAAGCTTGACCCTACCCATGTCTACCTTGCCCCAACCAATGATAGTTGTGGATTACCCATTATTTTTTCTTTGGAACTATGACCTCTCAAGTCTCTCTTTGAAACACATTTTTTCTTATGTGGGATGGTTGATTCATTTGTTATTTTTAAATTGCAGGCTCTATAAGCAACATGAGACCCTATAATCAAAACAATGAGTTTGAGAAGATCATTTGACATTGTCCTTCTTAGTAGCTTCGAACAAATATCAATAAGTATACCCATGAAAAGTTATTATTTTTAGCCAAAAAAAAATCAACTCATATACTTTTCTTTCCAATATACACATATTTTGTATAACTAATGAAACCCTCATATCATTTCATTTTAAAATAGGGAAAGTCTAAAACGTCAACTCATTTTTTTTGTTTTTGCTTGCAAGCCAAATGTCAAAGTGAAGGCGGTGGCTTTTAACTAGAGCACATGGGCGACCATTACTAGACCAACGATAACTTCCATATATGCAAAAAAAAAAAAAATCAGAAAGGAAAAGAATTATCATCAAAATCTCTTCATTACTCAAGCAAAATGAACAATTGTTTACCTGGCTACCATGGTGGCGATTGTTCTAAATGTTATAATAAGAGAAAGGTCTAGGTTTGGAACATGGTTTTGTCAGTGACCCAATGGGGGAAGTGAGCAAAACCCACTACTATCATTGAGATTTAAAATAATGGTGTAAAGAATTCCATCGATTAACAGGTGATTTGAGGGGGGTGGAAAACAACAAACATAGGTGTTGAAGATAAAATGCAGCTAAACGAAAAACTAAAACAGATAAATGATCAAACACACAGAGATAAAAATAGAGACACAAATTTAATGTGGTTCACCATCAAAGTGACTACATCCACCAAGGAAAGGACACACTATTTCATTAATCAACCCGAAATACATTAGTCTTCATCTCTACCAAAAAGAGAATAAGAAGGGAATATATCAACTCTTTAGGCAAGTGAAGAGACATGGGAAGAGGAAGACAAAAGGGTAGTGATGGTTGGGCTTCATTTCCAACAATCTCCCACTTGAAGTCCAAACCGTACTACTGTCCCCACTTTCCTTGAAACTCAATGTTACTTAACTACAGTACCAAGTAACCAATCCATTACATCCACTGGCCAGTCCATTTGATGCTTCCCTCGCAAGAACTGATTTAACCCAAAGAAATATGCACCTTTTGCATTCTCCACCAACTAATGAACTGACAACGTAGCATTGTAAGGCTCCACAACTGTATCAGAAACCTTGGGTGAGGGAAACACAGAAAATGTCAACATCATTCTATTTGGGTACTCCTGGATCTTCGAAATCAACAGGGTGCCTATTCTAGATCGCATACCTCCTCCCAATGAGTGGCACACTTGAAACCCTTGCAAACAATCACAATTCTCAGCCTCCTTTCTGACAACATCCAGAACAAAATCAATAAGATCAGCACCCTTAGTATAGTGCCCTTTAGCCCAATTATTTGTAGTCAACACTCCAGATGCCAGAGGACTGCATGTAGTCAAACCCAAACCATAGTTATTATAAAGTGGTGAGTACTCAACTTCAACCATCTATCTAGACAGAAGATTGTACTCAGGTTTCTCAACATAGGGACCAACCATGCCAACTCTCTTGGCAATCTCCCAGGCTTTGGTAACCTGCTGGGTGCTCCATTCACTGGTGCCCCAATAGAAAGCCCAACCATGGTCAAAGACATAATTCATGGCCCTGACGGTCTCCTCAACGGGTGTGGAGGTATCAGGCCTGTGACAGTAGAGAACATCCACATACTCCATATCGAGGCGTTTGAGAGAAGCCTTGGTGCCTTCGATGATGTGCTGGTGAGAGAGGCCCTTGTCATCAATAGGATCTCCAATCACATTCATGATACAACCAAGAGTTTTCTTCAAATCAATAAGCTTGGCCTTCAAACCTTTGCAATAGTTGGCATGCATGGTCCAAACTGAGTTCACATCTCTGGATCATTGATAGTACCCACCAAACTATTTAGTATCAAGGAATTCAACTCTAATTCCCCTACGTTAAAACTCCTTCCATTTGAGTATGTTCAACACATCTTGTTCATTGTTTTCAAGATAAACTTTCTTGGATTCATACTAGAAATTGAATGATGATATTTGGAAGTCTGCCTTGGATAACTGCATTGCCCTTTGGCGTGTAGTGAGAGGAGTTTCCTTCTTCTCATCAATAGCTGAATTTAAAGCTTCTTTTCTTTTGCTATTCTTACGTCCTTCAGGTTCAACATCTAAATTATCAAAATCTCCATCATCTGTTACAACTTCCTCTTCATACTCAGACAAGTCTTCTGTTTCCCTTGCATATCTTAACTTTTTCTATTTCCTTTTATAATAATGTGCTCCATCTTCCTCGTCTTCTTCATCGTATTCACTTTCGTGCATATGCTTCTTAGGTATCCTTGAGCTTTTACATTGAAGTGTTTCACCTTCTTCCCTATCTTCATCATATTCACCATTTTGCATGCATTTCTTGGGAGTCCTCAAACTTTTTGCGTTGGCATGCTTCTTCAGCATCTTCATCGTCATCAATTTCCCCATCTAGAACACGTTTCGTAGGTATCCTAGAGCTCTTGCGGACAGGTTGACTTCTTGCAAAATTGTTCATTTCAACCTACTTTCCTGAAGTACTTTCATCTACAAGTTTGTTTTTTTGCCTTCCTTTGACTAATTCATATTGAACTTAATAGAGGCAGCACAATTGGCTGGAGTTTCCTTCCGGAGTGATACTTGTAAACATTTTCCTGTCCTCGGAGGATAGTCATCTTCATCATCTGAATTTTCTTGAAGAATAAGTCTCTGAGGCCATTTGCCACCTTCAGGTGCTTGTGGAGGCCTTGCAAATGTAGATGAACCTTCTGCAGACTTCTTCATCTTCTTGCGCTAGTGATGTCGCTTCTAGGAATAAATATCCTTCTCCGTCTTACGCTTCATGTTATCACAACTTTCTTTCAAGACCTTGGAATTTATTTTAGTGGTAGTTTCTACAAGAACTTTAGATTCAGCTGCTCTACTCTTTGAAATGGCATTACCATTTTCCTTTTCAAAATCATCATCCCAAACCACTGTCTTTTTAATTTATGTATTTTCTACAGAGGCTCTTGCACTTTCTTTCACAAACATTTGATCAAATTCCAATAGGTTAAGAAATTCATCAATGATGGAATCGACTACATCATCTTACCTATCCATTTCACATGAAGCAAGACTCTCTACGACATACAGGGTGCCTACTTTGCTACCTTGAGCAATTACCAAGCCCCTTTTGTGACTTTCTATCTATTCAATTCAAAATCGACTTTACATCCTTGAGAAAACAACTGTCCAGCTGAAATTAGATTTTGTTTGAGCTGAGGGACATATCTAACATCTTGCAATAGCCAACTATTTCCATTTTTTAAAATTTAACAAAACATCCCCTTTGGCAATAACATCACAAGATTCATCATTGCCAAGAAGAACCTTACCAACGTCACCGCTTTGCAAATTTTTGAAGTACTCCTTGCATGAAGTGGCATGAAATGATGCTCTCGAACCGAGCACCCAAGCATTTGGTGATATTTCTTCCGAAGCTGAAACAAGAACGTCAATTGTTGCACCAGCATCCTCTTCACGTGCCAGATTCATTTCATCTTTTTTTGGCTGATTTTCAGCCTTCTTCAAAAACTGACAATTCTTCTTGATGTGGCCTTGCTTGCCACAATACCAACAACCAGCATCTCTCTCGCTGAATTTTAGCCTTCCTTGTGATTTCCTACGACTTCCTTTATCAATCGGTATTGCTCCCACTCAAACTCAAACCTCTCATGCCAAATGATTGAGCACCATGGCTCTGATACCAATTGTTGAAGATAAAATGTAGATATATGAAAAACTAAAACAAATAAAGGATCAAACACACAGAGATAAAAATAGAGACATGAATTTAATGTGGTTCACCATCAAAATGGCTACATCCACCAAGGAAAGCAGGACACACTATTTCATTAATCAACCTGAAACACATCAGTCTTCATCTCTACCAAAAAGAGAATAAGAAGGGAATATATCAACTCTTCAGGCAAGTGAAGAGACATGGGAAGAGGAAAACAAAAGGGCAGTGATGGTTGGGCTTCATTTCCAACAATAGGCTTACTATTTCTTTTCATTCACCTGCTATTTTTCAAATTGTTGTCCCATAAATGATCTTTTATGACTGCTTTGGTATGTTACTATAATTATGTACAATAGTCATTCTATTGAAGTCTTTTTATACACAATCTGAGCAATGATCAAGGCCATGAATGCAAATGACTTCCAGCAATGAACAACATTTATTTACACCTTCCCATACTGTACATGGTGGCTAGCAGTGTATCAGATCAAACCCTATTGATATTGCATTTACTGTAATGACAGCTATCTAAGCTACTCAGGGCAGTTGTATATAGCTACTCACCTTATAATGATGATTTTCTTCTACTAAGACGTCTACCTTAGATCGATCCAAATTGATATGCATTTACTACAAAGACATTAGATTTTATCTTTAAATGAGTCTATGGAATTTCTTTCGGCGTTGACAAAATGAGGTCAAAATGCCAAACATGTAGGTTGCAAATTCATTGCAGGGAGTTTCAAGTGCAATCTAGAGAGCTTAGAGTGCATTCCCACATTAGCATTGGTAGAGGATTATGTTATTTCCCAATACTGAGACTTGTTCACCGACAAATCCAATTTACCAATTTGAGACAAAATTTTCCAGGAGTTTGTGGACTTGCAAGTCCACTTAAAAAACCTATCAACTAAATATCACTTAATTTCTTTTTAGCAAAGACTTTTCTAAAATACACATTAATTATTAATAATAAAATCACCAATAATAACTTTGAAGTTAACAATTAATAATCTTAAATTTTTTAAAAAATTTCTTTAATACCAACAATAATTTTAAACTCACCATTAAAATTAAAAAAAAAAAATGCTACATTCATATCAATAATAATTAATAGCTTTAAAAAATAATATTTAATATCCAATAATAATTTTTAACTCGACTATTTAGTTATCTCGAAGCCTAAAAAGTCTATAGATACATTAAATATTTTGAAGTCAGACAGGAAGAGTTGGTAAAAGGACCTTGGTCGAGGATGAGATTTAAATATCTCCTCTTTAGTTGCAGTCAATTCTTTCCACCATGATTGGTATCCCATGTTGAGGATTGAGAGTGATGAAGGCTACAGGTGCATGCCTGTACCCTCTGCTCACACTAAATCTGAACTTCTTCACCATCATAGTGATTACTACCTTCGCTTCTAATAAGGCATAGTTCTGGCCTATGCACGCTCTTGGCCCACTAGAAAATGGAATGAAGGCATAGGGATGATTGTTTGTAGCTTTGCTTATTCCATCTTTGAAACGCTCGGGCCTGAACTCATTTGCATCACTTCCCCAGTATCTGGGGTCCCTGTGCACTGATAATATGTCTCCTATCACATTCACACCCTTTGGAATTATTAAATCATTTCTTAATTTTAAGTCCTTGAATGCCTGCCTGGCGACGCCTACTCCAGGTGGGTACAACCTCAGCGTCTCGTTCAGTATCATCCCAATCTGTCAAATAGAAATTGTTAAATTAATTCAGACATGTTTCTCTTGGAGGTTTTCCTAACCCAAAATTTGTTTATGATACTTACTATTTTTAGCTTTCCTAAACAATCCATGGTGGGATTGCTGTTTCCACAGATTGCAGCTGCTTCTTCGTGAGCTTTTTGTTGCCAATCCTGGTTGAGTGCCAACAGGAGTATTGCCCATGATATCAGAACACTGGTGGTTTCTCTTCCTCCCAAGAAGAATGTTTTGCACTCGTCCATTACTTGCTGTTCTGTGTAGCTGAAACTCTTGTCATCTGAAGAAACATTCTCTACTTCTGAGAGTATCAAGCCAAGAAGATCATCTCCATATGATCCACTGTCTTTTCTTTTGTCTATAATCTGTTTCAAGTTATTTTCCAATCTTCTACTCCGCTTCCAAGCCTCCCGATTTGAGGGCGTGGGGATATATCTTTTTGAAAAAAAAGAAATATGAATTCGAATTAGTGTCTACAATACTCAAAACAAACAAAACCTCAAATTGCTCATTCTAAAGAGAACCTATTAGGTAATCATGTCATACCTGGAACCTGGCAGCCACAGATATCGAATATTGTGGTTCATTATCTCCTCTAACCCCCTGATGTCGTCGTATATTTCTTTTCCCCCTTTGCTGTAGTCCATTGCAAATCCCACCCTCATAAAAATGTCTGCAGTAAGCCTGTCCATAAAAGCAGTTAGCTCCAATTCAGAAGGCCTCTCTGCAGCTTTCTTTATAATCTCATTCCATTCGTTTACCAATTGATCTGTGCACATGGACATGATGTCAACAGAGGCCTGTACAGTGTACACAACAAGTCTCAATAGTAAGCTAAGATTCAAAAGCCCACAAACACCATTTTGTAAAACATGTCCAGAATGGTATAGTAGTGTAGAAATACTATATGAAAGTAAGGAGAATGAAAGTGAAGGACAGGATTATGGAGGAATCAAGTAAGAATGCAATGACTACCTTAAGCTTTTCCGTATGAAAAGCAGGCGCCACAATTCTGCGCTGTTGAGACCACTTTTGACCATTAACAGTAAAAAGTCCGTTGCCCAAGGCCACAGAAAGCATCTTCTTAATCATTGGAGACCTTCCACAGTCAGCAGAGTGCTTGGAAGACAGAAGTTCCCTGAGAAGCTCTGCATCCGTTAAAACAATTCTGGGCTCATAACCAAACCATATAACAAATTTCTCCCCTGCACAACCGTTAATCCAGACACAAGAACATACAACCGAAATCCTTTAAGAAACAAACTAGAAATCTGTGAGAAAGAGACCATATATCTGTGACCACTTGATTATATAAGGGAAAATTCTGTTTCTGATGTCATGATTTATGGAAGGCATATCTGTAAGCATCTGCCGTTCCACCATGTTTGCAACATCAACAAGATCGCCAATCATGAATCGGGGAGGAGGACCTTTGAAGCCCTGTTTTTGCAGAGCTATGTAAATCATCCATGGCCTCCATAAATACTTTATCACAAAACCTACGAAGAATGGGCAAATCGCAACCAAAATTATGACTATGAAAGAATTTACAGCTACTTTCACTAATTCCATGAAGCCCAGAGGTATGAGAATACCGTGTGAAGTGGAACTTGGTATCGAAAGAGAATCCAGATGTGAAAACAAAGCATGAGCAAAGTTGCCCCTTGGATATTCGTATGGCCGACCTAATCGCGGCCGTCCACATCATGTTTAATATCTTAAAGCTACAATAGGATTGATGTTATCATAAGAAAAAATTAGTAAAATGGTTTTAAGAAAAAGACAAAAACATCACTTGTTATAGGAAAAAAATATGATGTTAGATTAACTTTTCAAGCACTCTACTTAAATATCATCCACTTCCATGAAAATACAACATCTACAAGACATCCAGCTAACACATTGAATATATCATATTTAACATAGTTAAAAGAGCGGATCCCCCATAAAAGACATCCAAGCTAATGCATTGAATAGATCACATTTAACATAGTTAAAAGAGTGGATCTCACATAAAACGCCAAAATATATATTAAAATTAACAAAGAGGAAAAGAGGTATTTAGCTTTATATTGGATAATAAAGGTTTTGTTGGAACATTTATTAAACAAGTGCCACGTAGTGGCTAGTCCCTGTCATTTGTTTGGGTTAGTGTTTGTATTGTAGTAAAAGTTTGAACTATGATTGTATCGGATGGAAGAATTACAATAGACTATAGTTTACAAACTTTAGTTATTGATGTTTATTTAAACATGATTTTGTGAAATGTCATATATTTTTGTTTGTGAGCAGTTCACTATGAGTGTACATTTAAGCATCTATTAGATACAATGTTGAAGAACATAGTGCCCAAATACAATTCAACTCTTGCTTAACATGAATATAGATAATCATATAAATATAGATAGTCATTATTAACATCTATCATCATGTTTTGAATATATTTTGCAAGTAAATCATTAAAGAAATAAAATAAAAGATAATGAGCTGATAGGCTTGTATATGTGAGCATTATAGTGCGCGGGAAAAATGTCTCATGCCGTAAAAAAATACATGCCAGAAACTCGTCAGTTGCTCCTACCGGTGTATTGCTTGAACCTCATATGAAAATGTAGAGTAACAACCAAGAGGAAAAATGCAACGAGCCACAGCAATACCTCAGAGGCCATGGGAGTGCATTAAAAAACCCTAAATCGCCAAAGCCCATTAAATCTGGAGCGAAAAACTGCTACATACTAAAAAAGGTCTCTGAAATAGCAGATAGATAAGGGTTTCGATAAAGTTGGACTGCATCTTTCCCTGAAATCGGGGGTTCAATTATTGGGCTATTAAAAACTAAAATTTCGTTGTATTGTAGTGTGACCAAATGGTTTATTTGTTAAAATTGAATCTCTAGTAAAAACTATTTGAATTTCTGAATCAATATTCAAAATTCCATTGTGATGAAGAAAAAAGCAGATTACGTGAACTAGGCTTGATATCTCTTCCAATTGGAAGGGAGCAGAAAACAAGACCCAAGAAAAAAAAATTAATAAATTACTAATAATTCTGTTACATTAAATCAATTTTTTGTGGTTTGGAATACCCAAAATCTGAAAATTTTGGAAACATGCTCACTGGGAAACATGCGTGCAGGATTAGTATCTAGTTCCATACCCAAACCCATATCTGTGGATCGTAATATTGTCTGTAACCCAAACCCATCTCTATAGTTGTTGTGTAGAGTACCTAGTGAAAAGAAAAACTTAAGAAAGCCGTTTTGAATGTCATCCAATGTTACTGCCCATTCTGCAAATTTTACTGAAAATTCTTCACAAAAAAGTAGACAATTTGTGCAAAACAATTGACAAGAGCACAAAATTTATTGAAAATTCTTCAGACAAAGAAAGATAATATTAGTAACTATAAACAAGCACCAACTTAGTAGATTAAAAATATAAAATCTCACAGCTGAAGCAGCATATGAATTGCTTAATTGCAGAACTTACCAGGGATTTAACGATAGATGACAAAGCAAAAAAGGAAAAAGGTTAACTTCTGAAAACTGATCATTTGATCCCCTCTAAATTCCAAAACCTTGGCATATTGGATCTCCATTGCGAAGCAAACTCAACCATATACCATTTTCAAAGAGACATAGTTAAGAAATTAAAGATTTTTTGGCTGTTGCAAATGGTATTTAACCTCTTAAATATTCCATAAAATAAGAAAAATTTGTGGAATCCATTTACCCCCATCTAGAGAAGAAAAGATCGAACTGAAAAAGAAGAGGAAATGAAGGGTTCAAAAGTTGCCTCCTTCCGCGAAAGACATGAATAATGTACAGATAGTGAAAGTAATACATAACGCCTCAAACGGATTTGCACTTTTTCATTGCAATGATTCTGGCATTTGCAGAATAAGGATTTGTTTTTAAGGCTTTACAATATTTCAAACAAATGCAATTTCTAATACTGTGAAGCAAAATTCCATTGTAGACGTACATACAAACATAAATTCATGATGGGTGACCGTCTTCTATAGGAAGTATAATTAAAAACAAGATTGAAATCATGCAAATGTTCTTTTTTGAAGTTCCCCTATTCGTGATAAGGCTTGTGACTGTTTCTCATAAATATTTGTTGACTTTTATTTCATTTTATTTCGTCAGTGGTAGTATTGATTTTTTTTTCATTTTACTATTCACTATGAATATTCGATCTTTTAGAGATCATTTGGATAGCCTTTTCCATTAATATTATTTGACATTTTGAAGATTTTTTTGATTTCAATTGATTTTTCACATCTTCAATTTCTTATCACCATGTCCATGAATATAATTATTTTGGACTGCCTTCATTAATGTCTTCTCTCATTTATTTTAATATTGACTTTTGTGTCACAAAGTTTATTTGATTTGATTTTCAGTATGGGGTATATTAACTTTATGTCATTTATTGTATGCATAGATTAACGTGAAGGCAGCAATAAGAGGTGAAATCTCATAGCCAATCAATTTTTTTTGCAAACACTACAAACTATAGTCATACGAAAAAAAAAGAATTTGATTCGTCAACAGTGGAGAGAACTAATGCTATAGTTGTTGCATATTGAATGCATTAGTACCCATGCCAAGGCAAGTACTAACAAGAGATGCATTGTCTGTATTTATGATGATGTGAATATAATGAATCTTGTTTTAATTAACTAGCAATCGCACCTTAGTGTGCGATGGGTACGCCGAATTTGGAAGAGTAATGGAATGGTTGACTGTAACCTCAAGTATTCCTCTCTAGCTCTCTATTTCTTTTTGTCACACTTTCTCTCTCTAAGATTTCTCATTCTACCTCTCTTTTTCTCTCTCTTTCTCTCATCCTCTCTCTTCACTCTTTGTCTCTCTACCTCTCTCTTTTACTCAACCCTATAATAATTTAATAGGAAACAATGGTATCTCTCTACATATGTTTCTCTCTTCTTTCTCTAGTTGTCTCTCCACCTCTCTCCTTTTCAAGTTTTCGTTATCTCTCTTCATCTTCATCTCCCTTGTCACGACTTAATAGCTCTCTATCTCTCTGTTTAAATAAATATAATATTTAATTTGAAATCAAATAAATTTTTATTTTGAAATATTTTAGAATTTTAAATAAATAAGCTAAATAAAAAAGGGACTCTTCTAGAAATTCAACTTCCCTCATTCCAGGTCAATTTTTTAAGATATCATTTATTGATTAAATGAGGAGTTCCACATGAATTTACTGCAAATTGGAAGATTGGAAGAGAGACATTTATTAGCTAGACTTGACCCAATGACTCAATCTTTCACCATGTGCTTAGACTTGACTCCAAAGTCTTCCAAATTTTCCAACATGTGCTTGGAAAAATGAGGTTCTAGACAACAGTTGAATTTTCTATAAATAGGATGGAGATATGAAAAGGAGGACACACTTGGGGGATTGGGTTGGATTGCTGGAGCAAGTTGTAAGAGCATTCGTCCTTTTTCTAATTTGGTTTCCTTGAAAAATTTGATATAAAGATATGCTTCTCAATTTAGTTTTGGGTTCATTTTGATGAAATGTCTTAAAATAATTGATAAAAGGTGATCATTGGCGCTGATTGTTTTTAGCAAATGTTTATTGTTGCAATCAGTATCTTGAAACACTATAAGAATTCAATTTATTATAATTGTGCACACAAAAATGAAGCCTTTCTTATCTGTTGGTGAAAGAGTAGTTTGTATGAATCTGCTGTCGTATCTGTAGCAAAGATCAATTTAAAAGATAGAAAAGTTTATTACGACACCTTACTTCTTCGGCTAATCTTCTATATTCTACAGTTCTACACGAATACTATAGGTTTTGACAAAGTTCTCAACTTACTAATTCTCTATACCATATTTATTTTATTGTCATTCCACCCAATTTCAACTGGGATTTTTGGTGTCTTGGTAGACTTAGCTAGACATCTTTTTGCATGTTGCACGCATCTTTTTCAAGGGCGTTGATTCTTTATAGATACCTGGAGTGCTTTAAGTGAGGAGGTTGAAATCTGATTTTGGCTTGACAAAAGGATTTAAATTTGAAATTAGCAGAGAAAACATTCCTTCAACTTTATCTACCTGAGTCTAATTTCTAGCTTTCTGGGGTTAGCTTCAAGTCTTCTTATTTATGGTTGCCCACTCTCTTTTTTCTACTTTGCTTTGAAGTCGGGGATTGTGATAATGAGCATATTATAAGACGTCACAATTTAATTGCTAGTTCCACTCTTTTGTGGGTTCTGCTTTGATATCCATGACCAAAATCAATGTTTTGATGAGATCTGCAATACAAATATTATTGTTAATATTGTTGGGCTTGTAGCAAATGTGGGTATCTTCACAAATTATTTTCAGAGAAAACACAACTTCTTGTCCCAATGGCCCATAACTATAGGGAAGAGATATGCCAATTTCATTAAAATATTCTTCTGAATGATCTAACAAATGCTCCCCTTCAGTTTTGCTCAGTCGTACCCTGTTTCTGGAACGCCCATTTGGCATAGGCAGAAAGGATGCTGGAAAAGGTTCTGAAGTTTGATCCTACGCCTACCAGTTGCATTTGCTTGACAGTTTCTAAAGCCTTTCAACAAATCCAATTTGTGAAATCCTGTGATCATTGCATTCCACAAGAGGACATTGCTTTGAGGCATTTTGTCAAATAGTAGACGTGCCTTGTCTGTGCTTCCTCATTTCGCATAATTGACTACTAGAGTATTTCCAATCATAATATCTTAAAAAAATCCCCTTGTCATTATGATGGATGGCCATACCTTGTTCCTGACCTTTAATTTATGTGCAGGCAGGGAGGATGTTGGCATGGTTCTGGAATTTGTCTTTACACCTACCAGTCGCATCTGCTGGAAAGTTTCTAAAACCTGTTTAGCAAGTCCATTTTATGCAATTCCTCAATCATTGCATTCCATGAGAGGGCATCTCCTTGAGGCATTCTGTCAAACAGTTGCCTTGCCTTCTCTGTGCTTCCTCATCTTGCATATACGTCTACTAGGTCACTTACAACTGCAGCATCTGACAAAGTTCCCCTTCCATTTGCCTTGATGGATGCCTCTACCCTGTTCAAAAGCACCCATCATGCCACAGGCAGGGAGGGCATTGGCAAAGATCAAGGAATTTAGTTTTACGCCTTCCTATTGCTAATGCTTGAAAGTTTTTAACGCCCTTTTTAAACAAATCCATTTTGTTCATATTTGGCAATCATTGTATTCTGTTAGATGAGATCTCTGTGGCATTTTGTCAAAACATGGACAAGAATGGAATTTTTAATCAAGTCAATGATTAGTGTCTTAAGAAGACTGTGCTGTCTTAAGGGAATGCGAATATTGTTGATTCTTTTGGTTGATTAATCATAAGAGTAAAATACTTTGGGTTATGATGGTTATGTTTAAAACTATAATTGATCAAATTTATGAATGCCATGAAGGGATGATGGTGATTTATTTTGATGAAATTGGTCGTAGTTATCATTTTGTCGAATATTATGTTTTAAATATGTTGGGTGTTTTGAGTTCCGTCATTATCTTAATTAAGACAATAGTATTGTTATAAGTTCTAGGCTTAAATGATAATGTTCTTGGTAGAACATGATGGTAGTTAATAGCTTTGAGCCATGATGTTGCATGTATTGAATGGTGTTGTTTCATTGCCTTGCCTTCTCTATGCTTCCTCATCTTGCATATACGTCTACCAGGTTACTTATAATTGCAGCATCTGACAAAGTTCCCCTTCCGTTTGCCTTGATGGATGCCTCTACCCTGTTTAAAAGTGCCCATCATGCCACAGGCAGGGAGGGCGTTGGCAAAGGTCGAGGAATTTCGTTTTACGTCTGCCTATTGCTAATGATTGAAATTTTTTAATGCCCTTTTTAAAGAAATCCATTTTGTTCATATCCGACAATCATTGTATTGTGTTAGATGAGATCTCTTTGGCATTCTATCAAAACGTGGACAAGAAAGGAATTTTTAATCAAGTCAATGATTAGTGTCTTAAGAAGACTGTGCTATCTTAGTGGACTGCGAATATTGTTGATTCTTTTGGTTGATTAATCATAAGAGTAAAATCCTTTGGGTCACGATGGTTTTGTTTAAAACTATAATTGATAAAATTTATGAATGCCATGAAGGGATGATGGTGATTTATTTTGATGAAATTGGTCATAGTTATCATTTTGTCAAATATTATGTTCTAAATATGTTGGGTGTTTTGAGTTCGACCATTGTCTTAATTAAGATAATAGTATTGTTATAAGTTCTAGGCTTAAATGATAATGTTCTTGGTAGAACATGATGGTAGTTAATAGCTTTGAGCCATGATGTTGCATGTATTGAATGGTGTTGTTTCATTTATCATTTTGGGTATGACCATCCACCAGTATTAGAATATAGTCATGAGTCAAATCAATGGTGAACTTCCATTATGAATAGTATATATATACTAGTCAAGAATGTGGGAATTTTTTAGTGTAATAATAATCACAATGATTTTCCTACAACTACTTGCAACCTATCTGTGCTTGGGAGATGGGTTTGGCCTAGGTCATGGAACCATGGTAGGGATTCTCTGTCGTGATATATTTATGTGGTGTCGTTTACATTTTTAGGAAAGAAAATACATCATATGCCTACATTGGGATAGTATAAGAAATTGTGCTAAATGATTATTTTGTGATTGATTGAACTTGATTCAAAATATTATATAGTGTAATATTGTAAAGGAAGGAAACATGTATGTATGCAGATTTAGTTATTCTAAAATGATGTAGTTTCTATTAACTTTATTTTATATTGATAGCATTAGTTGTTAGACTTAAATGATGATGTTCCTCTTTCTTGAAATCCATAACATTAAGTTGTATCGTAATTTGATTTAATTTGTACTTTGAGTACTTATTGAAATTTATGATTAAGCTATCTTAGATCATATGATTATTCACAGTTATCAAATGTTAAGATTAGCATTAATAATTTGTGACTAGAATTTATTTTCCTAACACTTGGTAACGAAAGCACACAACCATTGGAACTAAGAAAACAACACTAAGTACATTAAAATATGAAGTCCACTTTAATAGTCTTTCAAACATACTCATAAAAGCCTATTGGACATGATATTCCTAAGTGAATTATAGGATTGCTCCTCACCCTTGATTGAAGAACAACATGCTAAATTTATTCTACCACATTCTCCTCCTCCCTTATGTTGAAAGGCTAAAACCAATCTCTCTTCTCAACCCCTCATAATTCTCTCTTCTTGGAGTACTAACTCGTATCCTCTATTCCCCTCTACTTAGAGGATTCCTCCTTTTTTTAAATCTACACTCTCATTTCCCTCAATGTACAATCATTTCATCTCTTCTATCTACCATATATTCAAAGGATCTTCCCTTTTCCTTCTCTACTCCCTACTAAAAGGGACAACTCTATTTTGAATTCTATGGATTTTTCCATACTAATTGTTATCCCTTTTGGGAAACTATTTAGGTCACCAAGAGTTATATGATTAAATAGAGTTCCCTTTTGACAAGATTCAGTTTGATTTCGTATTAATGGAAGTAACCCCTTGGATTGCAAGTAATGAGATAGACCTTAGCATTATATGATAAAAAAGCTTGACAATTCATAATTACTTAAATATTGTTATATTAAATTTCCTTTATGTCATCACACAAAACTTCTACCTCTTTATGTACTAAACATTCTTGATTTTTATTAAAGAGATCCATCATTTTATTAGTACAATTTTAAATTTCTTCCAAGATAGAAAAGATTCTCTAAGTATGTTCTCCTCATGGATTTAAGTCGATCATAAATATATTCAGGGTTGATCATTCAAGTAGTATAGTTGTCTTAAGTAGTTCAATCATAAAACTATACTTCCAATGATGAGGTTGAAATATTTTTGATATAAGATACTTATTTACTTGTGCAAGTTTATTAACAATGAAAATTAGGAAGTTTTAAGTGAACCTCTTGTTGTGACATCCACCTCATCTTACAACTTGTATTAAGTCCTTATTGATTTTAATTAAAAGTAAGTTTGTAATGATCATGTAAGAAATTGTTTTGATTCTTTACCTTTGGAATAAGTTTATTGGTGTAGGACAAATTAATTTATCAAGATTTCCTTGTTTTTCCACAACTGAATCTCTACATACAATTACTGATAGAATATCATTTCTAGTTATGTTACGTACAATTATAAATTGATAAAATTGATGAAATATCTTCCCTAGTACTATTCTTTATGTATAAGCAAAATGTTAAGCATCTTTACTATACTTCACTTGCTTTATGTTTTAGAGAAGTATCGTCCCTTGTCAATTTCTTTATTAGTGATTATGCAAGTTTATCTTTTCTATTAGCTAGGTAAACTTTAAATAAACGTCCAAACTAAAACAAATCGCAGTGTTTAGTTTTTATGATACCTCTATGTCATGTTTATGGGTAATGTTGTCGCGTTGAACCAAGTACCTCATGCCTAACATAGTTGTAACAACATCTGGACACCATCCCTCTAAATCATCAGGGAGTAATAAGGGACATGTCAAAGTTAAATCCATAGGAAGGAAAATTTTCCTTGGATATCTCATTAAGAAGATTAACTAAAAAAAAGGATGAGTCTATTGAAATAATTGTATAGTGTTTTCTATGTGAATTTCTAAATATTGAGGGTATAATGCTCATTTAGAAAACCCTTCAAAACTATCAATAGAAAACGAGGCTTATTGACAACATGAGTCTAAATTGGAGATGACATGTAAAATGTCAGATAGGGCAACTAGTCTGAATCAGAAAACCCTATCTGTCATATGCTCTCACCTCGTCTTCGCTAGCCTTGGTGATGATAAAGCACTAGGAAATTAGGTACAAACTTAGTCATGAAATTAACTAATTTGGCTTGAGGAAGTAAGACTAGATGTCATGAGCAGACACTTGATAGGGATTCCTCCACACTAAGACTAATTGACAAACACCCCTTTAGGTGTTTGTGGTAGTGGACTAATTTTTGTCCCTATTTCACTGAGTGAGTGGCAACCGACGAATAACTGTCTGGGGCAGGGAATAACCCTAGAAAGGGTTGGATACCTACTCACAGTTGCATCAAACATAGTACAAAATAGAACTACATAATCGCATAACCCATGTAGTCGCATCCGAAGGAAGGGGGCCTTGATCCCGTGGATATAGGGTATGTAGGCAGTTTGGACGATGAAGGATGCCCCTAGTACTTAGGTCCCTTGGATGTAGGGTGTTCTATAATTAACATCGTGATCTTAAATTTATGAGTAGTGTTAACATGAGATTGTCTAGTTAGTTTTGTGCAGATGATAAGGATACAGTTGTTGGAGGAAAAATAAGCTATCAGAAACGAATGCAGGATGTAATGCATTACTTAATGTATGTGTTGATCCATTGTCCATGCATGTTATCTTGAGAAATGTACTTTCTCTCTTCACTAGATCAATAGTGGTGAACTTTTTAGGATTTTATGACTTTAGAAAACTAAGCTCTAGATGTCTAACCACAATAACATTTATTAAGCAATAGTAAAATTTCATGAATCTACATTTCCTGCATCTGTTAGATCAAAAATTTTAATTCCTCAGTATTTTCAAATTTAGAGTTTAGTATTATTTGGTTAAGGATGAGTCAGGTCCTTACACGTGGTATCAGAGCAGAGGCTCAAACACTAGGCATGGAGGTTTGCTAACCTAAAGCATGGTAAGAATTAAGATATAAGGTGTTATAATATGGCGTTAATGATATTCCCCCTCTTGTGATCTAATGATAGTTTGATGTAAGTGATAGTATGTGTAATGAGACAACAATAGTTGGGTACATGACAACCGTGAGACTTGTGGATTCTCTTAATGGATCTTTAATAATGACATGCCCTAGGTTTTGTGGGGGCATGTGACTATTCGTATGGATTTTTGATACAGAAAGATGATAAGGTTGTTCCAGGTTCTGTGGGGAATGCTTAGTGTGACATGGTGATTTATCAAGTGGTTTGAGACCATTATATGATTTGTCTATTTTAGTGATAGAAGTCCACCCAATTCCCCTACTCCCCTTAGGTGGTATTGTTGTAAGGCTACATGGTGATTGTAATGTACAAATTTTATGAGATTGTTGCATTATTTATTCTTGTGTTAAAGATTTTACTTAAGTTTTTAGCCCACAATGTTTTGTTTCTTGGGCTAATTAGTTATTTTAATTTTGAGATGGTTATTTTAATTTGTTATTTTAATTTTGAGATGGTCCTTTTACCTCAAGGACTTGTTCTTTGTTAAATTTGTGATATTGCAAAGGTTGCTATATTTGATCTTCACCTCTTTTTGGCTTGTTTTATTGTATTCTAATTGAGGATTTAACTTATTGACTTGTTTTACTTAATTTTTTTTATTTGAGGCCTTTTATTGTTTCAACTGCTAGCATGTGTGGAGTAATGTGATTTCTATAAACTTCCATGTTTAGGGGGGGCACTAGTAGGTTGTATGGGGGAGTAGGTGTCCTGGGGAATTCTATTGTGAGGATGGGGGTGCAAATGGGACTGGTATGGGATAGTCATAATCCACCCATCCCCCCTAGATCTATGAGTATGTTTCTTGCATACCTTCCTCTTGGAGGATAACACCTTAAACGAACATGAGCAAGGTATTAGGAAACATGAGGAGGGTTCCTTGAGAGGGCACTGAGACCAACTCTCTTTTTTGGTTACTTGTCACTAAGGTATTAATGATATTGGTTTCCTTTGGAGGTGAGACTATATGGTTTTATAGCTAACTGGATGAGTACTAGAGACAGCTATTGACTTTTGAGAAATTGATGACATTCATGGACACCTAGTTTGGGAAGCTCCTATCAATTGTGGGATGCTAGCACTAAGGTGACGCCAATTGATGTGACAGTTGTGAAGAGAAAGATGGATGGAAAGTTTGGAAGAGTTGTTGATGTGGCAGTTTCTATAAATAAGCATGCATGACCACTAGAATTGTTACCTTTCACTTGAGTGTTGATGTGTGTGCTTGAGCACGAATTGATTTTAAGAGTACTGTTTATATGATATTGGAATAATGGAAGTCACTGGTACTTAAAAGAATGCCTGGGGTGGATTACTTGTATCCAACTTTGCCGAAATGGAGGTGTGTACAAGTCGATATTGTGTATCCCCTAGTTGACATCCTCAGCACAGTGCTTGGGCAGACTTTGGTCTCCAGGAAGTGACTCATGGACCTGTATTGATCCCAAAGGAGTGAAAAGTTTTTAGCTAGAGCATAATGATTCTTGTCCTATTTAGCCCGTATGGCTATTGAGTTTACCTATTGGATAAAGTTTTGATCTGTTTTGACTAGATTAGGCCCATTTAACCATTATTTTGGAAGGAGAATTGTGCGAAATCAAAAGGTGTAATTCAGAGTTGTTAGAAAATATAGAGGAACTAAGAGAAGACAAATATGATGCCCTTGAAGAAGAACTAAAAAATGCAAGAAGGAGAAATGAAGAATTGGACGCTGAGTTGACATTGTTTGAAGATATTGAAGAGAGATTTGAAGAGTTGGAAGGTGGAACAGAGGAACAAAGATCTAGAAGAACATTTGAAAGAATTGAAAAGGGAGAACAATTTTTAGAAGAGTGAAATAGTAGGATTCAAGAAGAACATGTTAATCAGTTCAAGAAGTTACTTGTAGCATGCAGAGAAGAAAATGAAAACCTGAGATCTAAGCTTGAACTTTGTGATGTTTCTTGTGATACTAATGATTTGAGTGATGTTGCAGAAGCTTCTTTAGAAAGTGAAAGTAAAGATAATAGTGTGACTAAACTGCATTTATTGAGAAGCATAGGGTCCATTAGACCCAGTTCCATATGAACCGGTTTGTCCAAAGGACAGAAGAGCCCGGTTGGCTTTATTTCATTATGTCCCATTTTAGACACTTTAGCCCATATTGGCTATTTGAACTTCCTGAGTACTCAGATTGACTAAGATAATATAAATTCTTCTAAACTATGGTGGTGTATCATTTCTCTTGGAATCTAACACATGTTGGAGTAAACTTCAAACATAACTGGAAAAATTGATAATGATGGATTTCCAAGGGAGGATCTATGAACCTAATTTTTTTTACTGAGCTTAGAAAGTTGATTCCAAGGTTTTACTATCTTTGATGATGGAATTTTAAAGTGAATTGAAAGCATGTATGATCAAGGTCATGACATTGCAATAACAACAAAGGAGGTTTTAAAATGAGAGAAAATTAAGGATATGAATAATAAGATCAGATAGTTGGACTTTGAGTTTGGTACGATTTTCAATTATGATCAAGTATGGTCAAAGAAAAAGGAGAACAATAAATGTGACCCTCTTATGCAGGAGAGAAACTAACTTGAAGGTGGATTAAAAAGATAACTCGGTATAAAGGAAGAAAATTATTTAATGACATTTTGGATATGTTGACTTTGGATAGGATTGATTTTATTCTCTATGAAGGGAAATGGTCAAAAACCAAAGTAAGGAGAAAGTGTACTTAGCTTTATTGTGAATGGATTAAGGTAAGAGCATTCTTATATGGAAATGAATATCTTGAAGGGACGTTAGAAAATAATAATACTTTGATCTTCGCATTTGATATGATAATAATTTGGCCTTTTGACATTGAAATCTGTTTTGGAATACTCTCATATACCATGAACTCATGACGAATCCATGAGTACGAGGACGTGTTACTTTCATTAGTTTTATATCACATGTTTGAGTTCATGATAATGATGCATGTTTGATTTGAGGGCTCCATTCTACAGTAATTGTGAAAAAGTTATATTATGATGGTAATGTGCTTAATGATGACACTCTTGTAAGTTAAATCTCTTCCTTAATTTTTAGACACTTATTCACTTATTGTTGCATTTAAAAAGGCTCCTAAAGATAATTATGTGAAAGGTACCTACATGATGAAGTAATGATTTAAAAATGACATCTTTGCTAACTTATGATCACTACATGATTAATCTTAATGATTTATTACTTTAATTTGATTTTCATTGATAAATCAAGTACTTTGTGATGAATTACTGCATACCAACTATTGATTGTTTTAAATTCCCAACCACGTCTCAAGGAAAAACACACAAGTCTACAGGATAGCCATTATCTAATAACTGACCTGCCTTGAGGGATTGGCCAATTAATAGGAAACAGGGGTGTTCAATCCCTCTTTCCTCTGCACTTCAGGCTTTGTGAGACCAAGGAGGGTGATCCTTATTCTTGTGGATATCCTTCCCTTTTGGGGAAGATAGTGTTCTATTTAATTTGACAGGGGTTCATGAAATATTTACTCGATAACACTGCTCCAATTGACATATATGTTCCTCTAAGACTACCTAAAGAATATATGATAAACAAAGAAATGGGCTAATTCCTTAAGCTTTGATTCTATTTCTTTGTAGAGGAACATGTAAAACAAATGACCTTAAGTACAAATACTAAAAATTAAAACCATTCTTCAAGTGAAATGATTAGGGAGGTTTAAATGAAGATAATAACTATCAAAAGATCAGTGCCTAGATCTAGGGTCACAGAGTCAAAAAATGAATACAAATGAACTCAGTATCAAGGATGTATATATAACTCTATTTAGAATAATGTAATGATGCATTACATCAACACATCTTGAAATCAGATCAAACCATTCATTCTTACTTATCCCTGCATACATCTGTTATATTTAATATCCTCCTTGAAGCATTTAAATCTACTCTTTGAGTAAAAGCCTTTTTGGAATGGACATTCTTACATAGGAAAAACTGTGAATGTGAATAATATTGATAATTTATCAATCTATTCAGAAATATAACAAAAGATGCAACTGTAGGAGACAATATAGTCTAAACCTCAACAATATATTCAAAAATGTTGAGTTTAACACCATTTTATATGAATGATTGCAAATACAGGTGATTAAATCCTTTGAAAACACACTTTGAAAGTAAAGAATTAATCAATATGATAATGTATTGTGCTTATAGAAAATTTCACCAAGATGCTCGTAACTAGATCCTGAATTCCCTTTTATAGAAAACAAGGGATCAAAACAAGCTTCAGACCTAGAAACAGATGCCATCCTTCCATTAGATAAAATTATGCATCTAGTCAGGAAACAGAGGTAACTGACTTTACACAGATAACCCTCACATGAATAAAAGTTGTTACAAGTATAGCCGCAAGATACGTTATACTTGGAAATTGTGCCTTCAGAAGAAAGTGTAACAAACTATGCCAACCTCTTACTTTTTTACCTGCATTGTGGGAATAAGAAGAATCCACTATTACTATTCTAAAATATTAGGCAACTCATTATATTTTTTATTCCAAGCTTGATATTGTTCCTCGACAAGCCATTAGAAACTAATGAGATTATCCGCATAAGATAGATATTTATTTTTTTATTTGGCCAAAACTGACTCAACGTCCCTTGTAAAATCAGTAGCTAGTTGACAAGAATCCCATAGTTTGTTGATCCTAGATCTGAACAAGGAAATATCTATCTTGTTATCCTGACAAATGAAGAAAGAGATGATAGGAACAATATTGTTAAATTGGAGAATCCATGTTTGGGAAGGTTTGATGTCACCACTTTCAATTTTTATAGTAGGAATTATTCCAACCTTATCATTATCAAAACTGAACTAATTTTAATGCCTTTTCTTCAAGACGATTTATAAATGACTGAGATTATCCTACTTCTTTGGCTTCCATATAAACTTGCTTAACATTCATGGGAGCATTAGGATCATGATTAGCTCCCTTACAGATACCTACCAAAGAAACAATCCTAGGGATCCATTTATCAAATAGAAGCACCGTTTGCTCCTTATCTTCTACAATCTTCTTAATAACTTGTGATAAATCACAATATTATTTGTGGATCCCAACTTCTTGGCTTGATATTTTGTCCATGAGCAATCTTAAAATACTTGAGAAAATAGACCAATTATCTTCTTGTTGCCTATCAAAAGCATTTGTAAGGATATCCTCAAATGAATCAATTTGTCACCTTAACTCCTCATTTTCCTTTTCAAGAATAGACTTGGATGAAGAAGAAGGGAGATCAGAAAAAATGAAACTAGGATCCTTGACCATCAAAGTTGTCTATGACGAGGAGGATGTTGGTGCAGGAGCACCCAAGACAATCTTGGCTTAATACTTAGTCAAATATGAATGTCCAAGGAGGTTTTAAGAAGTAATTTAGTCTTAGATCCATTTGATAAGGTCTAAAAGGAGGAAATTTTGTGTTTAGAGTCATAATTTAGGTTGTTCTTAAAAACAAAGTCTAAAAATGTAAGTAATAGGAAGAGTTTACTATGTCAAGTTAACAAATCATGTAATTAAAGGCTCCCAAATATCATATACTTTGAAATGAAGTCACAACCAATAGGAAACAAGTTCAAACATGTATATTAGAGCCTTCACACATTAGAGGGAAGGCAACATTGAGATTTAAAACAAGAATAGAGATTGTAAGAAAAAAACATTTTATATAAATAATACTCTATTTTTTCTGTAAAACCTAACTATTGCAGTCCGTACCACAAGCAAGTACAACCCTGTCATATCTCCAAATCACTTGAATTGAATGGGGGGAGGATTAACCTTTCTTTTTCATCCCTTTGGAGGTCTAAACATGGAGACTTGAGGGAGATATAGCGAATTTACTGAAAACTATCAAAAAAACTATTTTTTTCTGCAAAAGTGCTACTCCCAGCCATACCACATACTTTTATGTAACTTACAAGACCTACAACCACTTGGGTTTGATAGAGGGGTGAACTACCTTCCAAATTCAATTGTTTTGAGGTCATTTCATTCATTTTTGAGGGAGAACCATCTATTTTACTGAAAACTGCTATAAACCTTGAACTAGGGTTTCTAGAAGTGCTAGAATGTGATTTTTGACCAAATCCACCCCCCAAGTACCTTCAAACTGATAAAATGAGTTGCATTAGGGTAGATACACATGTTTAAATAATTTTCATGATAAATAATGGAGCTTTGACCACATTTGACCAAGTTTTGGCCTAATAAGCCCATGTATTAGGCATCTAAAGAAGATGGTCATAAATTTTAAAGGATAAAAGTGAATTTTGAGGGTGTGGTTGGCCAAGTTGAGTCAAATTGGACATGCCTCAGGATCCCCAAGTGGTTCAGGAGGTAGGAACTCAACTTTTCTACAAGATCCTTCATTTAGGTGGCCTAATTAGGCCTAATTAGCTCTTATTGCTGATTGTACTTTCAATTTTTGAGACATACATTTTGAAACAACCTATCCTCATCCTAAGATATGTTAAACAAAATGGAAATGGGTATCCAAAAAAAAATTATTTTTCTAAATGGGATAAAATTGAGAAAGATAAGTGGAAAAAACCCTCTAGGCAGGGCTACAAGGCTTTGGGCCGTTTTCTAAAGCAAGTACATGAAAACCTTGAAATTGGTGAACCAAACCTATATGATTAAGTACATCACAACCAAACCCTCCTTGCATCAAAGTGGTATCAGAGCTTCAAGGATTATATCTTTTGAAGGTGAGAAAGTTGAGAGAAGTTGAGAAGCAAGGAGAAGATTGCTTGAGTAGAGAATATGATGGATTTGTTGAGAAGGCTTTTGTAGGTAGAGGATTCACAAAGGAAGAAGAAACAAGAATAAAAAGAGAAAAAGGGAACGAGGAGAAGTTGAGGCAAGAAGAGTTTGAGAAAGAGGTAGCAGCCCTAAAACAAGACATAAAGAAACAAGATTTGGAGTTCCAGGTGTTCCTGATGAAGATAGAGCAAATGATTAACCAAATGACAAGTTGGCACTTGAAGGTAAAGAGGAAGGTTGTGTGGCCTATTCAAAGGCTGATGCGAAAGAAAAGACAAATGAAGGCATTAGAACCAAATGTGAAGGCACAAGAACCTTTAATGGAAAAAGGTAGTGAACAAGCAAAGGAAGATGAAGAAGAAGATATGGACATTGCAACCATTCCCAAACAAGAGGATGTTATCACAACAGAGTGGAAGAAAGAGTTCCTTATGAAGACTCAAGATGAGTTGAAGATGAATGATACTATGGTGGTTGAGGCAATACTTTGTTCATTATTTTTAAGAGAGGATAACGGTCAGTTACACTCTACCATTCTGGAGGTTTGTAAATCTGATCAAACAGAGATAACTAAGGAAGAACTCCTTAAGGGGGCAGAGGACTTGAAGGACATTGAGAATGAAGAAGCCATTGCTACATGGCAAAAGCAAAGAGTTAAAGAAAGTATATATCCTTTCATGATTGTAGTCTTGATGGGATATAAGCCAAGTTACCAAGTGTAGGAAGAAGGACAACTTACTAAGATGAAAATTGAAGTGCATCAAAGCATGAAGAATCTGATATCAAGTGGCAAGCAGGGAGAAAACTAATTTGCATGGACAAAATAAAGCCAAAGGTGAAGATCAAGATCAAATGGAGCTATTTCAACAAGAAGAGCATAGAAGACCACAAAGGGGGGCATTTAATGATGAAGACTTGTTACTACTTTCACTCCAAGTGGACTTGGAGTCTTCATTTGGCTAGGAGTATGGTGCAGGAGCACCCAAGCCAATCTTGGCTTAATACTTAGTCAAATATGAATGTCCAAAGAGTTTTTAGGAAGTAATTTAGTCTTAGATCCATGTGATAAGGTCTAAAAGGAGAAAATTTTGTGTTTAGAGTCATAATTTAGGTTGTTAAAAACAAAGTCTAAAAATGTAGGTAATAGGAAGAGTTTACTATGTCAAGTTAACAAATCATGTAATTAAAGGCTCCCAAAGGTCATACACTTTGAAATGAAGTCACAACCAATGGGAAACAAGTTCAAACATGTATATTAGAGCCTTCACATATTAGAGGGAAGGCAACATTGAGATTTAAAACAAGAATAGAGATTGTAAGAAAAAAAAAACATTTTATATAAATAATACTCTATTTTTTCTATTTTTTTATGCAAAACCTGACTATTGCAGTCTGTACCACGAGCAAGTATGGCCTTGTCAGATCTCCAAATCACCTGCATCATGTGGGGAAGAAATAACCTTTCTTTTCATCCTTTTGGAGGTCTAAACATGGATATTTGAGGGAGATATAGCGAATTTACTGAAAACTATCAAAAAAACTTTTTTTTTTTGCAAAAGTGTTGCTCCTAGCCATACCACGTGCTTGTACGGAACTTACAAGAAATGAAACCACTTGGGTTGGATAGAGGGGTGAACTAACTTCTAAATTAAATTGGTTTGAGGTCATTTCATTCATTTTTGAGGGAGAACCATCCATTTTACTAAAAACTGCTATAAACCTTGAACTAGGGTTTCTAGAAGTGCTAAAATGTGATTTTTGACCAAATCCACCCCCCAAGTACCTCCAAAATGATAAAATAAGTTGAATTAGGGTAGATGCACATGTTTCAATGATTTTCATGACAAAGAATGGATCTTTGACCACATTTGATCAAGTTTTGGCCTAATAAGCCCATGTATTAGGCCTCTAAAGAAGACAATCATAAATTTTAAAGGATAAAATTGAATTTTGAGGGTGTGGTTGGCCAAGTTGAGTCAAATTGGACATGCCTTAGCATCCCCAAGTGGTTTGGGAGGTAGGAACTCAAGTTTTCTACAAGATCCTCCATTTAGGTGGCCTAATTAGGCCTAATTAGCCCTTATTGCTGACTATACTTTCAATTTTTGAGAAATACATTTTGAAAAAACCTATCCTCATCTTGAGATATGTTAAACAACATGGAAATGGGTATCCAAAACAATTATTAGTTTTCTGAGTGGGCTAAAATTGAGAAAGATAAGTGGAAAAAACCCTCTAGGCAGGGCTATAAGGCTTTGGGTTTGTTTCTAAAGCAAGTACATGAAAACCTTGAAATTGGTGAACCAAACCTATATGATTGAGTTAAGTACATCACAACCACACCCTCCTTGCATCAAATGTTGAGGCCTATTTCTGCCATTGTATTTCCATTTCTTTCAATCTGTTGTATTCTGGCAACATGCCCATATACTCTTTTAACACATCATCATATTTTTTCTGGAGAGTGTTGGTGGCTACTTTACTGAACTTTGCAACGTCTACTACCATATCAGATGCTTCTTCAGTAGGAGTCTCAGAGACTCTCTTTATTATCAAGCCACCCTTAAAATCCCTATCAGGCTCATCAACTAGAGGCTTATTAGTATTAGGAGCCAAAGCCCATATGGCTAAGGTTTCCCACTTTGGGTTAAATTTAGCACCTGTTAGTGCAACCTTAGCCTCTTATTTTGTAGAAAAAAATTGTTTGTCTTGCCTTCTTGCAGTGTCTAGAACAATAGCAGAAGCTATATCCCATTCAGGAAGTAATAAGACTCCACTATCTCTAATCATTTATCTACCTTGATCTGGAGAAATGTCCTTGACATCCTCCTTCATTTGTGTAAGTATCCTAATGGATACCTGATCTAGTGTTTCTTGAGGAGAACGAGCCATTTCCTCTTTTAATCTTTTTTCATACTCATTCCTTCTGCTTCTCCATAAGAAATCAGAAAATTCCTTAGTGTTGACAAAATCATCATCACTAATAAAATTACTGCATGCTATAGCTCTGATATCATCTGAAACATCATTGCCCTTCATGGCAATATCAAAAATTCTACTCAAATGTAACTCCTCAGGCACATCTTGACTAGGGGATAGCATCTCATGTTGTACCTCTTCCTCAGTTATTTCCATTTCTTCTTCATCATCAAGATAATCTACCAAAGGACTTTCTTCAACTTTCCTTCTTTTTGGAGAAGGCTCTTTAGGAGGATGATCACATTCAATTATTGGTCTAGAAGGGGAAGATGGTTGTGGAGGTGGTGACAAAGCCAGAGTTAATTGGGTCGCTAGAAGGACATGTTAAGTTTGTCCCTTGACATCTTCATTCTTGGTTCTTCTTTTAAAGGTATATTTTATCACATTTCTAGCAGAGGGCTGATATGAAGGCTTTTTTTTCTACTAGAACCTGAGCAGATTCATTGTCTTGTATATCTATCAGTTCATCCATATGAGATAGAATCTTCTTTATCTTGTGGATGGGGTCATTAACCTCTGAGAATAGTCCCATGTAAGAGAGATTCCTCTGCTTTATCCTATCTTCATATTTGACATATACTGTCCATTTCTTCCTTTTTATCATCACCTCCTTGTCATTGGAGAATTTTGATAACATCCTCAAGAAAGAAAGTCTGTTGGGGGCTATAAGACCTATTAATACTCTTTCTGATGTCATTAATGAATCCTTCAAGATCAAAGAATCTAGCCTTTTCCTGTCTCATCTTGAAAGGCAACAACTTTGTATTTATCTTGGAAAATTTGTCTCCATTCATTTTCAAGTTAGAGAAGACCATTAAGAAAGGAAAGAAAGATCCCTTCTTTTGTCCTACCAGGTGGACCCTATATGTTTCAGTCAATTGCCAGATTATTTCCAAGAAACCAACTCTCAATGGCACATACTTAGGTAAAACATGGGAACCAACAGGAGTGCCATAAACTCTAAAAACTGTGCCTTCTTCATGGGGGATAAAGTCACCCCAACTATGTTTGATATCTAAAGGAGTGACCCTCATTGCAAGTTTGAGGAAGTTCAATAATGGTTCCAAAATCCTAGGTGACATTTTGGCTAGAAATGCCTCAATATGATGACTACAAAATAATCCCTGAAAAATCTATAACTCGAATTGGGGTCATGCCTATCCCATATATGAGTCCAACATTGGACATGCAACACATTCCATTTGTTATCAACATGATTAACCCCTAGTTTAGGGTGCCAAACCATCTTTGTTCTCCCATAAAATACAAACATATGGCAAAGCAATGAAAACTGCCTAAACTTAACTGGCTCCTTGTTTTCCTTAATGTGTACTAGCCCTTATATGCTTTGCCAAATATGAAGCAAAGTCAAACTAAACATTCTAAGATGGATGTTGGATATTAGCAGTCGTATAGGTAAAATCAATGGGGATGCATTCCTTCTTGTCCTCCCCTATCACTTAACAAAGAGCATAGTAGGTGTTAGCAAAATAATCCTCAAAAGTTCTTAACTTGAAAGGCTCTTCCTCACTTTGGGGAATTTTTATTAATCTAACATTCGGTCCCTTTTTCGTGAACCTAGGAAAGTATATAGTTCTAATATTGCTCTTGTCCTTCATATATATGGCTTTAAATCTGTTTGTATCAATCTCTATGGAGGTGGCTAAGTTCAGCCCAAAGACCATGGCAATTACTTCTCTACTAATTTCTACCAGAACTCCCCCTTTTATGCTCCTAATTATTTTAGAAGTTTTATCATAATGAGCCACCATGGCTTGGAGTAACTCAATGTCCTCAAACACATTTGTGACTACTAGCTTTCCCAGGTCACTTTCCCATACATATGTTAGTGGCGCATGAGCATTCCTTTTGCTCCACCAGTGGAAAAATAATGACCAACTGTGAATAGGGATCTCCGCATCTCTACAATCAACAAATTTATCAACCAATCCCTCCTTTCCTTCAAGCCCTGTCACTCTTACCCTTTGTGCACCAAATCTAGGGAGTTGTTTCACTATGTCTTCATGCAAGGCTTGTTTTTAGGAAATGGAGGAAAACTGGTGGTGCAGTCACTGTAGGAGGATTCACAGAATGAACTGTGTGGACCGTGAAGCAAGAGTAAACACAATGGAAACAACTCAAAGAAATGAAACAAATGCATATTTAGTCATTCGGCATATCATAGAATTCAAATAGAGATCGATTGGCAATATGCAGGCTTACAATTAGGGCTCATAGGCTTGATTACATACATGCGCAAGATAAAGCTTTGAAGCTCCTTCGCACAAAATCTAAACTATCAATCTTCTAAATCATGATAACTATGTTAAATTCTTTCCTAAGGATCTATTACATCAATATATATCATTTCCAGACCAATAGATTCCTCTGCTTGGCCAAGGAAGATCATCAATTCCAAAGAAGAGATGTAACATGTGTACATAGATAGGTCAGGCCTAAATGCATAGAACACTTCCAGAAATGAATGGAATGATGTACGGATCTCCTGGGGAGGTTGGCCATGAACCAAAGATCATTGAATGATGTGTCATTAGGCTCCAAAGATCAGGAAATACTTCCACAAGTTTCTCCTTCAGCTGGTTGTCAGTGATTATCCATATGCTCTACTTTGAGAAACAATCAAACTTTTGATAGTGATATCTTTCCTTGATGTGTGGATCTCTAAATTCTGGATATGATGTAGATGAATGAATGTATATGCTAAGTTTAGCTCCATAAGGTCTAAAATGCAACTGGACCAAAAATGCAGAAACTGCTCCTAACTGAACTGCCTGAACTAAACTAGAAAATGAAAAAGGTACAAACTAAATTGCAAACAAACTAAAATGCAATTTTTTTTGGTTAATGCAAGATTACTCTTGAACCAAGGATGCTCCTGCATCAGATATCTGGGGTTATTGAAAAAGTGAGTCCCTCACTTTGTTGGGGCTAGGGGAGAACCAAGACGGTCCACCTTAGCCTGAGAAATTCATGATGAATCTTCTTCCAGTCTACCTTTCCACTTCACAAGATATTCTTTATATTGTCTTCCTCTAGTGCTGCGTCTAACTCTCCTGTCCAAAATGTCTTTAATCTACTCTAGTGCTTGTTGTGGTAACTACTTCTTTAAGTCTTCTCCCATGCTGTCACTGAACTCTATTTCATGATACTGATAAAGGTCTGTAATGTTGAAAATAAGTGAAATGCCCAAGGTCTTCAATAATTCCACTTTGTATGCATTTCCTAAATCAAATTTCCTAAGTATCCTACAAGGTCCAAATTTCTTTATCTTCAACTTGCTATAAGTCCCAACTAGAAATCTTTCTTTTCTCAAGTACACCATCACTTCATCTCCAACTTTAAATTCCTTATGTCTTCTCTTCTCATCAGCCTTCTCTTTATACTTATTGTTCATATTCTCCAAATGCTTCTTAACCCGATCATGTATTGTCTTCATGTGAGCTGCAAATTCTTCTTCTTCTGCATTTAACCAAATCAATTGTCATACCATAACTTCTACTACAGACTAGATTACTCAGGTGTTCTGCACTGTTCCTGGCTGCACTCTATTTGTCAGACTTAGGCAATTCTCAACATAACTTCTAGGGATTGTCAAGATATGAAACTTAGGATATAACATTGCATAACATCTAAGTACATCTTACTAGAACCACATAGAAAGATCTTCATCTACGGAGGAGTACCAGATGGATCTCTATTCCTAGCTCAATGTACTAGCAATACTCAGTCAATTTGGTAAGTTAATCACACCAGACCAAAATATTGTACACAACTTTGTCTCAGGAGTTGTCTCCAAACATGTTAGGTTGTTTCCATCAATGACAACATCAAATCTCCAACATATTAGCAGTGTCTCTTGACTATGTTGCCAACAATCTCCCCCTTTGGCATTGATGGCAACACTTAGTGAAAAATGCTCATACACTGCTCCCGCTTACTTTGTACACTTTGTTTTTCATCTTCCCTTTAATGTTTGGCCATTTTTCATCTGTTCTTCTTCTCCCCCTTTGACATCAATGTCAAAGGTGTATGTACAAGTAATAAAATTGAATTGTAAAATTGTTATAGTTAGCTGCATATGTACAAGTGCAATCAAAATTCATCCTTCTCCGGACAGTGCTTCAACTGCAAAAGGTATGGACACAAATCCCATGAATGCAGAATTATGCAAGTAAACAAATCATTCAAAGGTAGATGCTTTACATGCAATAGAGTAGGTCATATGGCTAATCAATGCAGATCAAGAGGATATCAGTCAAATATGCAAAGAAATGTTATTTGCCAAATCTGCAATAGGTCCGGTCATAATGCTAGAGTCTGCAGAAACAAGTATCAGGACAAAAGAGGTCCGGTGTATAATCAGAATCAAGACAAGGGTAAACAAAAGATGAATGCGGATGAAGTTAGGAATCAGATGAGCAAGATTTGGGTGAAGAAAAGTTCAGAGAATGTAGAGGTTGGATCCGCACCAGACTCTGGTGCTGATATTTCTTCCGGAAATTAAAAAGTGAGCTCAGGCTCAGGGGGAGACTCAAAGAAAATCCTGTCCCCCCAGCCAAACAAGTGGTGCCAAATGTGGCACAAGATGCGGATTAAAGGGTTTGCAGATATGAGTCTTGAGATGCTTCAGTCAAGATTTCAGAGGTCCGCATGGAGTTATGAAGAAGCTGTGATCGATCAAATAAGACCTGTTCAGGGAGATGCTCCGGTATGACAAAGGATTACAAAAAGGTCCGGAGAGATCCGGAAGTGCACTATCTTGTTCTGCGGATTGGACAGAGTGTTTGGGATGTTCTTGTAATATGTTACCTCGATTTATTCATGATTGAAAGATCCGGATGATATTCACAGATCAGGACTAATCCGGGATACTCCAAGCTATCCAGACAAGGCAAACCGGAATAATGTAGGTGAAGCATTTATTGCAGACAGATATTAGGGTTCGCGGAGCAATATAAGGGATTTCTCAAAAGTCATTTGCTCATTCTGCACTCAAGAAGAAGCGAATAGTGGAGCTCTGCAACAAGATTCATCAAGCACACCAAGGATCTCCTGCCGAAGTCATTGCAGAAAGAAATCAATCCAATCACTCCGTGCAAATCGAAGGCGCATAAGGTATTCTCTATTTTTCATTACCTCACTGCAAATCTTTGAAGAATGGCTACCCCAAACATAGTTAAGATCTCTGATAGACCTCGCCCCTCATTCAAGAAACATCCTTACAAATCATTGGAGGTAGATCCACTAGGAGCCTTCTCTAGTGTTCCTCATGGTGTATTGCATACGGAAGATATTAGGGTTTACATCCATGCGAATCTTGAAGACTTTGGAGAATCAAAACTGATGGATATCTATCACAAACAATTGATAGATGACTCCTTTGAGATCAAACCTCAGTATAAAGCCATCCAGGACAAACACTTTGCACAGTGCATTCATTTCCCCTGTTTTGAAGAAGATGAATGGGTCCGGTATGTACTAAGTAGAGTACATGACAACTTCCTATGGTTGAACAAGCCCTTCAAGATCACCAAGGACGCAATTAGGGCTGTAACCGGTCTGCACTCATCCGGTGGATTACCTGTTCTCAAATCTGTCAAAAATCAGACAGTCAGTGATGCAACCGGATCCAAGTTTGACAAGAGAGCTATGACAGTTGATGACATCATTGAACTGGATGTCAAATTTGTAGCTATGATAGTTGGTTACAAAATCTATCACTCCAGTAGGGAAAACTCAGTACTGGGAACTGCAATCTACACAGCCTATCAGATGTTAAAGGAGAATGCAGACTATGACTTGTGCGAGATTCTAGTAAACCAACTCTTTGAAAATCTGCAGAAGATTAAGAAGGACAAGAAAAACTCCTTCAAATATGGCAATCTGATCCTGTGTCTCTTCTTTTACTACATGAATGAGCTTCCCGGATCCAGTGGATGGATATGGCAGAATGACAGACCGGTTGCCATTCAAATCAGAGACTATTTGCATGAACTTGGGGATGCAAAAGCAAGAAATACAGCTCTATGGGGTTACTTCAAGAACTTCCAAAGCATGATGCATGCAAGAGAAAGAATACCCCAATCCCTTGTTGAAAAATACAAAGACACAGTATGCTTCATGGTAGAAACAGATCAGTGTCTGATGGAGGCAGTGGAGCCTAGGACTGTCTGGATCATGCCTATGGGGTATGAAGTGGATGAACAGATAGTAGAGCTGCATGTTCAACACATGCTAAGCCAGCCCAAAGATCCTAAGGCAGAAAGGTTTGGAACCTTTGAGGAACTGAGTGTAAAGTTACATGTAGAACTCAGGGAACCGGAGATAAAGAGGAAGGTAAGAAAAGAAGTTGAGCATATTGCTCAAGGCCTAGGCATCTCAAAAGAGGCACTTGATGCCAGCCGGGAAAAGAGGAGGAAGGCTGAGGAAGAAGAGAAAAGTAAAGAAAGTGTTCCGGTTGAAACTCCCACCCGGACCAGATCATCAAAAAGATCTGCACCTCCCTCAACCAAAAGTTCAAAACTGGAAGTCCAGGCATCCGGTAAAAGATCTAAGACAAAAGCCACAAGGGCTTATAAAAGCCAAAAGGATGAAGAGGAAACAGAGTCAGATGAGGGAGTAAAAGAAATAAAGAAGCAGAAGAAGAAAGGATCCGGTAAACCCTCCTCAGGACAAGACAAGGATGAAATGGTAGAGGTATCTGTTGAAAAGCCCACTCTGTCTCTAGAGAGCATAATCAAGTCGGTCACGGTGGATGGAAACCTTCAACCAATGACTGAATCTTATGATGACTTCAGTGAGGCTGACCAAAAGACTCTGCAGGAAGCCACAGTCAAATATCTGAACATATATAATAAGGCTTTCATTGAGATCATATCTCTTATTCCTAAAAGCCTAGAAAAGGAATTGGAAGTAAGAAAGAACAATGCTCATGCAAAAGATCTTGAGATCCGGGAGCAGATAGCTATTCAGCTATATCCTCAAATTGATCCCAAGACAATGAACATAATCTTCAAGGACTGCAAAGATGAGTTCAGAAGTAAAGCCAGGATGAATCAACTCATGCTTGGTGAGACTGACAAAGTGGCCCAAGAAACAGAAGAGATCCTCCGGAAGGCCTTCAAAAGGTTCAATCTTCCTGTTGTAGAGGATTTAGGTACAGAAACAGCTGAGGACTTGGAACCCTCTGCTCCAGAAGAAGTGGGCCCTGAACATACAAGCATCTCTCCTCCGGTTTCCCCTACAGTCTTCGGATCCAAAGAAGAAGAGCAATTACAGGAGAAGGAAGCAGTGGTGAAAGACAAAGAGGTTGACAGTTCCAAGACTGCAGAAGAAAAGAAATATTTGTCTCCGGCAAGAGACACTGCACAAACTGTTCAACAATTTTTGAGCAAAGAAACTTTAGAGATTGATGAACCGGAGCTTCTAAAAGGCCCATTCGACTTTGACTCTCTCTCTCTGGTACAAACAATGAAGATAGCTTCATTTGCAAATGCCAAGGCAAATGAAAAACTCCTGAAGTCTCATATGGAAGACTGTGAGTTGATAGAGGCTGCTTCCGGAGTACTTGTAAAGATTATGCCATCAATCCAGATAGATCCAACAGCCTCCTCTTCTGGTAATCTAAAAACCTTAGTCAGCAGTGTTGATACACATTTTGATTCTCTAGAAAAATCAGCTGAAGAAAAGGTCCGGAAGGAATTTTTGGATAAAAGATTTTTAGAGGTATTAGAATTAATCTCTAAAGATAGGAAGATTGTGAGCATTGGAATAAAGAGCTTAGAGAATGCTCTTAAGGATGGCGGTGACATCTACAAATTTTGTATATCCTGGCCAAAGGCAACAGCAGCAATTGATAAGAAAATAAAAGAGGAACAGGACAAGCTACAAAGCTTATCTCAAAGTTTTGATCCTCTCTCTTCCTCCATAATAAATCAAGAATGTCAGACTATTGCAGTCTTGAATGAAATAAAGAATCTTGAGAAGGAAAGGAAGAATATCACTAACCGGATGGGAGAACTTAGAAGGATTATAATCCCTAAGTTGGAAACTATGCATGAGGCCATCAGTGATGCTCAGACCACCGCCCAAACAAAAGATCTGACAGATCTCAAGCGGGCAGAAGCTTTTGCATTTTTGTTGAGTGGTCACATTTCAATTTTGGATAGAATGAAGCAAAGTTGGGCTACAGAAATGATCCAATTGCAGACATCCTTTGCAGACATTCTTCAATATATGTGAGTATGTAAATATGCGGCTATGTATAGAAGATTTTTGAAAATTTTGGTGTGCGGACCCTACCCTTTGCCATTGATGTCAAAGGGGGAGTGAGGAGCAGTGAAAAATGAGGAATCCAACTAAGGGGGAGTTCCGGAAATTGTATATAAAGACAGAGCATCAGCAAAGGGGGAGCATAGTGAAAACACTTAGTCATTTTTCACTAAGTGTTGCCATCAATGCCAAAGGGGGAGATTGTTGGCAAGAGACACTATATGGATTCATGGTTGTTGTCATTGATGGCAACAAAGGTCATCCCACATATCCGCAAGTCATAATGTGTCTCTACCGGAAGTCAGAATAAAGATTGTTGTGGTCCGGTGAACAAGAACAGAGCATGTGGCAAGGTCCGACAGATTGATCCGGATCTCTCAGAGGAAGTGTCTTGGTGCAGTGCGGATTTGGGGAAGTCAAGAGGACTACCTTGAGTGGTATATTCCAAGGATTTAGCCTCCGGTGATGGACAAGGAGAAAGATATGAATAGTTGAGTACCGGATTCCTGAGAGATAGTGAAAACAGAGGAAGAACTGACTGACAGAGTATCAGACTACTTTCCGGATGTGTTACTATTGATGATAGAGGTTGTGAAGGCATGAATCATGTTTGGTCGACATGATTAATGATATCTACAAGTATATGCTTGATCCGCATTGCTTGGTGAGGAAGGATTCAGCCGACAGAACAAAAGTTTGTAAGAAACTAGACTGTTCCGGATGCCGACTAGAAAGGTGATGAAATTACTTGTGCGGATATATATAGAGGATGGATTTAGTTATGAAGGGTGTGATGGTGTGAAGATATATGCGAATAAGTCCAGAACAGAGCAGAAGTAGCAAAAAGGATCCGGTATGTGAAAGATAGCAGAATAAAGAACAGAGGAAAGATGAAGTGCAGCAGATCAGTGTACTGAGCCTAACCGGAACTGAACTCCAGCATATGCAGATGCTTCCAATCAGTTCAAGACTGTGATTCTTATCACTTTGTAGACAGTGTGTCTTCTTGTAGGCAGTGGGCCTCTTGTGAGCAGTGTGCTCGGGCAGTGAGCCCTAATTGGCAAGTGCCATTTTTTGTAATCTCTTATTCTTCTAACAGAGAATAATTTTGGGTTAATCACCCCGTGGTTTTCTCCCTTAACAGGGTTTCCACGTCAAAAATACTGTGTTATGTGTTTCTTATTTCATGTTAATGTTTTAGTGTTTGATTCAATGCTACATCAATTAATAAGAAAGTTCAATAAGGGAATTAATTAGGATAACTGATTCACCCCCCCCTCTCAGTTATCAACAATCAGAGTATATGACCTTCAATTGTGCTAATTCTCCATCCCACTTAGTTTTGGCACTGCTTACAATTTGAATGTTCGCATTCACTTGGAACACCAACTCCTCTGCCTTATCAATAGTTATAGGCACATCAATTATTGCCTTTATCCTTACTGCCTCTGCTTGCAGACTAGTCATAGAATCAATCTTGGTTTCTATGATTTCTCTAACTTGGCACATTCTGCTCTTAGTGGCCTCTTTCTTGTTCTGTAGACTGCTTATGTTTGCATGAATGCCTTCAATTTCTACCTTTTTGTTGATGATTGAGCTAGATGTCAGATTAAATGTTTCTGAAATTTTCACTAATTGAAGCTCCAGTTCCTCAATTTTCTCCTTCAACTCTTTTGTTGACTTAGGCCAATATAGACAAAACTTGTATATTTTACTACCATCCTTAATGGCAGTCTCTATCTTCTTGATGCTATTATCTACCAAAATTTTGTCTTTAGGTAACTTGTCCTTAAGCTCAATTAGCCTTTTGTCACTGATTTTTGCTCTAACCTTATTATCTGTAGCTATTTCAAAAGATTCAAAATGAGAACTTATAGACTTTATGAGCCTTTTAAGCTACTCAGATGGTGCAAGTGATGTATCTTTTTGCAGTTCAGGCATCAACTTATCCCAAACATCAAATGCCTTATCAATTAATTCACTGTCCTAAACATAGGACTTCCAAATTTCTTCTTGAGCTTTGGCCTATACAATTTATCCTAGTTTTAATTTTTACAGGTGTGACATTGAATCCAAGTTTATTGGCCCTTGCAGAAGCTTAGGAGAGTCCAAAATTTATGCTCCTTGCTACTTCTCCAAAAATTCCTTAATGGTGTCTACTGGATCTTGAGTGGCAGTAGTGTCTCTTGCCACTTCTTCTTTGTCAGATTGCTCTAGTGGTTCTTGGTTCATGGCTTCTTGTTCATCTATTTTCTATTCCAAAGGAGGGCTTTCTTTTCTTAGCTCATCTTTCTTATTTCCCTTATCAATATTTTTTGTTTTCTCCGTAGGGACTTCTATGTTCTCATGAGTTCCATATTCCTCTGTCTCCATCTCTCCATCTTTATTTGGACTTGCTAGAGGAGTCTTTGTTTGATTTAGGCCTTGTTCAGGACTGACTTTTGGTAGAGCGCTGTCATCACCATCATTTTGTTCTTCTTTGTCATAAATGGTCAGGATGTTAAGATCTTTTAAGATATCAAGTATTATTTGCTCCATGTCCTTTACAAATTTCTCTGTGTTACCTAACATCAGAGTGTTGATCCTCCTCTTTATTTCCATTTTATGTCCAAAGATCTTGAAGACCTTGGTTCTCTCCTCAGAAGTCACATCTGGGCATGATTTTAGCAATGTATTTTCTCTTACCTCCACATCTTTAGCCATTGTTGCTTCCTTCTTGGCAGACATTATGCTTGCAAAGCTATCTGGGAGATCAGTGACTACCTCAACGAGGGCTCTATTGTATATCTCCAAATATATGATTACAGTACTCTCAATGATGCCTTTGTCTGCATCATCATAATCATCATATAGTTGAGCTATAGGCTTTAGATTTTCATCAACTATTATAGCCTTCAAGACATCTTCCAAATTTATTGTAGCTTCTCTTTTCTCAATCTCATCTTGTCTTGGCTTTTTCTTGATTCTACCCTTACCAAAAGGCTTCTCCTTTTTGCTCTTAGAGGCTTTAGTAGCCTTCACTTTCATTTTCTTTACCTCCTCATCTGATTCAGTTTCCTCCTCATCAACTCCTATACTGACATGCATTCTTTTGGCTTTTGTTGTCTTTCTCTTGTGTTTTGTTGCAAGTGTTTCCACACACACAAAAGGTGTGGGACTAGAGGATGTAGTTGTAGTTTTAGTAGATGTAGAACCTCTTGTTCTCCTTTTTGTTGTTGCAGTCTCCTTAGTTTTCTTCTCTGGCTCTACCGAAGCTTTTTCTTGTTCATTTTGATTGTTCTGTTCAACTGCCCTAGCTGCTTTTGCCTTTCCTCTTGTTTTAACATTCTATTTTTTAGTGATGCCCTTGCTCTAGACATATTCTTTTTCCATTTTTCTAGCCTTTTTTATACTTTCAGGCTTTCTTAATTCAACATGAACTCTGACAAAGATTTCTTCGTAGGTACCAAATCTTTCTTCTATAGGATCTCTAGGCTTACTCAACATGAGTTCAACATAACCATTCAACACATTTTCAGCTACTTCATAGCCCATTGGAAGGATCCAAACTATCCTTGGCTCCATAGCTTCCATCATGCATTGATCTTTGTTGACAATGAAACATATATCATTTTTGTATTTTTCAACTGTTGATTTCGGTATCCTTCGCCTAGATTGCATGGCCTTCTAAAAGTTTTAAGAATAGCCCCATAGGGCTGCATTTTGTGCATCATGGCTTCCTATGCTATTTAAATGATTTTTGATTTGTATGGCAATTGGTTGGCTACTAGACCAGTTCAACTTCATTCTCGGTAATTCCTGCATGAAATAGAAGAATAGGTAGATAATTAACGTACCAAATTTGAATGGATACTTGTGGTCCTTGGTCTTTTTTAGATATTCCATTAGTTGTTGCCAGAGCAACTCACAGAGATCATAATCAACATTTTTCTTGATCATCTCAAAGGTGGTATAAATGGTTGTGCGAAAGACAAAGTTCTCCCATTTGTGAAGTATATCTTGTAACCAACCACCATCGATGCCAACCTCACTGTATGGTCTTTAATATTGTTAACTATCAATGCCCTTTTGTTGAATTGAGCTCTGGTGGCCTCCATCATAGTGCTATTCTTTATAGCCTTTAGCACAGGTACTTTTCCAGTAGAGTTCAATCCTGTCATGGTCCTTATAGCATGTTTTGTAATCATGAAGGGTGTGTTAAGCGACATAAACTCATCATGAATTCTAATTTGCACATACTATACCCATTCATCATTTGCAAATGTTGGGAAATCTATATACTAAATGAATTTCTTCTCTTCCAATGCCTTGTATTCTTCCTTCAAATCAAAATTATCACTGCTTAGATGTTTTAGATACAAACCTATAAATTGTCTATCGCCATGTTCTTCTACGGCAACATGGATTTATGTCCTAATGTCTTTCTCATGCATCACACCATAGGGTACTTCTGAAAATGCACCATTTGGGTCAACTTCCATTGATTCGAAAGCATGTTTCTTGAATTTTGGTTGAGGTCTCTTAGTGATATCAATTACTTGTGGAGTTTCCATTTCCACAATAATTCAAACAAGTTTGCAGTAGGGTTTCAAACTATAAATACCTTTTTATGTCGAACTAGGGTTTTATCACTTAGAATCACTGGAAATTGCTGATGTCACGTAGGGTTTCTCTTTTTCTCTCCTTAGACACTTGAAAACTTGAATGCAAAGTGTTTAATCCTTCCCATGCAACTCTTTTAAACCTTTGTTTACCAAAAACCTAATCGCCATAAATGCTATTTTCCAAAAATCTATCAAACACTTCATTGCTGAGCACAATAGATCAAGATTGCTTCGTAATGTGCTGCATTAGATCTTTTTTCTTCTGATTTCTTCTTCAAATAATTCATCCAATACTTCTTTAACTCATACCTTAGTGTTGGATCTCAGCACCCACTATCTAGCTAGAGGATCAAGATTTTCAATAGAAGCTCCCCCTGAGCTAGAGCTACCAATTTACTTCCTGGAGGAAGTATCTACACCAGAAGCTAGTGCAGATCCATCCTTGACCTCTTCTACATCCTTCTTAATCTAGATCTTTCTTATTTCCTTCTTGGTTTTTGCTAGATCGACCTTGTTCTTTCTCTTATCTTCCCTCTGTTCTATTTTCTTCTCTTCTGTAAAATAGTTTCTTTTCACATTCTTTCTTCTACAAAATTTTGCAACATGTATAGGTCTATTGCAATTTTAGAAAACAATTTTCCTTTGTCCTTGATTCCTTCCATTGATTGGATTCATTCTTGATTTACATTGGTTATCCATATGCCCAAATCTATTGCATGCAAAGCATTTTCCATTGAAAGATTGAGTATTCCTTACATTGTTAAAATCATTCCTTATCAAACTCCTACATTCATTTACTTTATGACCAATTCTCTTGCAATTAAAATACTGACCAGACAATGATGGGATATTTTGTTTTATTCTACTCCTACATTGAGTAGCCTTATGACCAAACTTATTACAATTAAATCAATAACCATTGAAGGATGGGTACCTTTGAGCATTTGGTTGTCTGACTAGAGGTCTTCTAGGTCTGTTTCTCTGATTTCAGACCTATTTGCCTTTGACTCTCTTCATCTTAGTGTTATCTTGTCTTGATTTAGAGCTTTCTCCTTTTTCAAAACCCAAACCTTGCTTATCATTTGGACTTCTCTAATTTTCAATCAGCTCATTAAGCTTTGAAGAACTTAGTTTGAACTTTTCTTTATAGCTATTAGCAACTTCTAGATCAAATTTCAGAGGCACATCTTTTGCCAATTTTTCACATTGTTCAAAATTGTCTTTTAAAACTTGATTTAAATGCTCCGCAGCCTTTTCTTTCTCTTCAATCAGCATTGATAAATCATTTAGGGTTTCATTTGCTGCTTTCAACTATTCACTTATCTCTTTGCTCCTATCCTTTGATTTCTTAACTTTCTCTCTCAGCTTCAGGATGCATTCATCAACTTCTTTGATATTTTCCTTCAATTCTTGGATATCTGCTTCATACTTATCAAGATCCTAAAGAGTAATTTTTAGTTCTTGATTACTGACATATGTGAAATCATTAATTGTGACACTGCCTAGACCAGGATACCTTCTGGTTGCCATGTGTACACTTTCCCAGATCTCTCTTAAGTGGTTAAACTTCTTCCAAGGAACCTTTCTCTGATACCAATTGATGAATACAAGGAATACTGAGAGGGAAGGGTGAATCGATATTCTATAAAACCTTTCTTTCACATGTTCTTTAATCCATTTACCAAATTCAATAACATGAAAGCAAAATAAACATAAGAAGAGTAGCCACAAAGTCATAACACATAGACACAAGGATTTTTAAGTGGAAAACCCAAAAAGGGAAAAACCATGGTGAGTGTTAGCTCACAATATATTATGATATCAAAATTGGATTACAAAAGGCTCACTACCTTAGGGCTCACTACCTAAGGACTCACTGCCCAAATAAGTGCTCATTGTAATAGGCTCATTGCCATGATCGAAGAAAGATAGAGAAGGGTGGCTCATTGCCAAGAAAGAACTGTTGTATATGCATCTACAGAATGTTAGAGTATATTTCCAGTGATATCTCAATATAGAGATTCAAAGGTCTTCATTTTGTCTACTCTATTTCTCTACCCTATTTACATATACTTTTTTCTTCAATCTTCTACACCTTTACTGCACCTTTCGGATCACAAGAATCACATACATAACCACTTTGCAACACATTCATAACACACTCACCCAACATTGAAATCTAACACATATATATATCCGCAACATGATTTAACTCACAACTAGGTTGACATACCGAATCTGAAGCATGTACACAAATATTATACATTGTCAGCTTGATCTTATGCACAAACAACAATGCAAACTCATTCAAGAATCTTCTTATAGCTCTAGACCTATTATAGAACCACTTAGATTGATGATCCAAACAATATACCTTTACACACATTGATTCAACTTGCATGCTAGTTTCATCCTTTAGTATGCATTTAACCAAACCATTTGTCATACCAGAACTTCTACTATGGACTAAATTACTTAGGTGTTCTACACTGTTCATGGCTACACTCTATTTGTCAGACTTAGGCAATTCACAACATAACTTCTGGAGATTGGCAAGATATGAAACTTATGATATAGCAGTGCATAAAATCCAAGTACATCATACCAGAACCACATAGTAAGATCTTCATTTGCAGAGGAGTACCAACTAGCTCTATGTCCGTAGCTCAATGTGTTGCCAATACTTAGTCAATTTGGCTAAGTCAATCTTAACAGACCAAAATACTGTACATAACTTTGTCTCTGGAGTTGTCTCCAAACATGTTAGGTTGTTACCATCAATGACAACATCAAATCTCCAACATATTAGCAGTGTCTCTTGACTATGTTACTAATAGGGACATGTTCTATACCACTAATCATTGTGCAAATGAATAGAGTGGTAGTAGTGAGTCCATGTGGCATGATCCTATCAATTATGGTGGATAAGATAATAAAAAGGTATGCACTTTTGGTTGTCTATATACATGCCAAAGATGTTGATCTTAAGGGTAACCAATCTAGACCTTCAATATTGATTTAGACTAAATCAATCAAAGCTCATATGGTCAAGTGTTGAGAAATGAAGGTACATGGCATGTTTTGATTAGCTCTTGGGATTAATAAATTTCTTCATAGGCATTCAATAAATGTTTGGTTGTGGAGGTGATCTCCTTTAACCATTGATGTTAAAGGTGAGTTGATCTAGATCATTTATTGAGTGAAGTTAGAATGCGTTGAGAAGGGTGATTAAATAAATTTTATGGTTCTAAATGTCATAATCAAATGAATATCTATAGATTAGTGGATTAAAGTGGCAAGCACTTTAATAATTTACAAATCTACTAAATATGTGGATTTTAGGGAGGAAAGCATCTCAACCATTGATCTTTCTCAAGGTTTAATTAGTTGAAATAGAAAATCAAAGTAGTGAATGATAAACAAATGAAGGACATTTGGCACATTGTGATTTATCCTTATTTGTTGAAGGATGAATATGTGGAATTTATGCAGGAGTCTACCTTTGTGGGAGCAAGTGAATTTTTTTCATGTAGACTCCAATGACAATGATATGGTGGGCTTATCTTGTCTATTTGGCTGAGAATGTCTTTGTGATTTTAACGATTAACCAAAGTTAACATGGACCATAGATTTATGAATGTATATCATGATCCTATTAATTGTAGGAGATCAATAGATTAGGTAGGGCATATTATTGGTGGTCAACTAATCTACTACATCCATTGATCTCTAAATGGAGGCATCACAACCATTATTTACGATGGGCACTTAGAGCCTAAAAGGAGATGCTTAGATGAATAGATGATGAACACTTGCCACATTCTAATCAACTGTAGTGGATTTACCAATCAAGCAATGAGCACTTTGGGGAATTGTAAATATTCTCTTATTTTCATCAAATCACATTGGATGTTTCCTATATGAAGTATATTATATATTTTAATATTTATTCCTCATTGTTCTATACAAATAAATTCTACAAAAAATGACATGTATATTTGCTAGTCCATCAATTGGCCACAACCATTGATCTAGAAAAGCATTGTATCTAGGTTATTGATTAGACATGGAGTTCAAAATCATTAAACCGATAAGGTAGATTCCTAGTATTCAAATAAAAATCAAAGAAGTATATGAGTTTGTCAAGAAAACATTTCAAACACATGATTCATAGAGAAGGAAAATTCATCAAAGGAGAGAATTGTATATATGTATGCTTTAGTATGTAATAAATAAATTGAATGTGTACATATACCCATATATATCTATCTACATATTCATCTTTTTTCATATTACCCCATGCTCACATATTCACATAAATATTTCCATATTCACTCATCCATGTAATTTCCACACTTGTTTTTGTCCAAAATAAGGGACTTATCTTTACCTTTACCTTTATTTTCTCAAAAAATATAAGTTGGTGTGGCCTTGTCCTTTTAGGTATCTTTTATTTTGTCTTGTTTTTTCTCAAAAAAACTTATTTTATATGGCCTTTTTCTTTGAGGTGTTATATCTTCAATTATAAAAAACCCTTCCTCCTCTTCAACTTCCACCTCTATGTTTCTGGGCTCCTCTTCAATCCCTTCTAGATTGATTGTTTTTTTTTAATTTTTAGAGGATCCAACTAACATTGAGAAATATCGTTTCCATTCCTTATGTCATGAAACCAATGGGTTCCTAGTCATTTGTAACCACCCACGGTACCATGGTTATGTTTTCCTCCCAATTCACCTTTATTCCTTTCCAAACAAGCATGTTACTAAGGATTGGATCCTTCTACATATTTTTTGTGTCTTGTCACCTTGATCATAAATATTAGTGTACAAAAATATCTTTTTAGTTTCTTCTAAGTTTTTGTCTCTTATTTTTATTTTTCATTCAAATACCATGAATTTGTAAGTGTATCTAAAGTCTAATAAAATATGTAATGCCCCTCGATTTTGGTTTGTGATAGTTGTTAGTTCTCTTTTTCTTTTAGATAGTTTTGAGACAATTAGTAGTTTTATATTGCACTTTGATATTTAGACATTTGAGTTATTAGACTATGGTTTATGCTTACTATGACCACAATGGACTATGTTTGACTGATAGGGTTTTTGACATGTGTTACGAGTTTTATGATGACATTATTGATATTTCAGCTCATGATGTATTTCGACATGTTTAGTTGATGATTAATTGGATTATGTAGATTGATGTAATCTTGTTTTACATAGTTGAATGTTATCTAATTTCCAGTTAGAGATGTATATGTTTATTGTCATGATTTTAGAGAAGGAACAGTGTAGTATTTCTCACTCCGAGTACCCTACTACGCTGCGAATCCCTAACTCTGTGTGTGTGTTATATATGTATATACTTGTTGCAACATATTGTTTTGATGTAGGTTGCAGATACCGAGCCTTGACTCCACCTGCCTTGGTAAGTCTGAGCGGGCCCTTGCACCAATGGTTAACATTGAAGGCAAATAACATGAGGTTTTTCCCTAGGTCAAGTTTCAGTCTTCAGTTTGTAGTCATGGGTCAAGATGTTGTTCCTTGGTCCTCGCTTCAGATTGTTGGTTGTCTAGTGGTATGTGGAGTTATTGTCAAGTTTTCTTAGTTTAGCCTATGTATATTTCGGTAGTACATTAATGAATTAATATTATTTAATAATGTTATTAATATGTTAAATATATTAGTATTTTGCTTAGTCGTAAAATTTGGAATATTATTTAAGTAATTTTTTAAAAAATAGATTAAATTAATTATTTTTTATGTTTTAATAGTATATGAGTCATAAGTTGTTATTATGGTTAATTAGTATGATGCCTCACCCATGCCTTGAGTGCTCTCATAGGCTAAGGATGGGATGAGAAGGCTTGGTTGGCAAGGTCAACCTCCTTGTCTTCATGAGAGGATGTGTCAGCTCCGCATGTGTAACCCTATGGGGCTAATGCCTAGAGAGAGGTTGCTAGGGTAACCATAGATGGGGGCCGATTTCTAGAGAGAGATAGCTTGGGTAACCCATGCTAGGACCATGCAATGACACTCTCCCTACATCAGTCTAGTTACTTCCTGAGATAGTTACATGAGTACTGTCTTGTCTTGATGATTTGAGTAGTCTTGATGATTTGTGTAGTCTTGATGATCTAAGTTGTCTATGTCAAATTTGTATCTGCTTGCTTGCAACTTTTGACTTAGTGGAACCTCAATGTTATCTCCTAGATCGGGGGGTGGACCTCAGGGTTCCACATGGTTGGGTGGAAGAGATTAATCCATTGGTTTTCTTGGATGCACTGGTTCGAGATCAATGCAGAAGTGTTTCTAGTTCCAGACTTATTATGCATCTTCAGAGTTGAAATATGCCTTTATAATTATATTTTATTGTTGTATTTTGTAAACCGATATAATCGACCATGCACCTTGTAATCTTGTAATTCTTGTATTCAAACTTTTGTAACTGTTCTTATTTGTAAAAGAATGATGTAATTCTCTTCTGTGACATCATAATGTATATCACTTGGATTGTTATGATTTCATGATGCAGTTATGTTCCCTAGAGGTGTTAGTTCTACAACTTGTTTAAATAGTGTAATTTTATCTAATGAATAATGCATTTGTTTGCTTCAAAAAAAAATTATTTCTGTTAATTTTGTACTTGTTAGTCTAACACTATAGGGTTGCATGATGGGGCATCACAAAATAAGTGTATCCATGCTCATTTAGCTGTTAATCCATGTTAATCGAGAACCACTCAATATATTATGTATGCTTCCTTGGATTGGAATCTCCTTTATAAAGAGGCATGTTGCACATTAGCTATTCCTTGAAAATTCTATATTTTATCCCATCCTCTAGGTCTCTCCATGTGAAGATTGTCTACTTATGGGTTTTCCACCATCTTGCAACATTCACTAGTAAAGTAATATCTAGGATTTCTATCCTCACTAACTCATATGGAAATGTCTCCTTCATCTCCTCTAGATACTCTTGAAAATATTCAATTCTAGCATATTTGGGGAATATTGTATGCTTGTGCTATATATTTCTTTTATTTATAGCATAGCTCTTTTGTACTCTTTCTTATTAGGGGTTTCACTACTAGCATTATTTTTTATCACCATGTTCTATCTTCCTCTATTTCTCTTACCTTCAAATTATCTTCTCAACTCTATTAATGTCTTTTTCTTATTCTTTTCTTCTATGCATGTGGCATAAGAGATGGTATTCAATTAAGGGGTCATTTTCTTATCATGTCTCTTAATGTGGTGGTCATACCCTTTCATATTTATTTATTCTTTTCTAATCCTAATTAATTAAATTATTATTTTTCCTTCATTTCAATTATCTATCTTTTCTATATTTTAACCTTCCTATTTTACTTCTTTCCTCTTCTAAATTTATTTCCTCTTCATTCTCTACATCTTTTTTCCACTATACTATCTCTCTCTATCATCCAATATGTTTCATGAAATTTAGGTCTTTAGTTATAGTATAAGGTTTGTTTCTCCTTAGGGTACTCTCCCTAGTTTTCTCCCAAATCATCAAATTCAAGAACCTCACCTCATATATAAATTCTACTTTTCATCTTTCTTTTTCTCTCCTATTGTTTAGCTACTTTAGTGCTTTTCCCATCCATCTTGTCTCCTTGGACATCTTTGTCTTTCTCTTTGTGTTGGATGCCTACATCAATGTTCCACCCAACCACCCTTTCCACCTAGACATCCCTCACTCTCTGATATAGAGGGAGGACTAACTCACAACAAACTTAACACAATCTAAAAATGGTCCAATACAAATGATGCAAATGTGCACATTAGTTCACTCTAGGCAATGTGTTCCTAAGCCTAAAACATAGGGTAGCAATTTAGACCTTTTTGGTCACGACTTTTTTGAAACACCTACAAATGAAAATGTAAAACCTGTTTTGGATACCCTTTTGGCCCTAACTCAACATATGTCAAAATGGGCTAGGGTTGTTTTGTATGGACTAGGCCAAAACAAGGTTGTTCCAAACTGGGAATCCTAGTTAGGGTTCAAACCTATCCTCACAAAAATGGTCATAACTTAATCAAATCTCCATAAAAATGATCGAAACAAAAATAAAATGAAATAAGAAAAGATTCCCCATCTTTCCCAACTAGTTTTAGGTCTGTACTATACAGTACATGGCCTTATTAGCACGTTTTCAGACTGCAAATTGTGGAAAACATTGTTAGAACAGAGCAATCTTCACCAAAATGGCCATAACTTTCACAAATCTCAATGCAAATTGATGCAACAAAAAGAAAAACAAAGTAGATTCATAGATTAACAAAATCCAACAACTTTTAGATCATTACATGGGCCATACAAGCTATACAAAGTGAAAGAACAAGACTTCAATGTTAGGAAAAAAATACAAAAGCTTTCTTCTATTCATCAAAATTACCAAAAAATCCATCCTTCTCTCCCACTCTTTGATTTTTGAGGGTGTCTTTTTTCATTTTACAACTGATCCCAATGATTTTGTAATGGTTTATTGCTTGCATGTAACCATTTCTTTCCTTTTAGACAACTTGTCCAAGTTGTATGACACTTTTAGTAACATCTGGTGACTTTAAACTTTTCAATAAAACAACCCAAATAACACACCAAAAATGAACCCATAAGATTCAAAATGGTCATAAATGACCTTATTAAACACTAAAACACTTCATCAACCTAAAAACCCAAAAATGATAAAATTAAGCTTATGAGGCTCCTGATGCCCCTGCACCATACACCCAAGGGGAAGAAGACTCAAGTCCCACTTGAGTGCAGGTCTTCTTTTTCTTCCTGATCTTCCAATTCTTCTATATTGTTGGGAATTAAGGTGTCTCAACCTTGGTAATTCCTTGCATTTATTTATTGTAATGTATTTTTTTATTTAGCCTATGTTGTAATTTTGTTGCACATCCTATTTTGTCATTTAGTGTGAAGTGGCACGATGAGTTGTCACTCCACTTGTAAGATGACTAGGATGGTCAACTCACTCCATGTGGATATAGGCATCCCCTTTGTGTGGCAGAGGTTTTCTACCATGTGTCAACATCTTGACTAGTGTGTATGTGTATTGCTGCAATATCTCTATTATTGGGTTAATAACACTGTAATTGTAAAGGTTAAAAAGAATTTGCACACATCTCTCCTCATTAGATTAGCATAGGAAGCATTTTCTGCACACCTAGCTTCCTTTCAGTTGGTATTAGAGCTTGATCACCTTTGGTCCTAATTGTTGGGTAGGGGTTTACTGAGGAGCCTGTGTAGAGTATTCTGTAATCTTGTTGCAGGAAGGAGATGGCAGGCACATCTAGAAGATTAGAGGTGGAGAAGTTTAATGGCATAAATTTTGAGTTCAGGAAACTTAAGATGAAAGACATGCTTGTTTATCGAGACCTATGGGAAACCATTTCTAGTGTAAAACCATCTGCAATGTCACAAGTTGATTGGGATCTCAAAGATCGTAAAGCTAAGGATCTCATAAGACTTAGTCTAGCTGATTCTATCCTATTAAATGTCCCGGAGGAGAAGACCATGAAAGATCTTTGGAAGAAGCTGGGAGATGTTTATTAGGCTAAATCCTTGGTGAACAAGTTTTTTATGAGAAAGAAATTGTATTCTCTGAGGATGGAGAATGGAGGGTCTGTTGTAGATCACATGAATGCTTTCAACATGTTAGTTGCATAGTTGACTTTCGTTGGTGTGAAGATAGAGGAGGATCGTTGTATGACCTTGCTTTGTTCTTTGCCAGACTTGTGGGATCATCTTGTTGTGGCTATTGGGAGTACCACATCCACTTTCAAAATGGATGAAGTGGTATCTTCGCTATTATCTGAAGAGATGTAGAGAAAGTCCTTTGAAGAAACCAAAGAGACTCTTGTGGTTCGTGGAAGACCCAAGGAGAAAGGGAAAAAGAAGGACAAGAAAGATTAGAAGGGTAGATCCAAATCTCCTGGAAAGTCCAAGGTTCTCTATTGAAATTATTGAAAAACTAGGCATTTCTAAAAGGAATGCAAAGAAGAAAAGAAAAAGAAGAAGAAGAATGTCCTAGACTCAAATTTTGACAAGTCACAAGATAATGGTGATGCCTTCATCATAGTCCTCGCCACCCATGCATCTGATGATGTGTGGTTGATTGATTCTGGTACATCATTCCACATGACCTCACATTGAAGCTGGTTTATGAAGTATGAAGAGTTCGATGGTGGAAGAGTGTACCTGAGTGATGATTCTCATCTGAAGATTGTTGGTTAGGGAAGAGTCTCAATCTGATTCCCTGATGGATGAGTGAAGAGGATCACTGGGGCCATGCATATCCTAGGCTTATAAGTAAGCTAAATGATGTAGGTGTGTAGGTTGTCTTTTTGAAGGATGGATTCAAGATGACTAGATGATCTATGGTGCTTACAAAGGGTATTTAGAGAGGTACTTTGTTTCAGATAGAGGCATGCACTTCACAGTACAATAGTTCTTCTGACTCAAAGAAAAGAGCTGCAGTCACTTCATCCCCACCATTGGAACTAGCAGTGAAAAAGTCTATTGTAACAAATTCTAATGGTAGTGCATTTTGGATACCCAAGGGTGCTCATGCTTTGGAAGTTAAGCTTCCTACTGAAAAGACAATGTTATGGCATATGAGATTTGGCCACATTGGTGAGAAGGGTCTTAGAAACCTAAAAAATAAAAACCTCATTGAGGGGTTCAATGATTGTAATCTCTAGTTTGACTTTTGTGAACATTGTATATATGGAAAGAAAAACCGTGTTCAGTTTTACTCTAGTTCTCACAAGTCTTCTGGTGTGTTGAACCTTATTCATTCTTATGTGTTTGTTCTTATTAGTGTTCCTTTGATTTCCAAATCTATATTTTTTGTATCTTTCATAGATGATTATAGTAGAAGAACATGAATTTATTTTCTTAGAAGCAAGTCTGAAGTCTTTAATTGGTTCAAAGAGTTCAATGCTTTTGTTGACAATAAGACTAGTAAAAAGATTAAGTGTTTGAGGACTGACAATGGTGGTGAGTTTTGTTTGGTAGAGTTTGATAAGTTCTGTAAAGAGCAAGGGATTGAAAGACATAAGACAACTCAATACACCCCACAACAAAATGGAGTTGTACAGAGGATGAACAGGACACTGATGGAGAAGGCTAGGAGTATGCTAAGTGGAGAAAGCCTTGAACAAAAGTTTTGGGCTGAAGCTGTAGCCACTACTTGCTACTTGGTAAACAGGTCTCCTACATCATCTCTTGTTGGTAAGACACCTATGGAGGTGTAGTCTGGTAAGAAGCCTTCAGTTAGACATCTTTGTGTTTTTGGTTGTGAGGCATATGCACATGTGCCTAGGGAGAAATGGTCTAAATTGGAGAACAAGGTTGTTAAGTGTATTTTCATGGGCTATGGTGTCAGTGTGAAAGGATACAAGCTTTGGGATCCTATGACTGAAAAAGTGTTGTATAGAAGAAGTGTTATCTTCAGAGAGCTAACACCTTATTCCATTCTTTTACAGCTAGAATAGATAGAAAAGAAAGAGGATGTGGTTTAGTTTCCTTCTACCCCTGAGAAGACTGAACCGACAGACCCAATGAGACCTGATGATGAGGAGAGCTCTAACAGATCTGAAAGGTCAGAAGAAGAAGTAGAACCTCAACCTCAGCCCTTGAGGAGGTCTACACGAACAAGAAAGCAACCTGATAGGTTTGTTTATTCATTGCTTGATTCTAGTTGTGCTTTTTCCTTGCTTACTAACACTAATGAGCCTAGAACTATGACAGAGGCTATGGGCATGAAAGATGTAGGTTCCTAGAAGGAGGCCATGGAAGATGAGATGGCTTCTTTGGAGAAGAATAAAACTTGGGACTTGGTGCCTTTGCCTGAAGGATGGAAACTTGTTTGATGTAAATGGGTGTTCAAGAAAAAATTTGGTGGAGATGGTAGTGTTGAAAAGTACAAGACTAGATTGGTTGCAAAGGGGTACACACAAGTGGAGGGAATTGATTATGGTGTAATTTTCTTTTCCATTGTAAAGTTGACATCTATTCAGTTCCTATTATCTCTTGCAGCAGCATATGACTTTGAAGAATGTTGCATATACATTGACGAAACCAGTGGGCATAGAGAAGTTCAGATGGTGTTCAGAGTCTATGGGCCTCTCGGCCTATAGAAGTTAAATCTTGTTATTTCTATTGGCTCTTACAAGGTGTTCGACAAGTGGGAGAATGTTGGGAATTAAGGTATCTCAACCTTGGTAATTCCTTGCATTTATTTACTGTAATGTATTTTTTAATTTATCCTATGTTGTAATTTTGTTGTACATACTATTTTTTCATTTAGTGTGAAGTGCTACAATGATTTGTCACTCCACTTGTAAGATGACTAGGATGGTTAACTCACTCCATGTGGAGATAGACATTCCCTTTGTGTGGTAGAGGTTTTCTACCATGTGTCGGCATCTTGACTAGTGTGTATGTGTATTGCTGCAATATCTCTATTGTTGGGTTAAAAACACTGTAATTGTAAAGGTTAAAAAGAATTTGCACACATCTCTCCTCATTAGATTAGCGTAGGAAGCATTTTCTGCACACCTTTCTTCCTTTCATGCATTATTGTCTTGATGTCTTCTTGGCTGTCTTTATGTCTTACACTTGTTTGCTCTAGGTTTTCTTCTCATCTCCTTCTCTTCTTCCTTCCTTGTAAGGTATTCCTCTTTTGGCATCCTCCTCTGAACTTGATCTTTTTCAAGAGCCTACTTCTCAATGATTTTTATCTCCTTGTCTAACAAACGTGCATATACATAGTCCAATGAAAGATTAGAAATAAAACATTGAGACCTTGAGGTCTCCTCCTTATCTCTTTGCACCATACACTCCACTTCATCACCCAAGAGATCCTCCATGTGTGCTATGGTTGTCTTAGGACTGAACTTGTCCTCTAAGGGTCTCCTTTGATAAATAACATCTTCTAACACTTCCATCTTAGTTGTTAATTGCTCTTGAATTTCATACACAAAGTAGTGTTCCTCTTTTGCCAAACCTACCATCTCCTTCCAAAGGATGTGATCAATCTCTGTATATGGATTGAATACTTCTTGCTGCACTTTAGGGCTACCTTTATCATTGAACTTTTCAGTTTGTCCTACTATTGCAAACAACTTATCATTCATATCCATTTCTTCCAATAATAAAGCATCCAATTCATCAGGCATTTCATCCAACACTAGTCTTTCTCTAGGAGAACACAAAACATATTCTTTATTCATCAACCTTTTACTATCAAAAATAGAATTCAATATACATTCACCAAGTATCTCACCTTCCTCAGGATGACACAGTATTTCATCTTCTACACTTAGGATTTTTTCCTCATTTACTATTATGCCTGCATTTACACACTCAAAGCTTTCATTAATTTCAAAACAGTGAGACTTACTTGCCTCCACATCTCTTTCCTTGGATGGCTTTTCAAGTACTTTCAGCCACCTTCTCAATCTGGTAGCTTCTTGCTGCTTCCTTCTCTTTTCCATCATTTTCTTAAGAGGCCATTTCACCTTTTTCTTAACCTCTATAAAGAATCCATGCAATCTTATTCTTTGCAGTCACTCGAGTATGATCTCCAACTTGTCCAAACTCTCTTATCTCTTTTATCTCTACTTCAACATCCTTTTGTGGCTTGGGCTAGTTCCTTTTCCTTTCCTTATGCAATATCTCTTCCATAAGCTTCATCACTGTAAGAAATTTTTTTAGTTCCATTTTTACCTCACCTGAGTCTTTTTCACCTATTCTGTTGGCAACTTCTCTTTTGAGAATCACTTGTGCTCTCCTCCTTCCTTAAATCCTATCTATGCTTTTCCTATCTGAACCACCCACACAACTTGCCACACAGAGCACACCTTGCAAACTGATCAATACATCAAAACTATTACAGTTTCTTGTAGCTTTCACTTATTTCTTCCTACCATCCAGATCTTCTGCGCTCTGATACCAATTTGATGTAGAGGGAGGACTAAATTACAACAAACTTAACACATTCCAACAATGGTCCAATAAAAATGATGCAAATGTGCACATTAGTTCACTCTAGGCAATGTGTTCCTAAGCCTAAAACATGGGGTAGAAATTTAGACCTTTTTGGTCATAACATTTTTGAAAAACCTGCAAATGAAAATGTAAAATCTATTTTAGATACCCTTTTAGCCCTAGCTCAACATATGTCAAAATGGGCTAGGGTTGTTTTGTACAAAATAGGTCAACACAAGGTTGTTCCAAACTAGGAACCCTAGTTAGGGTTCAGACCTATCCTCACAAAAATGGTCATAACTTATTCAAATCTCCATAAAAATGATCTAAACAAAAATAAAATGAAATAATAAAAGATTCCCCATCTTCTCCAACTAGTTGCAGGTTTGTACTATATTGTACATGGACGTACTAGCACATTTTCAAGCGGCAAATTATGGACAACATTGTTAGAACAGAGCAACCTTCACCAAAATGACCATAACTTTCACAAATCTCAATGAAAATTGATACAACAAAAAGAAAAACAAAGTAGATTCATAGCTCAACAAAATCTAATAACTTTCAGATCATTACATGGGCTATACAGGCCGTACATAGTGAAAGAACAAGACTGCAATGTTAGGGAAAAAATAGAAAAGCTTGCTTCTATTCATCAAAAATACCAAAAACATCCATCCTTCTCTCCCTCTCTTCAACTTTTGAGGGTGTTTTTTTCCATTTTACAACTGATCCCAATGATTTTGTAATGGTTTCTTTCTTGTATGTAAGCTTATTCCTTCCTCATAGAACAAAAATGAAATGTTTTAATCTCTTTCTATTCCCTCTTTTTTTATTTCTCAATCTTTTTTCTACATATATAACTATAATTTCCTCTACTTAATACATCCCACATCTCTTTCCATCTTTATCTCCACAAACATCACATCTAATTTATCTCTATAGTTGTGACCTTTTAGGATCACCTTCCTTCATTCATGCCATTACTTTGGTGCCTATCTCCCCTAAAGTAACTAGGTATCTAGATTATTTTCCCTTCTCCATTCGAGCCTCTCTTCCATACACATTACAGATTGAAACTTGGATGGAAAAACCAAATGTTGAACTAATTTTATCAACATAGGACTACTTATATCTTGCTAAGAATTATTGAAAGTATTGATTTAATGTAACGAATGAGAGGAATGTAAATATAAATATATTAGATCTATTCTTTATTCTATAACAAATAAAATAAATGGGTGATATATATCCATATATCTAACTACATTATAATATCTACCAAATCAAACCTTTAATTTTTTTGATAGGGTATAACTTGTAGAAAAAAGTACATGCCTTGCCTCTTAGTTTAAATCATCTCTAAAGATATTTTAATGGTCCAGAAAAGGAAAATTATCATCTATCTTTATAGGTGTACTAAATTCATTAATGAACTTATTTAGTACTAACTTTGAAATGTGAAACTCAACATGACATGGAGCCACAAGTTTAGATCATAGAGTCATGCTCTTGTTAAGTGTTAAAACCTTTAGAACATTAAGACCACTCAAGTTTTTCTGTACAACCCCAAGGTTTATGCTTTTGGTCGAAAATCATTGATCAAATGAGCATTTATGTTCAATACTCTCTTAAGTCCATTGGTAGGTTTTAGTTTGACTCCTAGTCATTACCGGCCATATAATACTACAGATTATTCCCCTTGCTTTAGCCAAAGAATTTTCATTAATAATTGCTACTCTAATTACAATGGAAGAGTACCCTATCCCTTAAACATTTGTTTCCCATATAAGCACTTGTTACCCAATTAGGGTCTATTGATAATGATTAGGTTCATAAGTAAACCATTTCTATAATAAGGTCATTTATGTGGATTTAGACTAGTTTACAATGTTTCCTTCCATTTTAGGGATTGTCATCATAAAAGCCTGTGCAATTTTTGTTCAAACTACATTTTCTTCCATCTAATGATCATGAAAACATTTTAAAAGTAAACCAATCGACATAAAACCATCTTAGTCCTTAGATTCTTATCACAAGATACAAGACACATATTGTATTCACATTGGAAATCATTTAATACATTATCACCACTTATTTATTATTTTTTGTAATATTAAAATTAAGTAAATACAAATAAAGGTCTAGCATCAAACTCATCAATTATCATAATTTTAGGGTCATTACCCTTAGTGCCTCATTTTAATAGCCAACATAGTGAGAATGCACAATAATATTCACTATATATAGCTTAGTATTTTAATCAAGTATTTATACTTTTGTTTATTTTTAGAATAGTGTTAAAAGGTTTGCATAATAGAATGCACAAGAATAGCCAATTCATAGAGTGCAAACATCCTTATAATCCATAATTGACTAATACTTTAGTTCACATACCCATGATTAGGTTTTTTGCATAACATGTGTTACTATAACAAGATCAAACATGCTACCAATCATTAGGGTCACTAACAACCCAAATTAAAGAACAATAAACAACTTTGCATCAAGATAATGAGCCCTTAATAACTTATACAATTTTAACTAAGAAAGTACTCTTTTTTCCTAAGTAGAGAGTGAGATAGGCATTAATAAATTCAATGTCTACCTTATGAAAAAGTAATTCACATATGATAAAGCAAAAGACCATTACCAACTAAGATAGAGCATTAAACACAAGTTTACTATTTAGTCCAATGTTAAAGGATAGTATACAATGGTTGTAGGATATTCCATAGTAGATGACCAAAGGAAAATAACATTACAACTTTATGTCATATCAAGAAATTCCACCTTAATCTTGATAAGAAAAAATATTACAATGTTTCTCTAGTCCATTACTATTGGGCATAGCCCCAATCTCATAGGACAAAGATTTAATTACACACTTGAAATCCGTTACCATAGTATAATATTACAAGAAGATCAATATCAATAAACTCTTTCTTGATCCCTATCTAGTCCACACTATAGGACAAAATGCAAATCTCTAGCAAATAAATTGGCTTGATGACCTTTTCAAACACATAGGTACTAAAGAAACCCTCAATATAAATATTTCCATTAATATATCATGTTTCTTACAACACTAGAGAGTTTCAAAATTAATATTCATTAAGCCAACAATAGTTTAATTTTCAAAATTTTAAGATAGTAATCTATACTCTGTTAAGGCAATTTAACAAGAATATTAGATCACAAGGATCTACTTACAAAATGGCTCATACCACAAGTGTCGTGATACAAAGTTTTAATCCCTTACAACTAACTATTCATGCAATCATTAATGAATACCAAGATCTATTTACATTAATGGGACCATTGATAATAATAAAATCCTGAAAGTCAACATATCTAATTAAACATAGAGAGATCTTAATAAAGTTTTTCATACATCTTCAATGAAATAAAGATAATGCACTCATGAAGACTCTAATTGGGTCAAGACCATCATTATGAAAAAGGTTTATGTAGTGGTACAAAACACCTCAGCCATGGACCACCACCTAATTGCCTACCCAAGTAAAGCATGGAGATCATCAAAAAGATGGGGATAGTGATAAACTCAAGCTTATGGAAACCAAACAAACATCTTATTTAGTGGTGAATTCTCATGCTAGTAAACTTGTTAGGAATCAAGGGTATGATCCCTTTCTTGAAAGGATAAATTTATGCTCTCCCCAAGGTCTCTAGGTTGTTGGGTCTCTACTTTGGAGGACAATTTAAGGGGAAATATATGTTATTTTAAAAGGGGCTTGGTATGAATTGTTGCAAGTATGTGCCTAATTGGAGTTGTCATTGATGTCAACATATTTGTGTTGTCATTGGTGTCAAATGTGCTCCTATCTTATTGTCTTGTTGTAATGAGTAAGATACTTTGTATTTACTTATCTAAGCAATCTTGATGTTGAGGATATTGAGAAAATTAGCTCCTCTGGTAGAAACAATGGATTGTAGTAAAAACAGTGTATTGCATACAGAAGAACAGTCTAGAAGAATGCTCCACATTTTCTGTAGAATCAATATCTTTGTCTGTGGATTGGAAGTTATTTAGAATTCCATATGAAGATGCTATGTTCTAAGTTTGAGCCTGCGGTATGAAGATTTGAGTGAGTTATGTTCACCAAAGTGAAAACATCTTTTTTTGTATGTTTGGCACAGACAAGGAGAAAGTTTTATGCTTTGCATTCCTCGACATTGAAGTATTTCAGTTTGTGGTTCTAGAGTCAAGTCTGCAATGATGTTATGTGCCTTCAACTTCAATGGTTCATGATTTGGTGGTCCGCAAGCTATCCTTTCCTTATGACAGTGGCTGACAATATTGTTCTTGTGCTTTGGTTTGAAGAATCTTTTGACAAAGTGGTTAGAGACTGTGTGGTTGTTCTTGGTGATTACAATGTGCTTGTGGATGTCCTCTGATCATGTTCCTACCATTGGATTGGTCCACGAAGAGAAAATTGGATTGTAGATGGAGAATGTTCTTAGCAAACCTAATGTTCTCACTAGTCTTAGTCGACTTGGTTGATTTCACTAATTGTAGAGATGTCTTGAAGTTTGTGGAAGCATGTCATGGCATGAAGAATTGTGTTTGAGTCCCAGCTAAGGCATGGGGTGATTCACATACATCTTTACATATTTTCCTTAGCAAATTTGTATTAGGTCCAAACCTATTCTATGTATGTTTGTAATGTCGACCTTGGAGATTGTTCCAACAGTTGATGAATGTATTGCCAACCTTGATGTATATTCCAAGGTTGATGAATTGTATACAAACATGTAATAGAGTAGAAAAAATGTATGAATGTGTGAATATGATGAGATAAGAGCGAAGGTGTGAAAGAGTAGAGAAAACAAGTTTTATTGTGCTTCAAAGGAATTGAACTCGGGCATGGAGTAGATGCTATGTAATCATTTCACCATTTTGGTAGTGGGCCAACCCTTGGCAGTGAGCCTTTGTTTTTTGGTATTGTTATAACTCATATATTTTTGTGGCCTAACACCCACCATGTTTTTCCCTCTTAGGGTTTTCCACATAAAAAATCTGCTGTCTACTGTTTTGGATGTGTGTTTGTGAGTAAGTTTATGGTTTCATGCTTTCATGGTTGAATATGATTATAAGCAATTAAGTTGTTGATGGTTTGATGTTCATATGAAGCTAAGTTTTTGTGACAACTGATTCACCCCCCCCTCTCAGTTGTCTAGTGTATTTCAACATGAATATCTTTGAAACTCAATGGACTAGTCAATTTAAGATTATTTCTAGGGAAGTTTGCAAAGTTATCATGTACATACATGAATACGTTGCAACAAACTAAAATAAAATCTACTCTACTATTTATTGAGGAAAATGTACATGAGATGGGTTAAAGAGATAGAGCCTGAGGTTCTAAGAAGGAACACAATGCTTCCAAAAAATGAACTATAACTAAACCAAACTCCTCCTTGATTTGTAGATGCACAACTAGAATAAGGATTTGTGTTATCATCAAAGGGACAACTAATAATAGGGGCTTAAGACCATTACATGCCATATGCACACACAATATAAAGGTTTAAACACTAGGAACTGATCAAATTTGAAAATAAATCTATTATATTAATGAAAAATAGGAGTTCATTACATTTGAAGCATGTGATAAACCCTTGAAATATCAAGGATATGAAGAAAAATAAGAAAACCTAGCCTTAAAGTTGTAGATCTCTAAAAACCTCTAACTCTCTCCTAGTCTCATCTAATCTACTCTAATATACTCTAATGCCTTCCCTCATCATTCCTTTTCTCTTTTACATTCATTTTTCCATTTATAGTGCAACCTTTTACAAAGATGATAAATACTTTAAAATCTATGGCCATGTGTGTATCCTCTATTCATGGTACTTTGATCCTTGTAAGAATAAGCTTGGAGTGCATAGGCCAACTATGGAAGGTACTAAACTATTAGGAAGGAATTGGGTCAAATTAGGGAATGAATATTATTCCCATAACTTCTTACTACATTTTGATCTTTAAGGTACCATGAATCCATTCTGTAATAACTTCTTCATCTACTTAGTCGATGAATCATGAGGTCTAGGAAAATTTGCTATTCAAATTCTTTAAAACAATAATTTAGGGGTCAAAACCATGTGAAAATGAATAAAATCTAACTTAGAATGCATTTTTCAGTTGGAATAGGTCCTATTAAAGCCATATGGTTGAATTCATATGTGTGGGTAGGTTAGATAGGTGAGAGAATGAGTGAAAATTCCCCATATAGGAATAGGAACCTCATCACTTTGATGGGGGGAATGTCAAATTTAATCATGTGAAAATGTGCTTTCCCAATCTTTTTGGGTGATCAAGTGCATGTAAGACACATGCCATATTGTGATTAGTTGAGCAAGGTGACTAGGTGACACATAAGAACATATCACTAGTGGCATATGACATTGGCTTGGTTGGCAAAGTAGTTCCACATGGAAGGCTTTAGTTGGACAGTGAAACTTGCACTCAAGCTACAAAAGTCTAGGTCATAATGATTGTTAGATCAACACAAGATTGGATGGACAAAGATATCTCACAAAAACCACATTTGATTCATAAGACATTAGGATTCCTTTAAGGATATGCACATGTCATTTAAACATCTAAACCTTAGACTAAAGTTAGAAGTCCAGAAGTCTATGGGAATTTTGCATATTTGCAAAGTTTTGACTTAGAGCATTCTCACTTGGAATTTCTTAACTTTTTGTAAGTGCATGTAATGCCACTCCCAAGGAACCCCAAGGACAACACTAAACTAGGTCAAATTAATAGAATATTTTTTTTAAAAAAAATAATAGAATGCATAACATAACATAAAAATCTAAACCTAGGTCCTCTAAGGTTCCTTGATTGCGCTACTCATGTCATGCCCTAATTTTTACACAACTAAACAATACACAACCCCTTTTTTTTATTTTGAAATAAACAAGTATAAACACTAATAATTGTCAACCACACATGTAAATAGCAAGTTACCAAATGAAAAAGATGAATCCTTAAATATCCCTAGTCATAATGATTTCTATAACACTTATATGAGAATCATGATTACCATCACTTATCAACATTCCCTATAATGTTTATTTTCACTAACACCACTAATTTTGACAATATTATTATTATGATAATCTCATCTTCAATACTCTATATTAAAACTTTAACATTATCCTTATTAGTCTTACTAAAGATAGTGTTACCAATTTCACTTTTAATATGTTAGTTATATATATAGTTTCTAATATTACCAAGTCTAAGTTTACCTCCAACAAGATTATCATCATTAATCATGAAATCACAAGAGTATTTTACCAATCTTGCCAAGGGTAATTCTTGAAATCAAAATCACTTAACTACAAATCTATTTGACACTAACAACTCAATATTGACATTTCTCAGAATGCTAACATTATGATTTTTCAAATTATTTATACACTTCACCAACAATCATATTATTGCGATTGAGAATCACCACAATAATATCGCTAGTAGAAAGGTGTTTGTTACTCTTTATTTTGGTCACTTCCTAAAAGAATAACAAAAGTATTAATACTCGCCACAATCAATTCTTATGTGCAAAGGTGAACATCTTAACGCTAAATTTCATAATTAATATTCAAGCAAAAGAAACTTAGATCACTTACTAACATCGTTATTCAAGTTTTAGAATTTCACTAATTTCATTTTAACTAAGTTGGATATCTTTATAGTCACATTATATAGCAATTAAATTCTTTATCAATAAGTGGCTAGACAAGTAGAGGAAGAAAAGTAATAGTAAAATGTACTAATAAAATTTCATACTTTATTCACTAATTGCCAAACCATACCTATTACTACATATAGGTAGATCAAAGTATTATAGTTGAACTACATAAATTTAATTTGTAAATGACATATGATCCCAAAGTAATTTAGAAAAGAACATAATATAGAAAATGTAATATTAATGTCATTAGTAATCTCCTGAAATAAATTGTCAGTGTTGATATCAAGGAATAGGACCTATACTTTACATGTCGTGGTAAACACAATTCAAAATAAAGAAGTGATTGATATTTCTATCTTCATGAGTCTTCACCAAAGGCCAAAGTGATGCAAAGTGGGGGTGTAAAATGATCAAACATTACCAATCAACTACTCACAAGAATCTTTACTCATCAATCAATGGCCTTTCCTTCACAAACTGCCCTTAATCCTTGTAGCCTTTCAAAAAGGCATTTTTGGGCATAACTTTTGAAAAATACCCAATCTTTGCGAAAGAAAACCCATTTAGGATACCCATTTGGCCATTCTTACACATATATAGAAATTAGGTAGGGTTACTTTGTACGGAAGAGATCAAAAATTAACTGTCCCTCCTCTTTCCTAGGCCTAATTAGGTCTTTAGGCATGACAAAACTAAGTTCTTGACTCCAAGGGTTCTTTAATCCTATTCTAACACATCAAACACATCACATATGATCTAAATCAACAATTCATTCCACATGGATCATTCCCCATGTTTCATGAATTGGTCAAAGTGGAACTCTAGAAAACACATTCTCTTGTCTTTCTAAAAACCCTAGGTAGGGTTTATGACAGTTTTCACGAAACATGCTATAAAATACACAAAACTTAACAAAAATTGGTTAAACCAGTTGTATTTGAAATTTATGATCACCCTCCATCTTTTCTAGTTGTTTTTAGGGCCGTACAGTCTGTACCTTCTGTACAATCATGTGAATAATAGTCAGTTTCCTAAAAAAATAATTTTTACAAAAATGCTTGTAACTTATTCAAACATGGATAAAAATCTACCAAACTAATTGAATTTGTAAGGTGATTCAATCCTATATAAAATTGAATAATTTTTAGGTCATTAAATGCAATTTATAGTCCATAAAACATGAAATATAGTCGCTGCACCCAAAAAATATAGTTTTTTTTTAACATGCAAAAATGAGAAATTTTCATTCAAACTTCTCATTAATTTCCATCTTCCATATATAACCTAAAAAAAGAGGACAAAAACAAACAATAATATGGCCACAAGCTCTCCTCCCAACCATAGGATTGATGCTCAATCCACCCCCGAGCTCTAAGGGTCACAAGGCTCTTCCCAACTTACATGGCTTACATTTCCAAACTTAACTCAAGCTTAACTTTAACACACAAATTGGCTATTCATGTTCAAATTAACAAGATGGGACTCCTACCCACACAAACCCCAACACACACAACATTCTCACAAGGAAGCTAACATTAACTCTTCACATAGATTTCAATTACAAATACCCATTTAAACAAGGATCAACAAAGATATACATAGACCAACGAAAACTCCAATCATTCAATTTTATATCAATAAAACTCAAGCCCAAAAGGTTAGATCTTACTAAAAGATTTCCCAACCCAAATATGGTAGAAACCCTCACTTTCTCCAAATCCTTTCCTCCATTCTTCCTTACCCATCCTTTCGTTTCCTTTTCATCAAGAAATCTCCTCCCAAATGAGGATAAATAAGAACAACCAAGAGCAAGAGAGAGAAACCAAGGCCCAAAAGAGAAAAAGCCCCCTCTCCTTTCCAAGAAAAGGAATATATATAGAAGGAAAAAGTCAACCAACTCTCCATAACTTCCCAACCACCCAACCAACTCCAATTTTCGCCACTTTTCATAAGTGGATAATTAGAGTGGGTTTTAGACTTTATTTAAGGGGTTTTGTGGAATAAAAGGACCCCTATCCCATAGACCTACCACCTAGGAAACTTTTTATACAATTAAAACCATGTAAAGACTTCATAAAACATACAATAAGTAATCACATTTAAAAAGGTGACTCAAGGGTCTAATAAAACAACCTCCCACACATTCACAACCCCTACAAACAAGGTTAAAACACATTCACAAGAATAACATAAGGGAAGTAGCTATGTGAACCCTTCATCAACATTGGCCATTTTTTTACCTGTATACTCAACCAAAAGTGTCAGTACTTCTCATAATAAATAGTAATTGAAACAAATGGCATATGAAAAATAACCTTCCAAGAATAATAATCGAATAGAGGATTAAATCTACACAAGTATAATTTAACTCTCCCTACTTGCATAATATCTTTTAGAGTCAACCAATGATTGATCATACTATTTAATATCAAAATATTACCACTTATCAATAATCTAATTAACCTGTAACAAATACTACTACAAGAAAATATTTAATATCAATTATTACATTTATATCCACACTTACCTACACTCATAATATAAAATCACCTAACATGATGCAACCCATTTAATATACATAATAGTGTTACCAATGAAACATCTCCATCATTGCATACTTATAGAGATAAGGAATAGAACTCATCTGGAATCCCCCCCCAGGAGTAGGCTTCCTCCTAGAAGTCCATTTTAACTGTCTTTAAATATCCCTATTATTTTACCTTCACCTCCAAGTTCCAAAGCCAACTACTTGCACATCCATAGTGAGAATGGAGGGGCACTACATCCTCCCCCCTAAAACTTGACTTACTCCTGAAAGTCACAAACTAGGGTGTAAACATAACACATTAGTACTGCAAATTTCTATTACCAACACCAAAGCTGATTCATTACATCAAAATAATAGACAATAGTTTTACCTATGAAAATAATTCATCTCACAAGGATATATACTTATATAGTCCATTTCAACCATGACCTATCCTTTTAGTTTTCAATGTCACAATAATAACACAATCAAGACATGCATTTCAAAGATGGTTCCATAGTACATAATCCTTACATATTAGCATTAACACCCAGTAGTTTCTTTCAGAACAAAGAAAACATTGCACCCTTTTAGCCCTAGCTAGTAGAATTTCTCATAACAAAAACATATAAAAATATTCAATTTCAAATGCATTACCCTTTCATTTTCTTTACCCTTAAATTGTAGTTCCTCTTCCAATACACTGTTAAGCAATCAATACATCAGTATGCCACACTTCCATAAAACACAACATAATTATACACACCGAGCACATATTCTTCATTAAATAGCCATCAAGACATTCCACTTTATTCATTTTACAACACTAAATCTCACATAGATCATGATTTTTTATTCCTTTGTAGAAGAATGGGAACACAATGAATCATTTTATAAGTACTATATTCATGATTAACATACATTCTTCACATACACCTGAATGCACATCACTGGGAATCACATCACAAGGCTACACAAGGGTCCACCTGGACACTGGGAAGTAGCATATGTAACGGCCCGCCATGGAACATGTTAGAGAACAACACAACTATGCTATTCAAATAGAACAATTATTTTTTTAAATGAAAGAGATAACAAAGTAATGTTGAACATATCTACACATATCATTAAGCTAACATTATGTCCTCTAAGATTCCATAGTTGCATTACTGACGAATCGATTAACAAAATCTAACATACATCATGAATTAACTAACATCAATAATTCATTCTAAATCTATTGCATGACATCAGGTAAATAATCATCAAGATCAAGTACACATATATAAATTTTCCTTACACATGAGTACATCATTACATTATTACACTATCACCTCTTGATTGCATTGAAATACATACATTATGTCTTAACTGATACATAAGGCTAGTACATGAGCATTAATAACTATCTCCTCATTCTGGCACAAGACCTATAATCTGTCATATGAGAACATCCTTCTCGCACATGAACATCAACAAGGGAAAAAATAATGGAGATAAAGGACATCCACTTGACCATGTGGAACCTTGAGGTCCACCCCCTGTGCTATGAGATAACATAAGGTCCCACTACAACAAACAGTTAGGTAGATAGTAGACTATATGGAACAAGGTCTACATATAACTCCAACAACATAGGTTAATATCACAAGCAAGTCAACAGTACTTCCAGAGGCAATCACATAATGAATGGGGAGTACACAACTAGTGAATGCTAGACTTCAGTAGGGAGAGTGCCATTGCATGATCCGAACATGGGTTACCCTAGTAGTCTCTCACTAGATACCAACCCCCATCTATGGTTACCCTGGCAATCTCTCTCTAGACACCAGCCCCATATGGTGACACGTGCGGAATTAACATTCCTTTCATGAGGACAAGGAAGTTGACTTTACCAACCAGGCCTTCTCATCTCATCCTTAGTCTGAACTAGCACTATAGGCATGAGTGAAGAATCCAATTATCTTGTTTAATGTGAAAAACTACCCAACCCCCTAATTCATTAATTAGGTTATCATTGATTTACCAACTTTCAATGGGTTACCCTAGTAGCCACTTTGGGCACTAGCCCCACATTGAAAGCCACTCCCCTACCTGCATCTAGAAGACCCTACTCATCAAACAAGGAAAATATCATCATAACAACAAGTATACATGAGCAAGGCATTAACTTTCTTGCATATCAACTTAATTACAAGGACAATTTTCATGATACTTTTCCCATAGCTTCCAAATGAAGCAATCTATAACAACATTCTCTTCTTACGATAAACATTTGTCTCCCCATTTTCTATACAATACTTTATTTCATGCTTGATACAATAATAAACCACATCATCCATGAAGGACTTAATTACCACACCATTATACATTTTCAACATAGCATATACATGAAAATAGGACATCATAGCCTATGCCTCTAGAGACTTAACCTTGACAACATGACTCTATTACGACCACTACTACAACTTACACAAGTTCCATTTACCTTATACAATTCTCCTCACAAACAACCAATCAAATCTTAAATACATTGCTTACAAACCTTATTCCAACCTAACAAAACATTATAAATAAAATGTAATAAATTCAATCCCAAATTAAATTAGATTCATTAATATTTAATCATATTGAATTTTCATTTATTCAATCTATGTCAGAATATTTCTTTATCTTATTCCATTTCCAAATTTAGTTTAATAAATCTAAAAATTTAATCATATAAATTTTAATAACTTGATTTAAATAAATCAAATGACTTAATTATCCCCTCCATAAAGAGATCTGTACATATCACAAATTTCTATAGCTCCAATCTCTATATAAGGATACTTTTAACATTGACAAAATATTTCAATCTCTAAGACATTTCATTCCTAGGTGTTCCAAGTCCTCCCATTCAACATTTAGATTGCATCCATTTGGAGACTTAGTCACTATTTGTGTTACAAATGCACTCTATAGTATAAGATTCCATGTTCTCTTGTCTCATCTTAGCAACTACGAGGTGATTTTGATTCAATCATCACAATTGGGAACAATTTCCACTAAAGAAGGAGATGATGAGTGCATCCATTATAGTTAGCAAGTTAACTATAGTTATTCATTCTAGATGAAGAAAATCTATAAGCCAGAAGGTTTGTATAAATATTCAAAGGCAAATAAAAATTCGTTATCAAATCAAATACACTAAGCATTTAGAAATAGAAATCAAATCAAATACACTAAACATTGTAAATTCAAATCGAACTTATGATCTCTAACTTAGATAACTTCTGAATGTTGGATATTTGTATTGCAGACTTAATTTATTACTTTCTTTTATTTTGCAGATGCAATTTCCTCTTCTCATACACTTCTGATTTCTATGTCTGTCCATGGTATTGCAGGGCAAAGACATTGATATATATATATATATATATATATATATATATATATATATATATATATATATATATATATATATATATATATATATATATATATATATATATATATAAGTGATGGTAGGAGTCACATCTGTGATAGACATGACTCCTCAAGGAGTCACGCCTATCATAGGTGTGACTTCATCACCTTTCCATTGCTTTAGCGATTGCTAATCACCGTTTGAATTGTAGTCGGTGTTTATACTTTGGTAATATATCATTCGATCATGCTATATTCATGTTTATTTTAACATACCTTATATATTAAGTATGAATATATAAGTAATACTTAATATTACTTATATATTCATATTTATTATGATCATAATAAATACATTATCTGATCGAAGCTACAAACAACTCAACACTCCCTCTTAGCTCGGGAAGATAACAATATCACAATAATATCTGTGAATATCAATTATCTGATCTGTAATGAATTACTCAAAGTAATTTAATATCACATAACTCATGATATATAGTATCACCTATCTCGTGATATGTAGCATCACCTACCTCGTGATACTAAAGGATATACTATACTCAAGAACATTACATTCTCCTTATATATCCTAGTTATGGTATGTGCACTGACATTAAGTCACATAATGTCTACCATAACTTAATCATGATAACTCCATGATTCATACAAATATCAAGTCACATGATATTAGTCTAATGAACATTATAAGATTGTCACCTTATAATGTTAGGTACAAGTGTAGATTATCCAAAAGTTGTCACTTTTAGAAATAAACATAGGATGGGTAGGCCCATAATGTCATCGATTCACACATATGACACAAGAAGTTTACACATTAAACATCTTTAATATATTAGTACAAATCAATTAGAGTCTTACATTTCAATCATACCAAGATTTTTCCTAAAGTATTCAACTTTCACCTTGAGGATTGGTTTGGTAAGAATATCTGCAGTTTGATCTCCTGTACTGATATATTCCAACTGAATCACATTCCTTTCCACCATATCACACACATAGTGATGAGGAATCTCAATATGTTTAGATCTATCATGGAATACTGGATTCACAGATAGCTTAATACAGCTTTGATTATCGCAGTGGATGATAGTTGGTTTCAAAAGTTTACCAAATAATCCCACAAGTAGTTTTCTAAGCCAGACTGCGTCTCTAGCAGCCATAGAAGCTACAATATATTTGGCTTCTGTAGAACTCTGAGGAACTGAAGACTGTTTTCTACTGATCCATGATATTATTGCTGACCCTAAACTAAAACAACATTCAGAGGTGCTCTTTTGGTTAGTTACACTTCTAGCCCAATCTGAATCTGTGAATCCATGTAGATCTAAGTCAACCTTTTCATATTTTAAGCCATAATTTAGAGTACCTTGAAGGTATCTCATTATATGCTTCACATCCACAAGATGTATCTCCTTGGGCTCACACATAAACTGACTTAAGGCATTTACAACATAGCAGATATTAGGTTTGGTATTGACCAAATACATCAAGGATCCAATTATCTATCTGTAAAGAGTGGGATCTGCCAATGGAGAATCTGCTGCTACTTCCTTCAATTTATGAAGATTTGTTTCCATGGGGGAAGACATAGGTCTACATTCCATCATACCAAACCTTTTTAATATATCAATTGTGTACTTCCCTTGGTTTAGAATAATACAGTCTAATTTTTGCCATACTTCTAGTCCAAGGAAGTAGTGTAATAGACCTAAGTCCTTCATGTCAAATTCTGAAGCTAGATCTTTCTTACACTGATCAATAAGGTGATCTTCTCCTGTAATCAATTGATCATCAACATATAATATCAATATTACCATATCACCTTTGCTTTGTTTGAAGTAGAGATTTGGATCTGCATCATTCTTTGAGAAGCCTAATCTCAAGAGGTAACTATTAATTCTTTCATACCAGGCTCTGGGGGCCTGTTTAAGTCCATATAGAGCTTTCTTTAATTTACATACATGGGATCCTGCATTGTGAATCTCAAATCCTTCGGGTTGCTCTAAGTAAACCTCTTCTTCAATGGTTCCATTTAAGAAAGTAGTTTTTATATCCATTTGATGGACTTTCCACCCTTTGGCTGCTACAATAGCTAGAACTGCCCTGACTGATGTTTATCGAGCAACTGGAGTGAAGGTTTCATCATAATCAATTCCTTTCTTTTGTGAAAATCCTCTGGCTAGAAATCTTGCTTTGTATTTCCCTATAGTTCCATCTACAACATGTTTGATTTTGAATATCCATTTTGAAGAAACAACAGATTTCCCTTTTGGTCTAGGTACTATATCCCACACATCATTCTTCAGGATGGATTGATACTCCTTGTCATGGCATCCTTCCATACTTGGTGCTTAAGAGCTTCTATAGCACTAGAAGGTTCTGATTTAATGAATTCACTCATTAAAGCTACATAACTAGAGAATCTCTTAGGTCTTGTGCTTTCCCTAAAAGTCCCTGATGGAGTGGCATAATTTTTAGCTTCTTCCATTGTTATGGTGGCCTAGAGTGGTCTTTTCTTGGGATTTTCTAGTGATGTGATTTGTTCATGGTTTACATCTTCCTTAGGATACTCCCTCTGAAACTCAGGTGTAGGATCCTCTTCTATGCCTGAGTTGGAAGTTTGAATTTCTAACTCAATATAATTTCTGGCTCTTTTGAAAGCTATGTATTCCTCAAAAATCACATCTCTACTTAGTTCAGTCTGTCTTTGACCAAGTATATATATTCTATAATCTTTTGATGTTTCACTATAGCCTACAAAGATGCCTTTTCTCCCAGAAGGTTCTAACTTAGTTCCTTTCTCTTTGGGTACATGAATGTAAACAGGACAACCAAATATCCTTAAATGACTAATGTCTAGTTTTGTGCCAGTGAAGGCTTCTTCAAGAGTTTTGTCATCAATATGAGAGTGAGGACATCTGTTCTGTATATAGACAACAGTACTAGATGTTTCTGCCCAAAGTGAAGTGTCTATATTCTGATCAAGTAACATAGCCCTAGTAGCTTCTACAATGGTTCTATTTTTTCTTTTTGCAACTCCATTTTGTTAAGGATTATAAGGTATAGTGAACTCCCTCTTAATCCTAGTGTTTTTACAAAAGTCTTTAAAAATGTCTGAAGTGTATTCACTCCCATTATCTATTCTTATGGTTTTGATTTTTCTCCCGGAAGAGTTTTCAGTAATGGATTTGAATTCCTTAAATCTTTTAAGGATTTCCTATGATTCTTTACATTTAAGAAAATAGATCCATGTCTTTCTAGAGAAGTCATCAACGAAGATTACATAGTATAGAAACCCACCTAAGGAGGGTACAAACATGGGTCCGCATAAATCTGAGTGGACTAGTTCTAATATGTTATTTGTTTTTCCAGAACTATTTTGAAAGGACCCCTTTGTATTTTTCCCTAAGGCACACCCCTTGCATACCCCTGAATTACATTGTTTGAGTTTGGGTAACCCTGTAACTAGTCTTTCCATGGAAGATAGGGCACGGAAATTTAGGTGTCCTAGTCTTCTATACCATATTTCATTAGAGTCTGCAGTTTCATGAATTAGGGCTAGATTTGGTTCTGTACATAACTCATACAAGTACCCTTGTCTATGACCTATGGTTTTGGCTTTCTTAATAGTAGAATTCTTTGGCCATGCCAATACTTTGCTATCCATAAAGGTCACCCTATTTCCATTATCTTCAAGTGCAGATACGTAGATTAGATTTCTTTTGATGCCTAGGACAAACAATACTCCAGTAAGTTGGATGGAGATGCCAGTCTTTAATTTGAGGGTGCATGTGCCAACACCCTTGACTGGATGTATAGAGTTATCTCCAATTGTTACTTCTTCGTCAGTCTCTTCTACCATGGTGTCTAGTAGTTCCCTGAACCCTGTGATGTGTCTTGATGAACCACTATCTATAACTCAGGTGTTGGATTTATTTGTTACTTGGTTTGAAAGTGCAGAGTAGAATACATATTTCTCAGATTCATGCTCCTTTATTTTGGCATAAGATGCTTGTTGCTTGGTTCTGTTAGGACATCTAACTGCATAGTGTCCATATTGGTTGCATCTAAAACATTGGATCCGAGAAATGTCTTTCTTGAATGAACCTTTCCCGTGATGATTTTTCCTCTTGTTGAAGTGTTTCTTCTTCTCTTTCTTGTGAGAGTTTGTATTTAGAACATGAATATCTTCATCTATATTTTTCTGTTTTGACCCTTTCTTTGTCTGTCTAGATTCTTCTTGAAGACAGTCTGATCTTAGGCAGTCAAATTTTGGAAATTTAGACCTTGCACTAATGCCTTGAACAAATGCCTCCTAGGAATTTGGGAGACCATCTAGGGCAATAAGTGTTAGTTCCTTGCTTTCAATTTGGTACCCAAGTGTTGATAGTTGATCCCTTAGTGCAGATATTCTCATAAAGTATGCATTGATAGATTCTCCTTTGTTCATACTTATATGATTTATTTCTCTCTTTAGGGATAAGGTTCTGCTGGAGTTATTAATTTCATAATTGCTTTCAAGTGACTTAAACATATGATATGCAGTCTCATGTTTTGTCAGAATCGACACAATATGATCTCTAACTCCATCAACTATGATTTTCATGGCTTTGTCATTTCCTTCAATCCATGTCGTTTTATCAGGATCATTCTCTGGTTCCATTTTGTTTTCTCTCACAAATGAATCAACTTTATTTTCTTTTAGTATCATCATAATTCTAAATTTCCATGATGAGAAGTTATTTCCTCCTTCCAATCTGTCTTTGAATCGGATTGCTGCTGCTATTTGAGAAATGAGATGTATTAAATCTAAATTTCTCAAGTTTAATTTTCTACCCAGATTCTGCTTAACTTGGATCTGATACCATGTAAATTCAAATCAAACTTATGAGCTCTAACTTAGATAACTTCTGAATGTTGGATATTTGTATTGCAGACTTAATTTATTACTTTCTTTTATTTTGCAGATGTAATTTCCACTTCTCATACACTTCTAATTTTTGTGTCTGTCCATGGTATTGCAGGGCAAAGACATTGATATATATATATATGAGTGACGGTAGGAGTCACATCTGTGATAGATGTGACTCCTCAAGGAGTCACGCCTATCACAGGTGTGACTTCATCACCTTTCCATTGCTTTAGCGATTGTTAATCACCATTTGAATTGTAGTCAGTGTTTATACTTTGGTAATATATCATTTGATCATGCTATATTCATGTTTATTTTAACATACCTTATATATTAAGTATGAATGTATAAGTAATACTTAATATTACTTATATATTCATATTTATTATGATCATAAAAAATACATTATCTGATCGAAGCTACAAACAACTCAACAAACATGAATCCGAATGCTCACCAAGGTCCCTACTCAAGATACTCCCAAGAATTGAGAGTCATACTCGAGAATATGCCACCATGGCATAAAGACATAGTGTTGTGACATCTAGCCAGCACATTTAATTTTTTTCAGCAATAATGATTACATATACATCCCAAATTAAAATTCCATGGTGTCCCATGCATCTCCTAAATGTCCAGCAAATTCTAGAGTAAACTCAATAAGTTTGCATCTATATGTGGTACAATGTCTTTTTGGTCCTTTCACTAATTTTGCATGCATATGTGCTACAACTTCTTTTAGGTGTTTAACATACATCTTCTGATAACTAAAACATCACATTGAACTAAACTCCCTTTGTAATATCTCCTTCAATTTACCTCCTCTGTTGAGAACATATTTAATATTCTTAGAGATTCACTAGGTGAAATTTACCCTACAAATGAAGAAGGGAAAATAATAGATAGGATGAATGATCAAAACAACAAGTTGAAAGATCACACGCACTACAGTGAAAACCTAAAGGTCCTTTAACTATATAGGAAATGAGGCAACAATTGCCTTAACTTCAAGTATTATACTGGGATCACCACCCCAATGTAAATCTAAATTGAATATGAGTTGACCTTTCTTCAAGCTTTTACGATATTAATGGTCCTTCAAAGAAATTTAAATTTGTTTCTTATAGCACCCACTCCAACACTTAGTAAATTCTAGCTTACAAGTCTTGGTTGTGTTATTCATTCTAAATGCTTGGATTTCATATTTGGGCAGAACTTGTTGAGTGTGATAGATATATTCTCGGGTATTAAATTTCTAATTAAGCATTTTAGGATATTCAGTAGTCTTGCATGAACTTAGATTCCTGATAAAGCTAGGAAAAAGCAATGCTAAAAGTTTCAAGGACATCTTTGTTGGTTATAATAGGAAGCTTAAAAATTGTTCAATCGATTTGATGTCAAAATTGATGAGAATTTTCTCTTATTATTATGGTGACTATCTTGATATTCGACAGCTATTTCTTTCTACTGATGATGATATTGATGTTGTTCCATCTAATAATATTGAGTTTGGCTCTAGCACTTACATTTTAAAAGATGCTCCTACTCTCAAGTTATTATTGATTCTCATTAGGATTCCAAAGATCATAGTGTGATTGCTCCAAAGCAACCAAAGTGGGTTATAAGTTATAACAACCCTCTCTTCAGCTATGATAGATCCAACTTTATATTATCAGTAACAAGGTGATGTCATTGTCTTTTATGTTGATGACATCACGATTCACGATTAGAGGTTCATCTAATTTTATCATTGTCAATGCATGCTTCGAGATGACAGATTTAGGTTTAATACATTATTTTTAGGTTTTTGGATACATTAGCTGGATGATGGCATCTTTTAAGACAAAGTATACATTTATCTTGGTCAAAACATTTATGATGTAATTATAAACCTTCTCCTCCACTTCAGTCTAGTCGATGATAATTTCCCGTAATTGATGCTACATTTTCTTAAGAGGGTTCATATAAGGAGCCGCATTGAGTTTGTTGAAATTAGGGCAGACAACTGAGAGAGGGGGGTTGAATTAGTTATCTCAAAACTTTAAATCTTCTACATTTAATCTTCCTTACCACTTATTAACAGATTAATGATATAACCATGAAAGCATGAAGCAACAACACATGAACAGAAAATACAATCAACACACATAACACCAAGATTTTTATGTGGAAACTTGGTTAAGGGAAAAACCATGGTGGGGGTTAACCCACAAGATTTATTCTCTGTTAAAATAATATAAAATGGGGAGGCACTTGTCTTCGGGTGCACTACCCAGAGGGCACTGCTCAAAGGAGACTCACTACCTATAGAAACATTCACTTGGTTAACACCAAAAGGTTGAACTAAGAAACATCTTCTTCATGCAAGGTTTAGTTCCATTGAAGCGCATAAAACCTCTAATCTACCCTCACTCACTTCCTCTCTACATCTGCATACCTTCTCACATTCCCCCATTTCCACAACTTCATAACACTTATTTATACATGACATCGACTTTGGAATGAACATCAAATTCGGCCTTACAATCATCTATCTATAACATTCTCCAAGATAGGCATTACGAGTAATTACATTTACAAGACTTAAAATACTACATGCAAACCATTACACTATCAACCAAACATAGTTGGGACTAAAATCTTCCTCGAGCAACATGCCATGCTCCATAGAGCTCTTCTTAGATCATCTGCAACACGCACCAAGCGTTTGATAGGCCAAGACTGGAAAGAACAGCAACACACAAGGAGAAATCTTTGACCATGAGCTCAATCCTCAATGTGTACCACCAACACAATAGGCACATGATCTAGATACCACCACAAGTATAATGAAATCAACAAGAACAACCGCACCACCTCAAATCACTAGACACACTTGCATCTTCATTCAGGAACTTAAGAACACTCACTATCATGACTGTCACACTAGAAAGATTGCTTGTAGACCTCTAAATAATGAACCACTTGAGTTGAGGATACACACCAACATCCCAAACATACCTCTAGATCTGCAGACTATAATATTCCAATGCGGAGCAATCCAGACCAAGTTCTTGTCACTCTATTACCTCTGAACAACTACAAAACCCAGTTCTACTCAGACAGCCATAACTTCACCAATCCTCTATGTGGACCTCTCAAATCTTAACTAGAGCAACTTTAAACAATCATCTACACAATCCTTTGGTCTATAGACTCTAATCTTTGTCTCTCTAGAAATGTGGAGCAATCTACTTTGTTGAACTGCACTGTCTTCACTGTCTCTAACAAAGAGATATGTTAACATCAATGACAACACATCATATGCACATATTTGCAACAATATCCCCCTTTGTCACTGACGGCAACATATGATGTGAAAAACTGATTCAACCATCAAGACAAGGACTTCTCCCCCTTTCTCTTATCACACCTGCAACCACTTTCTTCACTGCTCCCTGTTTCACTAGCAACTACTTACTTCCAAATTTTTCACATGACTTCTCTCCCCCTTTGACATCAATGGTAAAGTGTACATATTTGCAATCATCTCTCACCTCTTTTGTTTCTTAGACAAAACCAAACTGAGCTTAGAACATACTGACTACTCCCCTTGAGTAGCATCCCCTTAACACCAATCGGGATCACAAGATATGACTGTGAGTTCCACCAGACTGATGCACACTGGTGCACCTTAGTTCTGAACAAGAGGGGTAATAACCCTTAGCTTCCCTCTAAGATACTCAAAAGTATCCTTAGGTAGAGGCTTAGTGAAGCTATCTGTACTTTGATCCTTTGAAGGAACAAACTCCACTCTAACTTCATTCTCATTTACGTTATCTCTCAAAAAATGAAAGTTGATGGATATGTGCTTTGTCTTTGAATGCAATACTAGATTCTTTAAGATGTTTATTGCACTGGAATTATCATAGAAGATTGTAATAGGCTCTTCAAACACAATTATGATATCCTTCAACATTTGTTTCATCCACAAGACTTGAGTACAACTACTTGCTGCTGCTATATACTCTGCCTCTACTGTAGACATAAATATTGCCTCCTTTTTGCTCAACCAAGAAACCAATCTCTTTCCCAAGAAAAATACACCACCACTAGTACTCTTCCTGTCGTCCACATCTCCTACCCAATCAACATCTGTATATGCATGAAGAGTGAAATCATCACTCTTTTGATACCATAAGCCATAATTAGATATTCCCTTTAGATATCTAAAAATTCTTTTGACTGTGACAACATGAGATTCTCTAGGATCGGCTTGAAATCTAACAACAAGGCCAACTACATTCATAATATCAGGTTTGATATGAGTCAGATAGAGTAGTCCTCCAATCATCGATCTATATCTTTTTTGATCTACATTAGGGGAATCATCATCTTTACTCAACTTGTATCCAGTTATCATAGGAGTACTCACTGGTTTTGAATCCTCCATTCCAAACTTTTTCAACAACTCCTTTACATACTTAGATTGAGATATGAAGATGCCCTTATCTGACTGGATGATTTGTAGACCTAAGAAGAAATTCATTTCACCAAGCATGGGCATCTCAAATTCACTTTGCATCTGATCAACAAATTTTTTACACTTGCTCTCATTTCCACCAAAGATGATATCATCAACAAATACCTCAACAATCAAGATGTGTTCATGATCAATTTTGAAATCGAGATTACTATTAGCTATGCCTTTGATAAAACCTAACTTTAGTAGATACTTATCTAATCTTGCATACCAGGTTCTTAGGGCTTGTTTAAGTCCATACAATGCCTTCTTCAATTTGCAGACCTTATCTCCTCGATCAGACAACTGGAAACCTTTTGGTTGTTCAATGTCGACCTCTTTTTCCAACTCTCCATTTAGGAATGCTGATTGGACATCCATCTGATAAACTTTGAAATCTTTGTAAGTAGAAAAGGAAAGGAATAATCTGACTACTTTGATACTTGCCACTAAAGCAAAAGTTTCTTCAAAATCAATTCCCTCTACCTGTGAATATCCTTTGCACACCAATCTTTCTTTGTTTCTCACAACTTCACCATCTTCATTTAATTTGTTCTAGAAGGCCCATTTAGTTCCAATTACATTTTTTTTAGGTCTAGGAACAAGATCCGAAGTATGATTCTTTTCAATTTGCATTAATTCTTCTTCCATTGCTTTTACCCAACTTTTATCATTACAAGCTTCATTTACTGATTTTGGTTCAATCTTTGAAAAGAAATAATATTCCTTTTGTTCTTCAGCAATTTCTCTTCTAGTTTGAACACCTTTATTTTTATCTCCTATGATCTAATCTTCATAATGATTCAACCTTACATACCTGGGCATTTTGGGATTTTCTTGAACTTCTGATTCTTGAACTTGTTCCTTAGCACTTGCACTAGTTTCTTGAGTCACTAGATTCTCTAGAATAATCTAAATCTGAGTTTGAGGACTTTCATTTTGATCATCTAATTCATATCCACAAGATTTGGAATGTCTCTCCTTGCTTTCATCAACCTTGACATTAGCACTTTCAACAATCCTTTTCAATCTCTTGTTAAAGCACCGATATGCCTTGCTTTGGTTAGAATAACCTAGAAATATTCCTTCATCACACCTTGCATCAAACTTTCCTAGATCTTTGATGTCATGGAAGGTGTTATTATCTCTCACTAGACTCAATCTAATCACTTTTGAAAGTTTGACTCACCAATTTATTGGTCTTCCTTCATAACTGTCCCTAACTCCTTGTAGCCCTATTTTAGGGTTTTTTAGCATAACTTGCATAATACACCTCAAATCCAAAAGAGAAATAGCTTTTTATATAATCATTATTGAATTATTCAACATATCAAGAATTGAGGTTAGGTTGTTTTGGAACATCACGGCCTAAAATTGACTGTCCTTGTTTTTCCTAGGCTAATTAGCCCACTTTCCAAAGCAAGTACTCAAAATATTTAGCCTAAAATTCCCACAGCTACTCTATCACTCTTCTCAGGTTGAAAATAGACCAAATCAACAATTTTTAGGCAAAGAAAAGTCTCCTACATCATCAAACCACCATACCCTTATTCTAGGCTTGTTTAAGGTTAGTTTCCATGAGCATTTATTGGAAATCTACCTTCCACAGCTTACCACACCTTCCCAATGGCTCAAACACATTGTGTTTGATCTTAACATGCTTTAAAACTCTCCTCTACCCTCCAATAACTCTATTTCATCAAACTCACACTCAAAACCACCTTTTTCAAGTCAAAACTCAAAAATACTACTGGGGCAATTTTTGGTAAATCGGCTATAAAATACTCAAAACTTCATAAAATCACACCAAACCAGTTGTAAACTAAATTTTATTTAGTCCTCCATCAATCCCAATTAGTTTCAGATCTTAAAACATCTGTACAATACCATACTATTCGTTGTAATAGGACTATTATAGGAAAAATCTAGAAGTAGCAGTCACTAAAACCTTCATAACTTCTTCAAAACTTAATGAAATTAAATGAAACCAATTGAAAATGAAATATTTTTTAGATAAATTTCTAAAAAATCTAATATCATACCATTTGGTGTCCATACATAGCCATACCAGCCTCAGGAACAGTCATTTTGCAGAAAAAATGCAAAAAATAGGGGTATATATTATTATTCTTCACTTCAAACTACTCAAACCATTCCAAATCTTTTACAACGGGTCTTTACACATATATACACATTTCCCCTCCAAAAACCAACCACTTGAACTAACTCAAACAACGTTTTGAGACACTTGACCCTTAGTATTCCATAGTTTGTCTTTTTACTTCTTACATAGCATTTTTGACAATATTACAAATATGACACTTCCCATGAATCAAATTACATTTGAAGTGGTCTATGATGACCTTATTCAATGACAAAAGACTCCAACATACCTATTTCCTATCAAATACCAACATTAAGACCTTATTTACAAACTTTATACAAGATAAACTTGGTGCCCCTGCACCATACACCCAGCCAAAAAAAGAAGACCTCATGTCCCATGAGGACTATGTGCCATCAAAACATGTTGCCTCTAATCATACCTTGACCTCCAAGCTGCATATCCACTTGGTAACTCTTTCCAATGAGTCAAGTATTGAGAACTTGCACTATCTCTGCCCTTTGACTAATTTCTTCTTTGGTTTGGCTGTCCTCCATTAGATGGATTGTGTCTCACCTTCACTTCACTTTGTGATGATGTCATACATGTCTTCATGCTTACAAACACACCTATTCTATTCTTGTCTTGGACAGTCACCTCTTTCAACTTCATTGCATACTCAAACTTACCTCTTTGTTCTTGCCTCTCACCATGTTTCATTTCATCCTTCCCCCTCGGATCTTCTACCCCAAGTACCACTATCTTCTCAAATTGACAAACATCTATCCTTTTAGATTTAGGAACCCCTGTTCTGATAGTACATGACTCATTAACTTTCTTTGAAGCTAAAGGACAAAATACTATCCCAATCCTAATCTTATCTTGCCAACCTTGCCTCTTCTCAAGCAACTCACTCTTAATCTTCTCTGCATCAGACTTTGACATCATTCTATCTTCCTTTCCCATCAAAATTGTTCTACTCTTTAAGCTTATTGTCTCCACACTCTCTTGTTTCTTTCCTTCTACTACCCTAACACCTTCATCCTTTGTAATGGATGCACACTTTTTGGTTTTGTCTTCTAGCTTCACAAACTCTTGCTTACCAAACATTATCACCTTTGCTGCCTTTGACTGATCCTCAACACCTCCTTGTAATGGAGTTAGTGTAAAAGTATTCCCTTCATGCTTAACTTGATAACTATTGCTTCTACAATCATATATGGCATGCTTGTCATATTGCCATGGTCTCCCAAGCAAAACATGACAACAATCCATTGGCACAACATCACAAATAACCTTATCCTTATAACCACCAATATGAAACTCAACCAGAGCTTGTTCATTAACCAAAATGGACTGATTATCACTGAACCAAGATGCCTTATAGGGTGCTTCATGAGGAATCCTTTCTAATTTCAGTTTATTAACCATTTCACAAGACACCATATTTTCAGTAGAACCTAAATCTATGACAACTTTGCATACCTTTCCCTTGCATTTGCATGCTGTCCTGAATAGTGCCTTTCTTTGAATCAGCTCCTTCTCCTTGGGTGCCTTCAAGAGTTGTCTTTGCATCATCAATGTTTCCCCAACTTCTGGAATAACATGTAGAGAGGGTGACTTCACACTTTCCTTATCCTCCTCTTGCACAATTTGAGCCCTCTTGTCACCAACATTTGAAGTAGAGCCTTGTTTTTCAGGACACTTGAAGGATGGATGACCAAACTAATTGCAATTGTAGCATCTTCCTAAAAATACATTGGAACTCCTACCTGCACCAAATCTACCTCTAGAGCCTCTAAATCCACCCCTTGCATCAGCAACTTGTTCTTTTCCTTTGTTTGCATCTTCTTGTTCATCATGGGACTATTTGTTGTAGGAAATGGTCCTCTTCCTCTCTGATTGTTGCCTCTTCCTCTAACAGATTTGTCTTGCCTTCTTTTAATCTTCTCTTCCACTCTAATTGCCATTTGATAACACTCTTCTACCGTTCTTGGATTTGCCATAGCCAATTCATCTTGTATATTAAATCTTAATCCACCTAGATACCTTGCAAGATTTTCAATCTCATCTTCCATTCTACCTAATCTTATACTTAACTTATAGAATTCATCAGTATAGGTCTTAACATCTAAGTCCTTTTGCTTCAAACCTTGGAGTTTCTTATACAATTGAACTTCATAGTATTTAGGAAGAAACTTACCTTTGAGTTTACCAACCATTCTATCCCAAGAAACTATGTTTGATTTACCTTTCTTTCTCCTCTCATCTTTTTCATAGTCCCACCACAATAATGCATGACCTTTTAGCTTTGTCTTTGCAATCTTGACCTTCTTCTCTTCAAGAACATCTTCACATTCAAAGTGATTATCCATGGCTACAATCCAATCTAGAAGCTCCTCATCATTCAAACTTCTTCCATACATGGGCAAATCAACCTTGGACTTATATTCTTCTCCTCTTACTACCTTCAAAAGCCTTATTGTCCTTTGCTCATCAGGATCCATCTACTCTTCCTCTACTTTATTCTCTTCTTCCCCTTCTTCCTCCTAGAACCATACCTCTTTTTTGACTTGACTCCAAGGCAACAAGCCTTGCCAAAACAAAATTATGAGACTCCAACAACTTAGCATCTCTCTCCTTTAACTCCTGCGACTCTCTAGTAGTGCCACTAGTCTTAGGAGTCATCTTGACTCTTCAAATTCCAACCTTTCTCTTCTTCAACCTTCAACCCTTTACTCTCAAGAGATCTACTCCCTGTTTCTCTGATACCAATTTGATGTCATGGAAGGTGTTATTATCTCTTGCTAGACTCAATCCAATCACTTTTGAAAGTTTGACTCACCATTTATTGGTCTTCCTTCACAACTGTCCCTAACTCCTTGTAGCCCTATTTTATGGGTTTTTTCAGCATAACTTGCAAAATACACCTCAAAGCCACAAGAGAAATAGCTTTTCAGATACCTAGTATTGAATTATTCAACATATCAAGAATTGAGGTTAGGCTTTTTTGGAACATCATGGCCTAAAATTGACTGTCCCTATTTTTCCTAGGCTAATTAGCCCACTTTTCCAAAGCAAGTACTCAAAATCTTTAGCCCAAACTTTCCACACCTACTCTATCACTCTTCTTAGGTTTCCAATAGACCAAATCAATAATTTTTAGGCAAAGAAAAGTCTCCTACATCACCAAACCACCATACCCTTATTCTAGGCTTGTTTAAGGCTAGTTTCCATGAGGGGTTATTGGAAATCTACCTTCCACATCTTACCACACCTTCCCAATGGCTAAAACACTTTTTTTTTGGGTCTGCATATGCTTCTAAAACTCTCCTCTACCCTCCAGCAACTCTATTTCATCAAACTCACACTCAAAACCACCTTTTTCAAGTCAAAACTCAGAATTACTACTAGGGCAATTTTTGGTAAATCAGCTATTAAATACTCAAAACTTCATAAAATTATACCAAAATAGTTGCAAACTAAAGGTTATTCAATCCTTCATCAATCTCAATCTGTTTCAGATCTTAAAACATCCATACAAGACCATATTATTCGTTGCAACAGGACTATTATAGGAAAAATCTAGAAGTAGTAGTCACTAAAACCTTCATAAATTCTTGAAAACTTAATGAAAATAAATGAAACCAATTGAAAATGAAATATTATTAAAATACCTTTCCAACAAATTCAAATTCATATAATTTGGTGTCCATACATGGCGGTACCAGCCTTGGGAACAGTCATTTTGCAAAAAAAAAAGCAAAAAATAGGGGTATATGTTATTATTCCTCACTTCAAACTACTCAAACCATTCTAAATATTTTACAATGAATCTTTACACATATATACATGTTTTCCCTCCAAAAATCAACCACTTGAACTAACTCAAATAAGCTTTTGAGACACTTGACCCTTAGTATTCCATAGTTTGTCATTTTACTTCTTACATAGCATTTTTGACAATATTACAAATATGACACTTCCCATGACTCAAATTGCATTTAAAGTGGTCTATGATGACCTTATTCAATGACAAAAGACTCCAACACACCTATTTCCTATCAAAGACCAACATTAAGACCTTATTTACAAACTTTATAGAAGATAAACTTGGTGCCCCTGCACCAATCTTCATCTCTTTTGATATAGCATTTACTACCAAAAAATCTGAAGTATTTTATAGTATGAGCATTACCAAACCATAGTTCATAAGGAGTTTTACCAATATTACCTTTGATTTGCACTTGGTTAAGAGTGTAGACAATAGTACTCACACCCTCTCTCCAATAGACATGTGGAACATTTTCTTCCATCATCATGGTTCTAGCAGCCTCTTGAATAGTCTAGTTCTTCCTCTCCACAACTCCATTCTGCTGAGGAGTCCTAGGAGCAGATAATTGTCTTCTTATTCCATGCTTTTCACAAAATGCATTAAAGTCATTAGAGGTAAACTCTCCACCTCTATCAGATCTCAGACACTTTATCTTCACGCCAATCTCATTCTCCACCCTAGCCTTGAATACCTTGAATCTGTCAACAGCCTTTGATTTCTCTCTCAAGAAAGTGACCCACATCATCCAAGAGTAATCATCAATTAGCAACATAAAGTATCTGTCTCCTTGCAAACTCCTAACTTTGGCAGGACCACATAAATTAGTGTGCACAAGTTCCAACAATCCACTTGAAAATTGTTCTTTACTTTTGAGTGTAGTTCTGCTCTATTTGCCCAACTGACATTCCTTACACATGCTATTAGTAGATTTCACAAGCTTTAGAAGATCTCTCACAGCATGCGTAGCACTTATCTTGAAAATATTATCAAAGTTTACATAACACATTCTCCTATGCCATAACCAACTCTAATCAATCTGAGCAATCAAACAACTTTTACCAACACCACTTAAATGAAAGATATTACCTCTAGTCTATGTACCAGATGCAATCTCAGTTCTAGAGCTTTCCAAAATTTTGCATCTTCCATCCTTGAATCAGAGATCATACCCTTTGTCAACTAACTGTCTAACACTAAGAAGATTATGCTTCAACCCTTCTACATACAAAACATCATTAGTGTTATTCTTACCATCACGAGAGATGGATCCTCTGCCATAGATTCTACTAGCTGAATTGTCTCCAAACTTCACAATCCCACCTTCATATCTTTCCAAACTTACAAACTTACTTTTATCACTAGTCATATGATGAGAACATCCACTGTCAATCACCCATTCATCATTTTCTTCAACCTTAGCAACCAAGGCACTTTCCACATTCACATAGCTAACAGATTCAGTAGGCACCAGATCTTCTACTTTGATAGCAATGAACACCCATTCATTTCTAGAGGAACTTCCCATATTTGATTCATCATCTGTGACTCCTTCATCAGTAGCTTCTTGGACATAGTAACACTTCTTTTGAACCCTAGGTCTATTAGGGTTTGTCTTTGAAACCCTCTCCAGACATCTTGAAGCAAAATGACCAATCTTATTGCAAGAAAAACATTTCAAAGGCAACTTTCCTTCATACTTACCAGATCCTCTTGGTAATCTTTTGGTAAAAAGGACTTCAAGTTCTTCAAGCTCAGATTCATCTTCTTCAAGTTCCTTCTTTGCCTTCTCATATCTGGTTAGTCTTCTTGAAGAGCTTTCACCTAGATCAAATCTTTGCTTCCTGGAAACACTAGCCTTAAATGCAGATTTTGATTTAGGAAGAGAATCACCAAGCTCACTCATTTCAAATGCTAAAAACTTGCCAAACAACCAATCCCTTGTAACAGTTTTCATAGTCTTGATCTTCTCAATAGTAGCAACTCTATGCTTGTATAAAGTAGGTAAAGATCTGAGCACCTTGCCAACAATCTCTGATTCTTCTAGTTTTCCACCAGCACACCTAATACTGCACACAAGTTCATTCACCTTCTACATGTAGGAAGTGATGTTTTCATCTTCACTCATCCTCAAACTTTCATATCTACCCTTCATACTTTGCAACTTAGCACATTTGACATATCCATCACCTTCATATAGAGTTTTCAACTTCTTCCATATTTCATGAGCAGTTTGCAATTACAAGACATTTGTCATTTTTGTATCAGTCAAGACACTCAATAATGCTTCTTTAGCCTGAATGTTATTTTCAGTATCTTTGATCTCATCTGGAGTTGTAGGACCATTCTTCAGAATAATAGACTCATTCTTAGTTATCAACCAATAAGGATCACCCATACATTGTAAATGACACTCCATGGGATTCTTCCAAAAAGAGTAATTTGTTTCATCAAATCTCAGACTGTCCTTCTTGTATGTCAACATCCTAGATCTCCTCAAGCAATCAAGCTTCTTTTAGAGGAACCAACTCTAATACCAATTGTTGAAATTAGGGTATACAAATGAGAGGGGGGTGAATCAGTTGTCTCAAAACTCTAACTCTTCTGCATTTAATCTTCCTTACCACTTATTAAAATATTAATGATATAACCATGAAAGCATGAAGCAACAACATGAGCAAAAAATACAATCAACACACATGACACCAAGACTTTTACATGGAAACCTGGCTAAGGGAAAAACTATGGTGGGGGTTAACCCACAAGATTTATTCTCTATTAAAAAAATATAAAATGGGAAGGCACTTGCCTTTAGGTGCACTACACAGAGCTCACTGCTCAAAGGAGGCTCATTGCCTACATAAACATTCACTTGGTTAACACCAAAAGGTTGAATTGAGAAACATCTTCTTCATGCAAGGTTCAGTTCCATTAAAGTGCATAACACCTCTACTCTGCCCTCACTCACTTCCTTGCTACATCTGCATCCTCGCTCACATTCCCCCATTTCCACGACTTCACAACACTTATTTATACATGACATAGACTTTGGAATGAACATCAAAGTCGGCCTTACAATCATCTATCTGGAACATTCTCCAAGATAGGCATTACAAGTAATTATTGAAAGTATGGACCTAACTGGCGTTGTCATTGATGTCAACATACTCCTGTTGCATTAATGTCAAGGATTGGATGAGCTGTGTGCTGAGGATATTGAGAAAATTAATCCTATCAGAAATAAAGAAGAGTAGTGAAGACAGTAAAGCTCTATGAAGTGAAGATCCCAGTTAAGATGAAGATTAGAGGATGTGCATCAAAGAGTTTGTAGAATCTGTCTAAAGATGATCCAGTCAAGATTTGAGAGGTCCACATAAGTATTTGAAGAAGTTATGGCCATATGAGTTAAACCAGTTGTGGTAGGTGTTCAGAGGTGACAGATTGACACAAATAGGTCCAGTGAGATCTAGAAATGCAATATCTTGTTTTGCAGATTTGATGGAGTGTTTAGGAAGTCAATGTGAATTCACAACTCAATTGGTTCATGGTCTGGAGGTCTGCAAGCATTTATTCTAATGTGACAGTGATGATAGAATGTGTTCTTGAGGTTCTGGATGAAGATGAGAATGATTTTAGTAAGCAGAAGTGGTGTGGATGTTCATGGTGATTTAGGAAAGCTTGTGGAGGTCTCTAGATTGTGTCCAGTTTGTGTTGATGGTCCGCATTGAAGATTTAGCTCATAATTGAAGGTTTACTTCCAGGTGATGATGTTCTTCCTAATCATGGCTGACCAGATGATTTACACATCTTGCAGATGATCTTGAAGATGTTCTACGAAGCATGGCATGTTCTTCAAATAAGATTGAAGTCCCAGATGTGTGGGGCTGACAGTGTGGTGATTCGCATGAAGTCTTTTGTAATAAGTCAAGTTGTATTTGTGTATTTGCTCTATAATAAAATAAAATATGTATTGTGCTGACTTTGATGATTATCCCAAAGTTGATGTCTTGTATAAATAAGAGTTGTGAAGTCATTTCAAAGTATCTGTGTGGAGATGAGGAAGTGGTAGAGAAGAGAAGAAGAGAAAAAAGTAGAGTAGAAGTATTGAGCTTAAATGGAACTGACTCAGGCATGGTGAAGATGCTAATCTCTAGTTCAAGTATGTAATATTTATTATTCTGTAGATAGTGTGTCTCCTGTAGGCAGTGGACCTCTTGTGAGCAGTGTGCTCAGGTAGTAAGCCCTAATTGGCATGTGCCATTTTTGTTCTTCATATTCTTTTAATAGAGAATATAATCTTGGGTTAGTCACCCCGTGGTTTTTCCCTTAACTAGGTTTTCCATGTTAAAAATCTTGGTGTCATATGTGTTAATATGTTTATGCTCTTGAATTATTGCATTATACTTCCATGATTGAATTATTATTATGCCGTTGAAATACAAGAAGGATTTAAGTGTTTAAAAAGTTTTGAGACAATTTATTCACCCCCCTCTTAGTTGTCTATCCTAAAACTAACAATTGGTATCAGAGATAAGTTCCTCTAAAAGAGCTTAACCGCTTGAGGAGATCCAAGATGTCTTCCTACAAGAAGGATAGTCTGAGGTTTGATGGAACTAATTACACTCTTTGGAAAAGCCACATGGAATGTCACTTGCAATGTATGGGAATGCAATATTGGACCATAACTTCAAAGAAGTATGTTCCTCCAAAGAATGGTCCAACAACTGTAGATGAAACCAAAGATGCTAAACACAATCTTCAGGCTAAAGAAGCTTTATTAAGTGCCTTATCTAATTTAGAGCTGACAAATGTTATAGATTTAAAAACTGCATATGAGATTTGGGAAAAAATGGAACTTTTGCATGAAGGAGACAAATATGTTAAGTGTGCCAAGCTATAGAGTCTAAAAGGAAAGTTCAAAAACTTGAAGATGAATGAAGATGAGAACATCACTACATTTATGCCAAAAGTTAATGAGCTTGTTTGTGGCATAAGGTGTGCTGGTGGAACCTTAGATGAAGATGAGATTGTTGCCAAAGTTCTCAGATCCCTACCTCCTGCTTACAAACACAAAGTTGTTGCTATTGAAGAGTTCAAATCTTTATCAAATATCACAAGAGATCAATTGGTTGGAAAATTAGCTGCATTTGAATTGGCTAAGTTTGGAGATGCACCCCCCAAGACTGAATCAACATTCAAAGCTAGTGCCTCTATGAAAGGCAAACAAAGGTATGATTTAGGAGAGAACTCCTCAAAGAAACTATCATGGTATGAAAAAGCAAGAAAAGATCTGGAAGAAGATGAAGTAGAAGCTGCTCAACTTGAAGCTGTTATTACAAAAAGACTACCAAGAGGATCTGGTAAGTATGAAGGAAAATTGTTCTTCAAATGTTTCAACTGCAACAAGATTGGTCATTTTGTCTCAAGATGTTCGGAAAGATTTTCAAGAATAAATCCAAACAGATTAAGATTCCAAAACAAATGTTACTATGTTAATGATGATGATGATGATGAAGGAGTAACTGATGATGAATCAGAGACAAGAAACAAATCCGGAAGTGACTAGGTGTTTATTGCCATCAAGGAAGAAGATCTAATGCCCTCTGAATCTGTCAATCATAAAATGATAGAAAGAGCTCTGTCTACCCAAGTTGAAGAAAAGGATGATTAGGTCATTGATAGTGGATGCTCCCACCATATGACTAGTGACAAAAATAAGTTCATAGATTTGGAAAGATATGAAGGAGTTGTAAAATTTGGTGATAATTCTGCTGGCAGAATCAGAGGTAGAGGAACTATTTCTTTTGATGGAAAGAACAAAACTAGTGATGTACTGTATGTTGAAGGTCTGAAGCACAATCTTCTCAGTGTTGGTCAGTTGGTAGACAAAGGCTATGATCTCCGATTCAAAAATGGAAAATGTAAGATCTTTGAAAGTTCTGGAATAGAGATTGCATCTAGTACTCAAACAAAAGGTAACATCTTCCACTTGGTTGGTACTGGAAAAATTGTTTATTTGTTCAAATTGATCAGAGTTGGTTGTGGCATAGGAGAATGTGTCATGTGAATTTTGATAATATTATCAAGATAAGAAACACTCAAGCTGTAAGAGATCTTCCAAGACTAGTGAAACCTACTAACAGTTTGTGCAAAGAATGCCAGTTGGGTAAGCAGAGCAGAGTCACATTCAAAAGTAGGGAACAATCTTCTACCAGATTGTTGGGTTTCATACATATTGATCTATGTGGACTGGAAAGAATCAAAAGTTTGCAAGGTGATAGATATTTCATGCTACTAATTGATGATCATTCCTGGATAATGTGGGTGACTTTTCTAAAAGAGAAATCTAAAGCTCTTGAGAAATTTAAAATATTCAAAGCTATGGTAGAAAATAAAACTGGACTAAACATAAAGTGTCTTAGGTCTGACAGAGGTGGAGAATTCACATCTGGAGAGTTCATAAAATTCTATGAGAAACATGGGATAAAAAGATAGTTATCTGCTCCAAGGACTCCACAGCAAAATGGAGTAGTGGAGAGAAAGAACCAGAGCATCCAAGAAGCATCTAGAACCATGATGATGGCAGAAAATGTTCCTCAGATCTACTAGAGAGAAGTTGTAAGCACTATTATCTATACTCTTAATCGAGTACAAATTAGAAGCAATACAAGTAAGAGCCTCTATGAACTCTAGTTTGGCATCACTCCCACTGTAAAGTATTTCAGAGTCTTTGGTAGTAAATGTTACATTAAAAGAGATGAAGACCTTGGCAAATTTGATGATAGAAGTGATGAAAGAATATTCTTGGGTTATTCTACTCAAAGAAAAGCATACCAGTGTTATAACAAGAGATTGAGAAAGATTATAGAAAATACAAATGTGAAGGTTGATGAAGGCATTGAAAAAAACTCAAGGTTTTATGAATATAAAGAAGATGATTAGAATGATGTTTTGGTTCAAGTCCCTTCTGAAATTCAGTTCCAGACTGATTCAGAGAATGCTGAAATATAGGAAGAAGAGTTAAGTTTGAATGAACCTATCCAAGAAACAAAAGTGTAAGAAATTTCCAAAACTCCCAGATATGTAAGACTAGATCATTCTGAAGACTAGATCATAGGTGATAAAAGAAAACATGTTCAAACAAGAAGAAAGATTTCTCAAGACTTAGAAAAGTATTGTCTAATTTCAAAGATTAAACCAAAGACAGTAAGTGAAGCATGCAATGATGAAAGATGGACTAAAGCAATGAAGGAAGAGTTGATGTAGATTGAGAAAAATCACATTTGAGATCTTGTTCCCAAACCTAGAAACAAAAATGTGATTGGAACCCAATGGGTCTTCTGGAATAAACTAAATGAAGATGGTGAAGTAGTCAGAAACAAAGCCAGATTGGTCTGCAAGGGTTATTCTCAAGTAGAAGGAGTTGATTTTGAAGAAACTTTTGCTCCGATGGCAAGAATTGAAGCAATCAGATTATTTCTTGCCTTTTTGCTTTCAAGGATTTCAAAGTATATCAGATGGATGTCAAGTCTGCCTTCTTGAATGGTGACTTGGAAGAAGAAGTATACATTGAGCAACCAGATGGATTTCAATTGTCTGATCATGGTGATATGGTCTGCAAGTTGAAGAAAGCACTGTATGGACTCAAACAAGCCCTAAGAGCCTAGTATGAAAGATTGGATAAGCATCTTTTGAAGATTGGTTTCAACAAAGGTACTGCTAACAGTAACTTGTACTTCAAAAATTGATCATGAAAATATCTTGATTGTTGAAGTATTTGTTGATGATACCATTTTTGGAGGAAGAGATAGTATGTGCAAAACTTTTGCAAATCAAATGAAAAGTGAATTTGAGATGTCCATGTTTGGGGAAATGAATTTATTCTTGGGTCTGCAAATCACTCAAACAAAGAAAGGAATCTTCATTTCATAGACCAAATATGTGAAAGAATTGTTGAAGAAATTTGGGATGGAAGACTCAAAACCAATGAATGCTCCCATGGCAACTAGATGTAAACTGAGCAAACATGATGACTCTCCTAAGGCTGATTAGAAAAAGTACAGGTCAATGATTGGAGGACTATTGTATCTTACTCAAACTAGACCTGACATTATGAATGTTGTTGGTCTTGTTGCCAGATTCCAAGCTGATCCTAGAGAATCTCATGTCATGGCAATCAAGAGGATTCTTAGATATCTAAAAGGAATAGTTGAGTATGGTTTATGGTATCCTAGGGATCATGATTTCTCTCTTCATGCATATACAGATGAAGATTGGGTAGATGTGGATAACCAGAAGAGTACTAGTGGTGGTGTATTCTTTTTAGGGAAAAGATTAGTTTCTTGGCTAAGCAAGAAACAAGAGGCAATATCTCTGTCCACTACAGAAGCATAATATATTGCAGCAATAGGTAGTTGCACTCAAGTATTGTGGATGAATCAAATGCTAAGAGACATCAGAGTGGAGTATGAGGAACCTATCACAATCTTCTGTGATAATTCAAGTGTAATAAATATATCAAAAAATCGAGTGTTGCATTCAAAGACAAAACATATATCCATCAAGTTTCACTTTTTAAGAGAGCAAGTGAACAAGAATGAAGTCAGATTAGAGTTTGTGCCCTCCAAGGATCAGATTATAGACATTTTTACTAAATCTCTACCTAAGGACTCCTTTGAATATCTCAAGGAGAAGTTAGGGGTTATTACCCCTCCAGTTCTAAATTAAGGTGCACTAATGTGCATTAGTCTGGTGGATCTCATAGTCATATCTTGTGATTCAGATTGATGATAGGAAGCTGTTACTCAGGGGGAGTAGTATGTATGATTCTAATTGATGCAAGTATGTGCCTTTTGCCATTGATGTCAAATGGGGAGAGAAGACATGTGAAAAATTGGTTGCTGATCAAAGGGGGAGCAGTAAAGGAAGAGAAGACATATGAATGATTGTTGTTGATAGGGGGACCTATGTTAGTTAGTGAGGAGAAGTTATTGTCTTGATGGTTAAAACAATTTTTCACATCATATGTTGCCATCAATGACAAAGGGGGAGAATGTTGCAAGTATGGGCCTAACCGGTGTTGTCATTGATGTCAACATACTCTTGTTGCATTAATGTCAAGGATTGAATGAGCTATGTGCTAAGGATATTGAGAAAATTAGTCCTATCAGAAAAATGAAGAGCAGTGAAGATAGTAAAGCTCTATGAAGTGAAGATCCTAGCTAAGATGAAGATCAGAGGATGCACATCAAAGGGTTTGTAGATATGTGTCTAAAGATGATCCAGTCAAGATTTGAGAGGTTCACATGAAGATTTAAAGAAGTTATGGCCATATGAGTTAAACTAGTTCTGGTAGGTGTTCAGAGGTGACAGAGTGACACAAATAGGTTTGGTGAGATCTAGAAATGCAATATCTTTTTCTGCGGATTTGGTGGAGTGTTTAGGAATTTAATGTGAATTGACAACTCAATTGGTTTATGGTCTGGAAGTCTGCAAGCATTTATTCTAATGTGATAGTGATGACATAATGTGTTCTTGAGGTTCTAGATGAAGATGAGAATGATTCTAGTAAGCAGAAGAGGTGTGGATGTTCATGGTGATTCATGAAAGCTTTTGGAGCTCTCTAGATTGTGTCCAATTCATGTTGATGGTCTGCATTGAAGATTTAGCTCATAATTGAAGGTTTATTTCCAGGTGATGATGTTCTTCCTAATCATGGCCGACTGGATGATTTACACATCTTGCAGATGATTTTGAAGATGTTCTGTGAAGCATGGTGTGTTCCTCAAAGAAGATTGAAGTCCCAGATATGTGTGGCCAACAGTGTGGTGATTCACATGAAGTCTTTTGTAATAAGTCAAGTTGTATTTGTGTATTTTCTCTGTAATAAAATAAAGTATGTATTGTTCTAACTTTGGTGATTATCCCAAAGTTGATGTCTCGTATAAATAAGAGTTGTGAAGTCATTTCAAAGATCCATGTGGAGATGAGGAAGCGATAGAGAAGAGAAGAGAAAAAAGTAGAGCAAAAATATTGAGCTTAAATGGAACTGACTCAGGCATGGTGAAGATGCTAATCTCTAGTTCAATTATGTAATATTTATTATTCTCTAGACAGTGTGTCTCCTATAGGTACTGGGCCTCTTGTGAGCAGTGTGCTTAGGCAGTAAGCCCTAATTGGCATGTGCCATTTTTGTTCTTCATATTCTTTTAACAGAGAATACAATCTTGGGTTAGTCACCCTGTGGTTTTTCCCTTAACTAGGTTTTCCACATTAAAAATCTTGTTGTCATATGTGTTAATATATTTCTGCTCTTGAATTATTGCATTGTGCTTCCATGATTGAATTATTATTATGCTATTGAAATACAAGAAGGATTTAAGTGTTTAAATAAAAGAAAGTTTTGAGACAACTAATTCACCCCTGTCTCAATTGTCTATCCTAAAACTAATAGTAATTACATTTACAAGACTTAAAATACTACATGCGAACCATTACACAGTTGGCCAAACATAGTTGGGACTCAAATCTTCCTCAAAAAACACTCCACACTCCATAGAGCTCTTCTTAGATCATCCACAACATGTACTAAGCATCCGATCAGCCAAGATTGGAAAGAACATCAGCACCCAAGGAGAAATCTTCAACCACAAGCTCAATCCTCAATGTGGACCACCAACACAATAGGCACATGATCCAAAGACCACCACAAGAACAATGAAATCAACAAGAACAACCGCACCACCTCAAATCACTAGACACACTTGCATCTTCATCCTAGAACTTAAGAACACTCACTGTCATGACTATCACACTAGAAAGATTGCTTGCAGACCTCTAAACCATGAACCACTTGAGTTGAGGATACACACCAACATCCCAAACATACCTCTAGATCTGCATACCATAATATTTCAATGCAGAGAAATCTGGACCAAGTTCTTGTCACTCTGTTACCTCTAAACAACTGTAAAACTCAGTTCTACTCAGACAGCCATAACTTCACCAATCGTCTATGCAGACCTCTCAAATCTTAATTGGAGCAAATTCAGACAATCCTTTACACAATCCTTTGGTCCGCAGACTCTGATCTTTGTCTCTCTAGAAATGCAGAGCAATCTACTTTCCTAAACTACACTGTCTTCACTATCTCTGACAAAGAGATATGTTGACATCAATGACAACACATCATATGCACATATTTGTAATAGAGTTTTGAGACTCATATTTCACTGAACATTTGAAGGTGGTCATTTTATATGCTTCAGAGAAGTGATCTTTTGGAATGCAATGATAGCAGGATATGTACAAAATGGATTTTTTTAAAGACTTTTAAAAACTTTCAAGCAAAAAATGATTGGCTAGTTTTAAACTAGGCTCAACTTAACTTTTCTAGCCTTCATCTAGCCAACACTTGGCTATATAGGTTTAGTGGTTGAGAGATAAACATGTTTCAATCACATTTAAAACCCTTATTGCATTACTTCTATAGTGATCATTATATATGCGTGGTTGACCATCTTGCCTCTGCTGGCGATCTAGAAGACACAATAAGCTTTGTCATTGAAATGCTAGTAAAACCTGCGGTGACGATGTTGATGGTTTGGCCGATCACATAGGAATGTAAGTTGTTTTATTATTGAAAGGAATTTCAAATTATCATAGAATCAAAATTTGTAAATAATTACCAGATGGGAAAATGTTGAAATTTGTAGAGGGCAACCCCATCAATTACGCCTTAGATCAGATTATCTGTGGGAGATAAGACAACTAAAGGGTGGCCTAGTAACATGACAAAGACACAAAAAATGGTCTTATCAAATAGAATGACCATGATCTTAAATGCCTTCAATTTTTTTTATTTACAGTTTTTAGATTGTGATGCTCCCAGAATTATAATGATACAGAGATCTAGATTTCATAAAAATCATACAAAGGTGTTATCCCACAAGAGGATGCACTATTTAAAAAAGCCGATCTATTTCTAGGAATGATTTTAGTTTTAAAAATTATTACAAAGGCATAAAACATTTTGACCTATTGACAGACATCCTTTATAATTGTGATACCTGTTAAATCTATGATGTTCATATCAATGTGTTTTCTTGGTGCCTATCGATCACATATGAATATAGGATTAGAGTATTTATAGTGATGCTGGTTATTGATTTGGATCTTGAAGAAGTTGCATAAATTATGTTCTTCTCTCAAACATCTATGCAGAAGTGGGCAGGTGCATGAGGTTTTAACTGTAAAGAGATTGATGAAAGACAGAGGAATTTAACAAATACAATAAGAAGGAGTAAAGCCAAAGTTCATAGCCTTTACTAGTATCCATTTTAGCTTGTAGATCTCATACAAATATAGACTTAGGAGTATTTACAATGACGTTGCTTTTTACTTGGATCTTATCAATGCTATAAGACTTATGTTCCCTCAAACCTCTATGCAAAAGTGGCAGGTGTGGTGAGGTTAAAACGGTGAGGAGGTTGATGAAAGATAGAGGAATTAAGAGATCCATGGATAACATTGGATTAATGACCATAAAATGGTACACATTTTTTTTCATGAATATCAATAATTGTAGAGTCTGTACAAAACGGATTCGTTGAGAAGACTTAAAGAACTTTTAAACAAATGCAATGGTTGTAGGGTATGCACACAATAGATTCATTGAGGAGCCATCAAAATTTTTAGGCAAATGCATTTGTCAAGCACACAAACTAAAACTAAAATAAGATACAGAACAAAGGAACCTAATTTTGTTCGCTTGACAGGGTTGAAGGTTTGATGTTGCTCCCAGATCCTAGTTTGTAGCTCCAACCTCGTCCAAATTTTTCTTTTAGAGAGAGAGATCTTCCCTTTCTTTCCAGAACCTTCTCCACCTTTTTAGGAGGCTCGACACATGATCCAATGATGATAACCATTTCCCCTTTTATTTTATTAAATTTAGAACATTACAACTATAATGTAATTTACAACCATTTAGTATAATTTTATTTTATTTATTAAATTTATTTACATTTTAATTTTATAATTACATTCTAATTAAATTGTTTATAATTAATAAACAACTCATAATTTATTTATAAATTTATTTTGATAGTCCTTTATCAAATTTATTTACATTTAATAATTACCTTAACTTACGCTATAATACATTTTCCATATAACTATAATTTTCATTAGGCATTTTTATTTATTTATCAAAAATGCCTTTCTTAACCAAATAATTTTATTTTAATATAATGATTAACCAAAGCATTGATCTGATAATTCCAACTAAATAATCCAAATACCAACAATACCTGACCAACATGCATGATTGAAAAACACGACCACGACAATGGAGACAGACTGTCATGTCCATACTAATGACACTGACTGAGTACAAAACAAAATACTCATCCTCTTCAAGGATGATGGATGACTAGGGACCTTATGTTAACTCTAGAACAATAATTTCCATTGGTTAAGGCACGCTCAGACTTGTTAATTCAGGTGGAATCAATGCCTGATCTCTGCAACCTGCAACAAACAACACGATCAAACATGTATATATATGTAATCATGTAGTCATACACAATGAAAGGAAGTTACAGTGTAGCAGGGTACTCATGCATGAGTAATACGACACTGTTCCTTTCACAAAAACACATCAAGTAACTAGATTACACATCACAATCAATTACTGAACAATCAAATTAGAACAATCAATTATATAACGATCAATACAAGTAATCATCAATAATAGTATCACAACCATGATCATATAACACATAAAGCTCTAAATCAAATTAATCCAAACCATCTAGTTTATCCATAACTAGTTATAACATAAACATAAACACCAGTAATTAAAACATCATCAAATGTCATCTAACATTAGTAAAGTATCATCAAACAATATCATAAGAAAGAGTCCACCATCAAACATAATGCCATAATGTCTAGTCCTAATAGGATAGCCATCAATCTAACAGAAGGCAAAATGAGGGGCACTACAACATACTAAACCATGATATATATAATCTATGTGCCAAGAACCAATATCCAACTCACATAATCCGTGCCTCACACTCAGTGGATTGTTTGTGTTAGGCCACACACACAAGGTGAGACTATCCAAACAAGACCACAATGACCTCTCTCTTTTTGTTTAAGGTGGTTAGCCTCCAAGAGACAGTCATCACACATAGGTGGGTACTAGTCCTAGTTGTATAACAACCTCACATACCCCCATCCTCAAGGTTCCCTGTGTCTGCTTCCTTGTATACACTCACCAAGTCCGTCTCATATGTCCTTGGAGAGGAATCACAATACGACACATGGCCAACATCAAATAACAATAAGGATAAACTAGTTTAATCACCAAAGTCATAAAGAAATATTAAATAAGAATTCAATTTCAACAATAAAACAAAAAATGCACGTAATTTCAACACTAAATCAAATGTAACCACAAAGAGCTATGTGCAAATAAGATCACAAGGTGTGGCTAAACCATCACAATCAAATATAAACAAAGAGCTGACCTTCACAATCAATAAAAAATCATCAACAACCATAAAGAAAGTCCATAATCTTCGAAATTGTACTGTACAACACTATGTGACTAGATACTAGCCACCAAATGAGGAAGGAGAGAACAATGTCAGGCTATAGTAGTAGCCCTCATGTGGTGCAGAGTGAGCATGCCATCTGCATGGCTCAAAGTGTACCCCTCATCTACACCCTACATCACGTCGCATGTGACATGGACTAGCCAAGTGGCCCATGCACCCCTTGGCTGCCGCATGGGAAGTGTACCTCGGCCACATCTCACATCACATCTCAGCGCAATGTAGTGCCCCTCCATTCTCATCTTGGATGTCCAAATAGTCTAACTAAGGAGCATGAAGATGAAGGTAAAATAATAGGAATATTTAGGGTATGTTAGACAGTTGATGTTGTATATTATATGATGTTGGTAGATGCTACATTCATGTTGGTGACATTCCTGATTATCCTCATGTGTGGTTTCATATGATAGTTAGCAAGTTTTATTTATAATCCTTGTTGCGACACTGATAATTCATATGCTCTGACATTGTTTTACATTCAGGTGATTATGATGTTGATCTTACTATGATTGTCATAACTTAGAATTGATTTTTATGCGACTAATTTTGTATTATAGGATGATCTGATTATTGTGTAGTGTGAAAAGAGACAATGTCATATCACTCATTTGTGAGCATCTAGTGACGTTGTGGTTCTCTTTCAATCTGTGACCGTTTGATATTTATTATACTTGTGCATAGACCTTGTTGTGTACTGCAATTTGTAGGTATCAGGCATTGACTCCACCTGAATTGATAGGTCTGAGCGTGCCTTAAAACCAATGGAACTATTGAATGGAGATAAAATATGGTACCCTAGTTAGGCATCATCCTTGAAAAGGATAAGTATCTAGTTTTGCACCCAGTCAATGTTGTCTATATGGGATGATAGTCAGTCATTGTCGTTGTGGTCATGCTTTTCAATCATGCATAGTGTCAGGTATTGTTTGGCATTTGGGTTATTTTGTTTGGAATTGTTTGATTAATGCTTTGGTTAATTGTTGCATTAAAATAAAATTAGTACGTTAAGAAGGCACTTTTGATAAATAAATAAATATAGATGCTTTTATGTAAATTTAAGTATATGGGAAATTATATTATATTGTATTTTATGGTTAATAAATAATAATAATTATAATGAGGAAAAATAAAGTGTTATTAAAATAAGAATATAATTGATAAAATCAAAATGAAAATATTTTATAAACAAGTAAATGTTATGTTAGTGGCAATAAAAATAAATTTATAATATTTATGAGTTGTCATAAAAACTTATATATATAGCAAATTCTAAAATAAATAAAATTAGAGAGAGATTATTGTCTGGTTAAAATAACATGTTGTAAGAAAGTATTAAAGGCAAAATTTATTGCCGTTATAGAGGGAATCTTAGAAATAATTGCTTCTTTTGAGTAAGACTAATTTTAGTAAGTAGAAAGAAATTGCTTTTTGAGAGGAAGTAATAAAAGGCGAAATTTATTGCCTTTAATAAGGAGAATCTTCCGGAAGAAATTATGGGGGTGGTTATGCATGCTTAACTTTATTTTTGAAATCTGAAGATATAATTTGGGGAAGAAGCGTGCATTTAAAAGAGGAGAATATGTTTTATGTTTTCATGATCTCTCTCTCTTAGGAAGTTTTCATTTTCTTTTGGCACCATAAACCATAGATTCCAGAAGAAAAGACTTGGGGAAAAATGGATGCAAGATGGGAAATTTTGTGAAGATGTGATAGAAGTAATATTCTAGGTATGGATTGAGATATGAAATTGGTTTATTGTTGCATTAGATTTAGTGAAATAAATTTGTAATATGCAAGCTTTATGTTATTTTGTGAATTTTCTTCTATATATTCAGAACCCAGTCTGTTGTGTTAGCCATAACTTTATTTTTAAGAACTAGCTTCCTCTAGAATTTTTATATATGGTGCACGACTTAGCTTTATAAATTATATCCAAAAATCAGCCTTACCCAGTTTGTCATTTTGGAGATATGAATATTTGATTACTATTTATCTCTCACTCATTTCATCTCTATTTTAATAGTCTGTTGTGTTAGCCATAATTTTATTTTTATAAACTGGGTTCCTCTAAAATTTTTATATATGGTTTAGGACCTAGTTATCTAAATTATATCTAAAAATTAGCCTTACCCAGTTTGTCATTTTGGAGATATGAATAGTTTGGGACTGTCTACCTCTCACCCATTTCGTCTTTGTTAAAACAGTTAGTTACGTCACCAATAACTCTATATTTTCGAACTGGGTTTCTCTGAAATTTTTATATAAGATTCACCTCTTACATATGAAAATCATATCAAAAAATTAGCATTACACAGTTTGTAAATTCAGAGATATGTATCAATTAGTTACAGACATTCCTATGCCATCTTGGTTGTTATTAAATCTACAAATCCATTTTGTGCTTATCTTGCAATCAATTCATGCGCCATTATTTTCTAAGTTTGCCATGTTGTTGCATATTTAATGCTATTTCTTTTGGAAGGCACAAGTACTTGCTTTAATAGACTACATTTAGAAATTTTCTATTCTAAACAAAGAGCTAACTTTAGTCTTACGTAAGGCACTCATAACTGGCCGATTGAATACAAAAAACTGCCTTATTTGATGTGTTTTTTAAAAAGTCATAAACTTAAAATGCTTCAGTGATTTCTATGAATGCTCCTTTGTATTGCTCATATGATATATGATTAATATGGAATAGTTTATGGATAGGAAATCTTTGTTTACTTATTCTATTATTACACTTGAATTGATATCTAGTAATTGTCTTCTGGTAGTTAAAATGTAAAGAGGTTTAGTAATATATTTGTTGTAAATGTCTTAAACTACAAACTTGTTTTTATTTTATAATGAAGTTATACATCTCATTATCCCCTCGGTAATTTTTACAAACTAGTGAGCCTTCTATTATTATGGGCATGTATAGGGATGTGATGAGTAATAGTGTTAATGAGAATATAAGCTCCTTTAATCTATTTAAGTCTATATATTAAGAAGCATTATTTTATCTTATGCTAGATTTCCTTAAGAAATGAATTTGAGTAGCCATAGTTGTTTGACCTTCCATAATTATAAATTCCTTTGTTATCAACTAGAGAGCCTTATATACGATAGGTAGGTAAATATTTAGGTAGTAATACTATAACCTTTTGGAAAATTGTAGTAATCCCTTAAATGTGTTATAATCCTATCATTTGTATGTAGTTAAAATGGGGTAGATTTGATGAAGATGTTATATCTATAGGAATGTTTTGTTGTTTTGTGTTCCTTTCCTCTCAAGCTAACCTTAGAACAAGGTTCTTTTATTGTAGCTACGGGTTTTGTATCTTGTGATTCTAACTAGTGTAAGAGATTTATAGCATTCTAATATTATAGGCATTTAGTCTTGCTTATATAGTGATATGTAATAGTATTTACAAGATTTCCTAGCTTATTAATGAAATCTACATTAGTGTAAATAGTGGTTTAGTGAATTTTGTAGCCATTGATATAGCATTCACGTGTTATGGTTATTAATACTCCATTGTATCATTTTAATTGTGGTGATAGTCCCTCACTGTGATAAGAATTGCATTTAAATAATTGTTGTTTTTTAATATGTATGCCTTAGGGTTATTTGCATGTTGATCGCAATCATTTTAATTAAACAAAACTAAAATAAGTTTTGGGATCTATTGGTTAAAATATTGTTACTTGTGGGCACTTATATATATCATATGATCATAGTAGTTAGAATATTATTGTTCTGCATTATAGAGATAGATTCATTTTGTGTTTGGTAGATAATTGATCATGGTTGGATTAATGTTACATTCTTTAAGACCCATAATTTAGTGCATCATATTATATGTTGCATTTGTGGTATTGTAATTGAAATATTGATGAAGGATCTTAGTTTATGATGTGAATTTGAGAATGAATGTGATGTGAGACCATTGTGTTTAGTGTGTCAAGTATTTGTGTCATTTGGGAAAGTTGATTCTAGAGGCCAAGAGAGGTAGTTGTGTGTATGACTCCTGTGATTATGTAATCTTGCTAATGGTTGAATATGTATTGGTTATATGTAATGTTGACTCCTCTCTGTTTATGGATTCATGTGGATATGATGACTGTGCAAGATGGATAATGCCTTGCTCAGTGCACCTATTCATGTGGTTATGATAACTATGCAAGACGGGTAATGCCTTGCTCTATGTAATGTGAAATGATGTATATTTTGTGTTGTATATGTATCATGACGAGAAATGTGATAGTTCATTCTTGGTTTATGTTTTGGGCTTTTTGAATCTAGATGTAGTGAAGGGTGAGTACCTTTCAATGTGGGGCTGGTGCCCAAAGTGGCTTGTTAGGTTAACCCACTGGAAGTTGTTAATCTGGTGATAAATTAATAATAAATTTAGAGGGTTGGGTAGTTTCCACACTAAATAAGATAATTGGATGCCTCACCTATGCTTGTAGTGCTCATTCAAGCTAAGGATGGGATGAGAAGGTCATGGTTGGCAAATCAACTTCCTTATCCTCACAAAAGGAATATTGGTTTTGCATGTATCACCCTATGGGGTCGGCATCTAGTGAGAGACTGTTAGGATAACCATAGATGGGGGCCGACGTTTGGTGAGAGTCTGTCAAGATAACCCATGTTAGGACCATGCAATGACACTCTTCCCTACTACAACCTAGCATTCCCTAATTTGTATTTTCCCCTTTCATTGTGTGACTGCCTCTGGAAGTGATGTTGAGTTACTTGTGATGTTCTTATTGTCATGTGTTATATTGGAGTCTTGTGTAGTCCTTGCACCTATTAGTCTACTATATTTTTTGAATGTTTGCTTAGTGGGACCTTATTGTTATCTCCTAGTATGGGGGTGGATCTTAGGGTTTCACATGGTTAGGTGGTTGTGTTTTTATCTCCATTGGTTCCCCTTGCTATTGTTCATGTGCGAGAAGGATGTACCTTATGTGGTAGATTTCAGATCTTATTCTAGCTTGAAGAGATAGAAACTTATGTTCATGTTCTAGTTTTGTATATCAGTGGAATCATGTATTGTTATCTTGATGTATGTACTCCAATGTAATCAGGAAAGCAATATTGTAATCAATGTAATGGTGTACCCTCATGTAAAGGGAATTGTATATGTACTTGTAATCCTTTATATAGGACCTTAATGATTACTTATTTGATGTTATAATATGGAAATGTATGTGTCTATTCAATTGATGCAATTAGATTTAGAATGAACTATGGTTGTTAGTTAATTCATAATGTTGGTTAGATCATGTTAATAGTTTGTTAGTAATGCAGCTGTGGAGCCCTAGAGGATAAGCTTAACTTGATGTTATGAATAAATATGATTTAAATTTCTTTGTTATTTCTTTCCTAAAAAAAAGTTTGTTGTTTTTGTATACCATAGTTGAGCTATTCTCTGGGGTTTCCTGGTGGGGCATTACACACGACATGGTCATATGCTAGCCAGAGAAGGCACGTGCTAGTCGTATGCTACATGGCAGTGTGTCTGTGGCTCTACAGAAGTAGGCACATGTAGGTACTCATCATAGCCAGAGGTATACATGACTAGGACATACCCATATGCTAAATGACCCAAACATTGTGAAAAGTAAACATGAGTATCCCTCTACAAGTGTACGAGGCCCCATTACGCTCATCACACAAGTAGGCTATAAAACATAATCTTAGAGTGCACCTTCATGTGTCTATGCATGTGGCATCATGTCCTCAAGCCTAGCTCATTACCATCAGCAACACAACATCATCACCAGTACTGTGTCAAAACATTAGTGGGGTGTGGCATCGTACCTATTGCATCATGTTGGAACATGTGCAAATATGGAATCTATCTCAGCATGGGTAACAACCTCCATCCACATGTTGGAACTCAAAATATACATGGGGCACATGGTCTCACTTGGTTGTCCATGCAGGTCTCTTTCACCCTAGAGCCCAGCCCCCAAGTGGCAACACATGTCATCACATAGTTCCAATTGGGTTGTCCATGTAGGTCCCTCTCACCCTAGACCTTGGCCCCCAACTGACAAGTCATGTGGCATATCATACCTTTCATGAAGACAAGGTAGATGATCATCCAAGAAATACCCTCAATATGCTTAAGAACTATGGGGATTAGGCTAGCACATATGGATCAAGTACCCTAATACATCATAAGGGGAAGTAGTGAGTACTTTCATCAGGATCAGTTGAGCTAAGACTGCTCTGCACCACAATATGCATATGCTACACACCCTGCCCAAGGAACTTTGTGACTGCTACTAACCCTTCATAGATTGAGGGACTAGAGAACTAAAAGAAAAGAATCTGTGAAACTATCTTTTGGCTACTCTTATATATAAATTTTAACCACATGTGGGTTGGCCCTCCATCAAGTAACAAACATACAAGCACACATAATGGTATGGTTAATCCCACACCTTAAAAGACAACATATTCCCTATGGATGGGTACCCAGTATCACCATCCCATGGTACACAAAGCAAGTACGAGGTATTCACAACACTCAATCAATGCATAGTTACTAGTTTCTCACATTTACAGGGGGGTTACATTTACATACACAATTCCATTACTTTCAAAAGATCATATACCATAAGTACATTTATTTCCATAACTAATATGATTCCATTTTCCAAAATCATATCATTACCTATTAGGTACAACTCAAAGGAGAGGACTATATCACCCTTCTTGCAAACATCACTAAACTACATTCATTTTAAACACCAAATTCAATTATTCCTTACACCCATTTCCACTTATAAACATCAAGACATAATCATCATAGATTCACATACAATGCTTTCAACATAATACAATAGTGCATGAACATGTATCGCATCATCACTACCATCTTTACATTAGTGCATAAACATAAGTAACATCTTAACAATCATCATTACATTCACTTCTATAGTCACATAATTATACACATCTCATTTTACACCCATTACACTCTCATCTCATAATAACACATAATGCAACATCATATCACAAGTCACAATAATACCATTCATTCACAAGAAAATGAGAACTAGCAACACAATTAGATGAGTTTGGTTGAGGACCCCTAGTCATTTCTCAGCATTCACATCCATACATATAAGCATAAGTAACCTTGGCTATGTCAATGGCATTCAGTTGCTCACTCAAAGCAAGATATTCAACATTCTTATTACTTTAGCATTCACTATTTTCAATTTGCATTAAAGTACAAGGGTTCACCTATATGATCTCATTAAAATCACAATGCAATAAAGGAGATCAAATCTCATCAACAAGATATATCCAGTGAACAATTATAGTCCTCATTCAAGCTCATTAAACAAGGAGGCACTAATTAACATATAATCACCTTCAACACATAACCACAACAAGCATAAGGTCTTCTTTACTCCTATCTCACTAACTCTTTTACTTATTTGAATTTTAAGATATTAATTAAATCCATATGCCATTAATCTAACACCTTGTCAACTATTGTCAACTAAGAAGAGGAGAGAAGATAGATTTCATCTCTAGTCAAGAAATTACATGCCATCCAATATTCATCATATAAACATGCAAATTCTACTAAGGGGAAGTTTAAGGCACCATTAATGTAGCAATTACTTCAATTTGTAACTAAAGAATTATAAATGCAGTAATCTAGCACATCAATAGGTTACAAGCAAAATTTGGTCACATCATAGCAATTTTAGAAACCATGCATCACTTACAAGAAAGCATGCAACATTCATTCTAATCCATCCACATCTGCAACATCTACACATTTTCATCCTTTACATCTATAATACAAGAAACAATTACAAGAGTTATTTATGACCAATTAGGGTCATCTCATTTACTAGCAACATAAAGGAAGACACAAGAAGACCAGGTCCAAGCAAGGGTAATTAGGCAACCCAAGTTACCTTCCACCCAAAAACACACAAGGCAGAACATTCCTACCCCCTTCTTATAACTTGGGAGAGTGATCACTCTTAACCATGGGAGACTCTTAACCAAGGTCAACACTCTAGTCCCATTGAGTAAGGTAAGTCCAAGGAGGCTATTTCCTCCATGATTTCTAAGCATGGGGTTGTAACTTGACCCACTAATGCCATGCTAAGGCATGAAAGTAATCAAGACTATAAAAAAATATAACAAGCTTATGCCACACATGCCAAACACAACTAAACATAGAAGGCTCAAGTATGCCAGAGCTCCCAGTGTGAACATGGGTTCTGATACTAGGTGTATCACTCCCGCCAAGAAACCCCGAAGGACAACACTAAACTAGGTCAAATTAATGGAACATTTTTTTCAAAAATTAAAAAAACAATAGAATCCATAACATAACATAAAAATCTAAACCTACGTCCTCTAAGGTTCCTCGACTGTGCTACTCATATCATGCCCTAATTTTTACACAACTAAACAATACACAACCCCTTTTTTATTTTGAAATAGACAAGTATAAACACTAATAATTGTCAACCACACATGTAAATAACAAGTTACCAAATTAAAAAGATGAATCCTTAAATATCCCTAATCATAATGATTTCTATAACACTTATATGAGTATCATGATTACCATCACTTCTCAACATTCCCTATAATGTTTATTTTTACTAACACCACTAATTTTGACAATATTATGATTATGATAATCTCATCTTCAATACTTGAAATTAAAACTTTAACATTATCCTTATTAGTCTTACTAAAGATAGTGTTACCAATTTCACCTTTAATGTGTTAGTTATATATAGTTTCTAATATTACCGATTCTAAGTTTACCTCCAACAAGATTAGCATCATTAATCATGAATCACAAGAGTATTTTACCAATTTTGCCAAAGGTAATTCTTGAAATCAAAATCACTTAACTACAAATCTATTTGATACTAACAACTCAATATTGACATTTCTCATAATGCTAACATTATGATTTTTCACTTTATTTATACACTTCACCAACAATGATATTATTGTGATTGGGAATCACCACAATAATATTGCCAGTAGAAAGGTATTTGTTACTCTTTATTTGGGGCACTTCCTTAAAGAATAACAAAAGTATTAATACTCACGATAAACAATTCTTACATGTAAAGGCAAACATCTTAACACTAAATTTCATAATTAATATTCAAGCAAAAGAAACTTAGATCACCTACTAACATCGTTATTCAAGTTTTAGAATTTCACTAATTTCATTTTAACTAAGTCGGTTAACTTTATAAAGTCGCATTATACAACAATTAAATGCCTCATTAATAAGTGGCTAGACAAGTAGAGGAAGAAAAGTAATAGAAAAATGTACTAATAAAATTTCATACTTTATTCAAATGAACTAATTGCCAAACCTTGCCTATTACTACATACAAGTAGATCAAAGTATTATAGTTAAACTACATCAATTTAATTTGTAAATGACATATGATCCCAAAGCAATTTAGAAAAGAACATAATATAGAAAATATAAGATTAATGTCATTAGTAATCTCCTAAAATAAATTATTAGTGTTGATATCAAGGAATAAGACCTATACTTTACATGTCGTGGTAAACACAATTCAAAATAAAGAAGTGATTGATATTTCTATCTTCATGAGTCTTCACCAAAGACCAAAGTGATGTAGAGCAGGGATATAAAATAATCAAACATAACCAATCAACTACTCACAAGAATCTTTAGTCATCAATCAATGGGCTTTCCTTCACAAAGTGCCCTTAATCCTTGTAGCCTTTCAAAAAGGCATTTTTGTGCATAACCTTTGGAGAAGACCTGATATTTGTGAAAGAAGACCCATTTACGATACCCATTTGGCCATTATTAGACATATCTAGAAATTAGGTAAGGTTACATTGTACAGAATGGCTCAAAAATTGATTGTCCCTCCTCTTGACTAGGCCTAATTAGGTCTTTAGGCATGACAAAACTGAGTTCTTGACTCCAAGGGTTCTTTACTCCTATTCTAACACATCAAACACATCACATATGATATCAATCAATAATGCATACCACATGGATCACTCCCCAAGTTTCATGAATTAGTCAAAGTGGAACTCTAGAAAACACATTCATCTTTCTAAAAACCCTAGGCAGGGTTTATGATAGTATTCACAAAAAATACTATAAAATGCACAAAATTAACCAAAATTGTTCAAACCAGTTGCATTAGATAGGTATGACTACCCTCCATCTTTTCAAGTTGGTTTCAGGGCTGTATAGTCTATACATTCCATACAATCACGTGAATAACAATTAGTTTCCTGAAAAAATAGTTTTTACAAAAATGCTTGTAACTTATTCAAACGTGGATATAAATCTACCAAACCAATTGAATTTGGAAGGTGATTAATTCCTCTATCAACTCCAATAATTTTCAGGTCATTAAATACAATTTATAGTCCATACAACACGAAATATAGTCGCTGCACCCAAAAAATATAGTTTTTTTTTTTTAACATGCAAAAATGAGAAAATTTCATTCAAACTTCTCATTAATTTCCATCTTCCATATATAACCTAAAAGAAGAAGACAAAAAAAACAACAATATGGCCACAAGCTCTCCTCCCAACCATAGAATTGATGCCTAATCCACCCCCGAGCTCTAAGGGTCGCAAGGCTCTTCCCAACTTACATGACTTACATTTCTAAACTTGACTCAAGCTTAACTTTAACACACAAATTGGCTATTCATGTTCAAATTGACAAGATAGAACTCCTACCCACACAAACCCCAAAACACACAACATCCTCACAAGGAAATCAACATTAACTCTTCACATAGATTTCAATCACAAATACCCATTTAAACAAGGATCAACAAAGATATACATAGACCAACAAAAACTCTAATCATTCATTTTTATATCAACAAAACTCAAGCCCAAAATGTTAGATCTTACCAAAAGATTTGCCAACCTAAATATGGTAGAAACCCTCACTTTCTCCAAACCCTTTCCTCCATTCTTCCTCACCCATCCTTTCCTTTCCTTTTCATCAAGAAATCTCCTCCCAAATGAGGTAAAAAAGAACCAAGAGAAAGAGAGAGAAGCCAAGGCCCAAAAGAGAAAAAGCCCCATCTCCTTTCCAAGAAAAGGAATATATATAGAAGGAAAAAGGCAACCAACTCTCCATAACTTCCCAACCGCCCAACCAACTCCAATTTTCGCCACTTTTCATAAGTGGGTAATTAGAGTGGGTTTTAGACTTTATTTAAGGGGTTTAATGGAATAAAAGGACTCCTAACCCATAGACCTACCACCTAGGAAACTTTTTATAAAATTAAAACCACGTAAAGACTTTATTAAACATACAATAAGTAATTACATTTAAAAATTTGACTCAAGGGTCTAATAAAACAACCTCCCACACATTCACAACCCTTACAAACAAGGTTAAAACACATTCACAAGAATAACATAAGGGAAGTAGCTATGTGAACCCTTTGTCAGCATTGACCATTTTTTTACCTGTATACTCCACCAAAAGTGTCAGTACTTCTCATAATTAATAGTAATTGAAACAAATGGCATATGAAAAATAACCTTCCACGAATAATAATTGAATAGAGGATTAAATCTACACAAGTATAATTTAACTCTCCCTACTTGCATAATATCTTTTAGATTCAACCAATGATTGATCATACTATTTAATATCAAAATATTACCACTTATCAATAATCTAATTAACCTATAACAAATACTACTACAAGCAAATATTTAATATCAATTATTACCTTTATATCCACACTTACCCACACTCATAATATAAAATCACCTAACATGATGCAACCCATTGCGAACAACGAAACATCTCTATCATTGCATACTTATGTAGATAAGGAATAGAACTCATCTAGACTCTCCCCCCTATGATTAGGCTTCCTCTTGGAAGTCTATTTTAGTTGTCTTTAAATATCCCTATTATTTTACCTTCACCTCCAAGTTCCAAAGCCAATAACCTACACATCCATGATGAGAATGGAGGGGCACTACAGTGCAAGCCTATGCTAAGATCACTAAAGGATTGAGAATTCCATTTTTTAGTCTTCCACTCAATTTCTTAGTTTGATCAACCTTGACTTGACACATTTCAGGAGCAAAAGAAAAATAACCAATGCAGAGTAATCAAAGCATCTAGGAAGAGGCAAGGAAAAGACATCATGAAACAACTATAGGGGTCAAAATATAGTCTATGATTGGATAGCCACAAGGGCCTTATAGGAAAAAAGACCAAACCAAAAAGAACAAAGGTAGAGTTAGGATCCTCATCCAAATAATAATACACAAAGTAAAGGCTCAAAGCTATAAACATCAAAAGAGGGCTTCCCTATTTTACATGAAATTAGGGATGGTATTGCAAGGAATAGACACATCTCAAGATCAATAATAGAACCTTAGGTTTTGATAGTCATAAAGGGATAGAACCAAAGAATGATCCTTGTTCAAGTCATGTGAATAGTTACCACCAATGCTTCTACCCTTATAGAGTACAGTGAACCCATGATTGTCACTGTTGTATTCAACATGCATAGAAAATGAATAGTTTAACTCAAACAAGATTATCCAATCTGGTGGGAAACTGATAACAAACACAATACTCTATCTTTGATGACAAAGGGTTCTAACACAAAAGAAGACCACAAACTTCTATCTGAAATACTTGTTTGTGACGGGGCTAAGAAAAGACTGTAACAATGTTTTAATTTGGTGATATGTACTAAAAAAAGAAAGTACTAACATCCACTTACGAAAATGTAGTTGCAAATTCATTTCAAACACTCAATGAGTCTCTTCCACATAAATAATCACAGGTATAGAAACTTCCCATCATGGAATACTACCAAAAACATAGTTAGCAACCTTGAGTTTCATATTTACCCCTATGTAGGGTATGTCTTAGTCTAAGGAAGGAGGCTTTTGTCTGCTTCTACACTACTCTCTACACCTCCAGATGATCTGAGTCTACTACAGATTGGTTCTACCTGACTTCCCATTCTCTATGGCTTCTTGTTGTTTGTTCTACCTGCGCAAGGCATTCCTAGATTGGTTCTCGAAGGCACACTCACTATTCTAGCTTTTTCTCATGAAATCTCCCAGGAGAATGTGACAGATCACAACTACTTCTCCCTTTTCATCCACTATCCCAATGGAAACTCTCCCAATATTGTATCTTCACCATGGAAAAAGAAATGGACACAAGGTTTCCAACTATCTCTCCAAAACTATCTCTCCAAAAATTATTTTTCCACATGAGATCTCTCAAACTTCCCCTATCTCAATCAGGTAAACAAGGAACTAACAAAATAATTGATTGTCATTTTGGGAAGCTCGGTAGGTTTGGACCTCATTGAGGCCACCAAGGAAGCTAAGTGAGTCCAATCCTATTCTAACACCTTGGAGACCTACCTAAACCTTGGAGACATTGCACAAGGTGGGATGAAACATGAGAAACCCACACTAACATTTCAAATATCCAAATTTGTCTTTTTGGTGGGAAACTCTATTACAAGCTCTAAAGCTATAGGACCATAAAGATGAAACATCCCATGGATTCTTAATACTAACAAGAGATGAAAAACAACTCATCAAACCAAAAATTGGGTACAAGGACCTGAAAACAAAACTAAAGCAAAGAAAAAGACTTAGAGAAGTCCACCTTTCATCTAGTCTTCTTCAACAGTTGTTGCTCCAAAATGCATTCAATGTTTGCTTTGGATTGCTTGGGAATTTGTTTCTCTCAACTTGGAATTGGTGTTTCCCCTACTGTATCTTCAATTGTAGCACCCTTGTAGTGATATAGATCACCTACATTGAATATGGGAGAGATACCCATATGTGGAGGAAGTTCTATTTCATAAGTATTAGCTAAAAACTTCCTGAGCATCTTGCAGGGACCTATCTTCTTCATTTTTAGTTTATTATATTCACCCTTAGGAAATATTTTCTTTATGAGATGAGCCAATACAAGATCACCTACCTGAAAATTGACCTCTCTCCTCCTCTTATCAACATATTGCTTATACTGTCGAATGCTTCCTTCAATTTCCAATTTGACTTCTTCATGAAGGTCATGGATAACCTTGGCAAAGTCTTCTCCATCAGTACTTCTCCTCTCAAAGTTGCCCAAATCTCTATGTTCAAATAAACCCCTAGGATGCATACAGTAGACACCTAAAAATGGTCACAACCACTTTCATCCATCTTTCACACTCCAAATCTGACAATTCACATCATTCCATCCAATGCACATATCAATTAAAATTATTTAATTAATAATTTTCTCGCCTTTTCCCCTTCACCAAAAATCAAAATTCCTCTACTATAGTTCAAAAAATAAATATTTTAACAACTATAGTTCATATTCCATTCCCAAAATTTAAATAAATATCCTTATTTATTTAATTCCCTATTTTATCCACTTTTGATTATTTTAGTAATCATCATTATTTTCTTCTAAAACATGTACACAAGAATTAATTTAAATTAATTCACAATTGCAACTCCCCATGTCTCTAGAAGTCCACTTGACACTCAACGTACATGCATGTACATGACAAATGGTACTTTGAAAGAATGGACAAATCTTCTAAAAAGTATACATTTTTCCTATTTCTTCTATCCCACTCCAAGTGTCACTAGTCATGGAATTTTAAATTCCATGTGGACTATTCATGTACTATTCAATCAATTTTAAATTTTATTTGTCCTCGCCTCATAATTTTAAATTCCTCATAAAATCCAAACCTTACCTTTCCATAAATGAATCCTTACATGTCATACACCTACCCAATCATAGCCATCCATCCATTCAACCACTCAATCTCATCCATTTATCATCCCTTGAATCTTGGAGCAATTCTCTCATCCAACCTCTTTATGCCACTTATCCAATTCTCCTTGCTTGAGGATCTTCAAGCAATTTCAGCCCTTGATCATTCAATTCAATCCTAGCCCTCTATCCTCATCCTGAAAAACCTATAAATTAAGGCATTCCCCTCCATTTTCCATAAGCAATTTGTATGCAAAGAAATTCTGTCACTTTGAGCACTCAAAAATCTAGCTAATTAGGCAAATTACATAGTCTAGCTTATCATATTTAGGACATATCACTATTAGTGCATAGAAATAGGGTGTAAAGTAGTTCAATTATGCATTTTTAGTAAGTCTAATCTTGAAGTCCCTTGGATTTTGGAATGGATGGTTAATATAGGTTGTTAGCTCATCCTAGAAGTTCTTATCTTCATTGTAGACATTTTTGGTATGCCTGGTGGGACCCCCACTACCTCCAACCATCTTTTTGTGTAGAAATTTCCATATTGTTTGTGCTTGCAAGTTAGATCAATGCCTGTATTTCATAGAACAATGCTAAAGTACTCTCTATCAATGCCCATTAGCTCTATAGCAGTGCCTAGAGTTGCAAACAGCCAGTATCTACTTTAGCACTTAGCTTCAAACTTTTAGTGCTCAACTTTGTTACATCAGCACCCTATCTCCTGCATTAGCACCCGACACCAGTGGAAGTATAAAATGTGATTTGTTATCATTTTTCATCATTTTTCAAAACTTATTAAACTCACATGTGTTAATTGACCTTAACAATATTTTTGGTGCAATTACCTCTCTATTTTGCAGAAAAATACATAGGTATAGATGGGCATGCTATCCAAATCATTTAAGTGTCGAGATTGTTGGTTTTAGCACCCAATTTACACAATTTAGCACCTGGTCTGCTAGGGGTTAACTAACTTATATTTTCATCATCTCTAAGGATATATCATTAAAATCATGGATTTGATGGTTTACCAACATCTGACAGTGTTTTTGACCATTTTAGCCCTCTATGTGTGTAGGAGAACATCAAATTGCAGGTCATCACATCCTCTCTATTAGTTCAACACTTAGAGATTACACAGTTGTGCCCAGATGCTCTGCATCAACACCAAGATTGAAAGGTAGAACTTTTTATATTTCAGCGCCTAGATTTTTGTAGTAGCACCTAGTTGTATTCTTTCGGTGCTTAAACTCTCTAATTCAACACTTAGTCCTTCCAGCACTTGAACAAACTATTTTAACGCCCAATGTCTATAGAAATATTTTTTCATATATTTTGGCTTTTTACTTGGTCTAGCTTTTGTTTTTGCAGCATTTTACATTAGTCCAAGATCATATAATCAAACCATTAACATCTTTTGTGTAGCCTCGCAGTCAAAGTTGTACATTTTTTCCACTAGTTTAGTTGCACATTAAGGTTAAAGTAGGCAAAATTAACATTGCTTATTTTTCTTGTGGTTTTCTTTTCAATGTATGCTCTCCCCTCACACCTTAGGGTGATCTTGGGGATCAAAAGTCCATTTGCAAAATTTCTTGTTTTCTTTGTATCTCGAAGGGGTTACTTTTCCACATATGCTTTCCCCTTGCGCTTCTTGTGATCTTGGGTGATCAAAAGTGGGAAGTAGTTTCTTCTTAGGGGGGGCTACTAGAGGATTTAATCCCCCTAGGGATGATCTCAACTGCATTTTCTAGTGTGGGATATAAATATTGTGAGAATCGAATGACTCACTTTAAAGGAAGGACCCCTTCTTGCCAAGCAAAAGCCTCGAGATCCTTGGTCTGCAAAGACTTGATTTGGTTTGTGGAAGGTTAGAAGTTGGGACACCTCCATTCACTGACTCATCCCCTGTACCTCATGTGTGTATAGGTAAAATTGAGCTTAGGATAAATCAAAATAATGATAATAAACTCAATCCTATAACATAAAGAGACCGATCTAAGAAAATACCAATATCAATGAATAAATAAATTACAAACAAAGAAGCTATCACCTAGATTGTATTGATCTCTTGGTATTTTGTGGATTACTTAATCAATTACAAAACCATGTTTGCAACAATAAAATGTAGGTAGTAATTGCATGCTCAATGTGAATATGTGCTCAACAATGCGTGATAAAATCTCAAAGCGCTGTTACGAATGCCCAAAGCTTAAATGATCAAAGAGGATATTATATGAAGTGAAAGGGGTATATATAGGTTCCAGGGTTGGATCGATCAACAGTGAAAATAATTCAACGAAATGGATGGATGAGATAAATTAAATAACTCATGATGAATGTGCACGATGAGTCTAGTTTATGACTCAATTTTGTTAGAATTTATTATCTATTTGTTGTAGTTATCTTAGACTTTGGTACCTAGATCTTGATCTTTTTATGATATTTCCTCAAAACCACAGATATTAGGCATAGCTTATTTCCTATAATCTTTAAATGACATTGACATGTGATATGAACTATCTATGTTAATTTTACATGTGGATTAATGAATGTTACTTTAAGATAGTTACAAATATGCAATTATTGTGTGTATTAATATTGTTATGCAGATATAATTTGTAGCCTATAAAATCAAGATTCTATCATTTGGTCACTCACCATCAAAGTCAACAAGGAGGCCATTCAAATGTCAAATGGAAGGAAGATAACCGCCTTGTAACTAGTCTTAATTACTTGTTGAGCGAATATAGGAGTTACTGTTGTGCTAGATCTACGTCAAAGCGAACATGCTTGACCGGATTCCATGCATGCATAACCTCCTCTCCACTTTGTATGCTTTCCTTAAAGTGGCATCCTCCTAATCTGTTGGAGTTGACTACCTTGCTAGGTAGTTGGTTTGTAGTTTTTCTTGCTATAAATAAGATTCAGATGCTCCTTGTAAGGGGTTGATTAATTTGAGGTTGTACTCACATTATTAAGTTTTTCAGTAATACAAGTTATGTTGCTTGTTTGTACTCATGTTTTCCAATGAATAAAATGAAGTTATAAGTTCACATTTCTGAGTTTACATTTGTCTTAAGGGATACTCATCCAAGGGAGACCACTTGGTGAGCATTCCATCCTTTAGTTTAGTTGTTATTTTCTATCAAGCAGTTAGTTAAAATCTGGCACTGTATGTTCATGCAGCCACTAGAATTCTATTCTATGTCTATTCCTACAGCCAAAGTAGACAGAGTAGCTTCCTATTTGTTTGCCCAAATTTTCATTTTTTGTCATGCACTTCAGCTTAGTATAGTTGTTGGTTGATGTTTAGAATTTATGTTATTTCTTTCCAGGCAATTTACTTTCAGCATTATGTCTTTCTTAGCCGTAGAATGAATGTGGCTACTTTGGGGTTTCTAGCGCACATACTATGCTAACCCATTTCAAGTTCACATCCTTGGGTTGACAAGTAAATGCACCTTAATAGTGATAAAGACAGTTATTCAGGTTAGATGTCTAATCCTTGAGTCACAGCTTTATGGGCTTAGTTGTTAAATCATTGTAGGAGGCCAACATTTTTGGCACCATTGCTGGGGATGGTGTTAAACTAGGAAGATCTTTGGAGTCATTTTTAGTATTATTTCTTGCAGAAGTATTTTTGAAGTGTGCTCTTAGTATACCCCTCATTTAGGAAGTAACGACCCACAATCCATTCACAACATTCTTTGTGTGAGTTAGCTGATACTAAGTGTAAACTACATGCATAGAGGTAGAAGAAGAGATGCTTTAGGGAGATTCCTTCCTAATGATCCTATTCCTGATGATAGCTTAGTTGAGTATCCAAACTAACCAACAAAAGAAGAAGAAGAAAATCCTTTTCCTGATGCATTCCCTAATTTGAATAGTTTTGAAACATCCTCTGAAGAACAAGCTGCCCAAAACTTGATTGACAATCTATTTTCTTTGATAATTAGCCAAGTAGCTATGGCTGCCCAAAATAGACCCAATCAACCAACCTTTCCATTTCCTATTGCTCATCACAATGAAGTGGATAACCTCAAGAACATCCCTTCTTCAGTTCTTCCTAAGTTCTATGGACTTGCAACAGAGGACCCAGCCACCTTTTCATTTGAATTTGATATCCTCTGCAAAAGCTATGACTACACCACTGATGCTCATAGGCTTAAGTTGTTTCCTACTACCATGAAAGATGTTACATTGAGATGGTTTATGGGTCTAGGTAGTGATATTGTCAATACTTGGGATGAGATGAAAGAGAAATTTCTTAAGAAGTATAAAGACTATTGTAGGGGTGGAGATATGAGAGGATATGCTATATTTAGAATGCAATAGAAAGAGGATGAAAGTTTGGAGGATTACATCTCATGGTTCTTGTTTTGTTTGCAAAAATCTCCCCATCATACACTCAATGAGGAGTCTCATAAATTACTCTTCCTCCGAGGAATAAGTGGGCATTGCATGGATGCCTTGGATTTGATGGGAGGAGATATTACTCAAGTTCCTTGGGAGGATATTAAGAAGATGTGCCAGAAATATTCCAGAGCAGCCATGAAGAAAGGAAGAGGTTACCGTTCCCTTATGGGCAAAACCCCTACCAATGGAGTTTCAAGGATGGAGATAACTCACTTGATGTCTGATTTTAAGCAAGATATCATAAATAATATGGCCACCCAGCTGGACACACTTCAAGCAAAGAAGAAGGAAGATGAGACAAAGGCAATGTTGGTAGAATATTGTCCTCATTGCAAACAAAAGAAGAGGGACTACAGATGCAAGATGGTAGCCAATATTGACAGTTCAAGCCAATCCAGGTTGAAGAAGATCAAGTCTACTATGTTGCACAAAGGAGGCCATGGACTCCAAGACAAGGTATGCCACCAGATCCTTTATCATTTGTTGGACCATATTTCAATACTTATGCATCTGGTAACCAATGGCAACAACCATCTCCATCCAACTATGGAGGATATTCACCTCAGCCTTGGAATAACCCTCGAAACACTTGGCAAAATTACCAAAACCCTGCACCCCAGTGGCAACAACCTTAGGGGAATTTGATGAAGGAGCATCCATGGCAAATTAGCAATCTTGCATCACCAAAATATTTTAATTTTTAGTTGTTTAGTTTTTTTCAATAATGGTGGAGCTTTGAGAAAATTATATTTTTATTTGCAACAAATGTAATTTCCCTTGAGTGAAATTGTAAATGTAATTTGGTGGGATTTGACTTATTTTGTCATAAGTGGGGATGCAAAGAATCATGGAATTAATGGCACTTATTATCGTAACCATCATAGTGTAAGGAATCTTGTAAGTGGTCTTTATGGCCCAGGTTGGTGGACTTAACTCCCAATTTTAATTTAGTAATTCTAAAATTTGTAAGTCCAAAAATGGGGGGTCGTAATTATGAGACCCAGTCTTGGTAAAATAAGCACAACTTTCTTGTATCTTATCCAAATTAAGAAATTAAATATGTTCTGGAAAGATAGAAAGGAGAGGCAAGAAACCCATAAACGATTTTAAGAAATTATGAGAAATGAGGACACGGTGAAAGGAATAAGTGATGAGTTTTTATTGGAGCTGGGAGAAGAAAGTGAAAAGGAGACCCAGATTTTGGGAAATGAGTTGAGGATGCTGAAAATTTATTTGTTGTAGGTGTTGCATGTATGATTCCAAGAAGCTCAAAAGCTTCATGTTGATGTAATGAAATTTCTTATTGAAATAAAATAAGTGTTACAGATTTCTCTTCCATTTTTCTATTGTTGCACTTCATTTGTAACCTTCTTGCATAGGCTTTTTTGTGTGTTTGTGATCAGATTTGTATGAGAGAGATACCCTGTTGATAACTAAGAGGGGGGGTGAATCAGTTATCTTAAATTTATTCAACTTTCTATTCTTCTTTAATAATTAGTGCAGCATCAAAGCAAACAAGCATGAAAGTAGAAACAAAGTCAATACACATAACATAATGATTTTGACGTGGAAAACCCGGTTAAGGGAAAAACCACAGGATGATTAACCCAAGATATTATTCTCTATTAGAAGAATAGAAGAAACAAAATGGCACTTGCCAATTAGGGCTCACTACCTGAGCACACTGCTCACAAGAGGCTCACTACCTACAAGAGACTCATTGTCTACAAGAAAGGAAGGTAACTCAATGTTTGAATTGATGAGAAGAATCCATACATACTGAGGTTCAGTTCTGGTTAAGCTCAATAAACTGATCTGCTGCACTTCATTCTTACTCTCTTTTGTTGCTGCTGTCCTGTCACATTCGGACCTGTCTTACTGTCTTCACTCTTCTCTTCTACTTTTCTTCGCACCACACAACACCCCTTCACATCTAAATCCATCTTGTATATATATCCGCACAAGTGATTTCAACACCTTCTTAGTCAGCATCCGGAATAGTCAATATTATCCCAAACTCTGGTATGTCAATTGAATCCTTGCATACCAAGTGATGCAGATCTAGGAGATGCTTGTAGAAGTCATCAATCATGTTAGCCAATCATGAATGATGCCTCAAGAAACTTAGTCATCAGCAATATCACTTCTGGATTTGGGTCTAACACTCTACCGGTATAGTTCTTCCTCTGTCTACTCTACCAAATAGGAACCCAACATTCAAGTGCTCATATCTCTTCACCTTTCCATCACCAGAGGCTAAATCCTTAGAATCTATTAGTCAAGGTACTCCTCTTGACTTCCCCAAATCTGTACTTCACTGAGATACTTCCTCTGAGAGATCCGGACCTGACTGTCGGACCTTGTTGACTGCTCTGTTCTTGCTTACTGGATCATAACACTTCTTCAATCTGACTTTCGGTAGAGACTCATCATGTCTTGCGGATGTGTGGGATAACCTTTGTTGCCATCAATGACAACATACATGAATCCATATAGTGTCTTGCCAACATATCCCTCTGCATCAAATTGGTATCAGAGCTCAGAAGGTCTGGGCAAGAGAGTTTGGTATTTGTGTGTTTGTATTTATGCAGGTTGAAGAGAGAACCTGGTTGCCAAAAGACTAGGTAGAGAAAAAAAGAAGAGACCTAGGTGAGGCAAAGATAAAGAGAAGCAAGGAGAGACTCCCTAGAGGAAAGATGGATATGTTTAGAAGGTACTTGCAGGTTGGGGGTTCACAAAACAAGAAGCAAGAAGAAAAAGAGAGGAAGAGGGAAGAGGAAAAGATGAGGCAAATAGAGGTTGAGAAAGAGATAAGAAAACTAAGGCAAGCTATGGAAGAGATGAGCAGAAGGATGGAAGATGAGATGGAGCCATTGCTCAAAAGAGCATTTAGTTGGCACTTGACAATAAAAAAGAAGGTATCATGGCCTATTAATAAGATAGTTCAAAGAAGAAAACAAAGAATAGTTATTGAAGAGGAAGTTGTAGCAGTAGGACAAATTGAATGCAGCCCTAAAGTGCAATAGCAAGAGATTGATCAAATCCTTTGGAAGGAGATGACAAGTTTGGACAAAGAGGAATACTAACTTGTATATGAAAGTCCTAAGCAATTAATAACTATGATGGAGGAATTAGAAGATGTTGTTCATCAAAGGAAACCCTTGGAGGATAAGGTTGAAGTAGAGTGCATGGTGCAAGGAAGCAAGGAGGAGACCTCAAGGTCTCAATATTTTATTTCTAATATTTCATTGGATTATGTATGTGCAGGTTATAAAGAACAAGAAGAAGTGCCTACAATGTATGAAGATGATGGTGAAGAAGATGCTACCAAAACACTTAAGGAAATGATTTCCTTTTCAGATGAATATGCTACCAGTGAAGACATAGATGATATTACTAAGGTATATACACAAGAAATTGAATTTTGGAGTCTAGAAGCTGAGAGAATACTGAATAAGAGATGGCATAAGAAAAATAAGAGGAAGAAGGACCCAGGGATAGTTGAAAAGATGAAGGACAAGTTGTAGAACAATTGGAGGACCAGGAAGAAAGAGTTGACTTGCATTCAAGAGGACTTGAATTTTCTTTTCCCTGGGAGTCTGATGCAGGAGCATCCATGGCAAATTAGCAATCTTGCATCATCAAAATATTTTAATTTTTAGTTGTTTGGTTTTTTTCAATAATGGTGGAGCTTTGAGAAAATTATATTTTTATTTGCAACAAATGTAATTTCCCTTGAGTGAAATTATAAATGTAATTTGGTGGGATTTGACTTATTTTGTCATAAGTGGGGATGCCAAGAATCATGGAATTAATGGCACTTATTATTATAACCATCATAGTGTAAGGAATCTTGTAAGTGGTCTTTATGGCCCAGGTTGGTGGACTTAACTCCCAATTTTAATTTAGTAATTCCAAAATTTGTAACTCCAAAAATGAGGGGTCGTAATTATGAGACCCAGTCTTGGTAAAATGAGCATAACTTTCTCCCATCTTATCCAAATTAAGAAATTAAATATTTTATGGAAATATGGAAAGGAGAGGCATGAAACCCAGAAACTATTTTAAGAAATTCTGAGAAATGAGGGCACGGTGAAAGGAAAAAGTGATAGGTTTTTATTGGAGCTGAGAGAAAAAAATGAAAAGGGGACCCAGATTTTGGGAAATGAGTTGAGGATGCTGAAAATTTATTTGTTGCAGGTGTTGCATGTATGATTCCAAGAAGCTCAAAAGCTTCATTTTGATGTAATAAAATTTCTTATTGCAATAAAATAAGTGTTGCAGATTTCTCTTCCATTTTTCTGTTGTTTCACTTCAATTGTAGCCTTCTTGCATAGGCTTTTTTGTGTGTTTGTGATCAGATTTGTATGAGAGAGATATCCCTCTGCATCAAATTGGTATCAGAGCTCAGAAGCTCTGGGCAAGAGAGTTTGGTATTTGTGTGTTTGTATTTGTGCAAGTTGAAGAGAGAACCTGGTTGCCAAAAAACTATCTAGAGAAAAAAAGAAGAGACTTAGGTGAGACAAAGATAAAGAGAAGCAAGGAGAGACTTGCTAGAGGAAAGATGGATTTGTTTAGAAGGTACTTGCAGGTTGGGGGTTCACAATAGAAGAAAGAAGAAAAAAAGAGGAATAGGAAAGAAGAAAAGATGAGGCAAATAGAGGTTGAGAAAGAGATAAGAGAACTAAGGCAAGCTATGGAAGAGATGAGGAGAAAGATGGAAGATAAGATGGAGCAGTTGCTCAAAAGAGCATTTAGTTGGCACTTGACAATCAAAAAGAAGGTATCATGGCCTATTAAGAAGATAGTTCAAAGAAGAAAACAAAGAATAGTTATTGAAGAGGAAGTTGCAACAATAAGACAAATTGAATGCAGCCCTAAAGTGCAACAACAAGAGATTGATCAAATCCTTTGAAAGGAGATGACATGTTTGGACAAAGAGGAATACTACTTCTACATGAAAGTCCTAAGAAATTAATAACTACGATGGAGGAATTAGAAGATGTTGTTCATCAAAGGAAACCCTTGGAGGACAAGGTTGAAGTAGAGTGCATGGTGCAAGGAAGAGACCTCAAGGTCTCAATATTTTATTTCTAATATTTCATTGGATTATGTATGTGTAGGTTATAAAGAACAAGAAGAAGTGCCTATAATGTATGAAGATGATGGTGAAGAAGATGCTACCAAAACACTTAAGGAAATGATTTCCTTTTCAGATGAATATGCTACCAGTGAAGACATAGATGATATTACTGAGGTATATACACAAGAAATTGAATTTTGGAGTCTAGAAGTTGAGATAATACTAAATAAGAGATGGAATAAGAAAAAGAAGAGGAAGAAGGACCCAGAGATAGTTGAAAAGATGAAGGACAAGTTGCAGGACAATTGGAGGACCAGGAAGAAAGAGTTGACTTGCATTCAAGAGGACTTGAATTCTCTTTTCTCTGGGAGTCTGATGTAAGAGCATCCATGGCAAATTAGCAATCTTGCATCATCAAAATATTTTAATTTTTAGTTGTTTAGTTTTTTTCAATAATGGTGGAGCTTTGAGAAAATTATATTTTTATTTGCAACAAATGTAATTTCCCTTGAGTGAAATTGTAAATGTAATTTGGTGGGATTTGACTTATTTTGTCATAAGTGGGGATGCCAAGAATCATGGAATTAATGGCACTTATTATCATAACTGGCATAGTGTAATGAATCTTGTAAGTGGTCTTTATGGCCCAGGTTGGTGGACTTAACTCCCAATTTTAATTTAGTAATTCCAAAATTTGTAACTCCAAAAATGGGGGGTCGTAATTATGAGACCCAGTCTTGGTAAAATGAGCATAACTTTCTCATATCTTATCCAAATTAAGAAATTAAATATTTTATGGAAATATGGAAAGGAGAGGCATGAAACCCAGAAACTATTTTAAGAAATTCTGAGAAATGAGGGCACGGTGAAAGGAAAAAGTGATAGGTTTTTATTGGAGCTGAGAGAAAAAAATGAAAAGGGGACCCAGATTTTGGGAAATGAGTTGAAGATGCTGAAAATTTATTTGTTGCAGGTGTTGCATGTATGATTCCAGGAAGCTCAAAAGCTTCATGTTTATGTAATAAAATTTCTTATTGAAATAAAATAAGTGTTGCAGATTTCTCTTCCATTTTTCTGTTGTTTCACTTCATTTGTAGCCTTCTTGCATAGGCTGTTTTGTGTGTTTGTGATCAGATTTGTATGAGAAAGATATCCCTCTGCATCAAATTGGTATCAGAGCTCAGAAGGTTTGAGTAAGAGAGTTTGGTATTTGTGTGTTTATATTTGTGCAGGTTGAAGAGAGAACCTGGTTGCCAAAAGATTAGGTAGAGAAAAAAAGAAGAGACCTAAGTGAGGCAAAGATAAAGAGAAGCAAGGAGAGACTTGCTAGAGGAAAGATGGATTTGTTTAGATGGTACTTGCAGGTTGGGGGTTCATAAAAGAAGAAGCAAGAAGAAAAAGAGAGGAAGATGAAAGAGGAAAAAATGAGGCAAATAGAGGTTGAGAAAGAGATAAGAGAACTAAGGCAAGCTATGGAAGAGATGAGCAGAAGGATGGAAGATGAGATGGAGCAGTTGCTCAAAAGAGCATTTAGTTGGCACTTGACAATCAAAAAGAAGGTATCATGGCCTATTAATAAGATAGTTCAAAGAAGAAAACAAAGAATAGTTATGGAAGAGGAAGTTGCAGCAGTAGGACAAATTGAATGCAGCCCTAAAGTGCAACAGCAAGAGATTGATCAAATCCTTTGGAAGGAGATGACAAGTTTGGACAAAGAGGAATACTACTTTGTATATGAAAGTCCTAAGCACTTAATAACTATGATGGAGGATTTAGAAGATGTTGTTCATCAAAGGAAACCCTTGGAGGACAAGGTTGAAGTAGAGTGCATGGTGTAAGGAAGCAAGGAGGAGACCTCAAGGTCTCAATATTTTATTTCTAATATTTCATTGGATTATGGATGTGCAGGTTATAAAGAACAAGAAGTGCCTACAATATATGAAGATGACGGTGAAGAAGATTCTACCAAAACACTTGAGGAAATGATTTCCTTTTTAGATGAATATGCTGCCAGTGAAGACATAGATGATATTACTGAGGTATTTACATAAGAAATTGAATTTTGGAGTCTAGAAGCTGAGAGAATGCTGAATAAGAGATGGCATAATAAAAAGAAGAGGAAGAAGGACCCAGGGATAGTTGAAAAGATGAAGGACAAGTTGTAGAACAATTGGAGGACCGGGAAGAAAGAGTTGACTTGCATTCAAGAGGACTTGAATTTTCTTTTCTCTGGGAGTCTGATGCAGGAGCATCCATGGCAAATTAGCAATCTTGCATCATCAAAATATTTTAATTTTTAGTTGTTTGGTTTTTTTCAATAATGGTGGAGCTTTGAGAAAATTATATTTTTATTTGCAACAAATGTAATTTCCCTTGAGTGAAATTGTAAATGTAATTTGGTGGGATTTGACTTATTTTGTCATAAGTGGGGATGCCAAGAATCATGGAATTAATGGCACTTATTATCGTAACCATCATAGTGTGAGGAATCTTGTAAGTGGTCTGTATGGCCTAGGTTGGTGGACTTAACTCCCAATTTTATTTTAGTAATTCCAAAATTTGTAACTCCAAAAATGGGGGGTCATAATTATGAGACCCAGTCTTGGTAAAATGAGCATAACTTTCTTGTATCTTATCCAAATTAAGAAATTAAATATGTTCTAGAAAATTGGAAAGGAGAGGCATGAAAAGCAGAAATGATTTTAAGAAATTCAGAGAACTAAGGGCATAGTGAAAGGAATAAGTGACGGGTTTTTATTGGAGCTAGGAGAAGAAAATGAAAAGGAGACCCAGATTTTGGGAAATGAGTTGAGGATGCTGAAATTTTATTTGTTGCAGGTGTTGCATGTATGATTCTAGGAAGCTCAAAAGATTCATTTTGATGTAATAAAATTTCTTATTGAAATAAAATAAGTGTTGCAGATTTCTCTTCCATTTTTCTGTTGTTTCACTTCATTTGTAGCCTTCTTGCATAGGTTTTTTGTGTGTTTATGATCAGATTTGTATGAGAGAGATATCCCTCTGCATCGAAATTGGTAGTCACCTCCAGGAAACTGGCAACAAACATGTCAATGGAGGGGAGGATAGTAATGGCCAAACTAGACAACTAATTACATGCAGCCACCTTCTCAGCCCCAACAACCTACTATAATGCCTCCTCCTGCTAGTTCAAATTCAAATACACCTAAACCTACTTAGTTACCTACTCAACCCTCACCTAACCCAAATAACAGACCATAGTAGCAGCTGGTATACTTTGCTGATCCAAATTAATTCCTTGCATATGTTGTGAGTGTAAGTGACATCCAGCTGCATTTAGGAACTACCTTGGAAGCTCCTTCCACACAAATTATTACTGAGCTTCCTAAGGAGGAAGAGGAGCCTTTAAATGCCCCCATTCAGCCAAATGCACCAAAAAATCCTAAACCAGTCCCAGTCAAGCAGACTGCACAAGAACCACCATTTCCACAGAGGTTGGAAATTGTGGAACAAAAGGAAGAGAAAGAGGAATCCACCTTTGACATTCAGATAAGTGGAAACATGTATGTGTCAAGATCCCTCTATTTTAGGCCATAAAAGATGTTCCTATATATGGCAAAGAAATCAAGGAAGCATGCCTTAAGAAGCCAGATAGAAAGAGGAAAGACCACATTATGGTTCATGTGGTGGGACAGTTAGCTGACATCATGCTTGGGAAAGTGACTGTTCCCAAATATAATGATCTAGGGAGTCCTATGGTAGGAGTTGTTATAAATGGGATCCAAATAAGGAATGCTTTGATTGATTTGGGAGCAACAATAAATGCCATGCCCAAGGATATCCTACAACAACTAAATGTTACAAACATGAGACCTACTCCTACCGTCCTGTAGCTTGCTGATAGTTCTACTGTTAAACTTGATCGGATAGTAGAGGACCTTGTTGTATCCCTAGAATCATGGGAATATCTAGCTGATTTCATGGTACTTTCTCCTAAAGCTACATTGGGAGGGTATCCCATCATTATAGGAAGGCCATGGTTAGCCACAACTGATGCTTATATTGGATGTCAGTCAGGAGACATGACCATCTCTGATGGGAGAAGCACTAAAAAACTTGTTCTTTACCCACCTGCATAGCCATCTCATGATATGGATAATTTTGTTTGGCCACATGTTGGTGAAGAGGGCGAGGAAGCTAATTACGTGCTACAACTTATGATGTTAGGTAGAAGCTCTTTCATGTAGCTTCAAGAGGAAGATGAGGCATTGTCTAACATAATTCAGAATCATTATGAAGTAGAGGAAGCATCATCTTCTCATTCTGCTGATCCAGTAATGACACTTATTCCCACTTTTCCTGTAGCACATTGTTACGATAAGAAATCAAAGTACCAAACATTAGTGAAGCAACTATGGTAGAGTTAACAACTCAAGTGGAGATTTCAGAAGAAAGATATCTAAATATTAACAATAAATTGACTCAAGAACAATAGTTGTCTTTGACAAACTTGTTAAAGAAACACAAAAATGCCTTTGCATGGGTTTGCCATGACATGAAAGGACTGGATCCCATATTATACACCTATAGGATTTACATAAGGGAAGATTGTACACCAGTAAGACTGCCACAAAGGAGAATCAACCCTGCATTAAGAGAGATTGTCAAAGAGGAATTATAGAAGCTATTAGATGTAGGGTTTATCTACCCAATCTCAGATAGCTAGTGGGTGTCTCCTCTAGTTCTCGTGCCCAAAAAGGGAGGGAAATGGAAAGTTTGTATTGATTACAGAGAATTAAACTCTGCCACCAAAAAGGATCACTTTCCCCTTCCTTTCATAGACCAGGTATTGGACTCACTCATAGGAAAGTAGTACTTTTCCTTCTTGGATGGGTTCAGTGGCTACAATCAGATACAGATTGCACCAGAGGACCAAGAGAAAACAACCTTTACCTATCCTTGGGGGACTTATGCCTACTCAGTGCTTCCATTTGGCTTATGCAATGCACCTACAACTTTCCAAAGGGTAGTCATTAGCATATTTTATGATATCTCACATGATTGCATGGAAATCTATATGGATGATTTCACTACTTCTGGTGCTACTTTTGATGAGGCATTGGAGAACTTAGGGAAGGTTTTGGAGAGATGTGAAGACCACAATCTATCCTTGAATAGTGCAAAGTGCTTCATGATGATGCAAGAAGGAGTAGTGCTTGGCCACTATGTCTCTCCAAAAGGAATTCAGGTAGACCTAGCAAAGATTGAAGTGATAATCAATCTGCCCATTCCTGCAAAGAAAAGGGATGTCAGAAGCTTCTTAGGTCATGCATGGTACTATAGACATTTCATCAAGGATTTCAACAAAATAGCAGCCCCATTGTATTCTCTTCTCACTAAAGATGCTGAATTTCAGTGGAATGAAGACTGTAACAAGACATTTTCTGATTTAAATGCAACATTAACTCATGCTCCTATACTCAAAGGGCCCAATTGGGAGCTCCCTTTCCACATCCACATTGATGCATCAAATTATGCCATAGGAGTAGTCTTAGGGAAGAAAGAAGGAGCCATTGAACATGCTATTTATTTTGTTAGCAAAAACTTGTAGGGAGCTAAGTTTAATTATACAGTGACAAAAAAGGAAATGTTGGTAGTAATCTATGCCCTCAACAAATTTAGGCACTACATAACAGGCTATCAAATCTTTGTGCACATAGATCATGCAGCCATTAGGTATCTCATGAACAAACCCTTGATATCAGGTAGATTAGCAAGATGGGTGTTGCTAATGCAAGAATTTAACATTACCATTGTGGATAAGTCAGGGAAGGCCAATGTTGTTGCAGACTTTCTTTCAAGGCTGACTACATCAGAGGACAACCAAGTCAGTGATGACTTTTTCCCTTATGAACACTTGTTTTCCATCACTGTGTAAACACCCTGATATGCTGACATAGCTAATTATCTAGTCACAGGGAGAGTCCCTTCTCATTTCTCTCCAAAGGAGAGAAGGGCGCTCATTGAAAAGTTTTTTCCTTTTTCATGGATTGTTGGATGTTTGTTCTACACTAGACTAGACCATGTTATGAGGAGATGTGTGAGGGAAGATGAAACATATGATATTTTTCATGCATGCCACAATGAACCATGTGGAGGGCATTTTGCAGCCAAGAGGACAATAATGAAGATTTTAAATATAGGATATTACTGGCCAACACTCCACAAGGATGCAAGGAGATATACAAGGAAATGTGACATATGCCAGAGGATGGGATGACCATCCAAATCTGATGAGATGCCCCTTTACCCTAAGCTAGTGATCACTCCATTTGATAAGTGGGGATTAGATTTTGTAGGACCCATTGATCCTCCATCCAATGGTAAATCCTGTATCATAGTATGCACTAATTATGTAACCAAATGGGTAGAAGTTAAGGCCATGAAGCATGCAAGAGATAACAAGGTTGCAAAATTTCTTTATGAGGAAATTTTCACATGGTATGGGGTTCCCAGAGAGATAGTGACTAATCAAGGAGCTCAATTCACCTCAACCCTAGTTGTAGCACTAGTCAATGAGTACAACATAAGGCACAAGAAATCTACTCCTTATCACCCTCAGGCCAATGGCCAAGTTCAGGTGACTAACAGGGAAATTAGAGCCATTCTGACTAAAACTATGGTTGTCCATAGGAAGGATTGGATAAATAGGCTACCAAAAGTTGTCTAGGTCTATAGGACAACCTGGAAAACAACCACAGGCTTCACCCCTTTTGAGTTGTTGTATGGAAACACAGCTATGATGCCCATTGAATTTGAACATAAGACTCTCTGGACTACAATAGACTTGGGGATGGATATCTTTGAGGCACAAAAGGACAAAATCATGTAGCTCAATGCTTTGGATGAGATGAGGAAAGTAGCCTTGCATCACATAGAGGTAGTGCAGAATCAGATAATAAAGTGACACTACAAATTCATCAAAGACAAGAAATTCCAGGCAGGTGACTGGGCACTGCACTACGACTCAAGGTATCAAGATAATGCAGGAAAATTGTAGACAAGGTGGCTAGGACCATATGAGGTTGTTGAAGTTTTCCCCAATGGTGTTGTTCAACTCACCACCATTGGCCCTGTCAGATTTAACCTACTCATCAATGGTCGCCGCCTAAGGTTGTATCACAAGCCAACTTCAAAGGATGAATTCCTACAACAATTCACTCAACATGCAACTCCCGAACTTCCTACAGCCAAAGGTAGTAGACCTAGTGTCCTTCCTTTTGGCTAACCAAGGTGCGATACTTGTCATAATAAAGACTTCCACTTTTGTGGGGATCCACTTCTTCATTCATTCACCCATCCACCCATCCATATCCATCATTCTCTCTTCTATCACATTGCCATGATCTCACTTCATTCCATCTCACTTTATTCCACTCCACTTTCATTCATTGCTCAATAAATTTCTTAAAAGGTGACCAATACTTTCTCCATCATTTTTGCAACTGATCTTCCAAAAATCAAGGTACGTGCACATCAATTTGTTATCTCGTACTTATCTTTTAAAGTATATTCATTTAATTATTGTAAATTAATGTTGATGTTCTCCATAGCATGTAATTATTCCATGCCCTGTCAAATCAAGCATCACCATTCTGCATGTGAGGACACATGCTCAAATTTAGGTTGGGGAGGGGAGTGTGAATACCATGTCCACATGTTAGTCCATGTTGGTTTACGCCAACATGATAGCAAAGTTTAAAATTGAGTTGATTTGAATTTTGAGTGAGATGATGGCTCACAAATGTGAGGTGATAGTCTTCATTGATTACTCCTTATTGCCTTTACGCCTTCATTGATTACTCCTTATTGCCTTTACTACTCTTGTCATAATCTTGAATCCACAAATAAGGAAAATTCAGATGACATTGGTGTTGGAAATTTAGTAGTGTTGCAGGAAGGTGAAGTTTAGCTTTCAGATAAAGATTGCAGGAAGAAAAACTTTGCAGAGTGATTGTTTATTTTTAGACAGCTAAACAATGGGAGGTGGGTTAATTCAAAATGAACCCTTGGTTCATGAAGTATTACTACAGGATGCACCCAGCCAGGCCGAGTTTGAAATTATGGGTGGTTAGATTATTTCCTGAAACTGAATGGTTTTAATGAAGATGTTGCATTGGAATTTTCCCAAACATTGTCTGAAGGTAAGGCCATGATAAAAGGGTTAGAGGTATTGGATACTGAAGAAAGGATTGAAAAAGTTATAGGGTTGTCTACAGACAATGAAAATTACCCTATTTCTAGAGACACCAGGTTAGCTAGGGCTGAATTTACAGAACCTGGTGACCCACCATTAATTGTGGGCAAACAAGGAGCTAAGAGAACCTCTTTGTCTGAGCCATGGAAGCAAGTAGCTATTCATGTTGTGAGGTACATTACTTGTGAAGGTCATCAGTCCAATCTACATTCTGTGCATTTCAAATTTCTGAATCATATAAGGCATGGGAGAAGAATGAATGTGCAAAACGTGATATACCACCTTCTCTCAATCATGGCGGTTGAGACCCAAAAAGGTAGGGCTAATTCTATTTCCCACCATTGTTTGATCAAATTGTTAGTTGAAAAGTCTCTGCATGATGTGTCTGACATGACTTGGGAAGAATTCCTAAATATTGATCAAATTAGACCAAAGCATTTGTGACCTACGGTTATGCCTCAACCTCATAGGACTAGGAGGTGAGTGTGTTCTATTGAAGCTACTCCTAGAACCTCAACTACTGGTGTAAACCCTCATGCAGTTGAACAAACTATAGAGATTAGTTCTTTTGAGGCAAAGAGTTCAGACAAAGAGAGTTCTTCTTTAGATACTGATGATGATGTTCCTCTTGGCAACCTAATTTGAACTAGGGCACATAAGAAAGAGGCCGAAATAAGAAAGGGTAAAGCTAAAACGCAAACTATAGGAAAGGAAGTGCCAAGCTCTAAGAAACGGAAGGCTGACACTATTCTTCCTATAGCCAAAGTAAAACATGAGAGCCCTCCTAGAAAATCAAGACCTGCTGGACCAACCTTTGATGTGTCTCCATAAAGAAGCCCTAGGGTTGAAGAAATGTCACCAGAAGATACAGAGGCCCAATGGGGCATGTGAACGTTGAAGAAAAGGACATATTTGAGGAAGCAACAAATCTAACATTGGCAGAACTTGCTGCCGTCGCTGAACAAATTGAGAGTTAGAGATATGAAGACAACTAGGTGTTCCTACAGCAAGAGGCCCTATAGCCAGAATTGGCTGAACATTCAAGAACCCTGCAGTTAGTGCTATATGAAGGGCAACCATCAGTGCTAGGAAAATTTTTGGTAGGAATACATAGGCCCTCTGATTTCTCAATGCATATGGTAGCTATGAATTTATGGAATAAGATGCAGAGGAGAGAAGAAGAATGGAAAAAGGAGAAACGTAGGTTGAAGGAAGAAGTTCAAAAGAAAGATGAAGAGACTAAAGATAAGAATGCATAAATTATGACTTTAAAGGAGAGAGTGGATAATATGGTAGCCTTAGTGCCTCAGATATTAGAGTGTAGGACTCCTCTAAGGGTCTATGCTCTATATTTGAAGGAGAAGTATCTTTATTTTAAACTAGCAAGGATTGTTTCAGGTTTGAATCCTTCCATTGAAACTCCTCTTGAATGTTTCAATGCTTATCGGATTGCTCTCCGTGAAATGAAGAATTTGTTGTGTGAATTCTATTTACATAATTATGCTATGTCCCAAGATCATGATTGGAATCCCTTGTTGTATGTTGGGGATGTTCAATTAAGGGCATTTATGTCTTGGATACAAAATGAGATTAGTTGGGGACAACAGTTTAGGGCTTATAGGCAAACAAAATTCAACACTCCCTTGTCCATCAGAGCTAAATCTAGAAATCCGGGGAGCATTTTCAATGATTGGTACATAATGCTTTATAGACCAAGCTATGGCAATAGAATCCTGTCTGAGAGAGAAGTAGTTTACAGAGAATATGAGGAGGTAGCAAACACTATAGGAGAATCTGTAAAGGGATATTTGGCACAAAGGTGGAATAGTTTGACTGATGAACTAAAACAAGCAGAGCCTCACTCTCTGCAGAACTATGTTGCAACATGTAAAAGAGTGGATAGATATATACAAATTGGGAGGAAAAAGGGGCAATTCTGGCTTCCCTTAATTTTCCAACCACCTATCCTATTATGGCCTATTCCAAATTTTAGATACTACCAATATGATATTGTTGAAGAGAGACAGAGATGGAGCAGATTGGATAGATAGCAAGGGTTCTATTGGGATCCTAATTCACACACTACAGAAACTAATATAGGATAGTTGGTAGTTGTTAATTTCAAGGCATTAACCAAACATAAGAACAACCCTTCCTCTATTGGAGGACCAACAAAGTCTTAGGTTGGGGAGAGTGATGAGTCTAGTTTATGACTCAATTTTGTTAGAATTTATTATCCATTTGTTGTAGTTATCATGGACTTTGGTACCTAGATCTTGATCTTTTTATGATATTTCCTCAAAACCATAGATATTGGGCATAGGTTATTTCCTATAATATTTAAATGACATTGACATGCTATATGAACTATCTATGTTAATTTTGCATGTGGATTAATGAATGTTACTCTAAGATAGTTATAGATATGCAATTATTGTGTGTATTAATATTGGTATGCATATATAATTAGCAGCCTATAAAATTGAGAAAGATTATGTTAGTTGGTCACTCACCATCAAAGTCAACAAGGTGACCGTTCAAATGTCAAATGGAGGGAAGATAACCACCTTGTAACTGGTCTTAATTACTTGTTGAGCAAATATAGGAGTTACTATTGTTCTAGATCTGCATCAAAGCAAACATGCTTGACTAGATTCCATGCATGCATAACCTCCTCTCCACTTTGTATGCTTTCCCTAAAGTGGCATCCTCCTAATCTGTTGGAGTTGACCGCCTTGCTAGGTAGTTGGTTTGTAGTTTTTCTTTCTATAAATAAGACTCAAATGCTCCTTCTAAGGGGTTGATTAATCTAAGGTTATACTCACATTATTAAGTTTTTCAGTAATATAAGCTATGTTGCTCATTTGTACTCATGTTTTCCAATGAATAAAATGAAATAAGTTTGCATCTCTGAGTTTACATTTGTCTTAAGGGATACTCATCCAAGGTGGCCCACTTGGTGAGCATTCCATCCTTTACTTTAGTTGTTATTTTCTGTCAAGCAATTAGTTAAAATCTAGCACCATATGTTCCTGCAACCACTAGAATTTCATTTTGTGTCTATTCTTGCAGATAAAGCAAATAGAGTAATTTCTTGTTTGTTTGCCCATATTTTTATTTTCTGTCATGCACTTCAGCTTAATATAGTTGTTGGTTGATGTTCAACATTTATGTTATTTCTTTCCAAGCAATTTACTTTCAACATTATGTCTTTCTTAGCCATAAAATGAATGTGGCTACTTTGGGGTTCCTAGTGCACATACTGTACTGACCCATTTCAAGTTCATGTCCCTGGGTTGACAAGTAAATGCACCTTCATAGTGATTAAGATAGCTATTCAGGTTAGATGTCCAATCTATGAGTCACAGCTTTATGGGCTTAGTTGTTAAATCATTGTAGGAGGCCAACAGTGCACACAACATGTGTCACTCCAAAAAGGTATTTTTATTAAGTTAATTGCTTTTTGGCTAAAGATAGGATTTGATTTCATAAATTAGAATTCTTTCTTTCTAATTTATGAGTTGATGATAAAAATAATAATAATTAAAGCCAATTAACTCAACTTTAGATTTGCTTTTTTTTAAGTTCTAAAAATAAGACTGATTGTGTACATAGAGTTAAAATGATATTTTTAGCGGAATTGAAAAATAATTGAAATTAAACAAATAAATTTATTTAATTTATTGTGCATGATTGAAGAATAGATAAGATTAAAAATAGAGAATAAATTAAACAAATAAATTCATTTAATTTATTTTGCATGACGGAGGAATATAAAAATATATATTTAATTTTATTTATTTTTAGAGGATGAAGTCAACTTAAATAAATTTAAATATTTTGTTTAAATTTAGAGGAATAATTGATTAATTAAATAATTAAAATTAATTAATTGTGGATAAGAGGAAATTAAGTGATGAATTAATTAAATAATTAGATTTATTTAATTAATGTGGATTTGAATATTTGAAAGAGGATAATGATTTAATTAAAAAATTAAAATTAGTTAATTTAGAGGAATAAAGTGAATTTTGATGAAAATTAATTAAATAAAGAGGTTTTATTCAATTAATGTTGGAATTAGGTTACTTAGAGGAAACTAATGAAATTAATTAAATAATTAGATTATTTAATTAATGTTGATTTCAAGTGATTTAAGAAGAATTGATGTATGCAAGTGATGTGATGCGAAGGGTCATTTTTAGGTGTCTACATTTTGCCCCTCTTTGAGATGATGTTGCTAAGTAACATCATTTCAAAGAAATTTAAAATATAGTGCTTGATCTGATAGAAGAAGATTGATTTAGAAGAAATTAATTAGAAGAAAATGATTGGATTAGAGATGGTGATGCCCTTGTTGATGTTCCCAACTGATTATCTGAGTTTCCCTAAAAAGTAGCCATCTTTTATCTACATGATCCTCAGGTCAATGGCCAATTAACAGGAGACTGACTCTATGTCTCCTTTGCACTTCAGGCTCTGTAGGACCTAGGGGGTATTCTCTTATTCAACACCCATATAATAAACCTTGAGTTCAACCAGGTATTGACACAAAAGAAGATAAATCCTCTTTTTATGCAGATCAAAACTGTATGATAGATGCAAAGTGGCTAGCTTTGGACATTAAGTCACTATTGTGTGGCAAAGGAATCAAAATCTAAAATCCTACTCCTAAAATCCTAAAATTTAATATTTTGAATTGATTTTGTTTTTTATATATTTGGCTACTAGGCTAGGGTTTGATTCATAAACTTAACCCAAGCCTTTGATCGGTGCCTATCCTAGGGTACGGAGTCAAACTTAAAACATGTAAATGATTTCCCATAAGACAAGCACACATATAGATTTCAAGGAGTGATTTTGTATCTGCCTTATAGATAACTCCCAAGATTGAGTATTTCCATTAACTCTACGTATAAATATCCCTGTTATCAGACATACATCCCCATATTTGATCTAAAGTAGTTTAAGTTGTTCCTTAAATAGAGGCAAGAAATCAAATATGCAATGCAACAAGTGTGCACCCCAGAACTCAGAAAACCCTTAGCCACTTTGTTCAAAGGAAACATGCAGATATCAATGGAGATAGTTAATAAAAACACATGCTTACAACATTACTCATATATTTCAACCTGAAACTGATAAATGGCTTCTGAAAAGCACATTCAACACATTAAACAAAAACTTACAACACCAAAGACAGGGCAATGAGGCCAAACTTGTATTTCATTCACTTCTCAAAATCCCAAATCATTCAACCATGACAATGAACTACCATGCTTTCTTTTTAAAGACTTTCAAAACATGGTACTTAGAAAATTCAATGTAATGTGGCAGTTAGGTGAGTTTGTCATTATAATCCACCGCCTATAAACATTGGGAATATTAACAAATTATTGAAAGAGGAGAAGGCAAAATTTAAAACATGAAGCCAAATGTCTATAATTTATTCCTCCCCTTTGATTTGACTTGTCCACTTTTATTTTAGTTATCGGGCATCTCCATTTTGCATTATCGCACAACATATTTGAAGGCTTCCCATTCCTCTTGCGATGTTGTGATATGAGGCTGTGGAGCCTCTTCTCCTGCTCCTTCTTGATTGCTCCCAGCTTTAGGATGATAGCAAATAAAATTCAGCAGCTTCCAATCTAATTTTGCCCAATTCATTCATTGTTGGGTCATTTTTCTTGATGTAGGGGCATTTTAGCCATTTTGGCACCTAAAATTCATCATAAACATGCTTAAAATTTATGCCCAAGCATTAGGAATGGTCATGGGATGAATTCAGAGCATGGAATAGCAATTTTGAACTCCAAAACACCCTCAAAATCTTGCCGAAAAATCAAAAACGTGAACAACAATTGTACTTTGCAACAATTCCTTCCTGAAGCTGCCTAAAATGCCTCAAAGGAACCTCCATGGAGAAGGAAACACTTCAATCTTCACTACAATAGAGATTGCAGACCAAAATCTACCCTAAGAAGACCATTTTGCACCATCACACAGCTGCAAAGGAGAAAAGGAAATGGTTGTGTGCTCATGCGATAAGCCAATGAGATGCTGTTATTTTCTTCCCCAAACATTATAACATAAAGTTATAATGTTTACCTCATTATATTTGCATATTGAAATATTAAATTTGCCAATAAATAATTTTAAAATTACATTTTCAACTTTAGGCAAATGACAAATATTTAATTCCTCCTCCTAGGCAAATGACGCCTGTTCACTGTGGGCACACTGGATATTCAGAGGCCATGAAAATTTGCGTAGTGCCATTATCAATTATTTAGAGCATACCCATTTCCTCAAAATCTGCATCGTTGGAAGATTTTAGGGACCTCCTTTGTAAACTAGCCCACCGGATGCCTTTGCCACAATCAAAATACATTAAAATGCCGCATCATATGGACACCAATTTTGATGAAATTAGAACTATAGATGTTTCAGACCAAAATGAGAAATGGGCCACCTTCAAAATTGTGAGATTTACAACTTTTTGGAACACCAAATCTAGCTCAGTCACAATCAGAAAAGCACTAAAAAGCCCATCAAACCTCATCCATGGAGCATGAAACTGAACAGACACATTACCATATGTACCAAAAAAATTCCTACCATACGGATTTGCAAGATGATCTCTAAGTTGCAAGATTTTAATTGGCGAAGACGGACTTCAGGGTAGATTGAGCAGTATGTTTACCTAGCCTCTGTTGACACATTGAGAATAGATAGGCACTTCAAAATTGCAAAAATTGAAGGTTCCAATAGTAGCTCATGTTTGGGGATGCATGTTTCTTACAGTCATGGTGAGATTCCAGATATCTCTGGGATGTAGACCATGTGCCAGATCCATTGGGCTACTATGTAACTGCTCCATCTTGCATCAAAATTCATACCTTCAAACTTTATTTGGTGGTCCCAGGCCCCCAAAAAAGAAAAACCAATATTTACCTCTATCAAATATCATGTTTTAAAATGACTTCCCTAGACCACAACTGAAGATATTGCCATAATCCACTTGATTATAGACATGGATGCCTATTTTTCTCACAAAACTCTTGAACCTCCTATTGTCAAAGTGTTCTGCATTCTTATGATCTTTATAATTAGGCTCTAACTAAAACATCTCCTCATATGTCATGCAAACAACAAATTTACCTACCATACGATGCAAGACACTATAGTGATTTGTATTAACAAAGTCATTACCCTACACCAATAAAATTTTATCAAGCTAAATTAAAAACTAAAAATGCTCATACTCGAGCTTATTTTTGATCTGATCCATATGGCATATGTATTCACCTACACTTGGGTAATGTAAGTCATCTGCATCACTTGGTGTTTTAATTTTATGCAAAGGAGATTGAGTTGTCTCAACAACATTTTCATCACTAGTCATGTTGTGATCCTCATAAGAACATGCATCTCCAACCATGTTTACACTTTCACTTAATCCCTGAACCCCAAGCTACCAGCTTGCATAATTATCACATGTGTCAAATATTTTCTCCATCTCAAGAATGAGAATATAACTTGATTCATCTTGCAAACCATCATACAAATCAACATAAAAAGTTTCAAAAGTAGGCACAAATAGTTCAAAATACATCCCAATGTCAAAAGCTTCATGATCACCCTTACCATGGATGTCATGGTCAATAATATCCTATGTTGCATCATTATGAACACCTCAAACACTTGAAATAATGCATTCATTACTAAAAGTAAATACTTCCACCTCCATATTATGTCCATGATCAACATAAACAGAAAAACCAACATATCCATCATCCATACAAACCTGATCAACTAATGGATCCTTCATAGATGAGCAAATATCCTATTTATGCAAAACAAAAGCATCCATCTCTACTTCATATAAACTATCATGAACAATTGGGACACACTCACCTATGAATGCAACATACCCGGTATCTGTGTATTCTTTTGATTCTTCAACAACAACACTACTGCAAGATACATCTTCAAACATATCTTTTATTTCATCATGTATGCAATTTGCATCTACATATTCTATCATTGTACGATGTGCTTCATTCTCTACCACAATTCCGTCATCTTTATGCATCATACCATGATTGCCTTCTGCATAATCACCTTTATCTCTTTCCACAATCCCAATCCATTTGAACATCTGATCAAGATTTTCAGGCTTCAATTCTTCTGGTAAAGTACTTAGACCTGATTCATACACTTCACAAAATAAGTCAATACACAAACAATCCTCAAGTCTACAACGCTCTTAGATTTCCAACAATATCTTCATGAATCGTGCATACAGAGCATAGGGTGATTCTCTTTTTTGTCTCTTCAAGTCAAAGAATGATCGAATAGAGAACATAGGATCAACACTGCTCAAATTTTGTCTATGCTTAGCTTGGAGTTCACTGTGATTTGCATGTTGTAATGATGGACAAATCAAAACAGCAGAGATATAACTATCTTGAAAATAGTTTTCATCTTCTTCCTTGGATTAGATGTATGCATAAGATGTTCTAGGATAGCCAACACTTGCTGACATATGTCCCCTCATCATTGAATACTTTGATTTGTTTTCAATATCCATGGCAATTTGATATGCCTGATGAAGTGTTGTAGGCTCCTTATCCCTTAAGAGGTAACTCATTTCTTCATCAAATGCACCTAGGTAAACAATTAAACCTATTACATCATTTGGTCTAACAATCTCAGGAATATCCCTCAATGTTTTAGCAGATCTTAGGTTAAATGCAAGGACCAACTTGTCCTCTTCTTTCCTAATGCTCATTAATTTATTGATCATAGAATTAGCATTGATTCTTTCACCAAATTGCTTCATAAACACTACTTTGAACTCCTCCCAAGAATAGATAGAACATGCTTGTAAATAAGAGAACCAATCTCTTGCATCTCTTGTTAGAGACTAAACAAATAGCCTCATGATCACATCCTCATGATCTACCTCATAGTCATTCATTAAATTATTAAATTCTTACAGATGCTTATTAGTTGACTCAAACTTTTCACCGTTGAATTTTGGTATTTTATCTCTGATTTCAGATGGTATGACATTTGGGAAACCACAAATGCCATCAAAATTTATGGCTTTGTACCTTTCAGTGCTGAAATTTCTTTGATGACATGACAGGGGCTGCACACTATACATTGTTACATTTGGGTCCACACAGGGATGCATAGGTTGGTGATACATTTTCTTACACCTAAGTTACAAGCCTTTTCATATCAACTTTGCAGTTACACAAGGCAACTCAAACTCATTTTACAACATCATCTTAAACCATTACAACACAAATTTCTTATCTCATCTTGTTTAAGATCTTCTAAATGAGCTTCTTCAAAAATATTGCATACTTCTTTTCAAAATACATACTACAATCTTAGTACTGCAAACGTATGCAAGCCTATCACTACCTCTCTCCTTTTGTTAGTGCTTAGGTTCACTCAATAGGGAAACAAAAATTTTCAAGACTTTCAAATATGGTTTTCATACACAAGCTTATCCTTCTTACAAACCAAACTATGAAAAAATACCTGGATATGTTGCAGCTGCTACAAATTTTCTTCCCTGACTGGAAATCTTTATTGAACTAAAATGTTCTTCACATCTTCATCAGGTTCTTTTGACAGAGTCGCCACCTCTCTTCATAGAGGACTATGCTTCAAATACCACAAATTTCTTTAAAGCATTTTTTCATTCTAGGTTTTCTCCAACAACAGAGCCACACATAAAGTTTTGTTTTAATTTGTTGCAACAAAGCTCCTTCTAGGTCTAAAACTTCAATATTTGAACCAAATGTTCAAACCCATCAAATATTTTGACTCTTTGCTCATAGATCTGTCACTTCCCTAGTAGAGTCGCTAGTTCTATTGGCATTCCCAACTGATTGTCAAAGTTTGCCTAAAAAGTAGCTATCTTTTATCTACAGGATCCTCAGGTTAGTGGCCAATGAACATGAGACTAACTCTCTATCTCCTCTGCACTTCAGGCTCTGCAGGACCTAGGGGTATTCCCTTATTCAACACCCATATAATGAACCTTGACTTCAACAGGGTATTGACACAAAAGAAGATAAATCATCTTTTTATGTAGACAAAAACTGTATGATAGATGCAAAGTGGCTAAGTTTGGACATTAATTCACTATTTTGTGTTAGAGGATTCAAAATCTAAAATCCTACTCCTAAAATCCTAAAACTTAAGATTTTGAATTGATTTTGTTTTTTATATATTTGGCTACCAGACTAGGGTTTGATTCATAAACTTAATCCAAGCCTTTGATCAGTGCCTATCCTATGGTATGGAGTTAAACTTAAAACATGTAAATGATTTTCCATAAGCCAAGCAAACATACAAATTTCAGGGGGGTGATTTTATATCTGCCTTATAGATAACTCCCAAGATTGAGTATTTCCATTAACTCTACTTATAAATATCCCTGTTATCAGACATACATCCCTTATTTGATCTACAGTAGTTTAACATGTTCCTTAAACATAGGCAAGAAATCAAATATGCAATGCAGCAAGTGTGCACCCCAGAACTCAGAAAACCCTTAGCCACTTTGTTCAAAGGAAACATGCAAATAACAATGGAGATAGTTAATAAAAACACATGCTTACAACATTACTCATATATTTCAACTTGAAATTGATAAATGGCTTATGAAAAACACATTCAATACATTAAACAGAAACTTACAATACCAGAGGCAAGGCAACCAGGCCAAACATGTATTTCATTCACTCCTCAAAATTGCGAATCATTCAACCACCACAATGAACTACCAACCTTTCTTTTTAAAGATTTTTAGAACATGATACTTAGAAAATTCAATACAGTATGGTGGTTAGGTGAGTTTGTCATTACAATCCATTGCCAATAAACATTAGGAATATTAAAAAATCATTGAAAGAGAAAGCAAAAATTAAAACATGAATCCAAATGTCTATAATTTATTCCTCCCCTTTGATTTGACTTGTCCACTTTTATTTTAGTGGTCGGGCATCTCCATTTCGTACTGTCGCATAGCATATTTGAAGGCTTCCCATTCCTCCTGTGATGCTGTGATATGAGGCTGTGGAGCCTCTTCTCCTACTCCTTCTTGATTGCTCCTAGCTTTAAGATGACAGTGAACAAAATTTAGCAGCTTCCAATCCAATTTTGCCTAATTCATTCATTGTTGGGTCATTTTTCTTGATGCAGGGGCGTTTTTGGCCATTCTTGCACCCAAAATTCATCATAAACATGCTTAAAATTTCTGCCTAAGCATTAGGAATGGTCATGGGATGAATTCGGAGCATGGAACAACAATTTTGAACTCCAAAACACTCCCAAAATCTCGCCGAAAAACCAAAAACGTGAACAACAATTGTACTCTATAACAAATCCTGCCTGAAGCTGCCCCAAATGCCTTAGAGGAACCTCCATGGAGAAGGAAACACTACAATCTTTAGTACAATAGACATTGAAAACCAAAATCTACCATGAGGAGACCATTTTGCACCATCGCACAACTGTAGAGGAGAAAAGGAAATTGCTATGTGCTCATGCGATAAGCCAACGAGATGCTTTAATTTTCTTCCCCAAACATTATAACATAAAGTTATAATGTTTACCTCATAATATTTGCATCTTGAAATATTAATTTTGCCAATAAATGATTTTAAAATTACATTTTCAACTTTAGGTAAATGGCAAATATTTAATTCCTCTTCCTAGGCAAACGATGCCTATTCATTGTGGGGATTGTGGATATTTAGAGGTCATGAAAATTTGCGTAGGGCCATTAACAATTATTTAGAGCATACTCATTTCCTCAAAGTCTGCATCATCAAAAGATTTTAGGGACCTCCTTTGTAAACTAGCCCGTTGGATGCCTTTGCCGCAATCAAAATATATTAAAATGTTACATCATATGGACTCCAATTTTCATGAAATTAGAACTAGATATGTTTGAGACCTAAACAAGAAATGGGTCACCTTCAGAATTGTGAGATTTGCAACTTTCCAAAACACCAAATCTAGCCCAGTCGTAGTTAGAAAAGCATTAAAAAGCCCATCAAACCTCATCCATGGAGCATGAAACTGAACAGGCACATTACTATATGTACAAAAAAACTTCCTCCCATACAAATTTACAAAATGATCTCTGAGTTGCAAGATTTTAATCAGCAAAGGCGGGCTCCGAGGTAGATTGAGCAACATGTTGACTTAGCCTCTGTCGACACATTGAGAAGAGATAGGCAATTCAAAATTGGAAAATTTGAAGATGCCAATAGCCCCAGTCAATCAAAAGAGAGGATGACAATGAAAGATAATGGTAAGTTAATGAATAAGATGAATGATGATGATGATGATTATTCCAAGACAAACAAGGTATTGCCTCTATCAAGTTGTAAACCAATGATTAATTGATGATGATGATGATAAAGATAGTGTCTAGTTTTAGAAATAAAATACCTCATATAAGACGCCTGGTCTGGCCTCGAGAGTATGACAATCTGTATAAGATAATTGATATGATTGATGGATTGGTTGATTGATTAATTAATTGATTTACAACAAGATTAGGGTTAAGACCAAGGATGTGATTGTATGATTTGGATAGATTGAGTAGCTAGATTGGTATGTGATTGGATTGAGGATATATTGATAAGATGAATGATGATGCCCCCTCGAGAGGACAATTGGGTTCAAAGAACATAAGTATTCTCTCGAAATGAAAGGAAAGATGAAGATGAAAAGTTAGATGAAAGATGGAAGATAAATGAAAAAAAGAATAGAAGAATTGATACCAGATTGATTGATCTTCATGAAAGCTATAGATTTTATTAGGATGTATGGATGGGTGGATGGATAGGATGAAGTGTTTTGAGAATGTTTAGGTGAAATGATGATATCTTATGTACCTGAGTACTGGATACTTCATTCGTATTCCAGACTGCCTACATACCCATATCCACGGGATCAAGATACATTAAGATTGAGATCATGATGATATGTAGTTCTAGGAGTTTGAAGAGATGGGGTGATGTTGCAATGGTAACAAGAATATTTATAAATATTAATCTTTATTTTGGTATAAAATATAGATATTATGCACCAGGGTATAGTAGATCAAGATAACGATGTATCCAATGCATAGGACATTGACTCTAAAAACAAACGGTTTGAACTCATATCTACTAGGCATAATAGAACCTTGTTGGATATGTGAATGAGCCATAGTCTTGAACATAAAATCATCTTAATACATAAATGTAAAAGAATATTAATATGTAAGATGCTAGGTTGTAACACACACAAGATAAAATTAGCCATAGTAGGATAATAAGAACATCCCACAAACACAGCATATGAAAGCAATGATTATGACGCAATCCATACTGCATCACGCAACATACCAAGATATAGAAAAATCAAGGCAGTCTTGACTAGGTATTAGAGAGGAACAAAAGATAGACAAAAAATAAAATTGACTGACTGATAAAGTAAACACATAGCCGACATATTCTCTTGCCAAAGAGGTTTCTCAGGATAGATAGATTGATTAATTAGATAGGTTGCTAGAATGTGTATAGGTAAAATTGAGATTGATTAATGAGATCAAAACAATGATAAATAAACAACTTTTTTTAGACACTTCACATGCTCATCCTACCTTACAAAACCAAAATCCATCGAGTATATATATTCGCTACAAGATTTATCTCATAATTAGGTCATCAAGCCAAATATGAACTGTGTATACAAATGTTATATCTTGTTGGCTTGAACTCATGCACAATCTGCAATGCAGACCCAAACATTGCTCTTGTCCCTTATTTATTTCTTGACTCTCATTTACTTGTTTTGTATTAGGAAAGGATCCTCTGCCCCTATAGGAAGACTATTATCCACATCTAACAAAGAGAACAATACAATCTAGGTGAAGGCTTTCTTGTTTTAATTCGATTATTCATAGATATTAGTATTTGCTTAGATCAATCTCTTTATGTTATAGGATTGTTCAATACATTATGATACCATGTTTGCAACAAGCAGATGTAGATAAGTGGACAAAAGTATGGGTGATAGAAAAATGGGATGGAAGACTTATGATAGAAGAATGAATACAAGAATTTAGGATGTGATTACCAAAGACTATGTTGCATAGGAATAACATGTCCCATTCTAAGTATAATGCTTAGAATTTTACATGATAAAGCTTATGACAATAGGATTGAATGGATTGGTTGGCAATGATGAGGTATATCAAGAGATTTTCAAAGCATGTTTCAACATTTTTGCCTCTATCTTTATCAAGATCAAAAGGAGGAAAGGAGGATGGATTGAATCAAGGGGATAATTATGTGGATATGATGGATAAGGAAGATATGATAGCAAGGATAGGTAGAAGGAATGATAGGATGGGTAGATGAGACAACATGCCCCCAAGTGCAAGGTACATAGACAATCAACCTACACATGATGCTTATTTCCTAGGTTTTCATCATGGTACTGTTGACACTTTTTCCTCTAGCCAGAGTCAAATAATTCAAGCAACATCAGTCAGTGTGCATATCCCCAAGGTAAGCTATATTTGTGATCTGGTGGTCTGAACCCAAATCTCAGAGTCTGAGGCTTGCCTAAAGAAGCTTACCATGTGAAAGAGCTTGAAAAAATAAGCAAGTTTGCTTTTTACATCACCCTGAAATTCGTTAAAATAAGGAAGTTATGTATGGTCAATGTTCTAGTCAAACCTAATTTTCCAAGGGGTGATATTCTGAACATCGAGTGATATTCCGAACATCAGGTGATATTCTGAACATCAGGTGATTTCCAAATATCACACTGATATTTCAATATCACACCAATTTCTGCAATATCACCCCGATTTCCAAATATCACCCCGATTTCTGAAATATCACCCTAATATTTCAATATCACCCAGATTTCTGAAATATCACCCTGATATTTCAGTATCACCTCGATTTCCAAATATCACCCCAATATGATGATGATGCCATCCTGTCACGTTTCAATAAGGCCCGTCCATGATGGTGACGTCACCATCATATCCCTCATAAGGAGAAGTATACAAAGGCCGATTCAAAAAGGTAGGGGCCCGTGTTGTATGCAGATCTAGGTGCATATTCAGGGGACGATTTCAAAGAGGAGTTTAAAATGCCAAAAGTAGAGGTACATGATCCAGATTTGCATATTTGGCTGAAGGGATGTTTCAGCGACCATTTTTGGGGCAGATGCAAATATTTCTTACATTCATTGCTGCACAAAGAGGAAGCAGCTCGCATTGATCATCAGAAAATATCTCTCCACTGCCTTGTTTCAGACATTGCATTTAGTCATGGTTGAGGATAGATGCGCAAGCTGCTCACATTTAATACCAAAATATCTTCCACCATTTTAGGGGAGTAGATTGATGATGCAGCAACTTGCATTAAAAACTAAAAATATCTTCCATCTACATCAATTCTAGATATTTGACACCATTACTTCTACAGCTGGAATGTTCCTTCAGGGAGATTTTTTTTTTTGGTGGCAGCTCTTTGAGCAAATTTTGTAACCGACTTAGGTTAGGTTGAAATGTTATATAAGCTGAGGCTTATGATGTAAATGAGGTTGGAAATTTTTTGGGCATTTTGGTCTTTCTATTTCCAAACAGAGTTTTCATATACTATAACCTTGCCTTTTCATTGGATCTATGCAAGTTATTTTACCTCCTTTTGCTGATTTTCTAGTTCTGTGTGAATATGCATGAGGTTCTTGTGAACATTCTGTTCCTCTCAACCCTATTGCACCTTAACTTTGCTAGAATCATCTAATCTATGAGATAGACCAAGCAACAAATAAAGGGAAAGGACTTGCTAATGCTTCTACATCCCATGTTCCCCACATTTTACAAAGAAATACTTCAGCAACAATAAGGGAGATGCCTCATTTATAGGCTGATGCTATTGCTACAAAATCACAACAAAAGGTAAGTGTCACTCCACCTTTCAATATCATTGAAAATATGAAGAAGATGAATGTGACAATGTCCATGTGGGATTCCCTAGCCATCCCTGGCCAAAAGAAGATGTTGTAGTCTGCATTATCTGATTTGAAACTATCCAATGATACAGTTGTTAACCTAGATAGGGTTGTCCTTACCAATTCATCTCAGGATAATAGCAAGCAACCAAACAAAAGTGCCAAACCACTCCCATTTTATGTATCATTGATAATTGGAGACAAATTAGTACACAATTACATGGTGGATAGTGGAGAAAGTAGTTCTGTAATGCTTAAGAAGATTGCAGACCAATTAGGGCTCAAGTACCAGCCCCTTGAGAAGGGTGTACTCCAATTAGATGGCACAGCTGTTAATACTATGGGTGTAATAAAAGACCAAGGTCTCACTCTACATACCTGTCCCAATGTTTCTATTTTCCAGGAGGTCTTCATCATTGATTTGCCTCCTTATTTTGCCATGTTCTTATCAAGAAAGTTCAAAGCCAAGATAGGAGGATATTGTTGATAACTGAGAGGGGGGGGTGAATCAATTATCTAATTATTTCAGCTTTCTGAACTTTCTTAACACTTAATGCAACATTAATTCAAATAAGAAAACATAACTATGAAATGGAAATACACATGACACAATATTTTTGACGTGGTAACCCTATTAAGAGAGAAAACCACGGGGTGATTAACCCAAGATTGTATTCTCTATTAGAAGAATAAGATAGTACAAAAGTGGCACTTGCCAGTTAGGGCTCACTGCCTAAGCACACTGCTCACAAGAGGCTTACTGCCTACAATAGTTTATACAATGAAACTAAATAATTGAACTAATGAGAAGCATCCACACATGCTGAGGTTCAGTTCCGGTTAGGCTCAATAAACTGATCTATTGCACTTCATTCTTCCTCTTCTTTAGTGCTACTGTCCTGTCACATGCCTGACCTGTAATATAGCTGTTATTCTTTTCCTCTACTTTTCTTCACACAACCACCACATATTTGTTTCTTCACATCTAAATCCATCTAGTATATATATCCACACAAGTGATTTCAACACCTTTCTAGTTGGCATCTGGAATAGTCAATATTTTCCCAAACTCTGATCTGTCAGCTAAATCCTTGCATACCAAGTGATGCGGATTTATAGAAGTCATCTAACATGTTGGCCAATCATGGATGATACCTTAAGAACCTTGATCACCATCAATATCTAATCTAGAATAATTCTGATACTCTGTTGATTAGTTCTTCCTCTATCTACTCTGTCAAACCGGACCTCAATACTTAGATGCTCATATCTCTTCACTCTTTCATCACCAGAGGCTCAATCCCTGGAATCTATCAGTCAAGGTATTCCTCTTGACTTTCCCAAGTCCGCACTTTGCAAAGATACTACCTCTAAGAGATCCAGACTTGACTGTCAGACCTTGCTGCATGCTTTGTTCTTGCTTACCAGACCAAAGTATCCTTCAATCTGACTTTCGGTAGAGATACACTAAGTCCTATGAATGTGTGGGATGGTCTTTGTTTCCATCAATGACAACACCAATGAAGCCACACAGTGTCTCTTGCCAACAATCTCCCCCTTTGGCATTGATGGCAACACTTAGTGAAAAATGACTAAGTGTTATACTACACTCCCCCTTTGTTGATGCTCTGTTCTATTGTACACTATACCGGTGCTCCCCCTTAGCTAGAGTCCACATTTTTCACTTCCCTCACTCCCCCTTTGACATCAATGGCAAAGCGTAGGGTCCGTACACCAAAATTTCCCAAAAGAAAACAATCTATACTTAGCCGCATAGGTATATATACATGCTATACTTACATATATTGAAGTATGTTTGCAAAAGATGTCTTCAACTGGGCAAATTCTATTGCCCAACTCTGCTTCATCCTGTCCAAAATTGAGATGTGACCACTCAATAGGAATGCAAAAGATTCTGCCCTCTTAAGATCTATTGGATCACTGGTTCAGGCTGTGGTCTGGGCATCAGTTAGGGCCTCATGCATGGCCTCTAATTTAGGGATAATCATCCCTCTAAATTCACCCATCCTGCTTAATATGTTTTTCTTCTTTTTCTCAAGCTTCTTAATCTCATTCACGACTACAATAGTTTGACATTCCTAGTTTATTATGGATACAGTGAGAGGATCAAACTTTTGAGAGAGGCTTGACAGTTTATCTTCTTGTTCTTTCACTTTCTTCTCAATATCCTTTGTTACTTTAGTCCAGGATATACAAAATTTATATACATCACCTCCATCCTTAAGAGCATTTTCTAAGCTCTTTATCCTAATATCCATATTTCTCCTGTCATTGGTTATAAAGCCTTATAACTCGAAGAATCTCTTATCCAAAAATTATTTTCGAACCTTCACCTCAACTGATTTCTCTAAAGATTCAAAATGAGTGCTGACAGAACTAATAAGCGATTTGAGGTTACTGGATGAAGAAGCTGAGGAATCCTTCTAAAAGGATGGCATGATCTTTTCAAGCACACTAGATGCAATTTCTAGTAGCTCACAGTCTTCCATGTGAGACTTTAGAAGTTTTTCTTTAGCCTTTGCATTGGCAAAGGATGCTATCTTCATTGTTTGAACTGAAGAGAGAGAATCAAAGTCAAATGGTCCTTGAAGTAACTCTGGTTCATCAATCTCCATCATTTATTTAGTCAAGAAATCCTTGACAATTTCTGCAGTGTCTCTTACCGGAGACAAAGTTTTCTTTCCTTCTGCACTGTCACTTGTGTTCTTCTTAGCTTGACCTTCTTCTTTTCCTTTTATTTATTTTTCTTTCTCCTCTACTTTTTGACTAGTCTTTTCTTGTATTCTTTCTTTTTCAGGGGAAACCGAAGGAGAGATGTTTGCTTGATCATGAACCTCCTCTTTTGGAACAGAGGAATCTAAGTCCTTACATTTTTCTTCACCTGTCTCCTTTACCTCTTTTTCCACTTTCTCAATAGCATCTGTAGTTGAGAGATCATCTCCTAAGTCCTCTACAACATGAATATTTAATCTTTTAAAGGCATTCCAGAGGATTTCCTCTATTTCTTTTGCCACCTTATCAGTTTCTCCAAGCATGAGCTGATTCATTCTAGCCTTACTCTAGAACTCATCCTTGCAATCTTTGAAGATCATATCCATTTGTTTTGGAGTAATTTTGGGATAGAGCTAGATAGCTATCTGATCTCTAATCTCTAAGTCCTTTGCCTTGGCATTTTCTTTTCTCATCTCAAGTTCCTTCTCTAAACTTTTAGGAATTAGAGAAATTATTTCAATAAATGCTTTATTGTATATGTTTAAGTATTTGACTGTGGCTTCCTCTAAGATCTTCTTATCAGCATCATTATATGCATCATAGAATTCTGTTATTAGTTGCAGGTTCCCATCCATAGTAACTACTTTAACCACATCATCTAATGATAGAGTAGGTTTTTCAACAAACTCTTCTATCTTTGCCTCCTTGGTTTCACTGGATACTTTCTTCTTTTTCCTCATTTTCCTTACCTCCTCATCTGACTCGGTCTCTTCATCATCCTTCTGACTGATGTAAGACCTTGTGGCCTTTGTCTTAGTTCTTTTCTCTACTTTACCAGATAATTTTGCTTCTGGTTTTGATGCCTTTGAGCTTTTAGCAGTTGTAGGAGTAGAGGTCTTAGAGGATTTGGTCCGGGAGGGGACTTCCACTGGAGCACCTTCTTTCTCTGCTTTTTCTTTTTCTTTCTCTACCCTTTCTATCTTTTCTCTGTTTGTATCAAGTGCCTCCTTGGATATCCCAAATTTCTTAGCGACTTCTTCAACTTACCTTCTTACTTTCCTCTTTGTCTCTGGTTGTCAAAGTTCTACATGAATCTTTACACTCAACTCTTCAAAGGATCCAAACCTTTCTGCCTTGGGGTCCTTGGGTTGACTAAGCAAGTGTTGAACATGTAGATCTACAATTTTCTCATCTACTTCATACCCCATTGGCATGATCCAGACTATCCTTGGCTCCACAGCCTCCATTAGGCACTGATCAGTTTCTACCATAAAGCAAATTGTATCCTTATACTTTTCAACTAGAGATTTGGGAATTCTCTCTTGCTTGCATCCTACTCTAAAAATTCTTGAAATAACCCCACAGAGTTGTATTTCTAGCCTTAGCATTCCCAAGCCCATGCAAGTAGTCTATGATTTGAATGGAAATAGGTCTATCATTCTGCCATACCCAACCACTGGATCCGGGTAGCTCATTCATAAAGTAGAAAAACAAACACAATATTAGTCCACCATACTTAAAAGAGTTCTTCTTGTCCTTCTTGATCTTTTGTAAGTTTTCCATTAGTTGGCTTAGGAGTTCATAGATCATAATCTTCATTCTTTCTCAACATTTCATACGCAGTATACACAGCAGTTCTAGGTACTGAATTCTCCCTGCTGGAGTGGTATATCTTATAGCCAATTATCATAGATGCAAACTTGATATCTAGATCAAAGATATCTTCTATGGTCATTGCTCTCTTATCAAATTTTGATTCGGTAGCCTCACTCACAGTTTGGTTTTTGACAGATTTGAGAACTGGTATCCCATCGGAAGAGTGCAAACCGGTTACTACCTTAATTGCATCCTTAGTGAACTTAAATGGTTTATCCAACCATAAGAAGTTATCATGCACTCTGCTCAACACGTACCGAACCCATTCATCTTCTTCAAAATAGGGGAAATGAATGCACTGACCAAAATGCTTATCCCAGATGGCTTGGTACTGTGGTTTAAATTCAAAAGCATCATCTATTAACTGATTGTGATAGATATCTACCAGCTTGGATTCCCCAAAATCTTCAATGTTCACATGAATGTAAACCCTAACATCTTCTATATGTAAAATACCATGCGGAATGCTGGAAAATGCACCTGAGGGGTCAACTTCTAGAGATTTGTATGGATGCTTCTTAAATTTAGGGCATGGCCAATTAGAAATCTTCACCACATTCAGAGTAGCCATCTTTCAAATTTTTTTAGAGAGATATTCAAGAACAAAAAATACCTTTTACACTTCTAGGTTTCACGGAGAGACCCAGATCGATTGTTGGATGAATCGTCTTCTGTAGGTGATTATTGATGGGCTTGAGGGAATTTGTTGCATAGCTCCTTTTCACTTCTTCTTGAATGTAGAATGAACAAGTGTTTAATGAGAAAACCCTTATATTACTCTGCAAACCCTAATACCAAGTTGCAATAAATGCTCAAATTAAGTCATTCCGGTTTGCCTTGTTTTCCTTATTCGGATGACTTGATGAACCGGATCAATCTTGTTCTAAACATCTTGTGGATCTTTTATATCTTAACCATAGTTTATTTAGATGTTTCTCTTATGAACCCTTTAATCCACAACTCTCCTTGTGCCAGTTCCGGCACTAATTAACTGGTTGGGGGAAAAAGTTTTTCCTTGTGTCTCCCCCTGAGCCAGAGCTCACTTTTTAATTTCTGGAAGGAATATCAACACCAAATTCTGGTGTTGATCCATCTCCTATATTTTTTGTACTTCTCTTAACCCAAATCTTGTTCATCTCACTTTGAACTTCATCCATATTCACTTTTCTTTTTCCCTTGTCTTGATTCTGATTATGATGCACCGGACCTCTTTTGTCTTGATTCTTGTTTCTATAGAATTTGGCAATATGACCGGATCTATTGCAATTGTGGCAAACAACATTTCTTTGCATATTTGAATGAAATCCTCTTGATCTGCATTGATTAGCCATATGTCCCATTCTATTGCATGCAAAGCATCTACCATTGAATGAATTGTTCATTTATATATTTCTACATTCTTGAGATTTGTGACCATACCTTTTACAGTTGAAACACTGTCTGGAGAAGGATGTATTAGTCTGATTTGTTCTCTTTCTGCACTGATTAGCTTTATGACCAAAGTTATTGCAGTTGTGGCAGTATCCATTGAAGGATGGATATCTTTAAGCATTAGGTTGCCTTACTGGAGGTCTTCTAGGCCTGTTCCTTAGATTTTCTGATCCAGAATTCTTCTGATCGGATCCAGAGCCTTCACCTTTCTCATATCTCAAGCCATGCTTGTCATCTACCCTCTTTTGGCTTTCAAGAAGAGCTTCAAGTTGAGCAAAACTTATCTTGAATTTCTCTTTGTATTCATTTGCTATTTGAAAATCCCTTTTAAGAGTGTTAATTTGATCCTCAAGTTTTTCTTCATTATCTCTAGCATCTTCAAGATCAGATTCTAGATGCTTGATTATTCTATCCATTTTATGGCAGTCTTCTGACTTCTCTTTGAGGGATTGTCTTAGATCATCTTCAATTTTTCTTTTCCCTTCTATTTCTTGGGTGAATTTCATAACTCCTGACTCCATTTCATGTCTTACCATAATGACCTCTTTTGATAATTTTTCAAATAACTTAGTTTTCTCCTTCAGATCTTCATTTGTACCATTATCTTCACTTTGATTTGCCAATTGCTGGAGTAGATCTTTTCTCTTTTTCATAGAGATACTCAGTTTCCCTTTTAGTTCATTTATGAAATCATCAGCCTATTTGAGTCTTTCCTTTAATTCTCTGACTTTAGAGTTAGCTTGCTCAAGATCATCTAAGGTAGACTGAAGTTGCTCCCTCATACCATACACATCCATTTTGGTTCCCAGATCTTCCTCAAGCTGTTAGGCTCCTTTTGGATGAACTTAGCTCTAATACCAATTATTGATAACTGAGAGGGGGGGTGGTGAATCAGTTATCTAATTATTTCAACTTTCTGAACTTTCTTAACACTTAATGCAACATTAATTCAACTAAGCAAACATAATCATGAAATGGAAATACACATGACACAATATTTTTGACGTGGAAACCCTGTTAAGGGAGAAAACCACGGGGTGATTAACCCAAGATTGTATTCTCTGTTAGAAGAATAAGATAGTACAAAAGTGGCACTTGCTAGTTAGGGCTCATTGCCTGAGCACAGTGCTCACAAGAGGCTTACTGCCTACAATAGTTTATACAATGAAACTAGATACTTGAACTGATGGGAAGCATCCACACATGCTGAGGTTCAGTTCTGGTTAGGTTCAATAAACTGATCTACTGCACTTCATTCTTCCTCTTCTTTAGTACTGCTGTCCTGTCACATGCCTGACCTGTAATATAGCTGTTATTCTTTTCCTCTACTTTTCTTCGCACAACCACCACATTTTTTTTTTCACAGCTAAATCCATCTGGTATGTATATCTGCACAAGTGATTTCAACACCTTTCTAGTCAACATCCAGAATAGTCAATATTTTCCCAAACTCTGATCTGTCGGTTGAATCCTTGCATACCAAGTGATGTGGATTTACAGAAGTCATCTAACATATTGGCCAATCATGGATGATACCTTAAGAACCTTGATCACCATCAATATCTGATCTGGAATAATTTTGATACTCTATTGATCAGTTCTTCCTCTATCTACTCTGTCAAACCAGACCTCAATACTTAGATGCTCATATCTCTTCACTCTTTCATCACCGGAGGCTCAATCCCTGGAATCTATCAGTCAAGGTATTCCTCTTGACTTTCCCAAGTCTGCACTTTACAAAGATACTACCTCTAAGAGATCCAGACCTGACTGTCAGACCTTGCTGCATGCTCTGTTCTTTCTTACCGGACCAAAGTATCCTTCAATCTAACTTTCAGTAGAGATACACTAAGTCCTACGGATGTGTGGGATGGTCTTTGTTGCCATCAATGACAACACCAATGAAGCTACACAGTGTCTCTTGCCAACAGATATTTATCCTCAAACTGGCCCCACATGTTTTTTAGGACCAGATATGGCACCAAAGTCACTCTAAAATCTGAATTGCTTTCGAATCATCACATAGAGCCTTACACACCAAGTGCTGTTAATGCAAATTGCATTATTTCTGATGATCCTGAATTAGTTGCTGCTCAAGAACTACAAGCTGAAAGCATACCAGAGGTACTCTTAAGGGAGTGGGCCTTAGAAAATAATGTGGATGATCCTGAAGGACACATCCAAGAAACTGGTATGGGGGTTTACATACTACATGAAACTGAAACAACAATACCAAGCCTTGTAAAGGATGCAGAACAGCAGAAGGAGCAGCATAATGAAGTATGGAAAATGTACTTTGATGGCTCAAGGAGCAAGAATGAATCTGGAGGTGGTGCAATGCTGGTGTCACCACAAGGTGAAAAATATTATTCTTCTTTCTATTTTGCCTTTGCATGTACAAATAACACTGTTGAATATGAAGGATTAATCCAAGGTTTGCAGTGGGCAAGAAAAAGGAAAATAGGCTATTTGCAAGTCTATGGTGACAATGAACTCATTGTGAATCAGGTAAGAGGACTGCATCTTACAAAAAATGATGTTCTGAAATGCTACAAACATAGGGTATGGGATATGATTGAAGAGTTCAAAGCTTTCAACCTGATCTCTATTCCAAGAAATCAGAACTATCATGCTGATAGGTTACCTATAATTGGGGCTTAGTTTGACATCCCCAGTGATATTCAAAGGGAGAAGGTACAACCTCATGTAAAAATAGTTGATAAGCCCTCTATCCCTGATAATAACATTCATTGGCAAGTTTTTGAAAGTGATGAGCAGATCCTACATTTCTTGTTAGAAGAAGATGATTTTCTATGATAAATCAGGATAAGTTCAAACAACAATATGGCAATCATCAAATTGTTCAGTTGAGAACAAATAGACTACCCAAGGGATTGGTAACCTTGGAATCTATATTTAGCACAGATGATCAGCTTAAGAAGACCAAAACTAGCATGCAGATAAAGGAGGAGCATTATGAGGAACTAGAGATTTTCAAACGTAAGCTTCTTAAAATCGGTAAAATCTACTCAACTGAGGACAGAACAACTTTTATTGCTCTCTGTCAAGAATTTGAAGATGTGTTTGCCTGGGACTACTCAGACCTAAAAGGGTTCGACCCTCAGATTGCCCAACACACCATAGACTTAGAACTAGGTACTAAACCTGTGAGGTAGAAACAAAGACCTCTAAACCCGAAGCTAGAGACTCTAATGATTAAGGAGTTGACTAAACTGATTGAGGGGAAAATCATTTTTCCAATCAAGCATACTTCTTGGATCTCCAACCTTGTCCCTGTGAGAAAAAAGAATGGAGAGATTAGGCTATGTGTCAATTTTAGAGACCTTAATAGGGCCTCACTGAAAGATCACTACCCATTGCCTTCAATGGAGCAAATTTTACAGGTTGTGGCTGGCTCAGAAAGGTTTTCTTTGCTTGATGGATTTTCTGGTTACAATTAGGTGTTAGTCAAGGAGGAGGATCAGTTCAAGACTACTTTCACCACCAAATGGGGTACCATAGCCTACAAAAGGATGCCTTTTGGCCTCTCAAATGCTGGCTCTACTTTCTAGAGAGCCATGGATATGGCCTTCAAGGGTTTGTTGTATAAATTGGTGCTAGTATACCTTGATGACATCATGGTTTTCTCTAAAAATACAGTTGAGCATTTATCTCATCTGAGGCTAGTATTTGAAAGATGCAAGGAGTTCAGGATATCTCTCAATCCCGGGAAGTGCATATTCGTCGTACACGAAGGCAAGCTATTAGGGCATGTTGTGTCAAAAGAGGGCATTACCATTGACACTGAAAGGGTAAGAGCTATCCTGGAGCTGCCTTTACCCAGTCACAAGGAGGGACTACAAAGCTTCATTGGTAGAATTAATTTTCTGTGAAGATTCATACTTGATATTGCAAATATTTTGAAGCCTTTGACGTCCAAGTTGAAAAAGAATACAGCTTTCAGTTGGACGAAGGAGGCCAAACTAAGCTTTGAGTCCATCAAGGAGGCATTAGCGGCTGCACCAACTCTAGTAAATCTTGATTTCTCCAAAGACTTTATCTTGTATGCTTATGGTGGCCTGGATACCATCTTTGCAATTCTGGTACAGCAGCAGAGTGAAGGTTTTAAGCAACCCATCACTTTCTTTAGTCAAGGGTTGGAGGAGTATGAGCAGAGGTATAGCTTCATTGAAAAGCACATCCTTGTAGTGGTAAGGAGCCTCAAGAAGTTTCAGCATCTTGTTTCTAATAACAAGATACATTTAATGGTCACTCACCCTAGCATAAAGGAGTTCCTATTAAGTAAAGACGTAAGTGAAAAAAGGGCCGATTGGATCACCAAGGTCATGGAATATGACATGGAGATTAAGATAACCAGGTTTGTCAGAGGCAGAGGACTCAGTGAATAGCTTGCTACAAGTTCTGAGAATGAGGTAGAAAAGGGACGGGAGGTGCTTCTGACCATTAATGAGGAGCATCAGGATGATACAGCGGCAATAGACACCAGTTGGGTTAATGACATGACTCAATTTTTGCAAATTGGTAAATGCCCAACAGGTCTAGATAGAACTAAAAGAAGATATTTTAGACTGCAATCCATTCCATATGTTTTAATAAATGGCATCCTTTTCAAAAAAGACTTTAATGGTGTATTGTTAAGGTGCATTGATAAAGGTCAGACTAACAAGGTGCTACATGAATTTCATGATGGAACAGCAGGGGGTCATTTTTCCCCAAGGACTACTGCTTGGAAAATAATGAGAGCTGGCTACTACTGGCCCAACTTATTTAAGGATGCCCATGCATGGGCTAGAAAATGTATAAAGTGTGCCATTTTTGCCAGCAAAGAAAGGCTGCCAGCCTTACCTCTACAACCAATTCAAGTAGAGAAGCCCTTCATGAGATGGGGTATTGACTTCATAGGTCCCATTAATCCACCATCAAGTGCAGGCCACATATAGATACTTACAACTACAGACTATTTCACAAGGTGGACTGAAGCAGTGGCTCTAAAGGAGTCCAATGAGAATGTTGTTTTAAATTTTTATTGTGATTTGGTTTCCAGATTTGGAGTGCTTGAGTCTATCATATCAGACAATGCTTGGCCTTTATAGGAGTGAAAATAACTGACTGGGCTGTTAAGAGTGGGATCTATCTAAATACTTCATCAAATTATTACCCACAGGGTAATGGTTTGGCTGAATCTACAAATAAAAATCTCATAAGGATTATTAAAAGATCAATGGAAGATAACTAGAAGACTTGGCACACCAATCTGAGATTTGCTCTATGGGCAGATAGAATAACTCCTAAAAGGTCTATTGGGAACTCCCCATATCTGCTAGTGTATGCAAAAGAGGCAAGGTTGCCCATGTCTATGGAACTGCCAGCACTAGACATCATGAATCAGCTAGAAATGTTTGAAGCAGAGGGCCCCATGGCTATTAGATATGCTCAGCTTATGGAGCTTGAAGAGAGCAGAGATAAGGCTATGAAGACTATGGAGTATCATCAGCTTCAAACAAAAAGAAATTTTGACAAGAAGGCCACTCCCAAAACCTTTAGGGAGGGTGATATGGTGCTCAAATGGTATGAATTGAAGAGCAGGCCAGGAAAACACTCCAAGTTTGACATGTGGAGTGGCCCATTTCTCATTACTAAATGCAGGGAGCACAATGCATTTCCGTTATCAAATATGGATGGACAAAATTTGCCTATCCCAGTCAATGGGATGCACCTAAAGAGGTGTTTTGAGGTATCAGCATTTTGTAAATCAGTAGATTAGGTCTTTATGTTTTCAATAAGTGCTACTACACATTAGTTTAGATGCCTTTTGTTTTCCCTAAGTGTTGTCTAGCATAGTTGAGGGAGTTGCTTTCAGCATTTATGTCTTGGGTTAGTCTTCCAATGTTCTTCACTACTGTGCTGAGTTGCTAAAGTCAAGAGTATCTGTATATTTTTAGTCTGTGTATGACTCCATGCCCAATAGATGCTCAAGGCCACTAATCTAGTTGTTTAGCAGGCAAACATCCCATAGAAGTCACCAAATTGTTGACCCTTTTTCCTCTAGCCAAAGTCAAATAATTGAAGCAGCATCAGTTAGTGTGCACATCCAAGGTAAACTATATTTGTGATCTGGAGGTCTGAACCCAAATCTTAGAGTCTGAGGCTTGCCTAAAGAAGCTTACCATGTGAAAGACCTTGAAAAAATAGGCAAGTTTTCTTTTTACATCACCCTGAAATTTGCTAAAATAAGGAAGTTATGTATGGTCAATGTTCTGGTCAAACCTGATTTTCTAGGGGGGGTGATATTTCGAACATCGGGTGATATTCTGAACATCAGGTGATTTCCAAATATCACCCTGATATTTCAATATCACCCCGATTTCAATATCACCCCGATTTTAATATCACCCTAATTTCTGAAATATCACCCTGATATTTCAATATGACCCCGATTTCCAAATATCACCTTGATATTTCAATATCACCTCAATTTCTGAAATATCACCCTGATATTTCAATATCACCCTGATTTTTGAAATATCACCCTGATATTTCAATATCACCCTGATTTTTGAAATATCACCCTGATATTAAAATATCACCCTGATTTCCAAATATCACCCCGATATGATGATGATGCCATCCTGTCATGTTTCAATAAGGCCCATCCATGATGGTGATGTCACCATCATATCCCTCATAAGGAGAAGTATACAAAGGCCAATTCAAAAAGGTAGGGGTCCACATTGTATACAGATCTAGGTGCATATTCAGGCAGCGATTTCAAAGAGGAGTTTAAATGCCAAAAGCAGAGGTACATGATCCAGATTTGCATATTTGGCTAAAGGGACGTTTTAACGACCATTTTTGGGGTAGATGTAGATATTTCTTATATTCATTGCTGCACAAACGGGAAGTAGCTCACATTGATGATCATAAAATATCTCTCCACCGCCTTGTTTCAAATGTTGCATAGAGTCATGGTTGAGGATAGACGCACAAGCTACTCGCATTTAATACCAAAATATCTTCCACTGTTTTAGGGGAGTAGATTGATGATGCAATAGCTTGCATTAAAGACAGAAAATATCTTCCATCTGTATCAATTCTAGATATTTGACAACATTACTTCTGCAACTAGGACGTCCCTTCAGGGAGATTTTTTTTTTGGTGGCAGTTCTCTGAGCGAATTTTGTAACCGACTTAGGTTAGGTTGAAATGTTATATAAGCTGAGGCTTATGATGTAAATGAGGTTGGAAATTTTTTGGGCATTCTGGTCTTCCTATTTCCAAGTAGAGTTTTCATATACTGTAACCTTTCCTTTTCATTAGATATATGCAAGTTATTTTACCTCCTTTTTCTGATTTTCCAGTTCTATGTGAATATGCATTAGGTTGCCTGTGAACATTCTGTTCCTCTCAACCCTATTGCACCTTACCTCTGCTAGAATCATCTAATCCATGTATGTTTACTTACTGTATCTGATTATATTGTGCATTTTCTTAGTGTTGTGGAAGTCTCTTTTAATTTATCTGGTGCATCACCCTTTGTTTTCAAGTTTTTTGTTTCATCTTCATTTTAAAGCTTTCCTTCTCCCTTTTTCTCCCAAAGTTCAGTAGTTTTAGGTGATGATTAGGCAAGGAAGCTGACCTTCTCCAAAGGTTTGATATCTCTGAGCAAGGTCCCACACCTTGAGATCATTCCCATTGTGTCATTGGAATGCTTGGAATCCTTCTGAGCAGGGTGCAATTTCATGTGACAACAGGTACTTATCCAAGGTGCCTATTTACCAAGTTTTCACCGTTGGATGAAGGGATTTCTCTTTACTATTTTTTTTCTTTTTTTTTTGACTCTTTTTGATGGAATGGAGGATAAGGACTCAAGCATCTATTTCCAATAACAAGGTAGTATGTTAGCACTTTAATGCATCTTTGCACATGGACTATATAAGGTAGCATTACAAGCATGGATGTTGGTAGATGTGGGACTATAGAAATGGAATGGATGGTGGATTATGATATGGATGATAGATGGAGATGGAAGAATAAATGGATCATGGAGCAAAAGCATGGACCATAGAGGTGTGATGGGGGAAATATATTGGATGAAGGATGTAAGATGGAGGGATGGAGGTATGTGTAAAGGGCATGAAATTGTAGGGAACCAAGACCAATGGCTACACACATCATGATAGATTTGGAAGATTTTGACTAGGATGGGGAGTACAGAGTAATGGGAATCGAGATAGGGGATTTGGGAATCATCAATTTAGGAGTTTAGGAACCCAAATGGACTTAGGATTTTCATGATTTTTTAATGGGGAGTGGGAATTTTGGAATTAAGGAATAGATTGAGATATGGATGCTTTATTTGACTTAATAGCTTGTTTCTTGGGGACCCACACCATTTTCATTTTTTCTTTGAGGTGTGTGGGCATATGCAGCATAGAATTTGTTAATGGGGACCAAAATTTTTAGAATTTGTGGATAGATTGAGATATTGATGCTTCCTTTTGGGTAATTGCTTGTTTCTTAGGGACCCACACCATTTTCATTTTTGCTTTGAGGTGTGTGGATGTATGTAGCTTTTGAGATGGATTTGGCTTTGCCTTTTTGTATTGATGCCCTATGGCATGATATTCTTGAGGCTTTTGTAGATATTCTGCTATATATGTGGAAGTATCCAAATTTTTATTTTGGAATCTCATGGGGTTTGGGATAGCTTCGTATGGGGTGGATGTGTGAATTCATTGGCCATGATTAGGAATGATAGGGGATATAAGGGGACAAGATGTGTGGATGGAGGGATGAGTGTACTAATGGATGAAGGGATTAGGGGATTGAAGGATAGGAATATTAGGAGTTGGAAGGAGTGGAGGAAGAGTAGATGGAGGGATATGTATGGTCACATGCTTTTACGAATGGTATGAAGATGGAGGAGGGATGGCGGCATATGAGTGAGAGGTGTGATAAGGTGCACCAGGATATGGAGTGGAAGAAGTAGCTAGAGGAGGCATGGAGGTGGTACCAACATCTTTCAATTATTTATCTTGGGATGAAAAACCAAGACCATGTGCTCGAGGATGGATTGCGACATGGAGGGGCTCTAAGATACCTTGTTCATGAAGGCCTAAACATTTCCCTTGATAGTTCATGTTTTGGAACATATGATATGCAATGGGATTTTTTTTTGGAAACAAGATGTGAGTCAACTATGAGATGGAGAAGGTGAAGTGGTGGACAGTGGTTGTTTCTCTCCTAAGGAAGAACTTTCATGGATGAAGGTGGTCAGACCAAGAGGATAGGATAATGGATTTTGAATGGGATCGATGGGAGATGGTGGAGGATCAACATGAGATAATGGAGGATTCACAAGAGACAATTAGGGATCATGCAATGGATGACTTGGGATGCTTGGATCATGACTAACATTATACTCAGTAGGAGATGAAGGGATAGGATCCAAGTGACTTATTTGATTGTCAATGCTTTCTTGGGGATCAAGTGTCGCATCAAGGGAATTGAATTTTTTTGGATCATGGATAGGGCTAGATGGATAATGTATAGGAGTAGTGTGGATAGCTTTCTCATGGATAGGTGTGGGATCATGGATAGCATCAAGTTGCTCATTAATAGGTTCATGGTCTTGGACAATATCTTGATCATAGAAAGTATAAAGGTTATGGATGGGTTGGATGGAGATGACTTGATCTTGATTTAGATAAAGGGTTGATGTTTCCACATGCTTTAGATTATACTCTTGACATAGCTCTTGTTTTTTCTTGAATGGAGGTAGAAGTGGGAGATGCTTGGATAGGCTTGATAGGCTCTTGATGGTCAACAACATGGAGGTACAATGGATCTAAACTTGGACTCATGGTGGAAGACTCTTCAGTAGGCTCAATGGGTTGTGGACTACATGGTGGATTTGGAGGTTTAGACATGGCATTTGAGGGTTCATTGATAGGCTCAAGGATTTGTGTTTGGTGACAAGGAGATGGTTTATTCCTTGCTAATAGCCATTGGATCACATCCTTTGCAAGTGTATGGGTGAATGGACAATATAGTGGATGGATAATAATGGTGGATGGTGTTGTAGGCTTAGGATTAGGATTTTGATTGGATGGAGGGATAATGTGCTTGGATGGATTAGGATTAGGATTGGGATTAAAATCTTACCACAATTTATGAGGTTTTTGATCTATCTCTTAAGTTTGGCACAATTGCGTGTCGTATGGCCCCTAACCCTATGGCATGCACAATAATAATTTTCATTATACCAATGGGGTTTAAAGTGGATTTCTCCAAAGGGTTTTATCGCTGGTAATTCAATCAAATTTTCTTGGACCAATTGTTGTACAATTATCTCCAAGGGATCCTTTGGTGGAGTATTAAAGGAACATGGTGATGAATGGAATGAAGGGCTTGATGGATTAGAAGGTTGGTGGATCAATGGACTAAGAGTGGGATCACATGGTGGTGTGGAGATAGGACTAGTAGGCTCATGGATTGGAATTTGGGTAGATGACAATGGAGGGTACTCATAGGATGCATAATCTAGATTGGTATCTCACTTGTCAAAGGATATTAGGTCTTGCTGCGTAGGTGGACTTGGGCTCGCATGTTCTTGTTGTGAAGGCCATTGATAGTCTTAGTGGTTAGGTAAAATGGAGGAATATGTAGACAAAAGATCTGGGGGTGGGTATGAAGTTGAGGGCATCTGATCTTATTGCCAAGGTAGATTTGGGCTTATGTTCTTATTGTGATGTGGGTGCATATTTTGATGTGGCATTGACATGGAAAGATGTGGGATAAGTAGCTGTGGAATTAATTTGACATGTGGATGGATTAGTTTGATATGAAATGGGATAAGTTGATGTGTAATTAATTTGACATGTGGATGGAATGGATTGGTATGAAATGAGATAAGTTGATGTGGAATTAATTTGACATGTGGATGGATTAGATTGGTATGAAATAGAGGGCGATGACACATAGCGTTGAGGTGGCATTGGTTGATAGTGAATGGATAGAGGATGATGTGCTTGTTGGGTTTGACAAGTGGCTAAGAAGTGTTGGGCTTGTACTAGGAGTTGTTGTATTTGAGGTGATTGGCTTGTTTTAAGTTGTTAGATGAGGGCATGTAGTTGTTGAGTGATTTGTTGGTCTAGGGGTTGTGGTTCTTGGTAAAGTGCTTGGAGAAGGTCTTGGAATTGGGGTACTAGGTCTTCTAATGTTGGCATGGCATTACAAAGGTGTTGAAGTCTTCATATTTCATCTTGTTCATCAAAATATGTCTCATAATCTACAAGGTCCTCATGATCATTGGTGCTAGAAGGAGAGCCTCCTTGAAGTATGACCTTGGGTTTTGGATTTGACCTAGGTTTGTTGATGATTATAACCATTTTGACAAGGATTTATGATGATGTGGTGTGAGTGTGTTTATGACAAAATTGGGAGGAAATGGATATGATATGGATAGAAATAGGATGGGGAGATCAAATTGGATGAATTGGGATGACAAGTTTATATTGACCAAAGGTGTATCAAGAAAGCCCAAAAGGCGAGCTTTCTATAATAGTGTGTTTTTCAAGGTCAAAGTTGATAGATTTTAGTTGGATTTTGATAGGATTGCTTTGACAAGAGAACAAACACAGTAAACAAAGTGGTCAAGGACTGACACAACAAATAGTGTATGTTCAAGGCTCATGAAAAAGCCCATTTTTTCACGGGTATAAGATAATTTGCAAACAAATCAAGCACTTTTTATCCCTAAATACATGGATTCATTACAGTACATCATCTCACTACTTGAAATCTTTGTTGACTCAAATGTCATCACACGAAAAAGTAGCTACATACATTTGTGTCTTTGTGAGAGAGGATAGGTAGGGGTATCTCACCCTTTCCCATGGAAAGCTATGTGCAGCTTATGCTATGCTGGGGATTACTGTCTCATCTCAAGGAAGGCAATGGTGAGTAATATTGAGGGCTTGTATCAATTCCCCTTGAACTAAAAATTACTACATCATTCAAAGGTAAATCAGATAGTCTCTAGCTAGGGGGTTCTTAGTTGCTTTGAGGGACCAATGCCTTGCGAGCATGAGGCAAACTACTAAAAGCTTTGACCAATCCTACTAAGAGTATCATATATCTCACACAATGCAAAAATTGTTTTCACAAAGTGTTGGTATGCCTCTTTTTGATTTGGCATTGTAAGGCAAGGCTGACATTGGTTAGGACTTGACTTTCGCCTTATCTAATTTATATATCAGTTCAAAGAAAAAAATCATCTTAGGGTCGTCGCTTTTGGATGAAACGCAATCTAAAAGTAGGTCCTTCTAAAGGATAAACTAAAAGTAAATGATAGATGAGTCTAGTTTTTTGATCACCCAAGATGTTGCAAGGGGAGAGCATATACCTATCACCTTACATGCACATAAAATAGTTGTTCATTTATCCTATTTAGTAAGAAGATAACTAGGTGCAACTACTTAACCACACAAGATTGCAAATGATAGATGTCAATTATCCCTTAAGAGAGAAGTTGTTCCTAAGACTTAGATTGCATAAAGATCATTCATGTCCATTGTCCCTTAAGATAGAAGTTGTTCCTAAGACTTAGATTGCAAAAAAGATCATTCATGTCCATTGTCCCTTAAGATAGAAATTATTTCTAAGACTTAGTATGAAAAAGATTTGATATCTTTGACAATCATCCTGCAAAGATGTGTTAGAAACCTTCTTTGATCTATGATAGGATGCTGCAAAAAGTGATATTAGTTCCACACAAACCAAGTAGTTAGCATGTGTTTGAAGTCATAGATTGAAGATGGGCCAATGAGTGGACTTAAAAAATAAAACTCAGAAAATCTTTGAACTGATAATACCATTGCATAGAGAACAAAAAATATCAACTTAAAAAAAAAACATCACCTAAATCGGAGTCTGTTTGTGAAAGTTATGAAGCTTGCAAGGTCTAAAAACTGTGACAAGACATAGACATCAGTGAGAAAAAAACATTTCTGGAAAAACAAAGAATCTTGAGGAAAAACCAATATCACCATGATGTACAGCATGAAATTTTAGCCTATTTTTTTTAAAAGTACTAAAAAACAAGTCCGTGTGACCAAGATAATGAGGTTTGAAAATTACGTACTCGATCCAAATGCTCAATGAGGAGAGGTCTTACTTAAGCCCCTTTTAACTAGCTCTTGGTCACTGATGTGATGTGCTGCTAGGATGGAGGGGGCTTTGTTTAAAATAATTTAAAAAAAAAATAAAAATCTTACCTTTTTGTTTTAAAACTTATATTCTTTTTTCTTTTCAAATGTGCTTAAATTATCCTTTTTTAAATGCATGCATTAAGTTTTTTTTTAAAGCAATGACCAAAGCCTACATGGGAAAGAATAGGACAAGGTACCTACCTATGCAGGTACTTGTCAGCACAATACCTGCAGAGGCAGGTACATGTACATATGCTTTTTGTTTTTGTTTTTTGGTTTTCGTTATTTGCTTTTTTATTTTTTATTTTTAAAACCAAAAATAATTTTTTTACAAAAACTTTTTATTTTTATTTTATTTTTTTACCTTTGTACCTACACAGTGACTATATGACCTCGGGTTGCGTGTGCAAATTTTTTTTGCTAGATATTTACCTACATCAAAATAGGCCAAATTATATGTTTTCTTCGCTTACTGACTCTTCCAGATGCAACAGTGACCTCCATTTTTTCCCAGCAAGCTTCCTTTAAAAAATTCATCTTTGGATCTCTCCTAAAAAAGTTAGAAATCTGTGAAATCACTAAAAAATTCCACACAATTGATATTAGATCAGGACCAAGGGGTCTAACCAAGCGTGCCAGAATGTGTATAAGTAAAATTGAACTTAAGATAAATCAAAACAATGATAATAAACTCAATCCTATAACATAAAGATATCGATCTAAGCAAATACCAATATCAATGAATAATTAAATTACGAACAAAGAAGCTATCACCTAGATTGTGTTGATCTCTTGGTCTTTTGTGGATTGCTCAATCAATTGTGAAACCATGTTTGAAACAAGAAGATGTAGGTAGTAATTGCATGCTCAATGTAATTATGTGTTCAACGATGTGTGATAAAAGTTCAAAGCGTTGTTATGAATGCCCAAAGCTTAAATGATCGAAGAGGATTTTTTATGAAGTGAAAGGGGTATATATAGGTTCTAGGGTTGGATCGACAGAGATTTTTTTAGTGGCAAATATTTGCCAATTGGCAAATATCATAGATTAGCCAAGTTGGAAATAGTGAATAAATCACATCCAATAGGTGGTCAAATCACCTGGATTTTACGTATTATCAATCGAATCCATATCCATTCGCCATCGATTTATTTTATGAGAATCAATGAAGTAAGATTTTCACCATAACAAACTATGTGTTTCAAATGGGCCGACTAATATTTTTGCTTGGAATCTTGGAAGCAAGTGCTAAATCACCTATATATTCGCCAATACTATTAAAACAACATTGTGTATCGGGACACATTTCACCAACTCCATTAAATGGTCACTGCACATGATGACCCATTTCACCAACCCCATTAAATTGTCATTGCGTGTGAGGACCCATTTCACCAATTAAAATTTACAAGTAGTTGATTATGAGGGGCCATTTCGCCAATTTCTATGACACCTCCATGCTAATCATATGGCCATATTTGTCTTGGAAATTACAATGTATGTAGTCCATCAAGCTTTGATTCACCAACACTTAAATGTATTCCTTATATAATCACGTGGGATTCACCAAATTTTTTAATATATGATATAGAATTCTCGCAAAATTTACCAAATATGGATTGATATAAATACAATCAAAACTCTAATTTATTCTTACACATTTTGTTCAGTTCTGAAGTTGTGAGCTCTCAATTCAGATTTCAAAAGTTGGAGTTGGAACCTTGAAGTTGATCGTAGGCAAAGTTACAAAATTACAACATAGGCATTCTTGCATTAATGAATAGCAAGTCAGTGAAAACCTAAACTTAAAGGTGAATAATCATTTCTTCATAGTATTAGTGTTATAAGATTTCTTTATCTCTTTTCCATTCTTTTTTTGTTAACCTAGGGTATCCCCATGGCCCCCTACCCAGTGACACTTAGAGGCAAGCGGGGGGTGAGACTAATTCCTAGAGGTGTACATTGGCGCTAACAACCACATACACTAGGTAATCCTTGGAGGGAATTAAACCCATGAGCTTGAGGAGCCATCCCAAGTCACAAGCCAACTCCGCTACCTGTGCCAGCTCAAAATTGGGGGTAATGTCCCTCAATTGTTGATGCAGTAGAGGGAAACCCTATGAGGTTTGAACCTGGGTTGTTAGCACTACAGGCAAGAAACCCCGCTATTTCACCACATGATCTCCCCTAGGTAAGGTCCCTCAATTGTTGATGTGGTAGAGGTTGACTCCATGAGGTTTGAACCTAGGTTGTTGGCACTACAAGCAAGAAGCCCCACCATTTCACCACAGGGTCTACCCATATCTCTTTTCCATTCTTGATTCAATCTTAAAGAAGATATTTAGTAGGGAATGGGATCTATATTCTATGAGTATGTCCTTAAACAAGAAGACATTTTTTTCCAACCTTTAGTTGAAGTGATAGATCAAGATATCAACCCACAAGTGCAACAAGGGTTAGACTCCTTAGGGTGGTGAAGGGACTGGGAGGCCATCAAAATGCTGAAAACGTGTAGTTAGTATACAATCTTACTTTGGAACTGGCAATGTTTCTAATTCATCAAATCAAGATAGAGCTACACCATCAACTATTGCACCAAATATTAATGAAGAAGCCATTCACAATACCTCACCACCACCAGAAGGTGGGATTGCCATTGAGTCAAATAAGGATGGAAATACCACAAAAGATGTTCCAAGGGATACCCTGGTTAGCCATAATGAGGATGGCAATATCGCAGAAGATGTTCCAAGGGATACCCTAGTTAGCCAGAATGAGGATGGCATATCCTCAGAAGATGTTCCAAGGGATACCTTGGTTAGCTAGAATGAGGATGGCAATACCGCAGAAGATGTTCCAAGGGAAACCTTGGTTGGCTAGAATGAGGATGGCAATACCACAGAAGATGTTCCAAGGGATACCCTTGTTAGCCAAATTGAGATAATTGACTTGGATGAAAAATAAAATGCTGGCACTATAGATAATGTTGGCAAGAAGACAAGAAAAGGTAAATCAAAAGATTCAAAACTGAGGGCACGAGTGGGAAATGTCAAGGAATTTTCAGCTTTGATTGGGTGTCAAAGTACCCATTCATTGAACCAGTGGAGAAAGCAAACAAAGATGAACAACCAACAAAATGCAAGTGTATGATTTGTAGTTGGAAATGTAAAAGAGACAAGAAATTGCAGCTAAAGCTTGACACTATAGAAAAGCATATAGGTAAAGTTTATGAAAAACAAATCATAGACGGAAAGGAAACATCAGTAGTAAGATGGAAATCAAAGGAAGAATGTCTTCATGTGAAGTATGTCATGGACTATGATGAGCATAAGAAAAGAATGTCAAAGCTTGCTGCAAGTGGAGGTACAATCAAGGCTCAATTTGGAAAAGCAATGGAAGGAGCACAACTAGCAAAAATTATTTAGATGAGTGTTGTTTTTCATATTTTGTCTAGAAGGCATCCTATGACAGACTACCCAGAGTATAGTAATTTATTATCTTTTTTGAGTGTTCCTCACTATCCTAGCACACATTGGTCAATAAACACTGGAAGGGAATGGGCAAACTATCTCACTGTGGTGGAAAAGTAAGATTTAAAGGAGAATGTAAAAGAGTCAAACTTCATTGCATTATGTTTAGATGAAGTTACTGCAGTAGATAATACTTCTTGGGTCTGTATGCATGTGTATACTGTAAAAGAACATATCTGCCGAGCTCATCTACTCTGTGTTCAAAAATGAAAGACAGTTCAACATCACAAAATCTATTTGAACTAGTTAAGAAGTCTTTGAATGAAATTACAGGTATGGATGACTTGACAATTGCCAAAAAGTTGGTGTGTAGGAGCTAATGGAGTTGTAGTAATGCAAGGTCATACGAACAGTCTTTGCACAAAATTACAAACTACTTGTGCACCATACATGCTTGTCATTCACTACATGGCCCACATAATGAATTTAGCATTTAAAATTGTAAGCAAGTTTCCTACAATATCAAAAGTTGAAAATCTAGTCCGCGAGATCCACTCATACTTCTGCCGAAGTCCCAAACATTTTGTAGAATTTCAAAATTTTGCTGAGGGAATAACAACAGGAAACAAGCTTCTAAAGGATGTTGATACCAGATCGATCTCTTGCATGACCAGTGCAATGAGTTCTTCAGAATATCCATCCTTGATTGGAATAATGTACGAGCATCGCAACATAGTAGACAAATCTCTTGACCTCTTACATAGGTTAAGCAATATAGAGACACTCATAACTTTAGCTAGTCTTCTCCCCATGCTAGATGAAATGAACAATCTTGTGAAGAAAGCCCAAGACAAAACTATGTATATCTATGAGTATACCAAACTATGTAGAATGACGTGCATGGCCCTTGATAATCTATATCTAGATCTAACTTCTCAAAGCCCAAATTTTTATAGGTGGCAGATAATTACATATTTGAATCATCTTGAAAATTATTTATAGTTTAATGCAAGTGGGGAGTTATGTACCTTTGTACATGGATTTAAGATACCAATGCACCATTGTAAGACAGTCAAGCACCCTATCAGAGAAGTACTTGTTAGAAAGGAAGATTTTGATGGCATTGTTGAATCTATTAGTAATAATTTGAAGGAAATTGCAAGCAATTTCAACATAGATTTATAATCAATTCCATCGAGAAGAAATACTTGATGCCATGTCTACTATGTACCCTCAATTTTGGGTTCAAGGCTGCAAAGATAACGCATTCTTTTTTCATTAAAAAATAACTACCTTGACCACATACTTTTTGAAAAGTGCAAAATGCAATGGATAGACAATAGAAGGAATTATAGATGGAAATAAGCTTATAGGACAATGTAGTCGGTTTGCAAGAAGTATGATAGACCTGTTTAAAGCCATGGAGAATCCTTCGAAGTGGGATCAATAACAAAGGCTTGGTAAAACTTGGGTCAGAGTGAAATATTGCATGATTTGATATTAGAATATTTCAAACTTGTTGATTTATGTCAAACAATGATATTGTGTTCGGTGGAAGATGAGATAGTTTTTAGTGCATTGGGGTTTTTGAAATCAAAGATAAGAAACAAACTAGACAAGAATTTGGAAAATTGCTTGAGGGTGTTAGGAAATGCATATAACGTCAAAAAAATTCCTTATGAAAGGGCACTTACAATCTGGAAGTCCATATGTGAAAAAAGATGGTTATGCAACACTTCAAGTTCAAATGCTAGTGGTGGTGGGACAAATGATAGTGACACAGTAACTGATAAATTTGACATTGAGACTCAGAATCAAGACAAAGAAAATGAAGACCAGACTTCGAATCAAGACGACTCTTTTTCTTTATCTAAACATGAGTTTGAGGACCCTAACTTGATTTGGGAAATGGAAGTGAATTAGCAGTTTTAGGTATTTATACTGCATTTCATGAATCATATTCCAAAACTCTAGTTGATGATATTTTATATTGTATTCCTTGAAATTATGTATCAAATTGAATACATTCACATATTATTAATTATTTCATATTTTAATTATGTCATACTGATAAGTTTTACATATACTCAGTGATTCATCATTCAACTCAATGCTTAATATTTCCTTGCTAAAGTTGATTTGTGCATAAAACATAAAAAAAATTGCAATAAAGTAGAATTTTGGTTTTTGATTTGATATGTGATTCTGCATCATTTTTCATAGTTTATGAATTATTTTGATTAGAGCCTTATCAGCAACTAAGTTAGAAAATGAAATATACTCCTACAGCAGACCATTTGATTCGCCGGTTTAGGTTTTGCCTTCATTTCATACATAAACCTAACCTTTATAGCCTTTTGTGTTCTAATTTTAAGTTGACTTGTTACCATTGATTCTCGGACCCCAGTCATCCAAGCTCACACTTAAGCCATCAAACTCATCAGTATTACCGACCCTTTTGCCTTGTCTCGTCGTTCACCACTTGGTTGGGAACATTATGTGTTAAAAAATGTTTAAAGGGGTTAAATATTTCATCTTTTATCTTAAGTCTTAACCCTAAAGTTTTTATGTCCCTTTGTCCTATCAACCTAGGGATGTTTGCTTATAAGTCACAAATAATTCACATGTACTTATTTGAACATTAATGGGAGCTGTTGGATCTCATAAATTGAATCTGGACTTCTTCCCACTAGTTCACTTGAATAAAATAATGTTTTAAGAAATCTAGAGGGATAGTGGGCTAGTGACACCTATTTCCTATCAAAGTGGGACCCATCATCCATATAGATGTTGAACATCAAAGCATTGAAAATCAACATCTTTAGAGTCAATCTAGGTCATTCTTTGCTAGCTCGAGAGGGGCCCACCAAAAGATTTAATCTCTTAGAGGGATAGCGAGGAGATGACACGTGTCTTCATCTGGACCATTGAAGAGACTTTAGAAGACATGAGATGAATTTTTTTTTTAAATATTTTGAAGGGGTTGCATTGGGTTTTAAACAGCGAGCTACTTAAAGGAATTATAAAGCACATGGGAAAATATGCAGTAAGATGTTTTTAATCTTAATCATTTGATGATAAAAAAGTTAAACTGCTAGGTGGATGACTAAGGAGGTTAAATAGCATGCAAGTTGATGGGCCCAGACTTAATCTGGACCGTTCCCCGCTACCCTGCTATCTTAGATCTAAACACTGGTGAAGCTAGAGGGATAACAGGTGGTCTCAATGGCATGTGAATAAAACATTTGAAATGTAAATAACATTAGCTTAACATATTAACAATAGTAGGATATAGAACAATGAACATCAGCAATCACTGAATGTGTATGTAGTAGTTGAAACCAAAGTTTATATTCAATTGATAAAATAAATAATACAGATAATTGAACAACACATTACTAAATTTGAGTTTTCTATTGATTTTCAAATGAAGGAATACATAGAGGCAATGTAAAATCTTTCTCAAAGACAACTCTGCACAGAGTTGAATTGGAACTTGGAAACTCATATTATCAATATCAAATCATTATAATAGTTTTTTTTAGCAAATTCCACTGTTCAGGTGGTGGAATTGTCATTTCTTCTAGCTAATGTTGTCTGACTTGAATTTTGAGTTGTTTACAATGTATGATCGAATTTCAATTTGGATCCTGACTTGAATGTTTTAGCCAAAGATACATTTTTTTTGGATTGAAGATAGATCATTTGTATTACCAAAATAAAGAGTAACATTACAATTTCATGGCCAAGAGGGCCTCCAAAAAATAATGCTATCAGTCCAGATTATACATATTACATTGATCAAGTTCCATATCAAAGATTATCACTATGTACTACTTAAAACAAAAAATTAATTCAAAATTAGTTAGCTTTGATATTTCCTAGTCTGCATCATCTAGATCCTCCATATCCTCAAATGGATCAACCTGTGATAGAGGTGCAATCTCTAAAGGATCCATGGGTTCAGTCTCATCATCTGGAGCTGCTCCAATATGAAAACTACCATCATCATCCACAAAAACCTTCTAATTGTCAAGAATAGGCCGGTTGTCCAATGTGACATCCTCTAGTCATGAGTCTAACTTCTTCTGATCTAATCCAAATTTGTTAAGGTCTCTCTGCATCTGCTCCAATTTTCCAGAGAATGACTGATGCATTCTATCATAATTTTTGAAGCCCTGCTCAATGAAATTGTCAGCAACTAAGCCTTCTGATGTTTGTGGGTCTCCTTCGCATTTGAAATCCTTGGCACTAGCCTTCAACTGTCTTTCTACAGTAGCTACCACCTGAAAGTATATATCAACTTGGGTGAGTCTCATATTAGACTCAGTAAGCAATCTTGGCTTGTCTTGGAACTGCTCTTCATTTCTCTTTTTCCACACTGCCCATAGAACTTCAATTGTCATAACTAACTAGAATAGATTAGAACTAAAATCAAAGTTAGAAATAAAAACAATCAAAATTCTAGTTTTAACCAAAGGATTAAAAACAACCCTATCCACATTATCCCCCAAGAATACTTTCCAAATTTGGATAGCAAAAGGACATTTAAAAAAAATATGATCACAGGACTCAAGGGTATTACACAATTTACATACCGAACTATTCACCTCAATAGGAAGCCTATTTAACAATAAGAGCCATCTGAAACATCCCTTTTTAGGTTCCAAAAAACTACCCCAAAATGATTTAAAGACATGGCTTAACCTTTTATAGCTAAATACACAATTCCAAGACTTGGCACAATGCTCCAGGATTTGGTTAGAGTTGCTAAGGATCCTATAAATCCTTCTAGCATCACACAATAACACATTGCAACCATCCTTCCAAGACAGCTTATTCAACCAATCCTCCTCATTCAATAGTGCTGACCGACAAGGATTCTTTGAATAAGTAGCCACTAGCACCAAATACGTTTTTTTTTGTGACTCTTTGAGGCTGAATTCAACTTTCAGTTTTCCCCATGTCTTACAAATATTATGATCAAGAAGATTAGAAAAATTGGAGAAGCCTAGTTTATGCCATTTCAAACCTGAACAACCTTGGATGAGTGCTAGAGGTCTATCATTATGCTTTAGATTCCACTAGATAGAGTTGTGTGCTCCCCATCTGAAAGAAACCTCACTACCAACTGGCACTAAAATACAACTCTTAATAGATTCCCATGCTCTCCATATAGAAGCAAAAACCACAGATCTAGCCAGTTTGACTTTGAAATCCTCGAAAAGATAATCATGAGGGTGTAGATTGCTCCAACCAGAGCTTTTCCTTGGATTAGCTAGAGCTATATTATTCCTTGCCAACACCTTCCAGGGCTCATTACCATCAAATGACTTCATAATCCATTTTGCAACTAAAGCCATACCTTGTAGCTTGAGATCTTTCAGGCCCATTCCTCCTAACTCCTTCCCAATACGGCACCAACTCCACTTAACACAATGTTTTTTCCTATTGCCTTTCCCATCTGACCAAAGACAGTCCCTTATTGCCTTTTGAATGCATTCTATTTGTAGATTAGAAAAGAGCCACATTGAAGCATGATACACTGTGTAGGTGGATAGAATCTTCTGACAGACTTGCAACCTTCCCGCTAGGGACAGAGACTTCCTATTCCATTCTTTGAGCTTGATTTCAATTTTGGCATACAACCAGTCCCACATTTGTTTTAGAGAAGGATCCAAAGCGAAAGGAATACCAAGGAACCTCACTAGTTTCTTAGGGCCACCCCATTGCCAAACCTCTAAGTCCAGCCACCCAAGTGGGGAATCATCCCAACCAAGGAGAGTAGACTTGGAGTAAGAAACTTTAGCCCCTGAGGCTGCACAAAATTTGTCTAGTCTACATTGCAGGTTTATAAGGTTTTCTTCTTCTAGGACTGGGTAAATAGCAGTGTTGTCTGCAAATTGCATATTCAACAAGGGGGATCCATTAGGAAGCACAATACCTTTAAAAGTTCCAGGTATTTTGTTTGTTCTCAAGAAATAGAAAAGGGCTTCAAAAGCAATGACAAATAGGGCTGGTGCTAAAGGGCACCCTTGTCTTATTGACCTCCCTATTTGAAAGGAATCTGTAAGCTCTCCATTCACTTCAATTTGAGTAGAGGCATCAGAGAAAAGCATCTTCACCATTTTAATAAATTCACTTGGAAAACCAAAAGCCTGTAGTACACAAATTATAAATGACCATTCTATTATGTCATAAGCCTTTTCAAAGTCAAGAAGTATTCCAGCATTCTGTGCAGATACTTTAGCCCAATGTGTAGCTTCCCAACTAGTCAATAGATTCTCCAAAATGTACCTACCCTTAATGAAACCTATCTGTGTCACATTAATAATAGATAGCAATAAATCTACAAGCCTCCTTGCCAACACTTTGGCCACAATTTTGTAAGACACATTTAGCAAGGTAATAGGTCTGCAGTTTTTCAAGCTTGATTTATTTAATAACACCTTTATTAATTTCCTTGCCCAGAGAACCTTTCTCTATGGCCTCTTCATACACCTCAAGCAGATCGTCAACCACCCAATCAGCATTAACTTTGTAGAATTCCATGGGTATCCCATCAGGCCCTGGAGACTTGTCCGGACTCATAGAAAATATAGCATCTCTGACCTTCTCTTTGGATATACTTTTCTTCAGCTTACTAGCCATATCTTTATCTATTTTCCTGGGGCAGATATCTGCACATAGTTCCTGAGCCTCCACACAAGTAGAACTTCCATCATCTACCTTAAACAAGGACTCATAGAATTTCATAAAGATTTCATTGATACCTTCCTGATCAACCACTTCAACACCATTCTCTAAAACCATTTCCACATGCTCTTGTCTGAATTTATTCCTTAGAATGCTAAAGAAATATTTGGATCCCCTATCACCACCTTTTATCCAATTCAGTCTGGCCCTATTTTTTGCACTAAGAGCCCTCAAATTTTCAAAGTATCTGAGGGCATTCTTAATAGCACCCATTGATGCCACCATCTCCTCATTAAAAGGATTTTCCTGAACTTCTTTTTTTGCTTGCAAAAACTGAGTTTGTAACAATCTTTCCTCACTTCTTCTATCCAAAGCCAATTTTTTGTCACACATTTGAAATATTCCTTGACAAGCTTTGATAAGTTCAGCCCAATATTTAATTGAAGATTCATGTCTTTGCCATCCCTTCAAGATATTCCTTATGGAAATGATCCCCTGTCTACAGTCTTCCACATCTAATAACATAACATTAAGCTTGAAAGGCTTAGGCTGTTTTACATAGGCAGACATGTTATGAGAAATAGAAACAATTTCTGAACTAATTGGATGATGGTCTAAAAGAGAACTAGGCATTACCTTAACTACATTCTCTTCAGGAGGCCATTTAAACTGAAAGAATTCTTTGTTTACATAAAATTTGTCCAACCTACAATATATTCTCTTGCCTCTAGATTGGACATTGCACCAGGAAAACCAAATACCTTTGCCTCTGCTTTTAGCACCTTCTAGGGAGTCAATCAATCTAAGAGACTTCTTAAGTCTTAGCCAAAAATACTTCTCATTGCGCTTCCAGTCTAGTTTTATCCCCCCCACTTTGTCCTCCACATTTTCAACCATGTTAAAATCCCCAGCAAAGATCCAAGGGATTTTGGGGAGGTAGGAAGCAATCCATTCCCAAAGGGCACTCCTTTCTTTATAGTCATTTGGGGCATATACAGAACAAACACCAAACTTTTCTCCATTCTTGTCAAAACTTACCCATGCAGCCTTGTTGCAAGGAGAAGCCCTAGATTGAGAAATAAAATCACACCAAATTGGATTGATGAGGATAGCAGTGCCACCCTTTCCCTTAGAGTGTTTTGTGTGAATCTTAATGGAGTCCTTCCAAATGAATCTTAAAGTATTGTCTAACTGAAAGTTCACATCTTTGACTTCCTGTAGCATTAGGAAGTCTAGATTCTTGTTTTTATTCACTAGGTCCCTTACTAAATATTTCCTATCCGAGGACTCTAACCCCCTCACATTCTAGCTAATGAATTTCATGATAAATAATTTGTGCAAACAAAACATCTTCATTGAGCACCCTCTTTGGATACTCCCATATTGTCAAAGCACTTTGGGAGCTTCCCTCCCTTATCTCTCTTTGCTTCATTAACTATTCTTTTGACATATTTCCTCTTTTTCCTGCCACTATCACCTTTGGGACACTCAATTAATTCATCTACTTCAACCGGTTCTCCATAGTCAAACATAATTATCTTCTCGGGGATTACAAAGTTGACCATAGGCTAGGCTGTGGAGCTTCTTTGAGCAGGAAACCCTACTTCCTCAACTAAACTACTCAATTTCTTGGCTAGCATATCTTCTCTGATTTTAATCAAGGCCAACTGCTGAGCATTCTTTTTAGCAGGGATCAAGTCAATCTTCTCTATTAAGGATTTTCTAACATTTTTCCCACAATCTAAGACTAGCCCTATTGCCACTTGGGCCATACTAGTGTCAATAGGATTCTCAAAGTCCCTCAGAACCGAGACCCATACTGCCTTATCATCTCCTTCAAGGGGTTTAATTGATTTTCCTTCCTCTAAAATCACTGGGGGAGAGTGGGAGACCACCACATCATGTAGAGGGCCAACCATAGAGGAATCAGATTCCCCAAAAACCATATTACCTTGTCCCATAGATGAAAAGGGTGTGGAGAATATAGTTTCAGGGGAGCAACACAAAAGATTATCCAGTGGAGTTTCCACTAACTTAAGTTTCTCAAAACTGTTACGGGTTTCTCTAATTGAGCCCTCAACAATGGGTGGGGTAGACTGAGGGGGAACAGGATACAGGGTAGACTCGGGTGCCAAAGGATTGACCCTCACCAAGAAACTGGGAGCATCTAGGGCTACCTCGCATCCAAAACCCACCAGGCCAGAACCATTAACTTCCTTGGACTCAACGTGACCGTTACTTCTTTTACCCTTCAACAGGGGGCAATTTTTCCTCATGTGACCACCAAATTTACACAAAAAGCAGGCATTAAGCCCTCCAAGACCACTCACTTCACAGGAAATCAATTTATTCTCAAGGTTAATGTGGATGACCTCTGGGATAACTACCCCGGGTTTGAGAAACACCAAAACTCTGGCATTCATATAAGGCAGAGTTACCCGAGAATCCTCAACTCTTAGAATGCTACCAAAGGTTTCCAACACCTTATCTAGAAAGGGCCAGAGTTGCAATGGTAGATTTTTTAGTAAAATCCATCTGGGGACTTAATAGAACTTAAGGTCTTGTAAAGAAGCATCAGGGCTCCAAGCAAAAACTTTAAACAATGAATTGCCAACATTCCACATATCTCTTTCCAATACTCTCTTTTGCATACCATGGTTTTTGAGGATAATAGCAAAGACACCTTTAGATATCATTCTATAGAAGGAAATGTAAATTCCCATTTTCTTTCCCCAAACTATAGAGAGCCAGTTATCAAAGAATTTCCTGGAAGGAAGTTTATTACAGTCCAGGTAGACAAAAAAGAGTGCCACATTTTTTAATCTATTTTCTTCTGCATTAATCGCACTCAACATACCAGTGTTTGGATGTAGAACAAAATTTTGAGGCACTCCAAGATGCTTACCTTCGAGTTCATCTCCTGCGCTCCTTCCACTTTTGTTGCCGCCACTCCCACCACCATTAAATCCCTCTTCTCCCACCTCTTGTGCCGAGAAGCATGCATCTTGGGGTGGAGGGGCAGCATTATTGCTGTCCAAAATTTCCTTGAAAGATTTACCTACATAGTCTGCCTTTCCAAATGGCCCCTTTCCTTTATTGCCACTGTCATATGCAATTGCCTTTGCCATCAATGCATACGGCTGAGGAGTAAATGCCTCGACTAGAGACGCAAACCCCCGTCTCCCTTCACATGTGCCAAACCAATATGGACCCAGACCCTTTGGTGGGAAAGCCAATATAGGAATTTAAAAGCCAACCTAATAACTCCAAGAAACAAATAAACAGAAAACAAAAAAAAGACCTCAAAAAACATGGGTTTAAAATTATTTCAAAGACTATGCAGGGCTAAAACCAGAGTTAGAACCACAAAACAATCTAATCTGGTAGGTATGCAACGAATGCACAACGGACATGCAAAAAAAAGAGACCAAACGATGCAAATACAGCAACGAAGCATGACTCTGCACAAAGTTCATGGAGGGAGCCTAACCCTCGAACCACATGCAGAGCCCTCCCCAACCCAGAGATACATTCAATATTATTAGTGGTTTGATGCAATCCAAAAAGTTTGCCTCATCTGGGTTCTGAGGAAACTGGTCCAAATCAATCTTCCTTACATCCTCCATCTTCTTTTTGAAATTATCCTTTCCAATGAATCGCTCATTTGTGTCAAAAGCCTGTGGCAAACCAAGCTTTGTCAAATTCTTTACCTTTTCATCCTCCTTAATCTTTGTTGTAGCCTCAATCAAAAATTCTATTGTTTCACACATTCTTGAACACTTTTGAATGATAGATGTCACCTTCATTGAGGCTTCAATCTGAATAGTAATGCCTTTTGAAATCAATTCACTACCATTGGCTTTATAGACTGTTTCTAGAAATTGATTTGCATATTTCTCTTCTGCCTGTAGTTGCACATTTTTGTTGTCCATTAAATTTTTGCTTAGCTTATTATGATGTAGTCTCATGGCATCGATCAATTGAAACAATTCACACAAATGATCAATCCTCTACATTATTTCCTCCCAGATCTTTTGTTTCATGTGCCTCATTGTTTGTCTACAAAATTCAGTTAACTTATTTTGACAAGATTTTATTTCATTTTTTGCTTCCATAAGCCTTGCAGTCAATGTTTCATTTTTTCTCTTTCTCCAATTTTTGTTCCCACTATTCATTTGCTTTCCCAATGCTTTGTCTTAATTTTTCTAAAGTGGATTTTTCCTCATCATATTTCTTTTTTCTCTCATCTAACCTTTGCTTCAGTCCATTCAATTCCACCTTTGTTTGTTTATCCTCTTTGCTTGTTGATGTAGAGGCAAAGTTTTTAATTCTTTTTTCTAATTCATTAATCTTGTTATTTGTTGCTTTCTCATTTCCTAAGTCTGTCTGTAATTTTTCTATTTGATTCTACAACTTTTTTACTCTCTATCATGCTTTAGCAATGATGTGTACACCAATTCATTGTTCTTCTTTGATATATTAATTTTGTCAGTTATTTTTAACCCAGAAAAATCAAATTGCAAACTGCTCACCTGAAATTTAGATCGATCCATCTGATTTTCTAGTTTATTTTGAACTATGGGAACAACAATTGTGTATTCCATGATTTCTAAATTTGTGTCAAATGTGGGTAATATCATGGTTGTTGCAGGCTCTAAAGTTACAACAGACACACTCTCCATCTGTTGCTTCTTTTCTTTTTTATATAATTATGATTTCTTTTTAAACTCTTGAATGTAATCAAAACCTAGGGACGTAGGAATAAGGGAATGCTTGAATGGTGAATGAATAGGAGTACTTGCAATTTTTGTTGTAGCCACACTAACTGGGGAAGTGCCTAGAAATAACTCCTTTGTGGTGGAACTAGTAGTTGGACTTTGACCTGTCATAATCCTTTGTCTCTTCTATATCCCTTGATCACTGAGTATGTGAGTGGTATCTTGTATTGGTGTCCTATTGTGTGTAATTTGTTGTTGGACCTGTTGTTGTAGCACATGTTGACTAAGTTCTCCACCAGTGGCAGTGCCAGTTGCACTAGGCTCTCCACCATGGGCATGTCCAAGTTGTGATTGCATCTGACCATGACGATTAGGATTTGAAACTATAACAAAATGAATTCTTTTAGCTATACTTGTATGGCCTTGGTCTATTTTATCAATTGATTCAGCTCCAAGGCCTCATTTATCAACTAGTTTTCTGGTGACTAAATCTATTGGGTTCCAAATGCCTTGTCCTTGGGATCCCAAACCACCACCATGATAACCCATATTTTCAGCTATGGATGCTCTTGAAGTATACGCTTCTTTTGTGGCCTAACTTAAAACAAGTTTAAAATTGCTTTGTTCATCCCTATCATCATCAGGTTCATCATCACTATCAGTTTCTTCATCTTCATGTTCATTGGGATGTTCTATATTCCACAATTTTCTAAACTCTTCATCTTCATCAATTTCTCCATACTCTGCAACTGTTCTTGGTTCACCTAGCTCCTTCCTCATAGACACAAATGCAATAATTTTTTGTCATGGCCAATGTTTGTTTGTAATAGACTCATCTAGAGGATCTGGCATTTTTACTCTAATAGATGGTTTATCACTTTTTCCACAAAAATTGTTGTACCTCTTGATTTCATTCTCTGCTAGTGCTCTTGTATTTTGGTGCAATGCTATAATTTCTGCTAACAATTGTTCAAAAGAAATACCTTTCTCAGTAGAAGTTTTCTCCATTGCTATTTTGACCTCATCCCAGGAATCCTTGTTTCTCAAGTTTTCAAGAAAGGGTTTACTTTGATGTTAAATTCTACTTGCAGCAATCCTATTGGACATAATCATTGTTTTAATGGTGCTACATGGATCATACTGGCAATGGAAGACAACATCAAAATTAAAAATATTCAAAAGATCATGTGCCACCTTAAATTCTTTTCTCTCCAATGTGAACCCTCCAAATGAAATAGGTAAAGAAGGAAATAAAGTATTCTTTTGTTGACCGACAAAGTGTAGTTCATCAGTACTCTACATCTGCCTTACATATTCCAATGCAAAAACCCTTTCTATCACATGTATTGGAAGTTTGTATGGCTCTACTCCTAATCCATAAAATCTTAGCACAGTATATTCTTCCAATAAATACCAATCAGTCAATTGTATTTCTTTTCCTAGTTAAATGAAATCTCTACATGATATAGGTAATCTAGGCATTGGACTATTTGTAATTGATTGATACAATGGAGCCAAAAAGTAGTCTACAAAATGATTGTAATTCCTTTGAGAATCATGCATCCTTATCTTAGTGGTCCAATCATATACTGGAGCCATTTTCTTTTCCTCAGCATTACTATAGTGCTGAAGCTAAAGCTTGTTGGTCTGAAACATTCCACTAAATTTGAATAGAAAAAAATAGCACAAGTAGGTTATGAACCTAAATGTCTTGGTGGAACCTTCTTTAATCATTAAAAATTATTTATGCATGGATTCTAAAATGTACTCAATAAATTTATATTTGACATGTACACCAATACCATAATGGATATTATATACCTTTTCAAGGAGGCTTGCATCCACTTCCCAATTGCTATCCAGTCCGAGGCAAAATGCTAGCATGGAAATAGTATCTTGAGCCCATGATTTAAAAATTTGCAAAGGATAAGGAGGCTTATGGTTACTTTTCAACTTGTTTTTTCTTGAACTATTTTATTTAGGAAAACATTTTTGTCCCTTTCATCCACTGCTTCATAATCACTAGCAAGCTTTTCTAGGTCAATGTGGACATCTCCAAATTCTTTGGTTGTAAACCCCAACACTTTTCCAAATTCTTCTACATTAATGGATAAAATTTCTTCTTTGGTATCCTTATTTACAATTTCTCTTTTGTTATCATCATAATTGTGGGCACAAACCATGATAAATTCTGGGCAAGGGAAAACCTCATGTAACATCATGCGCCCTAATCCAGTTACCCACGGTGCATTGATACTATTAACTTGCTTTTTCTTGGAAGCCTTATTCTCACATGAAAATCTAAGTTTTGAGGTAAGTTTACCATAGATGTTAGGATCTTAAATATCATGGTATTCATCAATCAAACCCGAGGTTTTAAGCAATCCAGAATAATCTATTTTTTTATCAAAACTTTCTATGCCTTTCCCAAAAACTTTGTCTCGTCTGCTAGTGGTGGTAGACATGCTTATATAGTGTGAAATTGTGAATTCCCTCTTAAGTCCTTAATTTTTCGTAAGTCTCTCAACCCTAAACCCAAAGTTTGACAAAATAAGATTTTAAGAAAAAAGTTTGACAAAATAGGATTTTAAGAAACGATGAAACGTAGCCTAGTAATTCTGTCTTTTGTCTTACCAACTTTGTTGGAAGTGGCACTGCAATGAGCAATCTGAAATCTCCTTGGTGCAATGCAATTAGCAATTTGAAATCTCCCCATGTGTTGACCCTCTCACTTAAAAATAAAATCACTTAGCAGTAGAAAGTTTTTTTTTTATAAAGTAAAAAAACATTAAAGTGAATGAAACATCAAGTCAACGTGTTGCTTTTGGACTACACAATTAGTACATGGCTGACAACTGTCCTACATTAACAACTCACAACAATTTATAAACTATTGATCTTTGTAAATCTAATGGTTATAGGGTGATTCCAGAGATTTAAGTTCACAATCCTAGCTCTCTGTGCATTTCATTTCAGAATGCAACTACAACCATCCATCAAATGTTCATTGAATGGTCGAGTAATTTATGATATAAACAATTTATAATGTAATTTGTCAATTTGCTTGCAACTTTCTTTTTTCATTTTTATTGATTTATGTTTTAAATCTGCAAAGCGGCCCGCAGGGCTTAAATTTGACAGTCGACCTTGCTTGTCAAGCAATTCTCTTATGACAGTAATCTATTCAATGTTGCCTTTAAAATACTATGACATACATTAGTATAAGTAGATTATATAGAAACCAAATATATATATATATATATATATATATATATATATATATATATATATATATATATATATATATATATATAGGATTATGCTTATATATATATATATATATATATATATATATATATATATATATATATATATATATATATATATATAAGCATAATCCTATATAAATTTTGATAGTTTGTCCAAAATCTCTCCTTTCATATGATACAGTCTTTAAAATTTTGATTGTATTTTACAACAAAAATGCCTAAACACAGTTATACAACTATCAAATTTAAGCCATGAAACTGAGTATTCAATTGATATTAATTCAAAAAATTCTTACAGTTGGGGGATAGCTATGCCCCTAGTATATTCTTACGAATAATTCCTATGTATTACATATAATTTATCAAAATTACATAGCAAAAATCAAAACACTGGCTAAGGGAAACCATAGAAATTGCTTTTTTCCACCAGGTCTGCGAAGCACAGCATCCATTCCATATTTAGCTCCATGTCGAGAGCTCAAGTGTGCCTTAGAAAATTTTGACCAATGGTGGCCCAGTGACAGTGGCGAATGAGAGCACCATCTATCATGTTGAGAAGAAAGGGAAGTCGTGGAACCACCACACCCATCTCTACTCCAAAAACCACCAATGATAGGTTAGAAGACTACAAAATCCCCACACCCATCTCTACCCCAATTACCACCTCCAAATCATTACCGAAAAAATCTATCTTGAAAATTTCTCACAACAGAACAAGAATATCGACCTTCACACCTCCAAGGTCCAGCAATGACGCCAAGAACCAAGAAGCTATGTTGGAATTCACTTTGTATCTATTCTTGTCTATTAAGAAATCCCTTCCAAGCACCATTTTCATAGCTTCCAACTCTAGGAAGCACAAACGGGCAATTCTGTGAGGCTTCATTATTGCTTTAAGCCTCAAGTTTGTGATGAATCCCAATAAAACAATTTTCCTTCATAGTGCTATAAGGCAAATTGGTGTATCCATTTTCTTTGTTAAGCTAGTTTCAATCTTTGGTATGAGAAAGCATTTTTGGGCTCCATTAAATAGAGCTCGGCTTCATTAATGGCACTCGACTTCAAAGCTTTGGGATATCTTTCCAAGCATGCCAATATTTAAGTGATATGATGTATCTGTTCAAGTGAATTTGATCTACATGCAAATATTTATACTTGATTTGACTTAAGTATATATATAATACTTAATAGAGTTTCAAACTATGTTCCACGTATGTAATCCATGACACATGTCACCAATTTTGAATTAAAAGGAGCACAATATTTGTAAATTGATATGTAAGATCCAACCAATTTTATATACAATAAACTAATAATAAATACTATAAAAAGAGGGAGTAATTCTTTTTTTCTAATTTCAACAAAATCATCTCAGATCAATTATATTCAATAAATGAATAATACAATAATCACCAAAACATTAACATTTACATATACTTCAACACTTTAGAATACTAAAATGTCAACATAGTTGGACCTTCATAGCTGATACTCCTCCTCTATTGGCTAAATGAAATTGACAAGTTCATCTACTTTGGTCCTGTAGGGTGTGTACTTGATAACCACTCGATTAGATTCCTTGTCAAATTCCTCTAATAAAATGCCAGTGTGAATCAGTTTATCCATGTAGCTTCACAACATATCTAAATCAACATTGTCACATATGAGCTTAACTTGAGCAAATATTATTTGTTTTGCCTGGTCCTTCCACAATTATAGAGGTTTAACCCCACCATTTTCACTCAAAATAATAGGAAGCAGATTGGAATTCCATTCATCAAACTTTTTGACAAGCTCCCTGATATTTATTTCCAAAGGATCTACCAACCCCCGAAAATCCTTAATTGAATTTACAAGCCAGAGAGTTGGGACAATGTTAGGAGGTAAATCCTTGATATGCCTGGTTACAATTGCCATGTCTCTTAATGCCTGAGCTCTAGGGATCTATTTATCCATTAATGATGTTACAACATCCTTATTCTTATCGAAATCCTTTATGGCATCAAGCATAGAAGAATAATTTGAATGAATGCTAATTAATCTCCTATCAATCCCTTTATTCAAGTGTTCAAGAACAAAAGTTACAATCTTCATATTACTTGAATAAATTGATTCATTGACCTGTGACATCAATTTCTTGTTCACCTCAATTTGATCCAATAATTCCTCTTTAGTAGGCTCACTTGATGGAGTTGCACCTGATGTGCTTGGCTCCTCAACTGCAAAGAGTGCATCTCCAAGATTGTATGAAATGATTTCCATTGAAACTTCTGGAAGGACATCAGAGTTAATCTATCTTGGGGCATGAGCATGCATATTTTGCAATTGTTGCTTTAACAATGCCACTTTAGTTTCCAACTTGGCAACCTTTTTCTGACTCTCATTATACTCTACAACCATGTCATTATACTTGGTTCTATATTGATCTCTTTACTCAGTGATATTCTCTATTGTTGCCTTTGTGAATTTGACAACATTCATTGACATGTTTGTTGACTCAATTACTAGGGTATCAGACACTCTCTTAATAATTAGCCCTCCACTAATGTTTGGAGTAGGCTCAGCAACTGCAGGTTTCCTTGCACCTGGGGCTAATGCCCAAATAGCAAGTGTTTCCCATTCTTCACTGAAAGCACATCCCTGCAAAGCCAATTTTGCTTCCTCCTATGTTTCATATAATGGTTTGTCATGCCTCCACATTGTGTCAAAAGCAATTGCTGAGGCTAAATTTGTTGAATATAATGAACACTAAGAGGGGGGGTGAATCAGTGTTCTACAAAACCATTTATGCACTTGCTCTATTATCCATTTACCAAATTCAATTATGTGAAAGAAAATTAAACAAATGAACAACAACCACAAAGACATAACACATGAACACCAAGATTTTTATGTGGAAAACCCAAAGAGGGAAAAACCACAAAGAGTGTTAGCTCTTGATATATTATTGTAGCACAATACCAAAATATAAAAGGCTCACTGCCTTAGGGCTTACTGCTCGGAGCTCATTGCTCAAGAAAAGGCTCACTGCCAATTAGAAGAAGAAAGAAGAAGAAATGTGGCTCACTACCAATAATGAACTAATGTGATTGCATCTACATATGCATGGTGACAGTACCAATTAATCTCATAAATACTGACTCAAAACTATTCATTTTAGTCATCCCCTGTTTCTCTGCTTTGCTCTTACATATGCTCAAAAACTCTCTTTGTTTGCTATGGCCATTCTATCTTTGTATATTTCATATTCATCTACATCACATCATACACTACACTCACTCAAACACTAAAATCCATCCTCTATTTATATCTACAACTAAATCTTTCTCATGATCAGGTCGGCAAGCAAACTGTGAAACATGTATACCAAGTGTTATATCCTATCAACTTGCTCTTGTGTTAAATTGTCAATGTGCATCCAAACCATCATGCACATGTCTTCATATGTGTTGGATCTAATCATAAAACCTCTTACATTTATCATCCAACTCATATTTCTTTTCCTCATAAGGAATTAACCATCTTGTAAGCTTGTTCCTTTATAACATATATGATAGGTTCCTCTATCACATCACAACTTACGCTGCAGACCAAATGGGACTTCATGAATCATATTCAGAAATCATTATTGATCTCTTGACATGTATTCAATTCTACATAATAAGATAAATCTATATTCCAAAATGTGGACCTTTGACTTGATGCACTATCACACTGGAACACTGTCCAACTGGATGCCAGTAATAGAGAATGTAGAATAAGATCTGCTAGACTTCTAGAGCTATAGCCTTGGATTTTGATAGTTATAACCTATCTATAACTTGATTTAGAACCATAGAACAAAACATGCTAATGCGGAGGAATGTGGACTAATTTACTCAGCACTATTCACTGTCTTTGTTTTACTTCTGCAGACCCAGATTTAGTCTTTTCATCAGATGACTTCTGGAGAAAGTCCTGAATTAATTATTGGAATGTAACATAAATAGATAACTATGAACATCATACCTAAGTCACATCTTCATATCTTCACTTGTGGAAGAGTACTAATCCTTTTTTGGTCTCATATCTTAACACTTCCAATACTTAGCCAATTTATGGCTTTTCAGACTTGTGCCTTGTTCCCAATCACAAATGAACTTCTAGAGTTATGTCTTTCTGCCATATTGATGTGTTCTCCTTATCTTGTTTCCATCAATGACAACACTCAGCTTGTCTTCATAGCAGTGTCTCTTGCCAAGAATCTCCCCTTTGGCGTTGATGGAAACACTTAGTGAAAAATGCTTTATTATCAAAACTTCCCCTTACTATATACACTTCTATATTTATTCTCCTCTTGAGATGTTTATCCATTTTTCACTAATCTTCTTCTCTTCCTTTGACATCAATGGCAAAGGGTGTGATTCGGAACCAAAAAGAATTGTCAAGACTTCAAAAAAATTTATCTATTCTACCGCATATTTACAAGTACAATCTTCTACTTTATCTTACATATGCTGAAGAATGTCACTAAAGATGTTCTTTATTTGAGCTATCTCAACATCCTGGCTCTTTTTAGCACCATCCAGAATTTGTATATGTCTACTGAGTAGAAAAACTAGAGTTTATGTCTTTTGTAGATCTGATGATATGGCATTTTGCGTAGCAAGCTATGCTTCAGCTACAAGCTTAGTCATTGACTCTAGTTTGGGACTGATTAGTCTTCTCAATTGTCCCATTCTACTCTTTGTTTGATGCTTCTAATTTATTAGACCATTCAATTCATTGTGAATGTTGATGACTCGAGCTTCTCTATTACTGATTGATTCATTAACAGGATCAAAAGACCTAGAGATATTCAACAGTTTTTCTTCCAATTCCTTAATCTTTTCTTCTGTCTTCTTTGTAATTTTTGGCCATGATATACATCATCGGCTTCTACAATAGCACTTTGAATACTCTGTATCCCATTATCTAATTGGACTTTATCAAGAGATATGAATTTTGTCAACTCATTTAACCTTTTCTCATTGAACTCTTGTCCAACTTTTGTTTCAGCAGATACTTCAAGGGATTCGAAGTGTTTACTTATAGAGTGTATAAGTCCCTTGAGTTGACTTGAATCAAATAGAGAGGTATCCTTCTGGTAGCTTGGAAACAACTTCTCTAAAATATTGGATGCTTCATTGATGAGTTCATTGTCCTCATTGTGGGACTTTAATATCTATTTTCTTGCTTTGGCTTGAGCAACTGAAGCCAATTTGAGTCTCTAAATAGGAGACATTGTATTCAAGTTTATATGACCTTGGATTGACTCAGGCTCATCGAGAACTAGATCTTCTTTTTCCAAGAACTCTTTTACTGCCTCTGCAGTGTCTCTTCCTGCACCAGAGACCATATCTTTGTGTTCTTGCTCCGGAGGATCAATATCCATGGCCTTGTTTGAGTCCTATTCATCATGTGCCAAATCCTTTTCAATTTGATGTGTTGGAGAAGTACTGGTTTGTGTAGTTGGTAATTCTTCTTCCGTGTTCTTCTATCCAATAGTATTGTCCACTGTTTGATGTGCAAGAGTCTCCTTTTCCTCTGCTATCTCCTTTTCAATGTTGACTTCTGGAACAAATATATTATCACCATATGTTATTTCATTATCATAGATGGTAGGGATATTGTATTTTGTTAATGTTTCCAAAGTGGTCTCCTCTGTCTCCTTAACCACTTTATCAATTTCTCCTAACATCAATGAGTTCATCCTTTTCTTGGTCCTAAAAGCATCCTTGAGTTTCTTAGAAATTTTGGCTTCCTCTTCAAGAGTGATCTCCAGACTCAACCTTGTTAGTGTATGTTGTCTGAGCTCAATGTCTTTGGCCATAGTAGTTTCTTTTTTGGTCATCAATATGCTACACAAAGTGTTAGGAAGATCAGAAATGATTTCAATGAGGGCTCTATTGTATATGTTAAGATACTCTATGGTAGCATCTTCTAAAACCCTCTTGTCAGCTTCATTGTAATCATCATAAAATTGAGCCATAGGTTTCAGATTTCCATCAACAGTGACAGACTTTAATACATCTACAAGTGTTATTGTGGCTTGAGGCTCATCTACTTTTTGTCTTTTGCTAGGTTTCTCCCTTTTGAATGGATTCTCCTTGCTACTTCTGGAGGCTTTAGTAGCCTCAACTTTCATTTTCTTTACCTTTTCATTGGATTCTGTGTCTTCGTAATCTTTTGCTCCCACACTGACATACATTCTTCTTCCTTTCATCTTTTGCCTCTTAGAGCTTTTATCAGTGGATTTCTTTGATGGTGTGGTACTAGAGGAAATAGCAGAGATTCTAGTGGTCCTTTGTGCTACTTCAGGCCCTTTTTGCTTCTTAATAGGCTTTTTCTGGAACCTTAGCCTATTCACTTTCTTGTTCTTCTTTCTCTGGTTTTTCCCTTGATTCCTTAACTTGCTCTTTGGTGATGCCATATCTTGTAGCAATGTCTTCCACTTCTTTTCTAACTTTTCTTGTTATTTCAGGTTTCCTTTTTGTACTAAACTAGGGTTTCTTTTCTTGAATCTCTTCTTTCTTTGAACTTTTCTTGCAATTCCTTTGATTTTTGCCTTGATCTTTGCTATAACATGAATGCAAGGTGAGTTAGAAGATAAAATGGTTCCCCTTTTATCCTCCACAATGCTGATGTGGTCATTATAAATGCTTTCCTTCAAAAGTTGTCTAATACTTCTTTGATAAATAGAATCGATTGAAATTGGTCCGCAATGTTCCACATTAGCTTATCCTCTTCCAATTTTTCTTTCATAGGATTTGTCTTGTCAGATTCCATCACATATCTCCGTGCTAGATTCCAGCATCAAATTTCTGGTTGGGGGATTTAGATTTTTAGCACTTCTCCCTCTAAGCCAAAGCTCTCAATTTACTTCCTGGAGGAAGTATCTGCACCAGATGCTAGAGTGAATTCATCCTTAACCTCATTTACACCCTTTTTGATCTAGATCATACTCATCTCCTTCTTGGTTTCCACAGGATCAACTTTATTCTTTTCTTTAATATCTTTCTACTTTGTTTTCCTCTATTGTGTAGGATAATCTATTTCCACATTTTTGCTTCTATAGAATCTCGCAAGGTGTCTAAACTTGTTGTAATAATAATAAACAACATTTCTCTAACATTGATTTCTTTTGATATTTGAATTTGGCCTTGATCTGCATTGGTTAGCCATATGCCCAAATCTATTGCATGCAGAACATTTGCCATTGAAAGATTGACCATTCCTTGAATAGTTTGGCACATGTCTTGACACACTTCTGCACTCATTTTCTTTATGACCAATCTTCTTGCAATTGAAACATTGACCAGAGAAAGATGGAGCATTTTGATTTATTCTATTTCTACATTGAGTAGCCCTATGACCATACATTTGTATTTGAAACAATAACCATTGAAAGATGGGTACCTTTGTGCATTTGGTTGTCTGACCAGAGGTCCTTTAGGTCTTCTTCCTTGATTCCTTACTGGATGGTTTCTACCTCTTCCTTCTTTAGACCTGTCTTGCCCTAAATTTGAACTTTCTCCCTTTTCAAATCCCAAACCTTGTTTATCATCTAGATACTTTTGACTAGCTAGCAACTCATTAAGTTTTGCGGAGATTATTTTGAATTTTTCTTTGTAGCTTTTGGCTACTTCTAGATCAAACTTTAAGAGAAAAACTTCTTTCCCCAATTTTTCACATTCCTCTAACTTGTCCTTCACAATTTGATTCAGACATTCCTCATTCTTGGTCTTTTCTTCGATCACCCTAAGAAGACTCTCTGTGGATTCACTTGCTCATTTTAGTTGCTCACATAATTCTTTCCTTCTTTCTTGAGATTTACTCATCTATTCTTTTAATTTTAGAATGCAATTATCTGCTTCTTTGATACTCTCCTCTAAACCCTTGATACTAGCCTTGGAGTTGTCAAGATCTTCTAGAGCTTCTTCAAATTGTTCATTGTTTAAATAAACATGATCACTAATCACAATGCTACCAGGATGACTTGTTTCAGGATAATTGAGACACCTTTTCGCTTCCATGAGAACACCTTCCCAGATCTTCCTCAAGTTGTTAATCTTTTTCCAAGGAATCTTGCTCTGATACCAATTATTGAATACAATGAACACTGAGAGGGGGGCTGAATCAGTGTTCTACAAAACCATTAATGCACTTGCTCTATTATCCATTTACCAAATTCAATTATGTGAAAGTAGATTAAACAAATGAATAGAAACCACAAAGACATAACACATGAACACCAATATTTTTATGTGGAAAACCCAAAGAGGGAAAAACCACGAAGAGTGTTAGCTCTCAATATATTATTGTAGAACAATACCAAAATACAAAAGTCTCACTGCCCAGAGCTCACTGCTTAAAAAAAGGCTCACTGTCAATTAGAAGAAGAAGAAGAAAGGTGGCTTACTGCAAAGAATGAACTGATGTGATTGTATCTACATATGCATGGTGACAATTCCAATTAAGCTCATAAATACTTACTCAGAACTCTTCATTTTAGTCTGCCCTTGTTTCTCTGCTCTGCTCTTACATATGCTCAAAAACTCTCTTTGTTTGCTGTGACCATTCTATCTTCACATATTTCATATTCATCTACATCACATCACACACTACACTTGCTCAAACACAAAAATCCATCCTCTATATCCGTAACTAAATCTTTCTCATTATTAGGTTGGCAAGCAAACTGTGAAACATGTATACCAAGTGTTATATCATGTTAGCTTGCTCTTGTGTTAAATCATCAATGTGGATCCAAACCATCATGCACATGTATTCATATGTGTTAGCTCTAATCATTCAACCAATTACATTTATCATCCAACTTATATTTCTTCTCCTCATAAAGAATTAACCATCTTGTTAGCTTGTTCCTTTATAACATATATGATAGGTTCCTCTGTCACATCACAACTTACATTGCAGACCAAATGGGACTTCATGAATCATATTTAGCAATAATTATTGATCACTTGACATGTCTTCAAGTCCATAGAATAAGATAAATCTATATGCCAAAATGTGGACCTTTGACTTGATGCACTGTCACACTAGAACACTGTCAAACTGGATGCTGGTAATGGAGATCCTGTAGAATCAGATCTGCTAGACTTTTGAGCTACATCCTTGGATTCTGATAGTTATGACCTATCTATAACTTTCTTTAGAACCATAGAATAAAACATGCTAATGCAGAGGAATGCAGACCAATTTACTCAGCACTATTCACTGTCTATGTCTTACTTCTACAGACCTAGACTAAGTCTTTTCATCAGATGACTTCTGGAGAAAGTCATGACTTAATTATTGGAATGTAACATCAATATATAACTATGAACATCATACCTAAGCTACATCATCATATATTCACTTACAGAGGAGTACTGATCCTTTTTTAGCCTTATATCTGAACACTTCCAATATTTAGCCAATTTATGGCTTTTCAGACTTGTGCATTGTTCCCAATTTATGGCTTTTTAGATTTGTGCCTTGTTCCCAATCACAAATGAACTTCTAGAGTTATGTCTTTCTTCCATACTGATGTGTTCTCCTTATCTTGTTTCCATCAATGACAACACTCAGCTTGTCTTCATAGCAGTGTCTCTTTCCAACAAAATCCCACTCTGGTAGCAATACAATACCACTTTCCTTCACCAACTCTCTACCTTTTTCAGCTGTTATCTTCCAAAATTGTTCTTTCATTTCCTTTCTAACCTCAGCCTAAATAATTGCTTCTGGTAATTCAGGGTGCAAGCTTCTCTTTTTGGCAACATTATCAACATATTCATGTCTCTTTTCCCTCCAAGAAAACTCTCTAAAAGCAGGGGTTTGGACAAATGAATCATCTGTCATGAAGGTCTTACAATCTTCCTCCCTAAGGTCATCTATGTTTCTCATCCCCCTGAGGTCTGTCTTGCCCAACCTAAGGCTACTTTCTAGTTCTATTATCTCCCTAGGGGGAGAGGGCATTCCCTATCTCATATCCTCCTTAGTGATAATGATAGCATCATCTGAGTCATCTGGATAATCCACCAAGTTGCTTTGTTCAACCTTTTGCTTCTTTGGTAGTGGTTGTCTTGGAGGCAAATCCACCTCAATCACTTGTGGAGCTGCTTGCCTTGGGGGAGATAGTGGTGACATTTCATGCAATGATGAGGAAGCTCTTGACCCCTCAAGCTCAGAATCCTCAGATGTCACAATACCTTTTCTCCTTGCAAAAACTCTGATCTTTTGTGGTGGCTGGTAGATAGGCCTTTCCTCCAACACTAGGGCCTTCCCCTTATCCTTTTCTTGTTCTTCCCCAACCACATCCTTTCCTTTGTCAGCAACCAATCTCTCTCCTTTCATCCTACCAACCACTTGCTGAATATTATGGAGCATATATTCAACTTTTTGCAATTCATTTTTGAATTGAGGTAGTCACAGGGGGTCATATTGGGGATCAATCTTCTATTTTTCCCTTACCATATTATCTTAGGCGATCCATTTTGCCTTCTTGTCCTCCTATATTTGGTAATTAAAGATGTTCCTAATAACATCTTCAGGGAAATAGAAGTTATGTATGAACTGGTTGCTTCTAATCCTCTCTTTCAATGCAAGCATGAAACCTTTAGGATCATGATTTCTTGGGCACATTCTCCTCATGTTGTATGGTTCAAGCAATTCATCCATTTTTCTCCACCCTCCACTAGTCATCACAAAGTATACAAAAACTGTCCATGTTGGGAAGAAGGTTCCTTTCCTCATATTTAACAAGTGGCCATCTTCAACATTACCTAGTTGCCAAATGACCTCATGGAATCTAATTCTCAATGGCACATCTCTTGGGAGAACCTATGGTCTAACCGTAGTGGCATATACTCTAAAAATTGTAAAATCTAGATAGGGGATGACATCTCCCCAATTGTGATCAATTTTTAATTTAAACCTCCTTTCTTTTGGCCTAAGAAAATCATGTAGTTCAATTGGAATCCTTGGTGGATTTAGGATTAGGTCATTCCTCAACTTTGATGTAAAGACATTCTCAAACTCCACAAAATCAAACTTCTTATCATTCATGTCTAGAATTCTTGTCCAACATTAGACAGGCAACTAAACACCATCCTCCTCCTTTTCCAACTTCATATCATTCTCAACGAATTTTGCCCTTTTGAATAAAAACATGTGCATTAACAGTGAGTACCACCAAAAATGAACCCAATTTTTACCATTCTCTAATGAAAATAAACCCTCATGAATGCTATCTACCAGGTAGGAAGCAAAGTCATATACTATGTTGTAAGCAGGGTGTTGGATATGAGCAACCATATACATGAAACCCATTGGCATGCCAGAAACAAGATCAAACCCCAAGATTTGACACAAAGAATAGAAGGTTTTCTAAAAATATGGAGCAAAATACCTTATTGGGAAGGGTTCCTTATCTAATGGACTAATAACAATTTGCCCCTTTCCCTTTCAAACTGATGCTAGATGATTTGGCAGTATTGTGATTTTAAAAATGTGTCTTGTCTTCTCGTATTCACTCCTAAAGGATTTCAAATCAATTTTTACCAAATCCTTATTCCACTCATGAAGTTGATAAACTTCAACAATCTCTTCCCTGCTGATCTTTACCATTTTGATCCCATTATACATCCTGGCAACTCTAGAGATAAGATCATATATGGCTGCCATAGTTTTTAATAAGTCCATATCCATGTAGACATTTGGGACAACCAATTTCCCCATGTCCAATCTCTAGGGATTACATATAGGAGAACTAAAATTCTTGTTCCCAAACTAGTTCTTGAACAATAACCATCTTGTAAGTGGTATGGTGGCATCCTTGTTATGGATATGTTTATCTATGAGGCCTTCTTTAATTTTGGAACCCTGGAATAGAAGTAGACCTTTTACTTTGTCGTTAGTGGAGGGCTTTAATTGATCAAGAAGGTCCTGGACTATGGGCCTTTTCATCTCTCTAGAGCTTGAGGTTTGGGCTTGTGTGGGTGCCATTATGGTGAGAATTTTGCAAATTAGGCTTTTAGTTTAGCAAGAATTGCAGGTTCAAAATTAGGGTTCTGACTTAAAGTAGGAATAAAACTCAAATTTTACAGTTTAACAATCTAAGAAGGCAAAACCCTAGAAGAAATGAAAATTTACCAGTAATTCCTATTGATAGAACAATGATAGTGAGCACAAGCAAAAAATTTTAGAAGGTGAGATTTTAACTTATGGCTTTGAACGCTTTGAAAACCCTTGTTTTGATCGCCAAGAGATTGAAATTGCCTCAAGATGCTTTAAAACACTTAGACGGATTTCAATTATGCAAAAAGACTACTTTTATGGTGTTAAAATTGATATTACTTCTCGCTCACATGAAGCAGAATGACTCCCATGGCCACTTTCTCAATTTCGAACTCTAGGCGTTGATCTCTTGATGAGATGGCAAGATGGATGGCTGTGATGAAGTTTTCTAGCACACGGAATTGCTTACTCATCTTTTAGCGGACCCCACCTTCTCTTCAAACTGTGAAGTCTGCTACATGGCATTTGCCTGTTAGCCTGTTGGGTTTATCGCCCGTGCATCTTCTGACAACGGGCTAGTGGGGAACAATTAGGATTAACCTGGGCCCTCAAACCTACTTGCACATTAACTTCTCAAGCCATCCATTGTCTGCTTAAATTCTTCAACATTGGATGGCTAAGATTAAAACATCTCGCTGAGGAATTTCCATGTGTCTTATTTAAACATTTAATAGCTCACCCTTTAAGTCTCTTAAGACTACTTTGAAATATTTGCTAAAATATTTGAAACTCTAGCCATTGGTCTCTTGATGAGATGGCAAGATGCACAACTGTGATGAAGTGTTCTACCACACAGAATTACTTACTCATCTTTTGATAAACCCCACCTTCTCTTTAGGCTGTGAAGTCTGCTATGTGGCATTCACCTGTTAGCCCATTGGGTTGATCGCCTATGCACCTTCTAACAATGGGCTAGCGGGGAATGGTTAGGACTAACCTAGGCCATCCAACCTACTTGCACATTAAAACATCTTGCTGAGGAATTTGCCATGTGTCCTATTTAAACCTTTAATAGCTCACCCTTTAAGTCTCTTAAGGTTTCTTTGAAATATTTGCTAAAATATTTCTTATTCTTCTATAGTTAGCAACTTAGCATTTAAAAAGTGGCCCTTCCTAGGTTAATGTCGAGACTTAGACAATAGAATAAATATTTTGACCTATTCCCCACCAAGTGGTGACCGACAAGACTAGGTATAAGGGGTTGGTAAACAACACGGATTTGATGGCTCAAGTTTCAATGTAGACAACTGGCAATTGGAGGTAGCAAGTCAACATAAGATTATGCAGAGGGTTAAAATCTAGGTTTCTCATATGAAATGTCAACCATTGATAATTGGAAATCTGATAGTTCAAGTTTTATTCTAGAGGTTTGAAGTTGCAGGTCTAGTGTTTCAGACATTTTCTTTCGGAATGCAACTACAATTGTCCATAAAAAATTCATCAAACTATCATTGGTTATATTAACTTGCACTGACATCTTACTTTAGACATAATAAATATGTTGACACTTGTCCCCCATTTTGGACAATTTATGAAGGAATTTGGTTGTGTGGAAAATTTGTCCCAAAATAGAACAATATTTGATAATTTCACCACACACGGTATGATTTTTTATTGGCATAACAGTTTATTTCGCCAATTAATTTTTTATTGGTTTGAAACTATATTTAATTTGCCAATGATTTTTTTTATTGGTTTGAAAATAGGTTTAATTCACCAATGAAAATATTTTATTGGTTTGAAAATAGTTTTTAGTCGCCAATGAAAATATTTTATTGGTCTAAAAAATTACAATTCGCCAGGATTTTCCATAGACCTCTAGCGACTACAAAAGATTCGCCAATTGAGATTATTTTTCCTGGAAAAATGAAAAAAATTGCCAATAAAATTAATATTTTTCTCAGGAAGTATACATGATTCGCTAGGTTTATACACCTTCTCCTGGGGGGGTTCTTAAAGTTATCCCTGAGATTGATCAATGGTGGAAATAATTCAATGAAAGGGATGGATGAGATAAATCAAATAGCTCATGATGAATGTGCACATGACATGTGTCACTCCAAAAAGGTATTTTTATTAAATTAATTACTCTTTGGCTAAAGATAGGATTTGATTTCATAAATTGGAATGCATTTTTTCTAATTTATGAGTTGATGATAAAAATTATAATAATTAAAGCCAATTAACTCAACTTTAGATTTGATTTTTTTTTAAGTTCTAAAAATAAGACTGATTGTGCACATAGAGTTAAAATGATATTTTTAGAGGAATTAGAAAATAATTGAAATTAAACAAATAAATTTATTTAATTTATTGTGCATGATTGAAGAATAGATAAGATTAAATATAGAGAATAAATTAAACCAATAAATTTATTTAATTTATTTTGCATGATGGAGGAATATAAATAAAATATTTAATTTTATTTATTTTTAGAGGATGAAGGGCAGGGGCCCTGGCTCGATTGGCTAAGTAATTTTGTTGCGGTAAAGATGGTCATGAGGTCTAGTCTCCCCCCTACCCACCTGATATTGTAGCCGGTTCATAGCTCCGGTCAAAAGCGTTTACCCATGAATAAAAAAAAAATTAGAGGATGAAGTCAATTTAAATAAATTTAAATAATGTGGATTTGAATATTTGAAAGAGGATAATGATTTAATTAAATAATTAAAATTATTTAATTTAGAGGAATAAAGTGAATTTTGATGAAAATTAATTAAATAAAGAGGATTTATTCAATTAATGTTGGAATTAGGTTATTTGGATGAAATTAATAATAATTATGTTATTTAATTAATGTTGATTGCAAGTGATTTAAGAAGAATTGGTGTATGCAAGTGATGCGACGTGAAGGGTCATTTTGTGATGCAAAGTGATGCCTCGAGATCCTTGGTTTGCTAAGACTTGATTTGGTTTGTGCAAGGTCAGAAGTTGGGACAACCCCATTCACAGACTCATCCCCCATACCTTGTGTATATTGGGACATCCCTTAGAAGTCTTGTGAAGCCTAGCTAAGACCTTCAACCATCATATCTTGTGGTGCACCACTATAGTAGGAGGGGAAGATGCTCACCGTACCATTGTACTTGAGATAGGGTCTACTTTGGGAAAAATTAAAGTCTCCAAGGTAAGGGGTAAGGTGGTCTATGACCTTATTTTTCCTGTCTATCTAAGCTATAGCATTATGGTAGTAATGGGGGTGGGAATCTTAGTTCTATTTTGAGTTGAGATTGACCCATGACCATTTTGTGAGATCCACAAGATATGTTACACCCACTTGAATAATTACTAGGTTGTATACAATTGTTTGGCATGTCTTCCATGTGTTATACCCATACAAGCCATTTATAAGCTACAAAGACTAACAACCCTCTCGCACCCAAATTCCAAGTCAGTCCAAACAACCATTGTGTTTATTATTTGATAATCTTACCAAAATCCTCAAAACAAACACATCTAAAACAAAATCAATCCAAGTTAGTGCCCATTCATCTTATGTTAGTGCCTAAATCATCTATGTTAGCACCCAGATCAGTCCTGATCATCATCCCATTACACTCAAATCAATGCCCACTTTTTACATTTTAGTGCCTAGTCCATCTTCATTAGCGCCTAGTCAAGCTCTAGTCCTTATCTGTCGTCCACCTGCATTCAATACCTAGTTGGTCTCTATCAATGCCTAGTTGGCTCCTGTTAGTTCTTGATCAGTCCCTTTTAGTGCTTACTCCTCTGATTCAGTGCCTATTTCCATCTCTATCAATGCTTAGTCCCTTTATGTCATTGCCTGAACTGCCTATTTTAGTGCCTAGATTTAGAGACCTGAAAAACTCAAGGTATTTATTATTTTGATTGTCAAAATCACTTTTCCCACTTCATCCAACATCATTTCATCCCCAAATTCATCCATTTTGTCATTATCCATTTCCTTTTGATCGTTAGCTTGTGATCAAACTTTATCCAAAAATCAAATCAAATCCATTATCCAAAAATCAAATCATACCATTATCCCAAAATCCAATCCACCCTTATCCAAAATCAATCAATCATATAAATCCAAATCCAAATCCTCTAAGGTTAAAGTCTAGATCAATCCACCCCCTTGTTTATATTAGGCTTAAGAATTTATCTATCTTAAGTTTAGTGTAAATTTGAAATCATACCCCTTGGATAAATTGGCTTGGGATTTTAGACAATTCCTAAGTAGACTTCGAGAATCTCATCTTGCTTGGTGCATCTTGTCTACCTCATGTAAGATAATCCTATTGCCTCTTTTTCTTAGGCTCTTTGTCCACCCTAAGTACATATGGATAATATTTGATCCTTATCCATAGTGATCTAGATTTTGAAATTAGAAAAATCCCCATCTCTAACCATTAGGACCTTATCATCCAAATCTGATCAAAGTTCTCCTTTTATGCCTCCCATCACAAGATCACAAGATAAGAGAAATATGGATGCCCACTATCAACCTCTCTCTCCACATGACTCTACCATGAGTAATATGAAAGGGTATGTCAACCAACCCAAAATGGGTGAAACATCCACACACCATCATGTTGCCTCCCCCACCTTCATTGATTTCATCAATGAAAGAGGAATCCATAAAAAAATTGACCAATTCCTTGATAATCATAAGGATGAATTCCTTGAACACCTCATCAAATATTGAGCACATCTCCCTTATTCATATGACCATGACAAACTCAAGACCATTTTCCATGACAAACCACCATCACCCATCTGTGATCAACCATGGGGATGTGTCCCTAATCCCAACAATCCCATCTACAACAATCCATGGGCCAATTATGCCTCAAACACCAACACCATCCACACCATAGATCAACATGTAAGGGTTATAAATACCCCACAACCACAAGGATTAGACCCTCCTTTTGGTTTACCTTATAGCATGCTACCCTCTAACATCCCAATTTCCATAGTCCCAACCAATATAAACATACCTGCCATACTGTGCCCCCATTAGATGTGCCTCAAGATGCTTCCAATGTTAACATCATTCTATAATCCCTCCCTCCTTATTCCTCAAAGGTCAGTCATCACCCAAACAACATTACACCCCACAGTACCTTCACAAACACCCCTCCAAACACATAATCCATTCACATCCAAACCACATAATCAACCTCAAAATCCTCTAACAATCCATATGAACCCCGCACAAACATATCATTCGACCACCCATCAACAACCTCCCCATGGATCTTCCATGCAATATCAATATGTTGCCCAATAACAACAATCACCTTTCCAAACATAACATACATACCAAAGATCCACACAAACCATACCACAACAACAAACATATGGGTCTCATGTTTATTCACAAACCATAGGCCTACCTCCATACATCTAACAACAATACATCACCCCTCAACAATAACAATCATCAGCACAACAACCTCCACTTCAATCTAGATCACGACCACCTCTTACTAATCCTTTTGATCAAGAATGGAAAGAGATAAAAAATGCACTCAAGAACATCCAAATAGGGACTCAGAAGAAACATTATAAGTTTGAAGACTTATGTACCTATCCATTTGATCAAAACATGACAACTGTGCCTTTTTTGCAACACTTTGAAGTGCCTAAATTCAATAAGTATAAAGGAAAGGAATATCTCATGACCACATCAAGGAATTCTTCATGGCATGCCAAGAAGTAGCCTATGATGATCAATTCCTCCTTCACCTTTTCCTGTGAAGCTTAGGAGGACAAGCCCTCGAATGGTTCATGCAATTGCCTTATGGCTCCATCTCCACCTTCACCAATCTTTCAGAGAAATTTGTTGCCCACTTTTCATATAATTTAGAGCATGAAATCACTATGCTCAACCTTTGCAACACCAAGCAATGAAGTGGTGAAATGTTTTCCACATACCTACAAATATGGTGAGATCTTGCTAGTAGGCTACCTTGGACAGCACCCAAAAAATAACTTGTCCACATTTTTATCCAAAACTTGAACCAAGAAATGGCCTTCCACTTGCAAGTACATTATGCATCTACCTTCGATGAAATAATAGAAAAGGGTGTCACCATTGAAAAGGGCCTTATTGAAAATGGTTTGATCAAAATATACAATCAAAATGATAATGAAAAATCATCAAATGACAAACCTAAGTTTTGGGCTAAAAACAAAAATGTCATACGTGATGGCGCTAGCAATTCCAAATACATTCAAATAGCCACCCCTAAACCTAAAGAGAAAAATCTAGTACAAAATGTTTCAAACAACATCTCAGTTCCATCCACTCCACCAAAATGAAACCCTCCCGACAATCCAAAATGTAAGTACACTCCCTTGGGTGAACCACTCGAGGTTGTATTCCAAAAATTAGTCCAATCCAATGTTGTTGAGTTTCCCACAATGAAACCATTTGATGCAAACCAACCTCAACCCATGTGGTATAAAGAAAATGAATATTGTGACTATCATCACATCAAAGTTCATGTCACAGGAAAATGTATGAATTTGAAAAACTACATCCAAGTCCTCATTGATCATGATGATATCCAAGTGGAAGGAAACAACAACACCTCACCCAATGATGGCCTAGGAGTCTACCAGGACCCTCTTCCCAATCACCAATCTACATCCAAACCATCATCCTCCAACACCAATCCCAACAACCAATCTAACAATGTGAGTTACAACACCATTCCACCCCCTTACGATAATGTAGTAGGACGAATTTATTTTGACTCTACTTGTATCACCACCATCAAAATCAAGAACAACACCCCTAAATGTGTCGTTACCACCCAACATGGATGTGTAGCCATAAAGGGTCCATCATCACCTTCCACCACTACCACTTCTAAATACAACCTACTTGATCATCTTTGGAAGACCCTCGCATAAATTTCCATCTTGGAACTCCTAGAGTCCTCCACCATCCACCATGAAATCCTTAACAAGACTCTCCAAGAGTCCAATGTCCCCACTGAAATTCCTCCCACACAATTCCAAAATCTAGTGGCTCAATTATCCTCATCCTACCATCTCACTTTCAGCTAATCCAACATGCCATCTATTGATTCCACTCATAGTAAAGCACTTCATATTGAAGTCCAAATCACCAATCACAAAATCAAGAGGGTCCTCTTGGATAATGGATCTAGTTTGAATATATGTACATTAAAGTTCATAAAACCTTTGGGGTATTCGGTAGCTAACTTGGAGTCTTTGGTCATTTCCATCAAGGCATATGACAACATGCAGAGAGAATCAAAAGGTGCCATATGTCTCCCTATCATAGTGGGCTAGCTCACACTACCCACCCTATGTCATGTGGTCAATCTTGACGTACAATACAATCTCCTTCTAGGCCGATCATGGTTACATGCCACACAAGCCATTCCCTCCACTTACCACCAATGTCTTAAGTTCCCCCATAATGGTGGAAATCACTATTCCTGTCGATTAACAACTATTTGAATATTGTAAAGCCTTGGAGGTTGTCTATGACAAAGAATTTCATTGCCTAGGCACTTATGGGGAACACTTCAAAGACCCCTCATCCATACCATCCACATCGACATCCACTGCACTCATCACCATTGATCCATCACATGCTTCCACATGATCCTCCACTTTGACACCTTAAGTATCCTAGGTCAAGATCAAAGAGGGTGTGATTAATATGAGCTTCACAATGCCTTTCATGTGGGACAATTACCTTTGTCACCCCGCTCCCATGGCTATCATCTACAAAAGAAAGCTCAAGAAAAACAATGTAGAATTGATGAGAAGATTCCCTTTGTCCTAACATAGATCTCTCGAAAACAAGGAGCTGAAGAAACAACTTTGAGTGCTTGGTTATACCGTGATGAGACCCCTTCAACAACAATAGACCTTGAATACTTCAAGGAAAAATATCATGTACCATTCCAAATATGTACCAAAATGCCCTATCATGGAAATAGACTTGGCATTGATGAATAAGGCACTACAAAACATATTCCATTTGATCCCACATCTCCAAAGCAATATGCCAAATATTTTGGTTTAGGATACACACCACTTACTATGGTAATCCGTGGACCCACTAAAACTTTGATAGAGGTGATTGAATCCTCTTCTATTGTTGAAAACGTTACACCAAGTGTCATCATAGATTCATATGAAGATCTTGATCTTTCATGCATCTTCCCCAATAACGTCATTTTTTTCATCGACCTTCCACTCATTCACACTAAGCTCATTGACTGGGGTTATCAAGGACCACCGCCTCTCGACATGTTCCCACATGATGAGGCCCTATCCACATTCCTAGAACTCCATGACACCTCATAGTATGGCATATGCTTGCACATAGATGCCTATTCTAAGGAAGAAGAGATCCTTAGTCTAAAGAAAAAATCAAAAAATAGAAAAAAGTCCCCTAGTGAAAACCTCTCTAAGACACTTTCAAACACAAAAGAGAAAAATAAAGACGTATCTCCTAGTGAAAACCTCCTCGAGGTGCTAGGAGATGAGGATCTTCATCTTCTCCCCCTACCATCCTATTAGCAAGAACGTTCCAACATCCTAATTGAGGGCACCCAAGAAATCAACCTCGACACACAGGAACAACCCAAGCTCACACATCATAGAAATTCTTATGAACCAAGAAAAATCCAATCTTTCAATAGTCCTCCACAAAGCTCCTAACTTCTTTGTTTGGTCATATGCAAACATGCCAAGATTGGATCCCTCTTTGGTAGTCCATCATCCTATGGTACATCTAGAAGCATGACCAATCAAATAGAAACTTTGCATGATGCATCCTCAAGTCGCCTTGCTTGTCAAAGAAGAGTTGCAGAAACATTTAGAAGTCAGTTTCATCCACCCTATAGACTACCTCGAATGGATCTCCAAGACTATTCTAGTTTCTAAGAAACTTGGGGGAATCTGAGTATGTACAGATTTCCATGACCTCAACAAAGCATGTCCAAAAGATAACTTTCCACTTCCTAACATTGACATCATTGTGGACCTCATAGTTGGAAATGAGATGCTCTCCCTCATGGATGGCTTCTCTAGGTACAATCAAATTAGGATCGCCCCTAAAGATCAACATAAAACAACTTTTACTTGTCATTGGGTTACTTATTGTTGGCAAGTCATGCTCTTTAGCCTAAAGAATGCTGGAGCAACCTATAAACAAGCCATGACCACTATTTTTCATGACATACTACACAAAATCATGGAGGACTATGTGGATGATCTCCTGGGAAATCAAAAACAAGAGAGGAACACCTTGAGATTCTATAGTAAATATTTGAATGCTTTAGGGAGTACAAACTCCATCTCAATCCCAAGAAATGTGTCTTTGGCGTTACATTGAGAAAAATCTTAGGGTTCATTGTTTCTTGTAGAGGTACTGAAGTGGATCCAGCTAAAGTCACTTCTGTAATAGAAATTCCACCACCAAAGACTCTCAAGAAACTTCACAGTCTCCAAGGCAAGCTCCAAACTATCTGCAGATTCATTGTCCAACTTGCAGATAAGTGTCAACCTTTCACCCATTTGCTTTGAAAGGATGTAAATTTAATATGGGACCAAAATTATCAACAAGCATTTGACTGCATCAAGGAATATCTATCTTCACCTCTGGTCCTTATGGCACCTATCCCTGGAAAGCCCCTACGATTGTACATGTATATCAGCAACTTTAGTAGCATTGGGGCACTTTTAGCACAACATGATGACACTACCCATGAAAGGGCTATATACTATATTAGCAGGACCCTTGTTGGCTATGAGCTTAGTAACACACCCATGGAATGAGCATGTCTAGTTATCATTTTCTATTCTCAAAAGTTATGACACTACATGCTAAGTCACTCTATCAATCTCATCTCCAAAGTCAACCCTCTCAAATACCTACTTTCTAGAATCTCACTCACATGAAGAATGGAAAAATGAGTAATGCTACTTAGTGAGTTTGACATTGAGTATGTTGACCAAAGAGAAATCAAAGGACAAGTTGTTGTAGATCAATTGGCTAAAGCACCCCTCACAGATCATCAACCACTCTATTGATTTCACAGATGAATCCATCTTGACTATGACAAAATTAGCAAACTAAAAATTATACTTTTATGGATCCTTCATCAATCATGGTTCAGGGGTAGGAATAATCTTGATAAGTCCTCAAGGTGACTATATACCCAAAGCATACAGGCTTTCCTTCCCATGCACAAACAGTGTGGCCGAATATGAAGCCTTGATCATTGGTCTCAAAAAATAATTCGATGGAACATTTGGCAACTACAGGTCTATGGAGACTCCCAGTTGATTATCAAATATGTTAATGGTGAATAACTCACTAAAGATAAAAAAATAGTTCCTTACAAGCAAATGGTTGATGAATACAAATTACTCTTCAACTACATCCAGTTTGAACGAGTACCTCACCTTCATAACAAAGCATTTGATGCCATGACCACTATTGGTTCCCTCCTAGACATGCCACAAGATAGTCACCAGTGTGAGTTTCTTGTGGAACAATTCCTAATGCTAGTATATCATGTCACCAAGTTAGAATTCGTATGTGAGTTTGTTGGTCCTAAAAATCCCTGGTACCCTGACATTTATGTCTACCTCCAACATCACACTTTCCCACCCAAATCCACTCATAACAGACAATGATCACTCATCCACCGAGCCTCTCGCTATACCATTCTCACCAATACCCTCTATCACCGAAGCTATGATGACACTCTCTTATGATGTTTAAACATGAAGAAGCTTCCCTCGCACTACACGAAGTTCACGCAGGTATCTACGATGCTCACACTAGCGGTATTATCCTAGTCAAGAAGCTCTTATGTATAGGATATTATTAGCTACCATGGAACATGATCCATGTGAGTATGTAAAGAAATGTAAGCCTTGTTAGTAGCATGGAGATCTCATACACACTCCTTCTTAGGCTTTACAACCAATCACCATACCATGACCCTTTTCTTAGTGGGCCTAGATCTCATCGCAAAATCTACCCACCCTCCTTTGATGGACACAAATTCATCATCACCACCACCGAATACTTTACTAAGTGGGTCGAAGCAATTCCTTTCACTTTCACCATTGGAAATCAAATCACCAAATTCATCCTTTACCATATGATTTGCAATTATGGTATCCCATCTGCTCTTGTCAAAGATAATGGAAAGCCATTCAAAAACCATGATGTTCAAGCCCTTTGTGAACAATTCCACATTTAACATCATTGGTCTACTCCATACTATCCCCAAGGTAATGGCTAAGCCAAGGCAACTAATAAAACCCTACTCAAAATCCTCAAGAAAGTTGTTAATGAAACTGGTCATGATTGGCACCTTCACATCCATTTCATCCTTTGGGCCTATTAAACGAGCATCCACACTCTTAGAAGAGCCATGCCATACTCCCTCATCTTTGGAGCTAAAGCTATCCTACCAATCAAGTTTGAATTACCCTCATTGCACATCTCCTTGTTGGGATATGGTGTTGTACACCATTGCATAATTTGATATATTTTATAATGTTGTAGTTAAATAATTATTTAGTTGTGATGCACCTAGGTGGTGTGGTTAATCACACTAGGTAATTATTTGGGTCCACTTTATGTTGTATTGTAACATTGGGTTATTATTTGTATTATTTGATTTATTGGGAAAAGTTAGTACCAATAGTCATATGTGGGGTCAAGTGGTTTTGTGTTACCCATGGTTTTGGCGCACATGGTTTTCTCAATGTAATGTGTGAGCTTATATTATAAAAGCAAGCACAATGTTATTATTTTGAGCTTGGCTAGATTATTCATTGTAGGTGAACGGAGGTTTTGTGAGAGGCTGTCATTGTATTGAGCTCTCTCCTGTAAGTGCAGATTGTGAAGCATGGCAGGTGATGTGTGGATTCATGCTTGTACACATGGAGGATGCATTGGAGGTGCTTGATGGTTCAAGGGTATTCATGGAGGCTCAAATATTGTATTGTAATGTTTCATTGCCGAATAATACATGTGAGCATGGATGCTTTTAGAGGCTGGGTTTTTCCCTGCAAAGGGTTTTCCCAGGATATATCTTATGTTTCCTTGTTGCTTGTTCATTGATCTTTTGCATTATGGTTGATTCTACATCTTGTTTCTCTTTTTGGGTTATGTGTAATTGGTTTAATTAGACCTCACATTCCTAACAGTTGGTATCAGAGACATGTTTATGGTTGAGGGAAGTGTGAGCTCCCTGGATCTGTATAACCCTTGTGTGTAGATCAGGTGCAAAATGGAATCCATGGCAATGCATGGAAGGATTGAAGGCACTACAAGGTTTTGTGCAGGTTGTATTTCATATTGGAGGTTCTGGGTATTGGAGATTTATTGTGCATGTTGCAGATCTGGCGATTGAAAAATCATGGCTAAAGAGGGTTTCTTTGGTTTGGCTTCATGAGGGTTTTGAGGAGGAAATATCACAAATGACCTCCTGGGACAAAACAAACCTCGTCATTGAGTCTAGGAGGCCTAAGAAACAAAAAATCATATAAAATTTGCCTATATTCAGCCATAGGAAGAAAAAGCAAAAAACTGCCCCTCACAGGTACGTCGTACCGATTTTTTATTGCAGAGGCAATTTTTTTTAGAAAAATCAAAATACCTGCACACTATAGTTTGTGAAAAAAATTGACTGAATTAAAAAATTTTAAACTATAGTGGTGAAATGAAAAAAAAATTGCAAGATTAAAAAAATTAAGAAGAAAAAAAATTAATGGGGGGGGCAAGGGTCCGCAGACCCAACACCCTACCCCTACGCTACTATGTAGAATGGTACTAATAGGGTACCGTCGGTGTACACCGGTCAGCCCCTGCCAGTCCCCCATACCCCTGCTGCCCTATGGTCATCCCCGATCGGCCATGGCTGCTGGTCCGACCCTTACCGCTGGTGAAGGAAAGTCCCTCCATGGGGGTTATAAACTTTTAAATTTTGTTTTATTAAACCTTGTTTTAAGGTTTTGGGCAGTAGATGAAAATTTAAATGACAGTGGAATAAATGTTTTTTATTTGAACTTTATAAAATCAAAACCTCTTTATAATATGCATGGGGTTCGATAAAATGGGGGACATTTGAAAACAATTTTTCACCTACGTTGTCAAAGACTAATGATGCCAACTCAGATGCCATGTCAGTGCCACCTCACACCCAGTCACACACAGTCAGCATTTGCCTAGTTAACGATGACATCAACGGTACTAGGGGTCCATTGTTAGCCCTATGAGTGCCTTTTCTTCTGAGGGGCATAACTTTCACATATTGTATCAATTTTTCAACTTTTTTATAGGTATCAGAAAGTTCTCTCCGAGCACTACATAGTGGTATAGGTTTCATGACCAAATTTTTCTATTTGTGTTAGAATTTGGTGCTTGAAGCCTGCATTGCTCTAGTATAGTTTTATGCTCATAACTTTTGCATACGGAATCAGATTTTCAATTTCAGATAGGTGTTGGAGAGCTCTTGCAGTGTACTATCGTTTGGATCATGTAGATTTTTAGTTTGATGTGCAAAGAGAATGTTGTACTTGTTTGATCACTTGTAGGAGCCTAAGATTTAGAATGCATTTATGAGTGCATTCAGATGATTGTTTGGCACAGATTTGTGGGAGTACTTGTTGCTACGAGACCATCAACATGGTATAGCAGGTTTTTAGATTTGGTGCTTTCTAATACAGATTTATAGGTGTTTTTCAGAATTATGACTTTGATAGAGATAGGTGCATGTTGTCTTCTAGTTTGAGGACATGGTTGATACTCGTGTGAGACTTAGAGCCTCATTTTAGTGGGAGTTGAGTATAGGTACAATGATGACGATGATTATGGTGTCATGGATATGCAAGCACACTTTTGCATTAGCATGACATGACCATGTATGCGATTGACAAGTATGGGCTATGATGTTAGATTCATGATTACAGATGGTGTTGTGGTGTCGTTTTAGGGAATTTTTCTTATCTCTTGGATGCTTAATTAGTTCCTTGACTATGGTTACTCTTTTGTGGACTTGTTGGCAAATCAAATCTAGAGTTGATTTGGTGTTTGAGTCTTGGAGTCTATAGGTTGTCTTGTTTGATATCTCAGTTTGCAGTTTACTAGTGTGATGATGAGTTTTCGTGTTACATTGTTTTGGATCTACGAGTTATGTAGTATTGTAGGCTAGTCACCTATTTATCTACAATGGGATGACTCAGATGTGGATTGTCTTTATCCACTAGATTGATTCCATGTTTATGCAGACTTTATTACTTGGCCTTGTCTGTGGTCATTTGTGCATTAGTATGTTGCTTTGGGATAAGAGGATGGATGGTTAGAGTGCCTGAATAGTCAGTTGTTGGGACTTGTAGCATGTTTATCAAGATGTCATGCAGAGTTTGGATACATGGTTCTATACTAGCTTTTGACAATGATGGTTTTATCTTCTTGTTTGGAGTTTTTTAGTTCACTAAACCTTTTGGGAGCTATTGAATTTATAGTGGGATTCCTTGATTGGTTTGGAGCCATGGATAATCTTCATTTAGGAGATGGTTATTTTGTTGTCATGGATAGTTCGGTATCACGATTCAGTGGGAGCTTTGGCAGCATGTTGGATTCATCATACATGATGGATGATCTTCTACAGTGGTTGTGGGTGTCTTGGGAAGACTCTTGGATTATGATTCTTTTTTAGTGAGAGTACTTTGACATTCTGATTTCCATTGATAGTAGATGGTTATCTTCATATGATTGGAGATGTTGACATCTTGGTTTACCATGGAGGACTTCTTTGAGTCTTTGGTTGAGGTGTCAGTTTATGATTTGTCAGTATGACATGTTTATCCTTGATTTAGAGATGTTGATATTGTGTCTTGATTCTTGATGCCGGATTAGATTTTTGGCATGATACATGTTCTCTTGAGACATGATGTATGCATCATTGTATCCTATGTTGCATGTGATCTTCATACGAGGAGATGGTTAGATCGTGACATCATGATGGGCTTCTTGATTATGCAATTGTGTAGTAAGAGCATTAACAGTGGTCTTGTTTGTTCTCTTGGTATTGAGTACTTTGCTCATTTGCTTGATTACTCCATGATGGTGCTATATTGCATTTGGAGTTTGAAATGTATTGGTTAGGCATGTGTTCATGGATACTTGGAGACTTAGGTGAGGCGGGAGTTCTCTTGTGATTAGAGACACTTGTTGAGATAGTTACTCTTTGGAGGTTTCAACAGATAGACTGAGGAGCCTTACACCTGGATATGGACATGAGTTCATTATGGACCTAGAGGATATTGTTCTTGGAGAGAGTCATTGTGGCTTGGTATATCTTAGAGGAGCATTTTCATTCCCCACTCTTGGTCTACTCGAAAGTTTATCATCTATGAGGTATTGCCCATCCTTTTAGATGAATTTGCTTTATGTTTCATCTTCTCATAGATATGGATCATGAGCTATAGTTATTGGTTTTGGAGGGTTCATTTGAGGGATGCTAGCATGGTTATCTCCTTGTTCATATGGTTTGATTTATGATGTTTATTATGAGGAGTTTAGGAGATGTGATTGGGCTTATTCATGTTTATGGAATGGTTATGATTTTGATTTACCTTGATTAGAGAAGCTTACATCCATGTTGGTTACATGTTACATATGTTTTGAATTTGATCTTATGAGATTGAATGGTTGGGTGTTGTTGAGGATTTTTATTTGGGATTGTAGAGATCATACTTGACACAGCTTAGCACTTTGAGGTACTTGTAGAAGGACATAATGATTTACAGGTTTTCTCTCTTTGTCTTATGACTTCTGCCTAGAGGATCATGTTGATATGGTTGGACTTTGGGAAGGTTATGGTGACATGTTGTGAGAGATTATGCAGTGATTTATCATGCATGTGTGGATCATTGTGATTGTTCTTGATACTACATTGGCTCATTGGTTAGCCGCACCTTATTTCGAGTGTTGATTGATAGACTTGGTATGCCTTGGATCTATTTTCAGATTTGACATTACCCTGCAGTGGGAGTTCCTAGATGTATGTGTTCTTCATTGACAGGTTTTATACATGGAGCTTGTTATTGCAGTATATGGGTTGGATATGTTATTGGCATGAGTATATTGATGTTGTTGATACCTATGAGGTATGGATGGTTGGATGTATTAGCATATGCTATGGGTGTTATTTCCAGTCATGTGGGTTTTTTTACCTTTGACAATATTTTGGAACCTTATGTTATCACTTGGATTTGATGCTTGTGTTCTTTGGATTGGTGCATCTTCACCTTGGCATGTTCCTTCTCTTCCATAGGTGGTACATTGGAGGATGATATGAGTTCTTTCTTGATAAGGTGGTCACCTTGATTCTATTGCAGGTATCTTGATGGAGCACGAGAGCATTCTGGAGATTCATGTGATTTCATGTTTGCCTATGATGATCTATTTCATGTATTGACCCTTATGCAATGTATACAACAAGTGGGAGAATGTTGGGATATGGTGTTGTACACTATTGCATAATTTGATATATTTTATAATGTTGCAATTAAATAATTATTTAGTTGTGATGCACCTAGGTGGTGTGGTTAATCACACTAGGTAAGTATTTGGGTCCACTTTATGTTGTATTGTAACATTAGGATATTATTTGTATTATTTGATTTATTGGGAAAAGTTAGTACCAATAGTCAAATGTGGGGTCAAGTGGTTTTATGTTACCCATGGTTTTGGGGCACATGGTTTTCTCAATGTAATGTGTGAGCTTATATTATAAAAGCAAGCATAATGTTATTATTTTGGGCTTGGCTGGATAATTCATTGTAGGTGAATGGAGGTTTTGTGAGAGGATGTCATTGTATTGAGCTCTCTCCTGTAAGTGCAGATTGTGAGGCATGGTAGGTAATGTGTGGATTTGTTCTTATACACATAGAGGTACATTGGAGGTGCTTGATGGTTCAAGGGTATTCATGGAGGCTTAGCTATTGTATTGTAATGTTTCATTGTTGAATAATACATGTGAGCATGGATGCTTTTGGAGGTTGGGTTTTTTCCCTACAAAGGGTTTTCCCAAGGTATATCTTGTGTTTCCTTGTTTCTTGTTCATTGATCTATTGCATTATGGTTGATTTTGCATCTTGTTTCACCTTTTGGGTTATGTGGAATTGGTTTAATTAGACTTGCAAATTCCTAACACTCCTAATGTAATGTCATAACTGATGAAGAATACCATGTTGCATGCCTCCAAGAGTTAGATCTATTGGATGAATGATGTCTCAACACCTTGAATCACCTCCAAGCATACCATAATTATCTATGCAGATCATATAACAAGAAAATCCATGATAGAGAGTTTGCAGTAGGAGACTTGGTCCTGAAGGAAAATCAAAGGAATCTATCAAAATGAGACAAGAAAGGGAATTTTGAGCCTAAATGGTTGGGCCCCTATGTTGTCATAACTAAGTATGGTTCAGGAGTATATCACCTCTCCACCCTTGAAGGAGAAGAGCTAGATGAACCTATGAACATCATTGACCTGAAGTGGTTTCACAGTTAGCTTGCTAAATACCCCAAGCCAAAGAACCCAAAACAATAAAAAATCAAAAAGTAAAGATAAATAATCTGTCCTATGGTGAAAACCACTTCTTGTGGCACCTTAGGCAAGTACAATGATGAAAACTTGTTTACAAGCTTCATGTGTAGGTTCAAATCTGGATCCATTGTTCAAACCATCCTCTCATCATCATCTATTGCATCCATTTTATCATTACATCACCCATCCATTATCCAATAGTCCTATTTCCTAAGCTTCAATTGAATCCAATTATCCTCATTCCCAAAACATTCATCTCCCTAACAAAGAAGAATCCCCACCTACCACAACGCTCACCGTCCTAAGTCATACTTCCTCCCACATGCAACTAACCTATCACACTTCATTAACCCCATGATCATGTTTTTTATAGTTTGAATATGGTTTGAGCACTCTATGCCACCCCTAATTACCCAAGTCCCTACATCTGCTCATCCTTCCCCATCTAGCTCACCCATCTAACTCTTCTCACATCCACCAACCACATAGTTCCTTTCATGGGTTTTGCATAAACATTATGTCTTGCACTACTAGTCACCTAGCTAGTTACCCTACCTCCATTAGCCACACATGACCATCTTGTCCTCCCCTTGATCATATTTTTTTAGTTTGAATATAGTTTGAGCACTCTAACCTCCACCATATCACTAAAAACCCTTCTATTGGTATGTGGCGACTGATAATGCAAATATTGTACACTCATAATGTATCCTTGTTGGGGTTTGAGGCTGGGCCAAGCCTTGAGAGGGGGTTTAGGGGTGCTAGCCCCTAAGAGCAGGGGTTTAGGGGTGCAACCCCCAACTTTTTTCCCTTTTTTTGCATGTTCGGGTCATTAGTTAATTTTTTGTTAATCGACAAAGGAAAAACGACTTTGTAAAACCCTAATTCTAGAAGCTTCCAAAAAGCTCATTATAAGCATCTGGGATGTATGTTGTAGGATTGAATTCATGAGATTGTAATTTGTTTTGCACTGGATAATAAAATCATTAGATGGCTGAATTTCTGTGGATGTAGCCCATATTGGGTGAACCACGTTAAAATTTTGTGTTGATCTATTTTGTGTTATTCTTCATTATTATATTTGGGTTATTTAATCTGCATATGATTTTTACTATTTATTGCTCTAATCTACCTGAACCCTAACAACTAGTATCAGAGTGGGTTGTGTTTGATTATCGTCTGTAGGAAGGTCTCACAGTTGAATGGGAGTCTCACGGTTAAGCAGGGGAAATGGTGGATGAGGGTAAATTGAAGGTAGATAAATTCAATGGGCAAAACTATCAGTTATGGAAGATGCAGATGGATGATTATCTCTATCAAAAGGATTTATGGAGGTTGTTGGAAGGAAAATCCAAGAAACCGATAGCAATGACTAATGAGGATTGGGAATTTCTAGTTAGAAAGGCATTGGGGAGTATTTGTTTGTGCCTGGCACCATCTGTGGTGTTCAATATAATAGAAGAAAAGACAACAAATTGTCTGATAAAAGCTTTGGCTAAATTTTATGAAAAACCCTCAACCTCAAATAAGGCATTTCTCATCAAGCATTTGTTTAATCTTAAAATGATTGAAGGTGGATCTATGACAGATCATTTGAATGAATTTAATATGATTACCAGTCAGTTAACTTCTATAAAAGTGAAGTTTGATGAAGAGGTGATGGCTCTCTTGGTTTTATGTTCTTTACCAAAAAGCTAGAATAGCTTGGTAATGGCTATAAGTAACTTTGTCTCTGGCTCAAATACCTTGAAATTTGATGATGTTGTTAGTGTTATCTTTATCAAGGAAATGTGAAGAAAAGGTGCAAATGAGAGTTCAACATCAGGTAATGGTTTGACTATAGAGAACATGGGAAGAAAAAAGGAGAGAGGAAAAAGCCAAAAAATTGTGGGAAGTCACAAGGGAAGTCAAAGAAAGGCAGATCTAAATCTAAAGGAAGAATGGATTGTTGGTACTGTGGAAAGCTAGAACACTTGAAGAAGAATTATTGGTCTTGAAAGGGTAAACAAGGAGATGGACAACATGATGATAGTAAGGAAGCTAATGTTGCAAGTAATAAATTATAGGATGCTTTAATTCTATGTTTAGATAATGCTAATGATTCTTGGGTAATAGATTCAGGGGCTTTATTTCATGCCACACCCCATAGGAAATATTTTGTAGATTATGTTCAAGGTGATCTTGGATAGGTATATTTGGGTGATGATGAACCAAATCAGATTGTTGGAAAATAAAAGATAAAAATCAAGTTGAAGAATGGAAATGAATGGTTGCTACAAGAGGTAAGGCATGTTCCAAATTTGAGAAGGAATTTAATTTCTGCAGGACAACTGGATAGTGAAGGCTGCATAGTTACCTTTTAAGACAAAGTCTAGAAGGTCACTAAAGGTGCAATAGTAGTAGCTAAATGTGAAAAGGTAGGCACATTGTATTTGTGTACTAGTAATACTTATTCTACCTTAGCTGCTATAGAAATAGTTGCTATTGAGACAATGATAGCACTTGCTACAGGGACAGAAATAAAATTGTGGCACCATAGACTTGGGCACATGAGTGAGAAAGGGATGGAGATCCTTCACTCCAGAAAGTTACTACTAGGTCTGAAGCAAATTGACTCGGAGTTCTACAAAAATTATGTTTATGGAAAATAGAAAAGAGTCTAATTTCTCAAAGTTAGGAAAGAGAAGAAGAGTGATAAATTAGAGCTTGTGCATTTAGATGTATGGGGACCAGCTCGAGTATATTCTCTTGGTGGATCTTTCTATTATATTACCTTTATTGATGATGCAACTAGGAAAACTCGAGTGTATTTCCTAAAACAAAAATCAGAAGTATTTGAAATGTTTAAAAGGTGGAAAGCTTTGGTTGAGAATGAGATAGGAAAAAAGTTGAAGTGTCTTAGATTTGATAATGGAGGTGAGTATTGCAACAGAAAATTTGAAAAGTATTGTTCATATAATAGAATTTGTAGGTAGAAAATAGTTCCTAGAACACCATAAGGAAATGGTGTGTCTGAGAGGATGAATAGGACCATTATGGAGCATACAAGGAGCATAAGATTGCATGTTGGACTACCCTTACACTTTTGGGTAGATGTTGTACATACCATTGTTTATTTAATAAATAGGGGACCTTCAAATCCTTTGGATGGTGGCATTCTAGAAGAGGCATGGATGGGTAAAAAAGTAAATTATTCTTTTCCAAAAACCTTTAGTTGTGAAGCTTTTGTCCATGTTGATATTGAAAATAGAACCAATCTTGAGGCTAAGTCTAAAAAATGTACCTTCATTGGATATGGAGTAGATGAATTTGGTTATCAATTATGGGATTATGAAAATCATAAAATCATTAGGAGCAGAGATGTTATATTCAATGAGAAGGTCATGTATAAGGATCAGCTGCAGAAAAAGAAGCATGAACAGGCCAAAAAGGAATATGTGGTGCTGGGTGAGATTCCAGAAAATAAAATGCCAGTGGTACTTGATGCTCAACAACAAGAAGTTATCCCATAGACTGCTGCAAGTGTTAGATGTTCTACAAGGATAATTAGACCTCTAGAAAGATTTTCTCCATCATAATATTCTGTATTATTAACTAATTCTAGTGAACCTGAAGGTTATGAAGAAGCAATGTAGGTAGATACCAAAAAGCAATGGGAGCTAGGCATGAAAGAGGAAGTGGATTACTTGCTACAAAATTAGACTTGGGACTTAGTCTAATTACCTATAGGTAAAAGAGCATTGCCAAATAAATGGGTTTACAAGTCGAAGGAAGAATTTGGAGGCAAGAAAATATATAAGGTCAGACTCATGGTAAAAGGTTTTGCATAGAAAAAAGACATAGATTTTGATGAAATATTTTCTCCAGTTGTAAAGATGACTTCTATTAGAACTATTCTAGGTCTTGTGGCTACGGAAGACTTGCATCTTGAACATCTAGATGTGAAAACAAAATTTCTCCATGGGGATTTGGAAGAGGAAATATATGTATGCAGTAATCACAGGGATATGAGGTCAATTGTAAGGAGGAATTTGTGTGCAGGTTAAAGAAGAGTGTGTATGGCCTGAAGCAAGCACCTCAGCAATGGTATTTGAAATTTGATAGTTTTATGGCTGAGAAAGGTTACAAAAGATGTCATTCTGATTATTGTGTTTGTTTTAAGAAATTGGGTAATGGCAACTATATTATCATATTGCTCTATGTTAATGACATGCTTGTTGCTAGCTCTAACATATAACATATTAATGAACTTAAGCAGAAATTAACAAATTTATTTGCTATGAAGGAGTTGGGTGTAGCAAAACAAATCCTTGGTATGAGGATCACACAGGACAACAAAAACATAAATTATTTTTGTCTCAAAGTGAGTATGTAGAGAAGCTATTGAAAAGGTTTAACACACAGAATGCAAAAGTAGTTAGTACACCTTTGCCTAGTCATTTTAAGTTGACTAAGGAGATGTGTCCAAAGACACAATAGGAGGAAGACAAAATGTCTAAGATACCATATGCATCAGCAGTTGATAGCTTGATGTATGCAATGGTATTCACAAGGTTAGATATTGCACATGCAGTGGGAGTTGTGAGCAGGTATATGAGCAATCTAGGAATGGAACATTGGAATGTGGTAAAATGCATTCTCTAATTTTTGAGAGGTACTACTTCAAAGAAACTATGTTTTGGAGGAACAAATTATGCTCTAAAAGAATATGTTGATTCTAATCTGATAGGTGATATTGATAATAGGAGTACTGTAGGGTAGGTTTTTACTGTACGAGGTACTGCAGTTAGTTGGATTTCAAGGTTACAAATGGTTGTGCTTTCAACCACTGAAGCTGAGTATGTTGCTACTATGGAAGCTAGCAAGGAAATGATTTGGTTACAACATTTTCTGGAGGAATTGGGACAATGACAAGAAGATAGACCTTTGTACACTGATAGCCAGAGTGCCATTCATCTTTCTAAGAATTCATCTCTGCATTCAAAAACTAAGCATATAAAGCTCATATACCACTTCATCTAGTTAGTTTTGGAGGATGGACAGTTGAAGATGGAGAAAATTCACACAAGTGAGAATCCTACAGATATGTCCACAAAGGTAGTTACATGGGAGAAACTAATTTCCACATCAGTTTTTGTTGGGCTTCACAACTGATAATGGTGGATATAAGAAACCAACCAGACCTATAATCCAATTGGAGCTACAAGTGCAGCGGTGTCGTCTAGGATCAGTCTCCATGTAGGAGATTGTTTGGTGTGGAGCCTGATCAGTCTCTAAGTGGGAGATTATTGGTATGTGGTGATTGATCATGCAAATACTATACACTCGCAATGTATCCTTGCTGGGGTTTGAGGGCAACAACACCCGAGAGGAGGGGTTTAGGGGCATAGGCCCTAAAATTTTTTTTCCCTTTTTTGCATGTTCGAGGTAGGTAGTTAATTTTTTGTTAACCGACAAAGGAAAATTGACTTTGTAAAACCCTAATTCTAGAAGCTTCCAAAAATCTTTTTATAAGTGGGTGGGATGTATGTTGTGGGATAGAATTTGTGATATTGTAATATGTTTTGCAATGGATAATAAAATAATTGGATGGCTGAGTTTTTGTGGATATAGCCCATATTGGGTGAACCACTTTAAAATTTTGTGTTAATCTCTTTTGTGTTATTCTTCATTGTTATATTTGGGTTATTTAATCTGCATTTAATTGTTGATGTTTATTGCTCTGATCTACCTGAACCTAACAACTTCAACCACACATTCGATCATCTAAACATTTGTCATTACATCTAGCAAAAGAGTGAGTAACACTTGCCCACTCTCATGATCACACATCTCAGTGCACCCTCATCACCTCACCTAACCAACCACCCTATCCCATCCATCACTACTATGATTTTTATACATGGTACAGTATGAAAAGTGACATTCCAACCTCTCAACCATTATCCCACCTATCCCTATCATGGTTTTATACTATGATATGGTTTGGAAAATTGACAATCATGTCCATTAAAACTAGCCTCATCCATCATCTATTCACATCACCCTATCCCTATTCCCCTCTCATCAAGTTAGCAAGAACTACATATCATCACCACCTATGTCTTAATGTGCCTTGATCCCATGGATACATGGTATGTAGGTAGTCTAGAATATGAACAAAGTATCCAGTATGTAGGTACATAAGATGCACCCATCCAACCTCATTTGGATGGTCCCTATTCCTAAGCTTGTTGATTCCAATTGATCTACACACAATACACTTGCTAAGGATACCATCAAAGCATAATGCTTTCACAAAAAAATCATTAGCCCCTAGATTGACTTTACCACAACTTACGACCTATATCACCCCACCTATCCTTTAGTTTAACCTAAATCATCCATTCATTCCTAACTTATGGATGCATCCTTCCTACAATAGGAAGAATCCCTAATCCTCCATCTATTTTGGCAAGAGATATAATGGTTGTATGTTTTGGTCAGTTGGCCTTTTGGTTTTCAATTTTTATCTTATGTCTTGTTCTTAGATTATTTCAAAGCTACATAGATCTCATTATATCATGGTATGTGGCAACTGATCTAGAATGGGGCATGGTCTTTGCTTTCATATGTTGTGCTTGTTGGAGGTTCTCATTACTCCACTATAGTATTCATATCTTGTGAATAGTAGGGTTAGTCCTAGCATACTAGTCCCCCTTTTACATCTAAGGCTCCTAATACCTTTTGTGCACTAAGTGCTTATGCTTCAAATCCCCCTCATTCTCCTATACAAGGTTGTACTATTGTGGGCATGCATGGGTTCATCCTATTGTTTGCGGAGTCAAGTCCTATGCATGGGATGCTTTGTCACCTTGGTTCCACATACCCTAGTGCATAACATCTCATGTTATATCAACAATAGTGCTCATATTTGTTTACAGAATTTCTAAATACATGCTATCATCCCCCTATCCTACATATACATCCTTATCATCCCATCCCATATCTTGCTCCAAGTTTCATTAGAATTATCCTCATCCCCACCTAATTTCTTCTATCACCTATTCCTCTTAACATCTATTTCTCTCCTACACCCCGCGACCATATTCAGGCACTTGGTATCATGATCATTAAAAAACATCCATTAATCCCTAACCATCCTATCATTTACCCATTTCCTGTTCCATTGCATTGCATTAATCATTATTCATCACTTTTCCATTTCATTATCCATTCATAATCTAAGCATATATTTACCATTTCATTACATCACATCACTTTTACATTTCATTTTCCATTCATAAAATATGTTTATTAATCTAAGCATATATTATCCAATTCATCACTTTGAATTTCATTAGTCCATCCATAATATATATTTATTAATCTAAGCATATATCATCCATTCCATTACTATTTATCCATTTACTATTACATATCATTACATTGTCATGTTACATATCACCACATTTTACAAGCCATTACATTATATTCCACATACATTCATAATGCATCCATAACATATCCATGATATATCAATCATAGTCCATTTACACAAATACATGATATATTCATCATCAGATCATAACATAAAAACCATAACACATCTTGCATACCATAATCAAAATGATCCTTACATCACATCATCTAGTAAACCACATCAAGCATCTCATATACATGTATCATATCATCCACACAATCATCCTACATCACACACATGTCAGCCCATAATATTCATCACCTACATAATCATAAATAAACATCATAAAATCTCATAAGTCCAAATCATAAGTCCATCACATGACCATCAACATCATCATGCACCAGATCATAAATCCATCACATATCCATATGCATCAATAAACATACACAATCCAGCAAATCAATGTTCAGTCTCATATATATATCCAAAAATGATCATGGTATAATCAAGTCCTGAGGACCCATCCAAAAAATATATATATACACATCAAAAAGTCCACAAGTGTCTCTAGGAAAAATTGTCTCAAGTTGAAGCCCCTGATTAGGCTAGTGCTACATCTCTCTATAGAGGTAACCCCATGCCCTGCTAACCTACCTATCCTAGGATTGACCCCATCACCTATTGTCCCACTTGTTGTCCCAGCTGTTCTGGGGTGGCCCCTATCCCACCATCGGTGCTTGCACTAGAGGTGGCTACTAAACTGACCTCTTCAATCTCCCTGTCATCCAAGAGCCTGACACCACTGATCAGTTATGATAGCTCTCCCTCTACCTTATCAACACCAGCCTCTCATACAACATCCTATAATATTGTGCCTCCCTAGTCACCTCCATCAGCTATTGTTATAATGTGTAAAACATGTCTCCCATGCCTATCCCTAATGCCTGACATGCTTGATCGTGCTCCTGCTAGTAGCATTGTGCTTGTGACTATGCATGAGCCATCTACATCTGTAGTTGGGCCACCTAAGCTTGTAATCCTACTGCCTGCCCATCCCTCTAAGCCTGGGCTAATTATCCTTGAAGCTAGGCCACCTTCCCCTATAACTGGGCTACTTGGGCATGTAGCTGCTACACTAAGGTCTATTGTCTCGCTCCATCTCCCTCATCCACCTACATCTCCTCTACCTCCTCTTCCCCCTCCTCATCCTCCTCTCTATCATCATCATCTCCACCTACCGCCTAAACCATGACTAGCTGACCCACAAGAATGGTCAACCTCACTGGCCACTATTGCACCCTCCACTGATCATAACATGGTGTCATCCCTGCATCTACTATCTATCGCCTGCCAACCCAAGCCTGACCCTATAGCCCATCAAACTCTACAATCATTATCCATGGATCTTGTGGTGGTCCCCATCATGTTACCTCTGCATGAATCCTAGCAAAAATTGCCTCTTCCTGAGGCACATCCTGCACCAAGCTAAACTGCCTTTGCACCTTATCTAGCATATAGTGATCTATGATCAACTCTATACAACCCATTAGATATCAAGGCTGCGTGATGTAACTTAGGTGCACTACATCCTTTGACCATGCCTCCACCTCTCTCCACGATCTCTAGATGACTACATATACATCATCTATCACCCTCCTTCAATACCTCAAATCATCCAATCGGTAATGTTGCAGCTATCTTCTATATGCATACACAAAAGGTTAATGGCTTGACCTAGTTCTTGCTATATGCTCCCAAGCCCAAATATGCAGTAGCGTGATGCCACACCCTAGACTAGCCAATCTCCTATAAACCATTACGTCCATGTCATGGTAGAGGTGTGCTAGCACATATGATCTCCACGTGCATACCACTCCATCTTTGACCATCCGTAGTAGTACCATACACCAACCTATAGGGAATCCTCTAGACCTCCTATCAGGAACCAAGGTCCCTACTATCAATCCCACTAGAAATAAGGGCAACTGATACAATCTCCCCATCACCTGTCTATATCTCATCTCAGTCCTCTACACATCATAAGGAACCACATACAGGACAAACACCTGATCCATGTATTGTACACCACATCCATGGTCATAGAATACCCTCTCCCCAAGTATCGAGATCTGTAGGATCCTCCACACATCCTCCAACGTGATAGTCATCTCTCCTATGGGCAATAGGAAAGAGCACTTCTTTGTCTGCCAATGCTTCACTAACGTTGTCATCATCTCTCTATTGATCCTGATGGCTGGCATCTTTGTGATAAATCTAAGACCCACCATCCACAAAAAGAATTAGTCAATTGCATCCAGCTAATCTCATAGCACCTATGTGGGTGGTCATTTCTCCCATGACTATAAAACATCCTCATCATCCTACAAAATTCATCCAAACCTCTTGTTAGACTTAGTTTTCAAACTGGGTGCTAATTCTTAGCCCCTGGGTGTTGAATCCTATTCGGCATTGATCCTTTTGTTCTAGGTGCTAAACCTTTTGGCTAAGTCTAGATCCCTAGGTCTGGGCATTGATCACTAGACCCAACACTATTTCCCCATCTCAGTATTAAAATTTTCATTTTAGGCATTAATCTAGCCCATTCTGGGCACTATACCAAACCCTTTAGGTGCTAATCATCAGACTAAGCATCAATCCTAGGCACTAAAAATTTCATTTTTGACACTATTATCTCTCTCTAGGTATTAAAACTAGCCTAAGCCCATAACCACCTAGGAACTAATCCACACCGATTAGGTGCTAATCACTAGACCCGATGCTAATGCCCATTCTAGGTGCTAAATTTCACCATCATGGTGCTAAAATGTGCCCCTAGGCACTAATCCTCCCTTCTAGCACCTACCTTCTACCCCTTCCCATCTAGCATTTAATGCATCTAATTGATGCAAACCCAAAATCACAAAGGTGGTTTAGAGACCTACCGGATCTCTAGCTGCTGACGGCTGAAGGTACTCTTAAACTCTCTACATGCAGTGATCCTCCCATGGAATTCATGCCATCCCTACTCTATTACATCTTCTCTTCTCTAATCACAATTCACTAATCATAAGATAACAAATAAGGAGAATGGGACCCTCCCCTCCTATATGTATCCCCCTAAACCCTAATTTCTTCTCCTGGACCTCACACTTAACCCCTTGTCCCTACTTTTCTCCCCCACCCCATCCTAGGTTCCCTGTTTATCCCTTTTTCTTCCTGACCAGTCTTCCTCCCTCTTTCAACACATCACCAGAAAATTTTTTTTCCACCGATTTATCGAGGGGGCATCACCTTGCCATCCATTCTCCTCCCATCAACCAACCAGGGCATAATTATCATTCAAAAATTCTTTGTTATCCCGCCAACCTTGATGGTAATGATGCCATATCAAAGAGGGGCAAAATATAGACACTTGAAAATGGTCACAACTACTTTCATCCATCTTCCACACTCCAAACCTGACAATTCACATCATTCCATCGAATGCACATATTAATTAAAATTATTTAATTAATATTTTTCTCACCTTTTCCCCTTCACCAAAAATCAAAATTCCTCTACTATAATTCAAAAATTAAATATTTTAACAACTATAGTTCATATCCCATTCCCAAAAATTAAATAAATATCCTTATTTATTTAATTCCCTATTTTATCTACTTTTGATTACTTTTAGTAATCATCATTATTTTCTTCTAAAACATGTGCACATGAATTAATTTAAATCAATTCACAATTACAACTCCCCATGTTTCTAGAAGTCCACTTGTTACTCAATGTAAATACATGTACATGACAAATGGTGCTTTGGAAGCATGGACAAATCTTTCAAAAAGTGTAAATTTGTCCTATTTCTTCTATTCCACTTCAAGTGTCACTATTCATGGAATTTTAAATTCCATGTCGCACTATTCATGCAACATTCATCCACTATTGACTCAATTTTAAATTCTACTTGTCCTCTCATAATTTTAAATTCCTCACATAATTCAAACCTCACCTTTCCATAAATAAATCCTTACATGTCATACACATACCCAATCCTAGCCATCCATCTATTCAACCACTCAATCTCATCCATTGATCATCCCTTGAATCTTGGATCAATTCTCTCATCCAACCTCCTTATGCCACTTGTCCAATTCTCCTTTTTTGAGGATCCTCAAGCAATTTCATCCCTTGATCATTCAATTCAATCCTAGCACTCCATCATCATCCCCAAAAATCTATAAATTAAGGCCTTCCCCTCCATTTCCCATAAGCAATTTGTATGCAAATAAATTATGTCACTTTGGTCACTCAACAATCTAGCTAATTAGGAAAATTACAGTCTTACTTATCATATTTAAGACATATCACTATTAGTGCATATAGATAGGGTGGAAAGTAGTTCAATTATGCATTTTTAGTTACTCTAAACTTGAGGTCCCTTGGATTTGGGAATGGATGGTTAATATAGGTTGTTAACTCATCCTAGGAGTTCTCATCTTCATTGTAGACACATACCATACACAATATAAAATGTGTTGAAAGATCACCAATACACTGGGGGGGTGAATTAGTGTATATTAACTTTTACAATTCAAACAATACAAGAACAAAGATCATTCATAAACTAAACAATCCACATAACACTAGATGTACATGGAAAACCCTAAATGGGAAAAACCATGGTGATGATGATCAATTTTCACAAAGAGTTTTTACAAATGTTTTGTAAGCATCCACTTATAGGTACATTAACACTGAATACAATGTTTGGAGGCATTAACTTGTAGGTACACTATACACCTAAATGAGCACCAACTCAATGTAATGAGGCACCAACCTCAAGAGGCACCAACCCCTATTTTTCTCAATCTATGAACATTTGGTGGTGATAAGAAGGGTACACACACTCTTAACAACATTTTTTGTTCTTCAAAACCAAATATATGTCACTTCTACACCTGTCTCAATAGTTGAACCCCCACCAACTACTACGAAAACTAAAATTTAACAGTTACAAAATCGTTACATAACAACCACTAGCCAGTTAAATAGTCACCTAACAATGGAACAGTTATAGATTTGAATTGTCATCTCAAACATTCATTATGTGAGTAAAATCGCCAATATGTATTTGACATTTGAGACATACCTGAGCTTCAAAACAGTCCATCGGCAATGTAGCTCTTCGTGAACTTAAAAGTTCATCGTCACAAGTTATTGGGAAAGTTGTCACTTCACAAACTAAAAAGTTTGTCAGTTCAACACCTTTAGTCACCAAGTCCCTTTGTCAGAAAAATTATCTTTTACAAACCTTAGTCTTTGTGCCTTTATTGGTGAAAAGTCTCTTTCACGAACTTAGGCCTTTATTGCCTTTATTGGTGAAAAGTCTTTCACAAACTTAGGCCTTTATTGCCTTTATTAGAAAAAAGTCTCTTTTACTTACACTTCAACGCCTTTTCCTTGAGCCATGAGCCAACTTCCCTTTTATCATAGAAAACAACAAACCACGAACTAACTTTCCTTTGTGCCTTTTGTCCCCTAGTTGGCAAATCAGTGAAATGATGACCTCGTGAACTAGTTCGTGAAACAAAAACTTTGCTAATAACACAATTTGCACTTCACCCTTTCTTCTTTATGCCTTTGTTAGTGAAGTTGCTTACTGACGAACCTAAAGGTTCACAAACTGGAGATTTTTCTAACTAAGTTTGCAACTTCAAACTTTTTCTGACCGAAGGATCCTTTTCAATGAAATTAAGCACTTGCAAACTTGTCCTTAAGCTGAGTCGGAGAAATCACCCATCGACAAACTAAGTTGTCAGAAAACTAGTCATTTCATGAACTAAGAATTTTCCCAACAAAGCTTCCTTCAACCAACTTGAAAATGTGAATTGTCCTTTATGGCTTGTTAGAAAACTATCAGATTGGGTAACTGTTAGGTCGGCAAACTGAGCAATTCATGAACTAAAGAAATTACTGACAAGAAATCATTGACTAGCTATAACTTAGTCAATTTTTGCCCAATCTTCACCAAAATGAAACTACGAATACCTAATTTGGTCTTTAACAAGATGATGTCCCTAGTCCTCTAACCCAAGCAAGACATCCACTCCAATCCAACAATATCCGAATCTCAAAGCAATCACATCAATGACAAAACTAATAGAATGTGCTCAATCCAATACTCCTATTTGGAGAATCATTATATAAGCAAATTCTTCCTTTGTTAAGGCCATATCCCAGTGACCATGTGTGTTGCTAACAAGACACCTTAACATTTTCCCCAAACTTTGATTGACCACTTCTATTTGGCCATATGTTTGGGGATGGTAAGCTAAACTAAAGCTAAGATGTGTGCCCAACTTCTTCCGAAGGGTTCTCCAAAACTGACCCACAAACTTAGTGTCTCTATCAGATATTATACTCCTAGGTATACCATGCAATCTCACCACTTCCTTGAAAAATAGATTAGCTATATTTGTTGCATCACTAGTCTTCTTACAATGGATGAAATGAACAATTTTTGAGAACCTATTCATAACTACAAATATATTGTATCATTTCCTCTTTGAGTCCTAGGCAGTCCTATAATAAAATCCGTACTTATAAAATCCCATGGTCTATGTGGAACATGCAATGGTTGGTACAAACCAGTGTTTTGACTACTTCCTTTTGCATTCTAGCATACTCTGCATCTCTCCACACACCTCTTCACATCAATATGCTTTCTTGGCCAATAATAATGTGTACTCAATCATAGGTAAGTCTTATTCTATCCAAATTGTCCTGCTAAACTAACACAATGCTTCTCTTTCAAGAGATTCTCTCTCATTGAGCTCGTGGGAATACATAACTAATTTACTTTGAACAAAAAACCTTATTGTAACATAAAATTAGTCCATGTCCCTCTATCTCTACTGATAGGATTGCTGCAAGCTTCATATGCATCCTAAAAATCAAGATCAACTACATATAGCTCCTTCAAGCTCTCAAATCCAACACTATTGGCCTGAATCTCTTGTAGCAACAAACTCCTTCTACTCAAGGCATAAACAACCTTGTTTTCTTTACCACTCTTATGTTTCAACACAAAATTAAAACTTTGAAGGTATTCCATCCACTTGACACGCCTTTGATTCAGCTTGTGCTAGCTATTAATGAACTGCAGTGCATGATTATCCATGTAAACAACAAACTCCTTAGGGAGCAAGTAATGCCTCCACTTTTTCAAATATTGTAACAATGCATAAAACTCAAGGTCATAAGTTGAATACTTCTTCTTAGAATCATTTAGTTTTTCACTGAAATAAGAAAATGGTCTACCTTCTTGACTAAGAACAACCCTTATTGCTAAGCCACTAGTATTGCATTCAATCTGAAATACTTTGCTAAAATCAGGTAACACAAGTATAGGTTCTTCAATTACCTTCTTTTTGAGAAGTCTTAAACACCTCTCTACCACTTGAGTCCATTCAAACTTCTTCATGTGGCCATTTATGGTTTCAAGTATAGGAGCAACTATACTACTAAAATTTTTAATAAATTTTCTATAGAAGATACCAAGTCCATGAAATCTTCTTACCTCATAAACACCCTTGGGTGTAGGCCAATCAATAATGGCCTTGATCTTCTCCTTGTCCATCTTCAATCCTTCTTGGGATACTACAAAACCCAAATAGATCAATTTAGTCTTCATGAAAATACATTTCTTGAGATTGATCAACTTCTCTTCATGCAACCTTATCATAACTAACCTTAAATGATGCAGATGTTCCTCCTTAGACCTGCTAAAAACAAGTATATCATCTAGATACACTATAACAAACTTTCCTAGGAATGGATTTAAGACTTCATTCATAAGTCTCATAAAAGTACTAGGTCCATTTGTGAGCTCAAAGGACATGACCAACCATTCATAAAGACCATCATTAGTTTTAAATGTTGTCTTCCACTCATCCCTAGGTCTAATCCTAATCTAATGATAACTATTTTTCAAATCAATATTTGAGAAGTACATAGAACCACTCAAACAATCCATCAAGTCATCCATCATCGGTATGGGAAACCTATATCTGATAGTGATCTTATTGATTGCTTTGGAGTCTGTACACATCCTCTATTCACCTTCTTTCTTGGGTATGAGGACTATTGGTACAACACAAGAGCTAAGACTCTCTCTTATCAATCCTTTTTCAAGTAATTCTTCAACCTACTTCCTAATCTCCTCATTCTCCTTAGGATTCAATCTGTATGTAGCCTTGTTTGGAAGGCTAGCTCCTGGAACCAAATCTATATGGTGACTAATGCTCCTCATTGGACGTAACTCATTAGGCAAATAAACTACCACAATGTCCATGTGTTCTTTTAATATGTTATGAATCTCACTAGGCAAGTCATCCAATCTAGTGGAGGTAAGTAAAACATTGGGTTTGAGTACCAAGGCAAATCCCACTTCTTCCTTTTTCATAACATGTATAAATTCTCTGCCACTCACCAACAATACCTTGTTGATGCTGCTATTATTTTCCACTTCTTCTCCTTTCAAAGGTAACAAGGTATGTTTCTAACCATCCTTCGTAAGAGTGTAAGTGTTTCTTCTACCATCATGTATGGCTTTCCTATCAAATTTCCAAGGTCTACCAAGATGTACATGACAAACATCCATAGGCATAATATCACACATGGTAGTGTTCTTATAGCTGCCTATTTGGAATTCTACTAAGGCCTACTCATCTACCAACAACTGATGCCCTTTTTGCAACCAAGAAACTTGGTACGGGTTAGGATGTCTAATCTTAGTAAGGCCTATTTTTTCCACCATTTCAATAGCCACAATATTATCAATACTACCACTATCAATAATAAGTTTACAACACTTACCTTTAGCCTTGCAATTTGTCTTGAATAAATCTCTACTTTGTATGGGTTCTTGACTCTCCTTTGGTGGCTTCAATAGCACCCTCTTAATCATCAAGGACTCTCTTGTCTCAATTTCTTCAATGTGAGGATAAGGTGATCCCACACTCTTTTGATCTACCTACACTATTTGATTGCTTCTTTCAAGCCTTGTGTGAGCTTGTGGGAATTCAGGACACTCCCAACCTTTGTGACCTACATACTTGCTACACCTAAAACATTTTCTAGAGAAACCTCTTCCTCTTCCTTGGTAACCTCATCTTCCAAATGGTCTCCCTCTATTTTGAAAACCTCCTGCCCACTGGAGTTGCTTGACTCTCCACTTTGGTAGTGCTATTGTCCTCTATCACTATTTTGTCCTCTTCCTTTAGATCCTCTTCCTTGTTGGTTTTGCCTTCTCATTAGCTTCTCCTCTATCTTGATGGCAAACTGATAGGCTTCATCAAGAGATCTAGGAGACAAGAGACTCAATTCACCTTGAAAACTATACTTTAATCCATTAAGGTACCTAGAAACTTTCTCCAGGTCTTCTTCACTACGTCCTGATATGATCACAATTTTATAGAACTCCTCTGTATACTCTTTCACAATCATCTCTTTTTTCTTGAGATTTTGTAGCCTTTTGAATAGGTTAGTTTAATATTCTCCTAGGAGAAACTTAGATTTTAGTTTGGAAATCATCCTGTCCCATGATGTTATTTTCTCCTTATTCTTATTTCTTCTTTATGACTAAATGTAATCCCACCACATAGCAGCATGACCTTTGAGTCTTGTACAAGAAAAATTGACTCTTCTCTCCTCCACCACTCCTTCATACTAAAAATACTTGTTAAGCTCATTGATCCAATCAATGAGTTCCTCTCCATTGAGGCTTTCTAAATAGATGGAAATCTCTAACCTTGGCTTGGCTCCAACACCTATGACTACTCTTAGCATTCTCTCTTCGACTCCTTTTGGTTCTTTTTGAACCTCTGCAATGTCTTGTTGATTCTCTTCTTCATTGTCATTGACATCTCTAGTGGGTAAACCTCTCCTTTGTACCTACTCCATGGCATCCATTTTTGCTAAAAGGTTCTGCAATAACTCTAGACCCCCTTCATCTAGACCTCTTCTAGTACCCCCTCTTGGCATTCTTTTTGGTGACATCTTTCCCAATATTTCCTTGGCCCAATCACTTTAGGTTATGATACCAAAAATTGGTGGCAAATTGATAACAAACACAATACTCTATCTTTGATGCCAAAGGATTCTAACACAAAAGAGCACCACAGACTTCTATCTGAAATAATTTTTGGTGACAAGGCTAATCAAAGACTGAAACAATGATTTAATTTGGTGATATGTACTAACAAAAGCAAGTACTAACATTTACTTATGGAAATGTAGTTGCAAATTCATTTCAGACACTCAATGAGCCTCTTCCACATAAATAATCACAGGTATAGAACTTCTTGTCATGGAATACTACCAAAAACACAGTCAACAACCTTGAATGTCATATTTACCCCCATGTAGGGTATGTCTTAGGCCAAGGAAGGAGGCGTTTGTCTACTTCTAAACTACTCTCTACACCTCTGGATGATCTGAGTATGCTACAGATTGGTTCTACCTGATTGCCCACACTCTATGGCTTCTTGTTATTCATTCTACCTTTGCAAGGTATTCTCAGATTGGTTCTTGAAAGCACACTCACTATTCTCTCTTTTTATCATGAAATCTCCTAGGAGAATGTGACAAATCATAACTATTTCTCCCTTTTCATCCACTGTCCCAATGGAAACTCTCCCAATAATGTATCTTCACCATGGAAAGAGAAAACTTATATCTTCACCATGGAAAAATAAATGGACACAAGGTCCCCCAACTATCTCTCCAAAACTGTCTCTCCAAAAACTATTTTTCTACATGAGATCTCTTGAACTTCCCCTGTCCTAATTAGGTAACCAAGGAACTAACAAAATAATTGATTGTTATTTTGAGAAGCTCAGTTAGTTTGGACCTCTTTGAGGTTACCAAGGAAGCTAATTGTGTTCAATCCTATTCTAACACCTTGGAGACCTACCTAAACCTTGGAGACATTGTACAAGGTGGGATGAAACATGAGAAACCCACACTAACATTTCAAATACTCAAATTGGCCTTTTTGGTGAGAAGCTCTATTACAAGCTCCAAAGCTATAGGACCACAAAGATGAAGCATCACACAGCCAAACAACTCATGAGAGATGACAAACAACTCATAAAACCAAAAGTTAGGTACAAGGACCTAAAAACAAAACTAAAGCAAAGAAAAAGACTCTGAGAAGTTGATGCTCCCGCATCACAATCACAAAGAAAGGTAGATGGGCTCAACAGATAATACTATCACTCCAAATGAGTCCCATTCAATTCTCAAGAGGAGTTGACAATCAAGATTCAACGATGAATACAATGCCCCTATGTTAGCCAAAGCATTGGTAAAACCCCATCAACTTGCTTAAAAACTATCTTTTAATGACACGGTCCATAAACACAAGAATTGGGACTCTATATCCCTCACGAAAAATATTACCAAGACCATATCTAAACAATCCATGTTAAAAGCTTAGTACACTAGTCAATCAAAATAAACCCAAAGATTGAAACAACATATGAGTTAACATATTAACGACTCACCAAAGTTTCTATTTTTAAAACAAGTCTAAGATAGCATTGAAACAAAAAGAGAGGGCTAGTTACCCCTTGATAGAATTACAGTTCTCTTGCTTGAACCAATAGCCAATACTAGTTCTCCTAGAGATATCTCCACATAAGCATTAAGTAAGGTCAAGTCATCCTCAAAGAGAGAGAGAGTCCCCTCCAAAAACTAGATTCTTCCACTCTTAGCCTCCATAACAGATTAATCACTTTGCACCTCCAAAAAAAACCAAAAATTAAAAAGTACTAAAACCTTAATGACTAGAGGCTTCTAATATTCTTCCATAATAATCATGCACCTTCATGGAATTTAATGCACAAAATTCCTCCTTCAATTCAGGTATTACCTAGGTAAAGTAAGCCTCCCACCCTCATAAGGGTGGCCAAAATTTGAAATAAAACTCTAGACTATAGTTTCCAAATTAGAACCTTTAAAGCATAGGTGTTAGTCATTAAGATTATGGATTTAGACCAATAATATAACCCTTTCAAAACCTATGCACATAACTATAAGGCATAACATAACACACATTAAAATCAAAAGGATAATCTTTATCAATCCAAAAGCATGACATCAAGTGAACACCAAAAGTGGAAAACATAATATATGACCACCAATCAACATAACACAATAAAATCAACCAAAAAAGAAGTTCAATAGTACAACAAGACATAGTCCATAAATATTGACATTACAACTATCTAGTTATCTATGTTGAACCTATGTTGAATGCATCTATTTATACCATTATACTTAGAATGAGCGTTCGAGCCTTGAAAACCCGCAACATGATAACATTGAAATTATATATCAATTATATTTAATAATCCATGTCATTAATTTAAAATAATGTAAATAAAATACATTAATGGTCAACCTAGTCCAATGTTAAAATACACATTTACCTTGCCATGTTAGTCCATATAAGCATATAAAACTATTACAATAGAGTTGTAATGTTACTACAAATCAAAGCCCTAAAATTAGGGTTATGACATACAACATCCCTTCTCATATTACTTCATGTTCACATATTCACATATATCCTTCCATGCTCACCCATCCATGTATTGTGCTCATATTAATATGATTAGGTGTGTTATTCACCAAGTGCATATCCTAAGTTCTAGTATTTCATAGATGAATAATTATGTATGCATCTCAAAAGTTCATGGAGCAGTTAAATAGAATGGACATGTGAGGGTAGAGACACATTATCACTTTATTAATCTCTAGGGACTTGGAAAGTATTTTTATAACAAGGCATTGAATAGGGGGTTACATAGTGGACTTGTAAGAGAATGTTCTATTATTAGTTGGGCATGGGATGTAATTGGTGCTTGGGAGTGACATATGCAAACTTGTATAATGGAAGGCCAAATATTATTGTGTGAGATACATTATATTTTGGATTACACTCTCTTGAGTGGGTCATGAAAATTCTTACCATGGTATTTTGGGACCTTGGGACCTTGCTTGGGCTCACAACATTGCCCTTTGGTGGTTTCTCTAGGTTCCACAAGTCTATATATTGAAGACTTGAGATGGAGGTATTATGCATTATTTACTATAGGGTTATGCTATCAATTTTCCTCTAGGATTGAAGAGTGTTTGTCTCCATGGAAGACATGAAACTTGATATTGTATTGTAACATTGGTGTTGCTAGAAATACATTGGATTCATTGCTTTGGAGTATAGGTTTTTCTCAAAAGGATTTTCCTAGGGTATATTTGTGTCACTCTTGTTTCATGGTTTCTATTCTTCTTCTCACAATCTTGATTTTTTCTAAATGTTGTTTTATATGCCCAAATGTTGCTAAAACTGTTCTCAAAGGATTAATGTGGAAATTCTTACATGCTTAACAATTATGTTTAGTTTATAGTTTAATTATTAAGAGGTTTTTTGGTACTTTTCCTAATAGTTTAGTATTCAAGTCATGGGTTTTGACTATACAAAGGTTTGACTTATGATTTTAATCCTTGTTCAATTGGGAGTTTTGTAGTTGATCTTATTTTTTAAGAAAATAATCATGGCAAGCACTTGCAAGATGGAATGGTTGGAGGGTATTGGAGTTGGTCATATGTTTTCTTGTTGCATGGTGGTGACTTGGAGCTCTTATTTGGTAGTATGGGCATACCCTTTGGTCTTTTGGGATTTGGAGTGTTTATAGTGGGTCTTGGTTTCAGTCCTTGGTTACATGAGAAAGAACTAGATGATTTACCTCTATGATCACATGAATGATCCATAGATTGCATGCGCTTACATGTGGGTTGCATGTTCTTTCTTGTGGGTTGCATGTGCATGCATATTGGTGCATGTTGTGGATCTATACTATTCTAGAATTGTATGGGTGGACTCTTAACTTGTGTGTTGTTGCATTTTGGTGCATGTTGTAGATTCATGAAGATTTGGGTTTGCATGTACATACATGATATGAATCTATGATATTTTATTGTTCCAATTGTAGATCTAGAGGTTTTAGATTTGTACATATTCTATATGAACATGTAATAAATTTAGATTTACTTGGAGATTATGTGTGTCTTGTTGCTACATACAAGACAATTAGCTTTCACGAATGTGGGTTTTGTAGGCTTTCTATTCAAAATTGATGGTTTTGCATATCTATGATATTCTATTGTTTTAGATTATAAATTTGGTGTTTTTAGATTTATGGGTTTGTAGATCACTAATATTTTTAGTGGAAAATCTTCACCAATTGGCAAATAGTTGAAATCAGGGCCTCCATTTTTTTAATAGTACAAGCAGCTATAAAGGGGACTAACTCACCCTTTTTTAATGAAAAAATAGTTTAGTGTTGTTTAAATAACATAAGCATTTTTTATTAAATTTTTAAATTGAATTGTTTCATCATAGTAAATAATGAGTGATTGGAGCCTAATTTCCAATAGTTTATAATATAATTACTATTTTGTATGAAAAAGGGGGGAATGGTTTGATTGTGGTTGTTTTGGTTTAGATCCTCTCTTCTCACCAAACATTCAAGGGCATATCAACCGAGTTGAATCTCCACTAAGCAAGAGAAATCACCTAACAGGTTGTGCTGCCTCTTAGAATGATGTGGAAGCTCAGATGTTATCAAATAATATCTCTATTTAATGCTCAAATACTCTTAAAACCCTAAATAAGAAAAATAGTAAGCAAATTAATGAATTATGACAAATCCTTTCAGGCTGAGATGGACACAGATTATTAACTCATTGTTTTTCAAAGTTTAGAATCCTAACAGGTTGTGCTACCTCTTAGAATGATGTGGAAGCTTAGATGTTATCAAATAATATCTCTATTTAATGCTCAAATACTCTTAAAACCCTAAATAAGAAAAATAGTAAGCAAATTAATGAATTATGACAAATCCTTTCAGGCTGAGATGGACACAGATTATTAACTCATTGTTTTTCAAAGTTTAGAATGCGGAATAGTCAAGGACACTGGAACTAGCACCCTTGTCCAAGGTACTATTTTCTGCACAAAATCTTAATCTCCTTCTCATATTAATCTGCACTGTATCTTTTGTTTCTACCCCCAAAAAAGTGGACACTGGCACTAGTGCCCTTGTCCCAAAATGTTGAACTTTGTCCTCTTTCTTTTAGATCCTAAATCCCTGTTGTCTGCAACCTCCTTATGCAACTCCACTCTGTGAAATTTGATACTTGTAACCTGCAATCACAAAAGAGTGTGGGAGGGGGTTGTGGTGTTTAGAGGCTTATCTTGGTCAATCCCTGGAGAGACATTTAAGTCCTCCAAACACCATTTTCAAATGAGAGTGCATATCCTGATGGGATAGAGGGAAAAATTCAAATGATAAATGATCAAGAAACACAATAGATATCACCCTGAAGTATAGATCTCATGGAAGGAAGATTCTCTTCATGCCATGAGGAGATGGAGTCAAATCTGCAATCACAAACTTAATAACAACAAAATATTACTCTGCAACACAATGAATGCCTTGAATCACTTTCACATAAAATCACAAGTTTGAATTATCCACCTAATTTCCATCTAGTTTACAAATGAAACCTAAACATGCTTATATATGCAACTACAAAGATTCCCGCTAAGAATTTCATAATTCAAACTTGAGATGTTGGCATGGGACCTAAATAACGGTCATAAAACTAACATTTAAATTTAGGATAGACCTAAAATAGGGCAGGACTAGGGCACTAGTGCCAAAACCCACACTCTCATTTTTGTTTAGAGATCATCAAAATAGCACCTCCTAGGTCATATTTTCCATATGACTTTAGGGTTTTCTCATCAGGAGTCAAAATTAACATGCAACATATTCTAAATGTATTCTAAGGCCCTGAGAGCTAAACCTTAAGAGGGAAAATCCCCCAAGGGGGACATTTTTTGACATAACATTTATCTCCCACTTTAATGTATGTATAAATGCAAGGTCAATACATGTATTAAAGTAAGGTCAAAAAACACAACAAACATGCCAAGCACAGTGAGGACATGCCAAACACATTGAAGATAGTAATAGGCACCAAAACATGGAGAAGACAACTATAGTCACACAAGACACAAAGAAGATAGTATTTAAGACATGCAAAAACATAGTGGATATAGTGAATGAAGTGATTATTTTTTATTTTCTCATATATGAAATGCAAATGCAAGTACAAGGAAAGTAAACACACATCCCAAATGTAGGAGGAGCTCATTACCACCAATCTTGAAATTGCCTAAGGGGCAACATACATGCCAAACAAATCTCAAAGTCTAGGAGGAGCTCATCGCCCCCAGCCTTGAAACTACACTTGAGAACAAACATGCCATACAAATCCCAAAGCATAGGAGGATCTCATCACCACTAGTCTTGAAACTATGCTTGGAAACACATGCCATACAGACACACATGGAAGACATGAAGAAAACATGACAAACAAGTGATGGAAGAAACCTATTGCTAGGTTTGCAGCCATCTCAGGCACATTACATGCACACATTGATGATTGGGATTCAACACAACAGTCACCAAAGACATGCTTAAGGATTAGGATAGTCTGAGATCCACTCCCCCTACTTGGAGGACTTTTAGAAAATGGTAGGATGTGCAATCTCCTCGATAAATACACCATCCCCACCTCTGCAAAGGTCTTAAATGATTACAATATAAAAGAAAGAAAGATGTGCACTCACTCAGAGATACAACATCCCACCTCCATAGAGGGCTTCAAACACACTTTGTTAGTACCAAAATCATTAGACAACTTACCTTATATATGCCTTCACCTTAAGGTGGTTGATATCGTGTACCAATATCAAGCACATTAAGGTAGAGAGAAAACACAAAATGAAACATGAGCTCTCACAAATCCCATGCCCCCTAGAGGTGACATGTTCTTTACAATCACCAAATGTTCCCACAAAAAGAAAATTCCCTGCAAGAAAAGGTGTTAGCATCCATATAATCATGATAATCAACAATGCACGTAATCATTCATATAGAGAAACCAAGGAAACCAAGATCCAAGATAGACAAAGTGCATGAAGTAGTAGTATTGTTATGTTTTGTAAGTGTGATAAGACAACATCAAGATATCACATGGAGTGATTCTACTAGCCAAGCATTGGATAATATATATTAACCCCATCGTCATGTATGGACTAGGTCCATTTTTTGATTTCTCACTGAAGGGACACTAGGTCTGTATTAGTAGAATATGTTTTTTGTCATCATCTAGCTAGATAGAACCACTAGAGGAAGGTAAACAATAAATCAAGAGAGGAGAAACAAGTGCCTTAGGGACAATCATGTAGGAGGGTGCCCCCAAGTCACCAAGTGCAACACTATGTCTGTAAGATACAACACACAACAATGAAAATAGAGGAGAGGCAATATACAAGAATGATGATACAAATAGAAGAAGGGTCACAACAGATCCAGTCTCCCAGTATCCTTGACCTTACAAGAGAATCAAGGGTCATCCTAGGAGGTCTAAACAACACATAACACATCACGATGGAAACACAACATGGAGGTAAAGGGTTAGAAATACTTACCTATGAGTACAATCATACTAAAATTTGTAACTTGCAAGCCTCTTGGAGAGATGCTCTATCAAGTTTTGTGTGAAACTTGAGTGGTTCTTATGAGAATCTTGTTTGTTATTAGGAAGTCCATGTGATGGTTGTTTCTCAAATCCTTGTGTATGTGAGATTTTCTATTGCTTATGAGGAGGAGAACCACTATTATTTCAAACTGATGATAATCATCTTGCTCTTTTCCAGTTTTTAGTTCTCTTATTTTGTTGATTCTATCTATAATAGTGAGAAGGACTATCTTGTATTGTTGCAATCTTTTCTTTTGTCATGATCTCTTTCTTTGGTTGTTCTAGTTGTTTCTCTAATGCATTTTTATTATCTCCTGATCCTTGAAGGGATAACAGGGGATGAACCTCAGTGTAAATGCCACTCCTTTGTGGGCAAGGTAATACTTCATTATTTTCCTTGTCCACTTCTATTGTAGCAATTACCTCATTGTAATTTAGATAGTCATCTTCTACTTTAATTGTATTTTGTTCCATCATGTTATTATAAATATTCTTAGGAAAGGGATTAGTTAAGATTTGTAAATTCTAATTCGGCGGAGTAACTGACTTATTTCCATTATCATTCACACCTAATATTTGTATAACATTCAAGTCAATGAGGTATTGTATTTCATGTTTAAGACGCATATATCATTCAGTATCATGTCCTTGTTGCTGATGGTAATGGAAAAAAGCATTAGCATCAAAATAAGGTCCTTGCATTCTACTAGGATCTAATGGTTTAATCAGAGGAAGCTTCATGAGGTTATTACTCATGGATTGATTCATGATAGCATGATAGGATTTAGATATTAGAGTAAACTTTCTTTGTTGAAATGGTGCCTTCTTCAGATTGGTGATAGCAGACACTTGTGAGAAATTGTTTGAATTTTATCCATTAACCTTGATGAAAGTCTTATTATTCCTCTTAAAGTTGTTTTGTGATGGTCCACCCGTGGATTGACTAACTTGAGCCGATGAGTTTTGGTTTTCATACTGACTAGATGAAAGTTCATAATCATGAAAGGTAGTACATAAATGTTGAAAGGAGTTATACTTCATCAAGAGAATCTTATCACAGATGTTAGGTTGTAGATTTGTAATAAACACCTTCTAAACATCCTCGTCCTTCACCTGACATTGAATTTGTGCATAGAGAGATTGATACCAACTAATAAACTCAGTTAACTTCTCTTTCAGACCTTGTTTGCAATGAACTAGATCAATCAGTGAGACTTGAGGTCCAATATTTGCTTGGAATTGTTGTAAAAATTAGTCAACTAACTGTTAAAAAGAATGTATTGAATTCAGAGGTAGGGAGCAAAACCATTCTAAAGTAGTATCTTTGAGAGATTGTGGGAAAAGTTTTGCTAACAAATCCTCTTCAAAGTAAAAACTAATACATATAGTCGTGAATGCTACCATGTGAGTATTAGGATAACCGTTTCCACCATATTTTTTAAAGCGAGGAGTTTCAAACCTCTCAGGCATAGGAATTCTCAAGATGGAATAAGATAGGGGATTATGAGCATGATAGGTTGGTATATTAGGTTGTGAATAATTTTTCAAGTTTGCCACCTTTTGTTGTAAAGAAGTCATGCCTTGCAAGAGTTGGTTTAGGATGGCATCATTAGGAGATGCATTTTGTTGTGAGGAATTGGAACCAAAGTGAGGAGGTGATTAAGGATGGGTAGTTATAAATGGAGGCTATGAATAAGTGAGTGGTGGTTGAAAATAGTGGTAAGTGGAAGGTGGTTATGAGTGGCGATATGTAAAATGTGGTTGAGAATATTTGGGATGGAGAGGCAGTTGAGAGTACTTATTCATAGAAGAGGTCACCTTAGATACCAAGTTCTGATAGTTAAATCCCACCACTTTGTAATTTTGTGAATTAGTGCCATTAGATACTCCAATACCAATGGTAGCATTACTACAAGCATTTGCATTAGTAGTTAAAATTGTTGATGTAAATGTAGATATTCCTGTAGTGGGTATAGGTCTCGATACTTGCATGTGAGACAGTGACGACATGTTATTAATACCATTTTCACATTCAATCACCGCCATGACATTATTGTGTACTATATGCATTAAACCTCAAATAACATTAATGCCATCTTGTCCTTCTTTTATCAACTCTCTTACATTGTGAATCACTGGTATAGCTTCTTCCGCTATCCTTTCATTTTCAACAAATGCTTGAAAATCAACTAACTCTTTATCAACTTTGTTTATTTTCTCATTAGGTATATGTGTTACCACCTCAATAGTGTCATCAACATCATGAAATATTTGATCTTCCATAGTTGTTGTATAAGGTATAGTGTCTTGCAAAATTTGTGTCTCTCCTTTTGTAAAGAAGGTATTCAATGGATTTTCAGAGGTAGGAATATCATATTCTTCAGGAGAACTAGATCCCATGAGTCTTCTACTTCTTCTTAAATGGATATTTCTATTAGGGAAGTGGGCTATAATACTCATACAAAAGCATGCAACATTCAATGCACAAACTAATAGAACAAACCCTAGGAGCAAGGTATGTTTAAGATCCAAAATGCTTAATTTTTTTTTCACTTTTTTTTCAATGCAAATGAGTGAAAGAAGAGGTGTTGTAAGGAGTTTCAAGAGGGACAAAAAATAATATGTCTATGAATAGCCCAATGATGCAACAATATCCTTCACAACACACCTTTGATGCAAGTCTAGAGTGATGATGTTACATCCCCTTTTTGGATTCAGTATTACTATTTACTTTTCTTAAATAGTATAGTCATGTGGATATGTTTTAACATCATAGAAAATGATGATATGATTAGAAAAAGGTTAATTTTATGAAATCATGGATTTTTACTTGATTATGATCAATTTGACATTATGAATTAAAATATCTTTTCAGTATGAAAATGAAATGATTTGATGTAAATGTGTTTTGATCAGAACATTGGTACTCTAACCACAAATTGTATGTAAGATTGTCAATGACAGGAATAGATGGAACATGTTCACCAGGAAGAAAGAAGAAGAGAAAGTATCTTTGAGAAAGAGAGAATAGAATCTGGAATAACCCATGGGTGCTTGCCATTGAAAACAAACATCAACTAGATAAACCTAGTTGTCTTGAGTTAAGTATTGATTTTGGGCTAAGTCAATTTTAGATGAGATGTCAAGGTTTGCAAGAATAGGTCTTTCTTCTTTTCGTAGTTGTCATAATGAGTATGGGAAATCGACATCTGTGTCGTAATACTCTAAATCATGTCATCAAATATGGATGACCAATATATATATATGTATGTATGTATGTATACACTTGAGAATGAGTTGTATGTCGTGTCTTGTTTAGTGGTTCAGCGTAAAAGTCAAAAATTGTGCGTAAGTTGACCTCAAACCTTGTTTAGTGTTTACACTCAAATTGGCATCATCGTCATAAAGATCTACGAGCATATGATGTAAACGTTTACTTGCAAAATTTGATAGATGAAGAATTGTTTCTATTATGGGCTATTATCGTATAATAAAAGGTTTAAATAATGTTGTAAATCTTGAGACCGTTGAGTGTAATACCTTTGGTCGTATTGTAATGGAATATACAAAATTATATTAGTTATATTTAAATAGTCATTTTGGGGTAATTCTTTTATTCTTTCATGATGTTAGTAATCAGGTAGTAGCTCGAAGGGCTCACTCAAGTCTTTATTATGATGTCTTATATTCCAAAACAATCTATCTACTCTTGAGCTTTAAACTTTATGGATGGGTTGTCAGCTCAACCATGATTTCTAGTTATGCATTTGATTTAAACTCATAATCAATTATGAGTAGTGTGACATCTTGCCCAAGCTAAAAACCACCACCTCACATAGTGTTGAGCTCCACTTTGCAGAGTAGTTACTAATTTTGTGGGAAACTGAATCATTTCTGTGTAGTGGTCGTGGAAAGGAGGAGATGGTTAAGCCATGTAGGGTAGTTACCCAGTTGATAGGGTATGGTTTAGAGAGTGGGAAGTTAGTTTTCCTTTGGAGGGAGAATGGGATATAGAGGAAGTAGTGAGTCAGTTTTGAGAGATGGAGAACGGAGAAAAGAAGTAGAGAGGAGGCCGAGCGTGAAGTGAATGTGAGCAGCTAAGAAAAGAATGAGCTCTTGGACCAATTTTGAAGCAGTCATTGGAGATTTTCTTCAGGTTTCATTTCATCTCTCCTCTACGCTATCATGGTTAAATAGGAATGTTTTAATAGGATTGGCTCCACTTTGTAATATGAAGGAACTTAGTATTTCATTGATGATGTAATATGTGAATTGATTACCAACTTGAGACCTATTTGTTTTCACTTCTTTCAAAATGGAAACAATGCTATTTGTTCTTTGAACCACACCACAGTCTTAAACCTCATAGTTGAAACACATTTGTTCCTCGAAGCATCTTGATGTTTGATTTAAACTATGTAGTTGTATTGTTTAACTTCAGAAATATATGGATATGTGGAGAGCACATAGTAGACTAAGTTTTGGTTGAAAGCTAGCTATAAAGTTATCCCAAGCTGTAGTAGTCTAACCTTGGTCAATGTTGGAAGTGTCCTCAATTGGCCTGCCGACTATTTATAGTTGGTCTTGTCATATTTAAAAACAACTAGTTTTATAAAAGACTTGAAGAATGTGTCATCCCGTCAGCTGATGGGAAACAATAGTGTGGAATGTATGTCGATGTATGTATGACTACTCAGTCTTCCACAAGTTCTTAATCTATAATTGGTTGGCCGAACATAGATAATATACATTTCTTGTTGCGAATGATAACTAGTTATAGTCTATTTATTTATTGTATATAACTCTTTTTTCTTTAAAAACATTCAAATTGTTGTGTCTACGAAAGAGGGTATAGAGTTATTATTGGTTTATACAGTCAAACATGTTAAATAATGAAGTTTTAGAGCAGACACAAGGAGTCTATAGTTAATTGTTTAGTCTAACTTGTATGCATTCTTCTTACAAATAGAAACAACATGATAGGATTTCTAAATACTTAGTATGATAAAAGATTAAGCTATGTCAAAGATTCAATAGGTCAAAGAAGATTTTTAAGAATATTTAAATTTTAACTCTGGGTCTTCGATTACTTGTATTCTATAAATTGGTTTATTGTTAAACCCCTTCCAAAACACCTTAGTTAAGTTTAGTGTCCTCTCTTGACTGGATAATTTAAAACAGTGGACTAACTTAGAGGTCAGCTATTAAACTTATAGCATTAATCGATTAACCGGTAAGCTAGAATCCCATTCTTTTAACATATGGATGGAAATGTCTCCATGAGCTAAAAAGAGAGAAGTAAATCTAATTGCCATGCATTAATGCATGATGAGTTTGGAACACCAAGAGGTTATTGTGGTCATTATATTAAACTTATTCATAGGTAGCTGTAGGATTGTAATTAATTCAAGTTGAGTTGGGGTGGGTGAACTTACTACTTGCGTTGACACAACGCTAATTATATTCAAATCCTTTGGCCAAGGTAGTGCATGTGCCTCGAGTGCATTGATAGTTCACCGTGACTGGATGGCGTATCTTATGGAGTGGTCATGCTTGACTAGAGGGTATCTAGGGGATTGCATGATAACAAGTTATGTAGGTCATGACACTAGTACTCAGATGGCTAACACCATTGGTTATCCTAAGTCTAGCCTATTTGAGTAGGGTAGGGCCACTTCCGGATAGGAAGGAGTACGGGAGACCAACGATCTGTGGTTGGAGGTTAAGCTCCTTGAAGATACTTTCTCTTCTATATTCTAGATGCATGCCAAGACTTGAATTTGGATGGTCGACAATCGAGATGCAGTGACTTTGGTAAGTTTCTATTTTGAAAATGTTCTAAGTAACTTTAATCATCACATTATATAATGTTGTAAATGGATAGATCCCTTTTGTATAACTTAGAATTTCATAACTATTGTTAGTCGATGGATGTACTAGTTGGTTTTAAAATGAAAAACAAATTATCTTTCTACTTTAAACTTAAAAAAAAATTATTACCTTTGGTTAAACTTAGTTTCTAGGGTGAAAACTAAACTGGGTGTTACATATGGTATTAGAGCTAACTAGGTTCAGCACTAGGGCTGATGAGTCCACTAAGCTGATTAAGAATCAACATTATGCGGGTAGCTAATTATTTGATTTACTATGCTAGGATGGTATGTCTCAAGAAAACTACAAGGAAGTCCTTCGTTGGTAAGGAACATTATATGCAAGCTAAGCAGAGATGACTTTTGATGATTAAGACTATTGAGAAAATGAATGATGAAAATAACATTTAGCTAGATGATGTGGAAACTATTTCCAATGCTCTGTCGTGACTCAAACGAATGAAAAAAGAACTCCTAGAGACATCTATGATGGCAGCTCGAATTATGGTCAATTGCTGCCCTATTAGTGTACCAATGATCACTAGGGATTCCCATATACCACCTAGAGCTGAAATCATTGTACTATCATCCGATAGCAAATCTGAGGGTTATACACCTTGCTAATATGTGTCAGACAATGAATCCGAAGGTTACACCTATCTTGTAAATATTGAGTGAAACACGAAATGTGTCTATCCTTAAAGAATGTATATACTGTTGTGCAAAATATAATAAAGACAAATTTTGGTTTGAGAATAACTATGGTTATGAGCAATTGATGTGTTTTTATAATATTGAAAATCACAAATCATAGAACTGATTAGTACTTACTAAAGCAGGTGAGAAAACAAATAAACATGGATCAATCAGAGTTTAATGAGAGAGAAGATCAGGAAGGTCACAACTCTCAGGATAACTCCACCGATAAATTGGACAGAATTCTTAATATGCTTACTAAAACTAAGGAAAGGTTGGGCAAATTGGAAAAGAAAGTGAATGAAACCAGGAATACAGAGGGTGAAAATGAGTATTCTAATAATGTGAGTAAAAGTAAGCAACAAGAGCATGGCACGTCAAGTGAGAATCAAGAGAATAATGAATCTTAGAGGGAGACAAAAGACAAACTTGCACTAGAACTATCTAAGGATATGAAAAAGATTATTCCTCCCAAATTTGATGGAATGAAAACTGGTGATGTAGCAGAAGCATGGCTAATAGAAATGGAGAAGTACTTTGAAATCAAAAATTATTCTAAGATTACAAAGGTAGTGTGGGGAGTGTATCAACTATTTGGAGAAGCATCCACTTGGTGGATGAACAAAAAGATGGAACTGGATTTAAGCCCTTTGAAGGTGACATGGAATGAATTTGTGGAACTTTTTTGAAAAAGGTGGTTACCACAACTCTATTTTGATCAAAAGCTAACAGATTTCCAAAATCTTAGGCAAGGTGATTTGTCCATATTTGAATATGCAAAAAAATTTACTAGATTGTTGAAGTATGTTCCTCAGTATCAAAAGGATGAAAGATTTTGGATAAGAAAATTCATTATGGGACTCAATCCTCAGATTGGCGGTGAGGTGGAGGTGCATTGTCTGAACACAATGAACCAAGTATATAAGAAAGCAATTAAGTAGGAATAGAAGATCAAATCCATTTCTTCTTATCATGAAAAGAAGCGTAAGAGATTTGATAAAAACTTCAATGATCAGATGTATAAAAGGAAGAATGATAAAGGATATGGAAACAGGAGGTACGATAAAGGAAATCAGAAAAACAAAGGGGGATTTGGTAATGAATGAAGAAATGAAGACTTTAAGAAAAATGAGAATTTTAAGAGGAATGATGATGCTTTGAGTAGACCATCCGAGAAGAGAGGACCAATTGGAGGTTATTTTTCATGTGGTGGAGATCATTATGCCAACCGTTGTCCTAATAAAAAGTAGAATGGACAACATAGGAACATGGTACTTCCTTCATAGCAAGAAGCGTTTCAACAAAGGATTCACGCTGCCCTTGACAATCAACAAGCTGAGTATCAGATTACTCCCATTGAGATGTCAGGTACTTTATTTGGAGTCCCTATTTTTATTCTAATTGATACTGGTGCAACAAAAAATTGTCATCTAGAGTCTTAAGTAAATTTCCTAGAAGAGCTAGTTTTATGTCAAAACCGTGGATAGAAGAATATGCAAATCACTCAAAGGCTTAGGTAGAGAAATGTTTTTTCGAAGCTAAGAATGATATTTCAAACTTCTTCACCAAGGTAAATTTATATGTAGCACCTTTAGGGTCCTACGATGACATTTTAGGAATGAATTGGTTGTGGAGACAAAGGGCCAAGGTGGATTGTTTTCATAAAACAATTGAGTGTTTGGATGATAAAGGAAACAAAGTTAATTTTTTGGGTATTCAAAGGGAAATAAGGATCAGGTCTATTTCTTCAAAACAATTAAAACGGGCTAGGCATAAGGGATGTCAACTTTTTGTAGTCAAAATGGACCTAGTGGAGGAAGCTTTAGAGAAGCAAACTTTTGAGGAAAAATACCCTTATCTTCACAATTTCAGTGATGAATTTCCTGAGGAACTGCTAGGCTTGCCTCCAAAAAGAACCTTTGACTATGCCATAGATATTAAACCAAGATCTGAGCCAGTATCTAAAGCTCCATACCGAATGACCACTACTGAACTTATGGAATTAAAGGCTCAATTGCAGGAGCTATTGACTAAAGGTCTAATTAGGTCAAGTGTATCACCATGGGGAGCTCTGATTATTTTTGTCAAGAAGGATGGAACCCTTAGATTGTGTATAGATTATCAGATGCTAAATAAGGCAACGATAAAGAATAAGTATCCACTACCACATATTGATGATTTATTTGACCAAATATGTGGTGCAACAGTATTTTCTAAGATAGATTTAAGATCTGGATACCATCAGTTGAGGTTGAAAGATGAAGATATTCACAATACTACATTTAGAACAAGTTATGGTCATTATGAGTTTACTGTGTTACCATTTGGGTTGACTAATGCACCAATCACTTTCATGAATCTCATGAATAGTGTTTTCAGAGACTGCCTTGATAAATTTGTCCTAGTTTTCATAGATGATATTGTGATATAATCCAAAAATGAGGAGGAGCATAGACAACACCTTCAAATTGTTTTGCAACGATTAAGAGAACACAAATTGTATGCAAAACTCTCAAAATTTACTTTCTTTTAGAAAGAAGTGCAGTATTTGGGACATACTATATCAGCAGAAGGGATATCAGTTGACCCAGCTAAAATAAAGGCTATTATGGAATGGCCTGTACCTTCCAATGTTTCAGAAGTATGAAGTTTTATGGGATTGGCTAGATATTACAAAAAAAATTGTTCTGAATTTCTCAAGTATTGCTAGTCCAATCACTTCTTTGCAGAGAAAAGAGAAATGGTTTGTTTGGATAGACGAATGTCAAAAGGCATTTGATTTATTAAAAGAAAAGTTAACAACAACACCAATTCTGAATGTCCCTGATCCTGAAGGGCAATTTGAGGTTATTACCGATGCCTCTGGAGAAGGGTTAGGAGGCGTGCTTATGCAAAATGGGTGTGTAATAGCCTATGAATCAAGAAACTTGAAAAACTATGAGCAGAATTACGCTCCTCATGATTTAGAACTGGCGGCAGTGATCCATGCCCTTCAGATGTGGCGACATTATTTGTTGGGAAAGACTTTTATACTAAAAACAGATCATCAAAGTCTTTGTTACATATTTACACAACCTCATCTCAATGAAAGACAAATGAGATGGTTAGAACTAATATCAGATTACAAATTTGAGATTGCTTACATCAAAGGTAAAGAAAATCGAGTAGCTGATGCTTTAAGCAGAAGAAGACACACAACTTCTATAACCTCTATGCATGTTAATTTTAAAGATCTAGTATTGCAAAGGTTATTTGGAGACAAATATTACAAATAGGTGAAGCAAGCTCTGCATATAAATCCCAAAGATCCAAGATATGATGGATTCTATTTTGAGTCAGACAGATTAATGAGATTTAAGGGAAGAATCTATGTTCCCAATTCTGTTTAACTAAGAAACCTTGTTTGGAAGGAAGTTCATTGTGCACTATATTCTAAACACCCAGGAGTAACAAAACTTTTAGCTGATGTCAAACCGCTATACTTATGGAAAGGAGTGAAAAGCGACGCTGCAAGGTTTGTAGCAAGTTGCTTGGAATGTCAGAGAGTGAAGGTAGAACACCAACATCTTGCCAGATTGTTATACCCTCATGATATTTTAGAATGGAAATGGCAGGTTGTTAGTATGGATTTTGTTCAAGGATTACCAATGTCTAAGAATAGACATGATACAATTTTGGTTGTAGTAGATAAACTAACTAAAGTAGCACATTTTATTCATAGAAATTTGATAGATGGAGCTCATATTTTGGCTCAAAAGTTTGTACAAGAGATATTTAGATTACATGGGTTACTTGAAAAGATTATATCTGATAGAGATGCTCGAATAACCTCCCAGTTTTAGCAAACTTTATTTTTAGCACTAGGGACTAAACTCAATGTGAGCACCACTTACCATCCTGAAACTGATGGACAAATAGAAAGGGTTAATCAAGTTTTAGAGGATCTTTTAAGAATGTATTGCATGGACCAACAATACATATGGGAGGAATATTTACCTCTTGTTGAATTTGCCTATAATAATTCCTATCATTCTGCCATTAGGATGGCACCGTTTGAAGCATTATATGGAAGGAAATTCAGAACTCCTATAAACTGGGACAAGCTGGAAGATAGGATAAACATTGGACCAAAAATGCTAGCAGATATGGAAGAAAAAGTGAAAATGATTAGGAAAAGGTTGGCGGAAGCCAACGAAAGGGAAAAAAGTTATGCATATCATAAACAGGTTCCTAGACAATTCTCTATTGGTGAGAAAGTTCTTTTGTGAGTGAAACCCATAAAATCTCAATAAAGTTTGGTAAATCATCAAAGTTGGCTCCTCGATATGTCAGACCTTTTGAAGTTCTTGAGATTATCAATCCAGTGGCCTACAAAATTGCTCTACCTCCAGTCTTGTCCAAAATGCATAATGTTTTTCATGTTTCTTACCTAAAGAAATATTTTGTAGGCAATGACCATATTCTTAAATGGAATTCTTTATAGATACTCAAGGTGCTCGAAATGCGTAAACTCTGTTTGCGTAATCGAGAGGCTTTGTAATGCAAAATTTAGTGGGACCAATATGGTGAGGATAGCGCCACTTGGGAAGACTATAATGACATCCACCAATGATTTCCTTATCTTTTCAAAAACATTAATGTTAAACTATAAAGTTGTTTTTATGTTAAAATTTTGCTTGATAAACTCAATCATCAGGGATGATGATTCTATAGGGGAAAGATATGTTACATCCCCTTTTTGGATTTAGTATTACTATTTACTTTTCTTAAATAGTACAGTCATGTGGATATGTTTTAACATCATAGAAAATGATGATATGATTAGAAAAGGTTAATTTTATGAAATCATGGATTTTTACTTGATTATGAATAATTTGATGTTATGAATTAAAATGTCTTTTCGATATGAAAATGTGTTTTGATTAGAACATTGGTACTCTGACCACAAATTGTATGTGAGATTGTGAATGACAAGAATAGATGGAACATGTTCACCAGGAAGAAAAAAGAAGAGAAAGTATCTTTGAGAAAGAGAGAATAGACTCTGGAATAACCCATGGGTGCTTGCCACTGAAAATAAATATTAGCTAGATAAACCTAGTTGCCTTGAGCTAAGTATTGATTTTAGGCTAAGTTAATTTTAGATGAGATGTCAAGGTTTGCAAGAATAGGTCTTTCTTCTTTTCGTAGTTGTCATAATGAGTATGGGAAATCAACATTTGTGTTGTAATACTCTAAATCATGTCATCAAATATGGACAACCGATATATATATATATATATGTATACACTTGAGAATGAGCCGTATGTCGTGTCTTGTTTAGTGGTTCGGCATAAAATTTGAAAGTTGTGCATAAGTCGACCCCAAACCTTGTTTAGTGTTTACGCTCAAATCGTCGTCATCATCATAAAGCTCTATGAGTGTATAATGTAAACGTTTACTTGTGAAATTCGACGGATGTAGAATTATTTCTATTATGGGCTATTATTGTATAATAAAAGGTTTAAATAATGTTTTAAATCTTGAGACCGTTGAGTGTAATACCTTTGGTCATATTGTAATGGAATATACAAAATTATATTAATTATAATTAAATAGTTGTTTTGGGGTAATTTTTTTATTCTTTTACGATGTTAGTAATAGGGCAGTAGCTCGAAGGGATCACTCAAGTCTTTATTATGATGTCTTATATTCCAAAACAATCTATCTACTCTTGAGCTTTAAAATTTATGGATGGGTTGTCAGCTCAACCATTATTTCTAGTTATGCATTTGATTTAAACTCATAATCGGTTATGAGTAGTGTGACATCTTGCCTAAGCTGAAAATTGCCACCTTGCATAATATTGAGCTCCACTTTGTAGAGCAGTTGCAAATTTTGTGGGAAACCGAACCATTTCTGTGTAGTGGTCGCAGAAAGGAGGAGATGGTTAAGTCATGCAAGGTAGTTACCCAGTTGATAGGGTGTGGTTTAGAGAGTGGGAAGTTAGTTTTCCTTTGGAGGGAGAACGGGATATAGAGGAAGTAGGGAGTTGGTTTTGAGAGATGGAGAATGGAGAAAAGAAGCAGAGAGGAAGCCGAGCATGAAGTGAACGTGAGTGGGTAAGAAAAGAACAAGCTCTTAGACTAATTTTGAAGCAGTCACTGGAGATTTTTTTCAGGTTTCATTTCATCTCTCCTTTACGCTGTCATGGTTAAATAGGAATGTTTTAATAGGATTGGCTCCACTTTGTAATATGAAGGAACTTAGTATTTCATTGATGATGTAATATGTGAATTGATTACCAACTTGAGACCTATTTTTTTTCACTTCTTTCAAAATAGAAACAATGATATTTGTTCTTTGAACCACACCACAGTCTTAAACCTCATAGTTGAAACACATTTGTTCCTTGAAGCATCTTGATGGTCGATTTAAACTGTGTAGTTGTATTATTTAACTTCAGAAATATATGGATATGTGGAGAGCACATAGTAGACTAAGTTTTGGTTGAAAGCTAGCTATAAAGTTATCCCAAGCCGCAGTAGTCTAACCTTGGTCGACGTTGGAAGTGTCCTTGGTTGGCCTGCCGACTATTTACGGTTAGTCTTGTCATATTTAAAAACAACTAGTTTTATAAAAGACTTGAAGAATGTGTCATCCCGTTGGCAGATGGGAAACAATAGTGTGGAATGTAGGTTGATGTATGTATGACTACTCAGTCTTCCACAAGTACTAAATCTATAATTAGTTGGCCAACCATAGAGAATATACATTTCTTGTTGCAAATGATAACTAGTTATAGTCCATTTATTTATTGTATATAACTCTTTTTTCTTTAAAAACATTCAAATTGTTGTGTCTACGAAAGACAGTATAGAGTTATTATTGGTTTATATAGTCAAACATGTTAAATAATGAAGTTTTAGAGTAGACACAAGTAGTCTATAGTTAAGTGTTTAGTCTAGATTGCATGCATTCTTCATGCAAATAGAAACAACATGATAGGATTTCAAAATGCTTAGTATGATAAAAGATTAAGCTATGTCAAAGATTCAATAGGTCGAAGAAGATTTTTAAGAGTATTTAAATTTTAACTCTTGGTCTTCGATTACTTGTATTCTATAAATTGGTTTATTGTTAAACCCCTTCCAAAACACCTTAGTTAAGTTTAGTGTCCTCTCTTGACTGGATAATTTAAAGTAGTGGACTAACTTAGAGACCAACTATTAAACTTATAGCATTAACCGATTAACCAGTAAACTAGAATCCCAATCTTTTAACATATGGACGGAAATGTCTCCATGAGCTAAAAAGAGAGAAGTAAAACTAATTGCCATGCGTTAATGCATGATGAGTTTGGAACACCAAGAGGTTATCCTGGTCGTTATATCGAACTTATTCATAGGTAACTGTAGGATTGCGATTAATTCAATTCAAGTTGGGGTGGGTGAACTTACTACTTGTGTTGACACAATGCTAATTATTTTCAAATCCTTTGGCCAAGGTAGTGCATGTGCCTCAAGTGCATTGATAGTTCACCGTGACTGGATGGCGTAGCTTGTGGAGTGGTCATATTTGACTAGAGGGTATCTAGGGGATTGCATGATAACAAGTTACGTAGCTCACAACACCAGTACTCAGATGGCTAACACCATTGGTTATCCTAAGTCTATCCTCTTTGAGTAGGGTAGGGCCACTTCTGGATGGGAAGGAGTGCGGGAGACCGATAGTCTGTGGTTGGAGGTTAAGCTCCTTGAAGATACTTTCTCTTCTATATTCTAGAGGCTTGCTGAGACTTGAATTTGGATGGTTGACAATCAAGATGTAGTGACTTTGGTAAGTTTCTATTTTAAAAATGTTCTAAGTAACTTTAATCATCATATTTTATAATGTTGTAAATGGATAGATCCCTTTTGTATAACTTATAATTTCATGATTATTGTTAGTCGATGGATGTACTACTTGGTTTTAAAATGAAAAACAAATTATCTTTCTGCTTTAAACTTTTTTAAAAAAATTATTACCTTTGGTTAAACTTAGTTTTTAGGGTGAAAACTAAACTGGGTGTTACAGATGGCAAGTCAAAACCTAGTGAAAATTTACCAAAAATATACAAATTTTCACTAATTTTCAATGTAAATGCCTAATATAAAAGGTGTTGTAAGGAATTTGAGGAGGGGAAGCAGATAATAACCCTGATATCAATCAAATAATGCAACAAAATCTCTCACAACATGCTTGTAATGCAATTCTAGAGAGATGATAAGGCCAAATCTAGTGAAAATGTAAGGTTTTCAAACCCTAGACATAAAATTTTGCAAGAAAGCCACTATGATGCACCACTACAATAAGAAATCAGTCCTAATGAGTATTTGAAAAGGGTAGTAAAATTTGAAAAAAGATTTTGACTACAAACCCTAGCTAATGAAAAATTAGGTTTTTGTGAAAAATGCACAATTTCAAGAAACTTTTGACAATTTAAGCATGAAAATGCAATGCAAGTGAATACTAAGTGATGTTTTTTTGTAATTTAAATCAGGTATAATTAAAATAATATAAATTTAATGAAATTAAATGCCAATTAATTCAAATTATGCTAAAATACAAGCCTAAGATGCCAATTTTTTCAAATTTTCCAAAAATTTCAATTTTTTTTGTAATTTTTCAAATGCAATAAAATGAATGAATGTAAAGCTATCACACAACACTCAAAAAGGTGAAAAAAGTCCAAAAACATGGGGCTCACCAAAATGTTTTGTATGAAAAAAGGGGGGATTGTCTGAATGTGATTGTTTTGATTTAGATCCTCCCTTCTCACCAAACATTCAAAGGCATATCAACCGAGTTGGGATGTCTCTTGGAATGATGTGGAATCTTAGATGTTATCAAACAATGTCTCTATTTAATGCTTAAATACTCTTAAAACCCTAAATAAGCAAAACAGTAAGCAAATTAATGAATTACGACAAATCCTTTCAGGATGAGATGAAGGACAAAGATTATTAACTCACTATTTTTTGAAGTTTAGAATGCGGAATAGTCAGGGACACTAGCATTAGTGCCCCTATCCAAGATACTATTTTTTTGCATGGAATCCAAATCTCCTTCCGATACTGATCTACACTATATCTTCCTTTTCTGCCCCAGAAAAAAGTGGAGGATATTGGCACTAGTGCCCTTGTCCTGAAATGTTGAACATTGTCCTCTTTCTTTCAGATCCCAAATCCTTATTGTTTGCAACCTCCTTCTACAAATCCACTTCACAAAATTTGATACCTGTAACCTACAATCACAAAGGAGTGTGGGAAGGGGTTGTTGTGTTTAGAGGCTTGCCTTAGTCAAGCCCTGGAGAGACATTCAAGTCTTCCAAACACCATTGTTAGTTGAGAGTGCGTATCTCGACGGGATAGAGGAAAACATATAAATGATAAATGATCAAAAAACATAATAGATATCACCTTGAAGTGTAGATCTCATGGAAGGAAGATGCTCTTCATGCCATGAGGAGATGGAGTTAAATCTGTAATCACAAACACAATAACAACAAAATTTTGTTTTGCAACACAATGAATGCCTTGAATCAATTTGACATAAAATCACAAGTTTGCATTATCCACCTAATTTCCATCTAATTTGCAAATGAAACCTAAACATTCTTATATGCAACTACAAAGATTCTCACTAAGAATTTTATAACTCAAACTTGAGATGTCAACATGAGACCTAAATAACAGTCATAAAATTAACATCTAAATTTAGGTCAGACCCAAAATAGGGCAGGAGTAGGGCGCTAGCACCCAAGTCCACCCTCTCATTTTTGTTCATAGATCATCAAAATAGCATCCCCTAGGTCCTATTTGCCATAAGACTTTGGGTTTTCTAATTGGGAGTCAAAATTAATATGGAAGATGCTCTAAATGCATTGTAAGGACCTGGGAGCTAAACCTTAAGAGGGAAAAACCCCCAAGGGGACATTTTCTGACATAACAATTACAAATCAAGTAATCATATTCTCCAGTAATATTATAGTTCTACCACTATTTTTGGGGTCATATCATTATTACTAATAAAATCTTGATTACTTTTAGGGCTATTTTCATTTTTAAATTAACATATGGCAGGATTTTCCACTTATAAATTATATAATTAAGTTTTCAAGCAATGAACATTACTCTTTCTATCCTTTATTATCATGACCTCTAAACCTAGGGCATATAGGGCCTTAAATCTAATGATAATAAAGAATACATGTAGCATAGAGTTTCATGACTAATATTATTTTAAATTTTTCATGGATATGAATTTAAGATCTTGTCTATAATCTATGACAAGTATTGACTTGGGTAATGGCTCTTCTGTATGGTAAAGTTTGCCTCAGGCAAATGCTATCTTAATCTTTCTCTCATGTTTTGTGCAAATAGTAAGTAGGAGCATCTTGAGCTCTTGTAATAGATGTGATGATTCTAATTTCATTTTGCACCATTGATTTTCAATATAAATTGATGGTTCTAAGTTCATTCTACAAGTTTACAAGCACACATCACAAAAGTATTTAGTCGACCCATTATTTATTTTGGGCTATGCTATTAATAAAGATTGGATGGTTGATATTCCATTCCATAAAGTTATTTGTACTTGTCTTTTAAAATGTCTCCTCAACCCAAAATTACTTTTCGGTCACGCGACTAAAAATTAATCAATGATGCAAAATAAATACTGGGCCGAGGAGACATTTTAGAAGAAAAGTGCCTATAGGTCTACATAATGGAATATCAACTATCTAATCATAGCGAAATATAATGTGTAGATTCATTCATGTGATATTTTAGAGTCTTATTTTTATGTCATGATATTTTAAAAATCTCCAATCCTTGTGTGCTCCAATGATTTCTCTATAGTGTATTTGTGCTTAGTGGTGAAGAGGTGCTGCCCCCTCAACCTCTTCAAGGGGGTGTTCCCCCCTTGACCCTATTGGTGGTTGCTACCCCTAGGCCCCTACCTTTAGATTAGGGAAAAGTAAAAAAATATATGGGGGATTTGTTTGGAATTAAGGTGTCTCGACCTTGGTAATTCCTTGTATTATTTTCATTATATTTATTTATTTATTGCCTATTGTGTAATTAGGATGCAAATCCTATGTTTTCATCTTGTGGGAGTTGGCACGATGATGTGTCATCCTACATGGAAGATGACCACATGTAAATTTGTCCTCACACGAGAAGATAGGTGTCCCACTTAATGGTAGGAATATTTTTCCATGTGTCAGCATCTTGGATAGTGTGTAAGGAAATATTGACCAAAACAGCCATGACAGATTCCTATGACAGTTCTATGACATGTAAGAGTCAGAAATAGAAGAATCTATGACAGGTGAGGACATGTGTTGAGAAGCATCTTAGAAGAAGGCATCTTTGGGCACTCCAAGGTGGGTTATGACATGTTGTAAGAGAATATACTATTTATAGCCTATGTATGACATATTCTCTTACAACTGTAAGTTATGACAACTATGACAGATTCTATGATGGTTGTAAGAGTTATAAGAACATTTGGCATTGTCCATCTTGGGAATAGGTGACCTCTTTGGGATGGGGTGACTTGACAAATGTTAGGAACATCCTATAGTGTTGGACAAGTGTCCATAAGCATGGGTTTTGGGCCATGAGGCCATGTTGGATGCCCATCTCAAGATAGAGCCATTTTTTCCTTGTATATTTTATATAAACAGGTGCTTTGGAGAGGAGATGCATTATGTGATTGGCAGGTATTGTTATGCTACTGGTTTGTCTCTAGATACAAGTGTCGAAGACTCCCATAAGAGCATTGGCTCTGTAACTATATTGTAACCTTCATTGTTTATGGAATACATTTGAGCTATGTTTTGGAGTGTGGGGTTTTTCACCTGTAAGGGTTTTCCCCATGTATATCTTGTCTCTCTCTCTCTTCTGTCTACTTTCTGTGTGTATGTGTATTACTACAATATCTCTGTTGTTAGATTAGTGTAGGTGTAGTGCCCCTCAACTTGTCGTCTGTCAGACTGATGTTTGCTTATTAGTATTGGACATTATGATAGTATCTTAGATCGTTGATGATGGATTCCTTGTTATGTTGTTAATTCATTATGGACCTAATTGTGATGATAACAGATATTGATGTTGGATTATGTTATTTTATGCTTTAGAATTTGATAAATAAACTAGATGTTATAGATGTTTTGATGTCAATTGCGATATTGGATTGTAAGAGGATTGAATGTTTTATGTTGTTGACTACAGATATCTTGTTCAACATAGTTAATTGTTTATTCATAAACGTGAATGGAACAGTGTCGTATTACTCACTCTCGAGTACCCTACCCCACTGCGATTTCCATTCACTACAGGACTGCATGTGGATATATATATTTTGTTATGCTTAACCATGCATTGTTGCAGGAATGCAGGTACTAGGCACCGACTCCACCTAATTTACCAGGTCTGAGCATGCCTTCGCCAATGGAATTAGTTGTTTGGAGTTAACGTGAGGTCCCATGTCAGTGTTGTCTGGTTGTCAGTTTATCCTTTTGGTCATTATCTGTCATTCGATCATGACTTGCAGATAGGTAATATTGCACCTTGGAGTCTAACTAGTTTAGAAAGTGTCTAAGTGTGTAAGGTATCATTGTGCATTAAATAGAATCATACTACGGAAAGTATAATGTTGATAATTAAATATATTTATAAAAGATAATATTAAGCATAATGTTGATAGTTGTTAATTATTGTTGTAAATAAATTATTATTTTATTAGAAGTATAGTTGTTAAATAAAGATTTTGTATTATTTAATATAATATTATTCACAATAAATATTTAAATAAATAAAATAGTTGTAAGTTATGTTGTAATTTGTGATTTACAACTTAATTAATAAAATAAATTAAAATATAGTTGTACAATTATAGATTGTTGTAATATTATAATTTTATTAATAACTATGGTTGTTCGGTTATAAAGTAATTTAATTTTGTCGGAACTGTGTATTAGTATTTTAAAAAAAAGAAACCTCTTGGGATCATGAAATGAAATAAAAATATATCTTGAGGAGGGAGATGCACGGGACCGCATGCCGAGTTCCTTGGAAGATGGAAGGGACTGTGTTATAAAAGGAAAGTTTGTAGAGGCAAGGAGGGGGGGATTTTGCAGGAAGAAGAAGGATTGAGGAGGAGAAAATTACAGGTTTCAGGATAGAGAGGAGGTAGCTGATTGAAGTTGAGTAATTGCAATCTTTCATTGGCAAGCGTGGGAATCCAGGTTCCACAAATTATTTTAAATTCATTCTCTAATCCCTAAATCTGTTTGTGATGAAGTTGGATGATTCATTCTTGTCAAATTGAATGTTTTGTTGAATATCTGATGTAGGATTAAGTCCATTTTGTATTTAATCTATGATCATAATTTTCCTTCACCAATGCATAGTTGCCTGTGTCCACTGATGCAAATTTGATATCCATCAGCTGTGCAAAGAATCCCTTTTTGCCTTTGGGTACGAACTGTCTCCTCTTTGTCTAGTGCATACAATCTTATGACCATTAAACAAACTATGCTCAGGGATCATTGTAATTCCTCTATATCTGTTCGATCACCTGGCCACTCCTACCACTTCTGCATAGGTGTTGAGAGTAGGCCAGAAGTTATGGAAAATGGCAATACATTTTAGAAATTATGATGAATCGGTCTAATAACAATGCGTAGGCTTCATATACTATGATTTTATAGTCTTTTCAACAAATCCCTTGTTCGGATCCTGCGAACATTACACTTCGTGGGACGACCATCTTGGAAATGTTCCATCTATTAGATCATTGATATCCTCAATCCCTACAAATTGGAATAACAGGCTTCAATTGTGATGGATTGACTGACCTAGACCAGCCTTCGACCTTAGAAATGAATGACTGAATTGCATTGGATAGGTCCCTGTTACTAGTTCTAGGCAGTCACACCCTGTTGGATGATCTACAAACTATCTCCTATGTCAAAGTTGGCCGCAATTGTTGCAGGCAATCCAAATCGCCTTTTCCTCAATTGCTTATTCCAAATATATATTGCTGATCGGGTATCCAGGTGATGGAAGTTTCCAGTCCCAATCTGCCACGGATCCTAGGTGGCATGAACTTCTTATGATATGGGCTTTGCCTTGTCATTCGCTTTTGATTGAAAGTTTCTGAAGCCTTTTCAACATATATAGCAATTATAAGCTTTACTTACTTGGTTTTCAACTATTTTACCTTTGACATTGCCATCTCCATAGATTTCAAATCGGTCGTAGGGAGGTGGGATCTCAGTGGGATGTGTGTGGTAATAATAAGGCCAGCCAGCAAGGGAGTTACAGCAGATGTATGTGTAAGGAACCATGGCTTTTTCAAGAGAACGATGGATTTTTCTCTTTTATTTGTAGAAGGTAAGAGCATGCTCTTTTGGATCTGCGTTGTCTACATTGTGCCCAAATTCTGAAGGAAGAAACCTCTGCAAATTTTACATCCAAAAAAATTAATTCAGATCTTATCCTACGAATATTCCGATCTCTTAATATCGCTGTGTTCAGCCAGTTAAACATCCGGAAGGGTTTATTCATGCAGATCACTCCTTAGTGCAGTTCAACATCCCTTTTCTCTTATCCAACGATCATTTCATAACTTAGAGCCTCAGGCTTTATTCTAAAATCATTCCATTCTTAGGGTCGTTGTTTCAGCTATCCACAACATCAACAAAGAGATTAGTCAATCCATGATCCCTTAATTTCCTTTGATCACTGTTTTTACCTGGCTGGAGGTTTTATCCGTTGTTTCATGCAATCACTTCAATATTTACAGATTGCTGTTGTCCTCAGCTAATCACACCATGTATAATAGTTTCAACATCTCCTATTAGCCGAAAACTAGTGGTCATGGCATAACCTTGGGGTTCACCACCACTACGATTATGTAAAATTTGTGTTGCACACTCATTTAACTAACCTGCTGTAATTGTGGTCTAATATGCTCTCACCCGTAGCCCTTTATCTGATATTTGTTTTTAGTGCTTGTCACCCATTAGCTCCAACGCTAATTGTTGCAGTAGCGATGCTTATGATAGAAGTATTATAAACTGTTTGAACAATTTTATTTGAGAACCTTTGATAGTTCATAAATGAGAAATCAATACAAAAGAAAGCTTAACTTAAGCCATGTCTTAAAGCAATCAGTACATTTTATAGACAGTTAAAAAAGTGTAAAATAGCATATAATATAGAAATTATAAACATTAATCTAGGATTCTGTAGTTAATTGCCTAAGTTTGTGAACAGAAATGGATTATCTTTACAATATTACAAATTTATGTGTAAAAAAGGAGAGTTACAAAAACATATTTTCCACCATGCAAAGAGCTGAAAAAAAAAATAGTCTTCCGTTTAAGTCATACAACCATCTTGATAGGTAGAATGTATTTTGTCAGTATGCATAATAACTGCACAGAAACTGTGGACCAACTCATTCTCAGAAGTTACTTTACAGAATAAAAACTTGATTACCATGAGGATTATGTCTTAACTGAGTACAATTGTTGAACCATTAGGTCATGCCTGAAATCTACAGAAATTTATTTTGGCTGTAGTTAGACATTTTAGCTGTAAAATACAACTAAAATATTTAAAATGACTGTAGTATATGAAAGGAGAGATTTAAACAATCCATCAAAACTTATATAGGATTATGAGGATATATAGTTTTTTCTTATATTTGGTTTATATATAGTATTTTAAAAGACATTACTGAATAGATAACTGTCATAAAAATAAGTTATTTGACAGCCAAGGGTGACTATCAAATAAAAGCCCTAATTAAATAAAAATAACAATTTTCTTCTCTTTGGATGAAAATATTTGCTATGGAATGATTTAAGGTTGTTATTATTATTAATATTATTATTATTATTATTGTTTAATAATATTATTGTTATTATTAGTTTAAATGATATTGTTGTCATCTCCAAGCTGTCCAGAAAATGTATGGGAGGAAGTCTAATGGGAAAATTATATAAATTATATGGTTGTTAGTTCTAAAAGTGCCAAAATCAAATGTAGATTAATATTTTAGTTAAGTTATTAGATTTAATTTATTGAACTATAAGGAAATGTAGTTAATAGTTTAAATTAAATTGTTATGATTATTGTTGATTAATTTTGGTAACGATCTTATTACAACATCATTATGAAGGTGCTGTTAATTGAAGTTTGATTAAATAGCCTCGACAGTGGGTTTATTAACATTGTGATGAGATTGTTAGTTGTAATGGGGTCCACTGTGCAAGTTGTTTGGGTGTCAGTCCAGAGGCATAGGATAATGTGATTTGTTTTCAAGTATAGTGTTTTTATGTATTGGATATATGATGATATGTTGTCTCTAGTTATGTTTAGGATAAAAGACAATGTGAATGATGAGTGTATTCCCTTGGGGATGTATTGTTATTCGTTTAATTATATTTATTTTGTATTGAGTTTTGTGTTAGATTTTGAAAGGGGGAGACATCGAGTATTGTAACAGAGTAATGTTTATGTTTTGTTATGGGCAATATCTATGAGTTGTCACTATGATTAAGTTGATATGCAAGAGGGATAATCCCTTGCATTATTATATTTACATGTGGATATGAGGATAATTGTTATGCAAGATGGTTAATACCTTGCATGGTTAATGTATCATCGTTGTCATGATGATGTTTGCTATATTTGTTGAGTAGGGTTTTCTAGATGCAGGTAGGGGAGTGGCTCTCAATGGGGGCCGGAGCCCAAAAGTGGCATCCAGGACAACCCATGTGGGAGTTTGATAACTCAGTGATAACCTAAATAATGAATTAGGGGGTTAGGTAGTTAAGAACACTAAACAAGATAAGTGGATGCCTCACTCATGGCTCAAGTGCTTGTTTAGGCTTGAGATGAGATGGGAAGGCCTGGAATGGCAAGATCAACTACCTTGTCTTCATGAAAGGTATGTTGATTCCGCATGAGTGTTGTATGGGGGCCGGGAGTCGGGAGAGGCTACCAGGACAACCCTAGATGGGGGCCGGGGCCTAGGAAGGCTTACCAGGACAACCCATGACAAGCCATGTGATGACACTCCTCCCTACTATAGCCTAGCATTCCCTAGTTGTACTCTCCCCATTCATTGTGTGTTGCCTATGGAAGTTGTTTTGTCATGTGTTGTATTGGAGTTTGGTCATCCTTGTTCATACTTGTCTATGTCTACCTGACTGTTATTGTTTGGGACCTCATGTTAACTCCTAGCTCGGGGGGTGGACCTTAGGGTTCCACACGGTCGGGTGGAAGAGCTTTATTATCCATTGGTTTTTCTTTGTCAAGTTCATGTGCAGAGAAGATTTATTCTAGATAATTGTACTTATACCAGTTGATGATGTATGTGTAATCCTGTACTAGACTTGTGTAACAGATCATTCATATATATGTAATTCTGATGTAGCCTGAAAATGGCAATGTAATGATGTACTTATGTGTAAGGAAAGCATTTCCGTTATGTATTTAATCATGTTGATTGTATTATTTGACGACATGTAATGGATATGAATAAGCTATTTAATTGTAAGTTGGATTTAGATTAGTTACTGATGTATGTAAATAATGTTAGTTAAATTGTTAAGTAATGCAGCCTTGGGAACTTGGAGAACATGTAGAATGTTTAATGGTGTAATTAGTTATGTTAACATTACTTGTTATCTTAAACATTTAAAAAAAAAAAAAAATTCCCTGTTTCATATAGCTTAAATGTGAATTTCTCTAAGGTGTTCAAGGTGGGGTGTTATAGTAGGAAGCGATTTCCGCACACCTAGCTTCCTTTCAGTTGGTATCAGAGCCTGGCCAGTTTTGGTTCTAGTTGCTAGGTAGGGGTTTTTGAGCTAATCTTAGGTTGAGTGGGACTCTATGTAGATTATTTTGTATCTTGTTGCAAGAAGGAGATGGCAACCACATTCGGAAGAGTAGAGGTGGAGAAGTTCAATGGCACAAATTTTGAGTTGTGGAAACTCAAGATGGAAGATCTACTTGTTGATCATGACCTATGGGAAACCATTGATGGAACAAAACCTATGACAATGTCACAGGCTAATTGGGACCTCAAAGATCGGAAGGCTAAAGGTCTCATAAAACTCTATCTAGCTGACTTTGTCCTATTGAATATCCATGAGGAGAAGATCACAAAAACACTTTGGAAGAAGCTAGGAGATGTTTATCAGGCCAAGTCCTTGGTTAACAAGATCTTCCTAAAAAAGAAGTTGTTTTCTCTAAAGATGGAAGCCAGAGGATCTATTGTGGACCATATGAATGCTTTCAACATGATTGTTGTACAGTTGACATCTGTGGGTGTGAAAATGGAGGAGGATTGGTGTATGACCCTGCTTTGTTCTTTGCTAGATTCGTGGAATCATCTTGTCATGGCCATTGGAAGCACTACTACCACCTTCAAGATGGATGAGGTAGTGTCTTCACTGTTATCTAAAGAAATGTGGAGAAAGACAACCGAGTCATCCAAAGAAGCTCTTGCGGTTCATGGAAGACCCAAAGAGAAAGGGAAGAAGGACAAGAAAAGTGAAAAGGGAGGATCCAAATCTCCTGAAAAGTTCAAGGCTCTCCATTCGAACTGTGGGGAAATGGGGCATTTTAGAAAGGAATACAAAGAGGAAAAGAAAAAGAAAAAGAAGAATGCCCCTGATTCAGATTCTGACAAGTCACAAGATGATGGTGATGCCTTCATTGTAGCCTTGGCCACCCATGCATTTGATGATGTGTGCTTGATTGATTTTGGTGTATCATTCGACATGACCTCAAATCGAAGTTGGTTCACAAAGTATGAAGAGTTAGATGGTGGAAGAGTGTACCTGGGTGATGAATCTCATCTGAAGATTGTTGGTCGTGGAAGAGTCTCAATCCAATTCCCTGATGGATGAGTGAATGGGATCACTGGGGTTATGCACATCCCAGGCTTGGCGCGAAACCTGCTTTCTGTAAGTATGTTGAATGATGCAGGTGTGCAGGTTGTCTTTTCGAAGGATGGATGCAAGATGACTAGAGGATCTATGGTGCTTGCGAAGGGTACTCGAAGGGGTACTTTGTTTTAGCTGGAGGCATGCACTACATAGTGTAATAGTTCTTTTAACTCGAAGAAAAGAGCTACAGTCACTTCATCCCCACCATCTGAATGAGCAGTGAAGAAATCTGTTGTAACTAGTTTTGATGGTAGTGCACTTGCTATGGAAGCTAAACTTCCTACTGAAAAGACTATGTTATGGAATTTGAGATGTGGCCACATTTGTGAGAAGGGTCTTAGAACCCTAAAAAATAAAAACCTCATTGAGGGGTTAAATGATTGTAATCTTGAGTTTAACTTTTGTGAACATTGTGTATAAGAAAAGCAAATTTGTGTTTAGTTTTACTCTAGTTCTCACAAGTCTTCTAGTGTATTGGATCTTATTCATTCTGATGTGTTTGGTCCTGTTAATGTTCTTTCGATTTCCAAATCTGTATATTTTGTATCTTTCATAGATGATTATAGTAGAAGGACATGGGTTTATTTTATCAAAAGCAAGACTGAAGTCTTTAGTTAGTTTAAAGAGTTTAAAGCATTTTCTAAAAATTAGACTAGTAAAAGGATTAAGTGTTTAAGAACTGACAATGGTAGTGAGTTCTGTTCAGTAGAGTTCAATAAGTTCTGTAAAGAGCAAGGGATTGAAATACTTAAGACAACTCCATACACCCCGCATCAAAATGGATTTGCAGAGAGGATGAATAGGACACTGATGGAGAAAGCTAGGAGTATGCTAAGTGGATCAAGCCTCGAACAAAAGTTTTGGGCTGAAGCTATAGCCACTACTTGCTACCTGGTAAATAGGTCTCCTACATCAGCTCTTGTTGGTAAGACACCTATGGAGGTGTGGCCTGGTAAGAATCATTTAATTAGAAATCTTCATGTTTTTGTTTGTGAGGCATATGCACAGTGCCTAGGGAGAAATGGTCTAAATTGGAGAACAAGGCTATTAAGTGTTATTTCATTAGCTATGGTGTTGGTATGAAAGGATACAAGCTTTGGGATCCTGTGGCTGAAAAAGTGTTGTATAGAAGAAGTGTTATCTTCAAAGAGCTAACAACTTCTTCCATTTTTCTACACCCATAATAGACAAAAAAGAAAGAAGATGTGGTCTATTTTCCTTCTACCCCTAAGAAGACTATACCGACAATCCCTGTGAGACCTAATGATGAGGAGAGCTCTAGCAGCTCTAAAAGCTCAGAAGAAGAAGTAGAACCTCAACCTCAGTCATTGAGGAGGTCTACACAAACAAGAAAGCAACCTGATAGGTTTGGTTATTCATTGCTTGATTCTAGTTGTGCTTTTGCTTTACTTACTAACATTGATCAGCCTAGAACTGTGAAAGAGGCTATGGGCATGAAAGATGCAAGTTTCTGGAAGGAGGCCATGGAAGATGAGATGGCTTCTTTGGAGAAGAATAAAACATGGGACTTGGTGCCTTTTCCTGAAGGATGGAAACCCATTGGCTACGAATTGGTGTTCAAGAAGAAATTCGGTACAGATGGTAGTGTTGAAAAGTACAAGGCTAGATTGGTTGCGAAGGGGTACTTACAAGTGGAGGGAATTCATTATGGTGAAATTTTCTCTTCCATTGCAAAGCTAACATCCATTCAGTTCTTGTTATCTCTTGTAGCTACTTATGACTTAGAGGTAGAGAAAATGGATGTGAAGACAACTTTTCTTTATGGTGATTTGGAAGAGATTTACATGTCACAGCGAGAGCATTACATAGAGAAAAGTAAAGAAAATTTGGTTTTCAAGTTAAAGAAGTCTTTGTATGGTTTGAAGTAGTCTCATAGGATGTGATATATGAAATTTGATGCCTTTGTGTTGTCCATTGGATTTATGAGATCAAAATATGATCATTGTGTGTATTACAAGTTTAACAATGATCGCATTCTCATTATTGCATTGTATGTTGACAATATGTTGTTGATTGGGAATGGTAAGAATGTGATTTCTGATTTGAAGTCTCAGTTGTCAGCATAGTTGAGATGAAAAATATAGGGGCGGCTAGGTACATTCTGGGAATAGAAATTAGAAGAGACGAATCTAACAAAAAACTTTGGTTAAGCTAGAGTAAGTATGTGAAGACCATGTTGGACAGGTTTAGCATGGCAAACTATAGACCATTGTGTTGTCCTATTTCATTGGGAATAAAGTTGTCTATTAGTGATTGTCCAAAATCTCCTAGTGAGGTGGAGGACATGAGAAGAGTACCTTATGCTAGTGTTGTTGGCAGTTTGACATATGCTATGGTCTGCACAAGACCATACATTGCCCAAGTAGTGGGAGTCCTTAGTCAATTTATGGCTAATCCTGGATAGGTACATTGGGATGCAGTTAAGTGAGTGTTCATACATTTAAGGGGTACTTCTGAGTATTCCATATGGTATCATGCTAATGCTACAGAACCTTCACATTATGTTTGTATTAGTGGATTTATGGATTCTGATTGGGCAGGTGATATTGACAGCAGGAGATCCACCAGTGCCTATGTATTCACTATGTTTGGTGGTGCAATTAGTTGGATGAGTAAGCGACAACCTGTGGTTGCTTTGTCCACGACAGAAGCTAAGTATATGGCAGCAACTCATGCTTGCAAGGAAGCCATTTGGATTAAGAGATTATGTTTAGATATTGGTATTGATGCAGGACAGATTACGATCTATTGTGACAGTCAGAGTATGATTTTCCTAGCAAAGAATCCAACTTTCCATGCCAGAACAAATCATATTGATGTAAAGTTTCACTTCATATGAGACATGGTAGAGGATGGGAAGGTGAATTTGGAGAAGGTAGATACATAGAAGAATGTTGCAGATACATTGATGAAACTAGTGGGCACAGAGAAGTTTAGATGGTGTTTGGAGTCTATGGGCCTCTCCGCCTATAGCAGTTAAATCTTGTTATTTCTATTGGCTCTTACAAGGTGTTTGACAAGTGGGAGAATGTTGCAAATTAAGGTGTCTTGACCTTGGTAATTCCTTGTATTATTTTCATTATATTTATTTATTTATTGCCTATTGTGTAATTAGGATGCAAATCCTATGTTATCATCTTGTAGGAGTTGGCACAGTGATGTGTCATCCTACATGGAAGATGACCACATGTAAATTTGTCCTCACATGAGGAGATAGGTATCCCAATTAGTGGTAGGAATATTTTTCCATGTGTCAACATCTTGGATAGTGTGTAAAGGAATATTGACCAAAACGGTCATGACAGATTCCTATGACGGTTCTATGACATGTATGAGTCAGAAATAGAAGAATCTATGACAGGTGAGGACATGTGTTGAGAAGCATCTTGGAAGAAGGCATCTTTGGGCACCCTAAGGTGGTTTATGACATGTTGTAAAAGAATATGCTATTTATAGCTTGTGTATGATAGATTCTCTTACAGTTGTAAGTTATGACAGCTATGACAAATTCTATGACAGTTGTAAGAGTCGTAAGATCATCTGTCATTGCTCATATTGGGAATAGAAAACCTCTCTGGGATGGGATGAATTGACAAGTGTCAGGAACATCCTATAGTGTTGGACAAGTGTCCATAGGCATGGGTTTTGGGCCATGAGGCCATGTTGGACACCCATCTCAAGATAGAGCCATTTTTGCCTTGTATATTCTATATAAACAGGTGCTTTGGAGAGGAGATGTATTATGTGATTGATAGGTACCGTTATGATACTAGTTTGTCTCCAGATATGAGTGTCAAAGACTCCTACAAGAGCATTGGCTCTGTAACTATATTGTAACCTTCATTGTTTAAGGAATACATTTGAGTTGTGTTTTGGAGTGTGGGTTTTTTCACCCATAAGGGTTTTCCTCACGTATATCTTCTCTCTCTCTCTCTCTCTCTTATGTCTACTTTCTATGTGTATGTGTATTGCTATAGTATCTTTGTTGTTGGGTTAATAACATTGCAATTGTATGGATTAAAAAGAATTTGCACTCTTCTCTCCTCTTTAGATTAGTGTAGGAAGTGATTTCCTCACACCTAGCTTCCTTTCAGGATTTCGCTGGCAAAGACATATTTTTTTAAGAAATGATTTACCATGGTAATAAATGGGAAAAGATAGTGTTCTCTAGGATTCACTAGGATTTTTTACAAATTTATAGTGATGTACATAAATTTGCTAGTGAAATTACATTTTTTCAAAAAAAGTTAAAGATTTGCTAATCAAAATTAATATTTTTTCAAACAAGGAAAAATTTGCTAGGATTTTATAATATTTTTAGGGTCCTTTTCTTAAAGTTATCACTATTTTAGATGTTTAAATGGGTTCAAGTGTGCATGAATGCTTTTATAGGTTTCACATGTTAACCAAAATCTACGATTTATAGATCTATTGTAAAAGGCTATTGTTTAGGGTTTTTTAGATGGAGACAATTATAGATTTGCATGTAGAATGTTGGATGCATCTCTCTCAATTTGAAAGTCTTGGTGTGTGTAACATTTTTTATAATTTACTTGTTGTGTTCCTAAACTATGGTTGCTTTGTTATAGATTTGTGGCAAATTAGTTCAAGATTTGATCTAGTGTTTGAGTCATGGAGGATCTAAATTTTATCTCTAGTTAATTATATTTTGCATGTTACTAGTATGGTGTTGAATATATTTATTTCATTGTTTGAGATTTTTGTGTTTTGTGATTTCTTTGGTTTTAGTTGGAGCACTAGCCTTACTTTTCTATCACCTTTCAGATGTCACATGTGTGCAGATTTTTTGGGCTATTAGGTGTGGATTTTGTTGAGTTGGACTTTCTTGGTCACATTGGTGCATTAGGATGTTTGTTGTAGTGAGACAAAGAGATTGTGTTTGGAGTACATGACATAGTTGTACTTTGGGACTTGTAGTAGTTAACTAGGTGGCATGAGAGGCTTTAGATCATAATTTAGTGAGAGCTTTATGTAGTTACATAGACATTCCTTCTTTATTGGTTGGAGATCACTATTTTAATTTGGGAATTGCTAGTGTTTGTTGAATTGGCATTGATTTGTCATTGATGCCAAAGGACCACTCATGGTCATATTTATATGATCATATTCATATGGTGATCAGAAGTTGAGTTGAGTTAGAATTGGAGACCATTACCAATTAGGAAGAGAGACATCAAAGGTTGATATGTAGAGAGAAGGATGTTCATGTTGACCTTACCTTCAATTAGAGTCACCATGTTTCACTATGTTTCAAGATATCATTATATGCAAAGAAGAAGGTTCATAGTCATGTCATGATGGCAGTTGATAGAATTGTTTTCACAGTGTGTTGTGCGTCATCAAATGTTGCTATCTTGATGAGCATGCTTGTTGGTTGATGATTTGGAGTTTATACTTCAAGATCTTCATGCTTCAAGATTGATTCATAAAGGTTTGTGATAAGGTTCTAGCTTCATGTTATGATCAATGGTCCTCATAAGGTGTTCTGATGTTCTCAAGATGCATTGTGACTTCATAAGGTGTTTAGTATGGAATTCATGCTTATATGTCAGATCTTCATTGATTTATGTCAAAATGCTTATTGAGAGTTTGAATTTATGATCTTGCCTATGATGAACCCTAGTGGAGTAAAGGCCTTCTTCATCTCTTTCTCAAGTTACTTACAATGTTTTCCTTTAGAGTATTTGCATTGTATATTATGAATGGTTAAGGGTTTTGACCTATGCTCTCAAATTTCTAAAACCCTAGTTTCATTTCTAAAACCATAAAGCATAAAGCATAAGGCATAAAGCTTTGCCCATCGATGCTTTTTGCCTTTTCATTCAATGACTTAGTATCACAGGTTTAATTGACTTAAGTCACAATATTAAGGGTGTGAAAGACATGTGAATATCGGCCCCTCGACCTAGATGAACCATCTATCCCTATAATAGTAGATAAGGTTGGCACCTAAAAAGCAATCTAAGGCCACTGTTTAATGTTTTGAAGGAGTGAAAGGAAGATCAAGTGATAGAGATTGAATTACTTTTTGAATACAAATGGTCACTCCTCCTGATTAAGATTGATGGGTAGTTGTTGCATATAAATCCTTTAACTATTTTTGATAGTTTCTAATTGAACTAGGAAGGTCGAAAAAATTTACAAAAAGGACTCAGAAAAGTTTTAGGTAGAAAGAATGTGTGTTTTGTATTTCACAGAGACATGTCTACATATTCATGTGTGAATTTTGAAATTTGATGAAGTAAAACTATGTATTTGGGGATCTTAAAGTTATGATATGTTTTGAATGCATGAAAGAGGTTTAAGATTATGAAGGAGATATTTTGCAAACATTAATATACATTATGTAAGTGAATTTTGTATGTAGAGAAAGAAGCTAGCACAATACTATCTACAAAAGATTTGTGTATGAATCAAGTAAAGGAGCAAAACACTGGTTCTTTTTAAGGTGTCACAAAGTGATCTTTTGAAGACTTGTTTGTACAAAATAGTTAAGGACATCAGAGATAGATATGATGATGACAACAGTATAAAGTTTTGTCTTGCAAAGGAAGCCATAAGGTGTATTGTACTGAAGAGAAACGAAGTGTCCCTCTATATGTTTATTTCCATCCTAATCTATGATGAAACTAATATTATCAGTGAGACATCATATTATCAATGAGACATTTTCATTTTGCAAGTGAGGCAGTTGTATTTTCTAGTGAGGCATCTTGTGTAGCCAGTGAGGCACAAAAAGTAGCCTGTGAGGCTCTGTGATCAATGGGATTTTATTAAGCTAGTGAGGCAATTTTTCCTGAGTGGTTTTTTATCCCTATGATGCTTTTCCACTCATTAAACTTGTGGTATGTCTCCTCCTGATGGTTTGTTATATTGTTCTTGTTTGATCATCTTTGTTCAAGTTTGATGTCCGAATTTGCATATCATTGTGACTATGTTTTCAATGGGTTTCTATGCATAATACTGGTGAGTTAAGTTTTGAAAGTTAAAAGTTTATAGACCACTAATTCACCCCCCCTCTTAGTGGTCCTATACTCCAACAAGTGGTATTAGACCCTTAGGTTCCTGCTCAAAGTTTAATCAACTTAGGAGATCCTAATAGTGGAGTACTATGGGAAAGTGTAGAAGAAATAAGGGCAAGAGAAATGCCAAGCCACAAACTGATCAAAAGGTACCATCTATACCAAACTCAAATGGTGATTTAGAATTGATTAATAGAAATGTCTCACAAGTTGAGTCATGTATAAAATTATAGGAATAGTTTTCTGGGGTTCCTTTCTTTGATGGTTCAAATTTCTCTATTTGGTATATTAGAATGCAAGCCTATCTACCTTCTTTACGGTATGGTGTGTGGATGTCAGTTGAGAATGGGTATTTTATTTCCTCTAAATCACCTAATACTACAAGTAACAAAGAGGCTTATGAATGCAATCTTATAGCAAAGAAGGCTATTCTATCTGGATTATCTAATGAAATTTCTTGTGAAGTTATGCATTGTGAAACAACTCAGGATGTGTTGAAGGATTTGTTGGGTTAAACTAGTTCTTGGGTTAGAGTTAGTGGATTAACCATTAGTGGTTTTTAGCACATGGTTCTGTGCTAGTTGTATTGGTCCATCATTTTGGAGCTCATGGTTTTGAGCCCATGGTTTTGCATGTATGGAAGTCTATATAATGGATTGGTGACTCCATTGTATGTGTGGCTAGTTGAAGCCTCCATGTTCAGCTTGGTTGGGGATAAGGGTTAATATGAAGATCTTCATTGCTAGTTTTTCCCTAGTTTGGGGTTTTCTAGGGTAAATTATTGTGGTGTGATTGTGTTCTTATTCCATGCTTGATTTGAGTTTTGTTGTGCATTTTGAATTCTTGGTTGTGTATGGACATTGATTTAATCCCTAACAAGTGGTATCAAAGTGGGTTGTGTTTGATTATCGTCTGTAGGAAGGTCTCACAGTTGAGTGGGAGCAATGGCAGACGAGGGTAAATTAAAGGTAGATAAATTCAATGGGTAGAACTATCAATTATGGAAGATGCAGATGAAGGATTATCTCTATCAGAAGGATTTATGGAGGCCCTTGGAAGCAATAGCCAAGAAATCGACAACAATGATTGATGAGGATTGGAACTTCTAGACAGAAAGGCACTGGGAACCATTCAGTTGTGCCTGGCACCATCTGTGGCATTCAATATAACAGAAGTGAAGACAACAAATGAATTGATGAAAGCTTTGGCTGAATTGTATGAAAAACCCTCAGCCTCAAATAAGCTATTTCTCATGAAGCATTTGCTTAATCTAAAAATGATTGAAGGTGGATCTATGATAGATCATTTAAATGAGTTTAATATGATTACCAGTCAGTTAACTTCTGTAAAAGTGAAATTTGATGAAGTGAGAGCTCTCTTAGTTTTATGTTCTCTACTAGAAAACTGGAATAGTTTGGTAATGGCTATAAGTAACTCTGTCTCTGGTTCAAATACTTTGAAATTTGATGATGTTGTTGGTGTTATCCTTAGCAAGGAAATGCGATGAAAAAGCTTAGGTGGATCCACATCGAGTAGTGTTTTGAATGTAGAAAGTAGAGATAGATCAAAGGAGAGAGGAAAAGTTTTTAGAAGTCATAGGAAGTCATGAGGAAAATCAAAGGACAAGAGGTCCCAATCCAGAGGACAAAAGGATTGCTAGTACTATTGGAAACTAGGTCATTTGAAGAAAGATTGCTGGTCTCAGAATAATAAAGGAGATAAACAAGAAGGTAATAAGGAGGTAAATGTGGGTAAGTAATAAATCTAAAGATGATGCTTTGATTCTTTCCCTAGATAATGCCGATGAATCATGGGTTTTAGATTCAAGGGTCTCATTTCATGCTATGCCCCATAGAAGTTATTTTCTTGATTATGTCTAAGGGGATTTTGGGCTAGTTTATTTGGGAGATAACTAACTTTGTTAGATTGTTGGAAAGGGAAGAATTAAGATTAAGCTACAGGATGGGAATCTTTGGCTACTACAAGAGGTAAGGCATATTCCAAGGCTAAGTAGGAATTTAATTTCAGCAGGGCAGCTAGGTGATGAATGTTGTACGGTTACTTTTAATGATAAAAATTGGAAGGTTTCAAGAGGTGCCTTAATAGTAGAAAAAAGTGCGAAAGTAGGCACCTTATATTTTTGTATAGGTCAAACTATTCCTTCTAATTTGGTTGTTGCAAAGAAAAAACAAATAGGTTCAGGAACAGTTGTTGCAGGTTCATAGGAAGAGACTGAAATAGTTGTTGCAGTTTTGAGACAACGCTCTAGAATAACAGACTTGGGCATATGAGTGAAAAATGTATGAAGGTACTTCATTATAAGAAAGTTTTACCAAGTCTAAAATGTATTAATATGGATTTCTATGAAAGTTGTGTGTATGGAAAATAAAAGAGTTAGTTTTCTCAAGGATGGGAAGCAAAAGAAAGATAAAAAGTTGGAGCTTGTGCATACAGATGTATGGGGATTGGCTCAAGTATCTTCTCTTGGTGGCTCTCGGTATTATGTTACATTCATAGATGATGTAACTAGGAAGGTCTAGATTTATTTCCTTAGGCAGAAATCTGATGTATTTGAAACATTTAAGAAATGGATAAGCTTGGTTGAGAATGAGATAGGTAAAAGATTAAAATGTCTCAGATCTAATAATGGTCGTGAGTATTGCAACAAAGAATTTGAGGATTATTATTCCTTTAATAGAATTTGTAGGCAAAAAATGGTTCCAGGGACTCCACAAGAAAATGGAGTGGCTAAGCGTGTGAATAGGACAATAATGGAGCATGCAAGGAGCATGAGATTGCATGATGGGCTGCCTTTAAACATGTGGGTAGAGGCTGTCAATACCACTGTATATTTAATTAATAGAGGTCCTTCAGTTCCTTTGGGTTGTGGTATTCTAGAGGAAGCATGGACATGTAAGAAGGTGAGTTATTCTTTTCTCAAAACCTTCGGATGTGAAGCATTTGTACATGTAGATTTTGAAAATAGAACCAAGCTAGATGCAAAATCAAAAAAGTGTATCTTTGTTGGAAATGGCATTGATGAATTTAGTTATAGGATTTGGGATGTTGAAAATCTAAAAATTATGAGAAGTAGGGATGTTGTATTCAATGAGAAGGTGTTGTACAAATATCAATTGCAATAGCATGAGAAGAAAGAAAAGGATTATGTGGTGCTAGATGATACTCTAGATAATGATGTTCCAGTGGTTCCTCATGCTCCACAACAACAACAAGAAATACCACAAACTCTACTGAATGTTAGATGGTCAACAAGGCTAAGTAGACCTCCTTAAAGGTTTTCTCCCTCTTTGTATTCTATTATGTTAATAGATGTAGGTGAACCAGAAGCATATGATGAAGCTATGTAGGTGGATATAAAGGTTTAGTGGGAGCTTGCAATGAAAGACGAAATGGACTTGTAGAAAAATTAGACTTGGGAATTATGTAAGTTGCTTGCAGGTAAAAAGACTTTACCAAACAAATGGGTTTATAGGCTAAAAGATGAAGATGGAGGTAAGAAAAGATTTAAATCCAGGTTAGTTGTAAAAGGATTTGCATAAAAAAATGTATTTATTTTGATTAGATTTTCTCTCTGGTTGTTAAGATGACTTCTATTCGTACTATTTTAAGTATTGTGGCTGCTGAAGATTTGCATTTGGAACAACTAGATGTGAAAACTACCTTTCTCTATGGTGATTTGGAGGAGGAGATATATATGGAACAACCACATGGATTTGAGGTCAAAGGTAAGGAGAAATTGGTGTGTAGATTGAAGAAGAGTTTATATGGCTTGAAACAAGCACCTTGACAATGGTATTTAAAATTTGATAGTTTTATGGTTGAGAAAGGCTACAGTCAGTGTAATTATGACCATTGTGTTTATTTTAAGAGGTTGGATAATGACAGCTACATTATTTTATGTTTATATGTTGATGACATGCTTGTAGCAGGGTCTAACATGGATCACATAAGTGAGTTAAAAAAATAGTTAGCACAATCATTTGTTATGAAGGATTTAGGGGTAGTAAAACAAATCCTTGGTATGAAAATTTGTAGAGATAGGAAGAATAGAAAATTGACTCTATCTCAGGCTAATTATGTTGACATGGTGTTGCAGAGATTCCATATGGAGAATGCAAAAGCTGTCAGCACATCTTTGCCTAGTCATTTGAAATTAAAAAAGGAGATGTGTCCTAAGACATAAGAGGAGGAAGAAAAAATATCCAAGGTACCATATGCTTCAGCTATAGGAAGCTTAATGTATGCCATGGTATGCATGAGACTGGATATTGCACATGTTGTAGAAGTTGTAAGTAGGTATATGAGTAATCCCAGATTGAAGCATTAGAATGTTGTAAAATGGATTCTTAGATATTTGAGAGGTAAATCCAATACACATTTATGTTTTGGGGGTGTTAGGTCTCAAAAATGCAGGTTGCTGATCCTAAGAGGATGTCAGGCTCTATGTTTAGATTGGCAACGTTTTTGAACTAACTTGATGAAATCAACCTTTTGGGTTTTATGATTTCCTACACTTTAGGTCCTGCTACACCTAGGTGGGTAAACCTTGGAAATTAAAGCAGATTGAATGCAATTATTTTGGCTAAGTAAATGGATCTACCTACAGTGGCAAATGGTGTAGGATAGATGAAAGCTTGCTAACTAATTCTAATATCTAATGAATGGTTGGTATAAATTGTGTAAGCAATATCAAGGTGAATTTTATGATTATGCAAATAAAAGGATTTAAATGATGAATAGAAATAAGACTAGTGCCTTGTTGGGTAAACAGAGTCAAAAGAAGGACTAAGACTAGTGGCTTATAGTAGGCGGTAATTCTAACTGTTTGGTACAATATTTTAGTTTATAACTTGTATAAACATGCAAGGAGATGGCTGACAAACTCTTCTTAATAATCCAATTAATACAATTAGATTTCTTGTTATTCACCAGAAGGTAATCTAATCCTTTCTTGAAGGAACCAATTGAATGAAATATGCAAGAATAACATATAATATTAACTTGGAGACAGAATGGCAATCCTAATTATATGGTTCTTCCTAGTAATCCAAACTAACACTTCCAGGTTACTGTGACTGATCAGAAGGATTTTAATTCCTATAATGGACACCAATTAATCAAATCACACAACTACAACAAATGTGCACCGACAGATTAAATATATACTTGATATATTAATCTGAATAACAAGGAAATATAGAACTAGAGACAACCACACAATTGAGTAACTTTAACAAACAATTGATGCCAGAATAAAAGCACAAGATCAGAGAACTCCAATTTACTTCTTTAATAACATACTTGCAACATGGCCTTTTGAAAACATTGTAAACTATATGTATTATATTCTACTGCTAATGATAATTCAACATCAAATGTTTAAACTTATATAGAAATGATTATGAAGAGACATAACTCTTCAAAAAAAAATTTGGGAATTAACAAACATAACAACAATAAAATAACCATGCTTATGCTCTATTCAACCACAAGTATAATTTAGCAATGTGGTCTAAGTACTCCTAGCTGCAATGTGAATTAGTAAATTCAATGGCATTCCTTGTAATCATATCCATCGTAACCATCTTCTCCAAATGCTTGCAGGCTTCCCTAGATGCAGAGTCTTTATCCTTAAGAGCTCCTAAAGCTTCATGTAATATTGCTTAATAGTCTTTGCTCCATTCTTCTTTGCTCTTTAATTCTTTATCACTTTTGAACAATGTGGGCACTCTTACTTTTGAAGCTTCAGAACATTCTTTGGCATCAGTCTTAAGTTGATCATAATACTTCTGATGTTGCTTGATCAACTCTTTTGCATTAGATGCACCTGGAATGTCAGAAGTATCTTTACCCTGTGTCTCATTTAATTTCTTCTATAACCTTTTTTCAAGTCTCTCATGTTCTTGGATTGCTTTATAATTTTGAGAATAATTATCCCAAATTGGTTCAGCCAATGCATCATGTTGGCATGCCTATTCTGGAGTACTGTGACAAGTGTATCCATCTGGATTTGAGCTACTTAATCTATGGATAGTGATTGGGCACTCTGTGAACTTTCACCCTGGGTTAGCCTCTTTACTAATCCCCCAAAGGTGCTCTTGACACCATCTTTCAAATAATCATTCTCTTTTGTCAACCTCTCACAGCTCAGTTTATATGCATCTCTTTCCTTAATTAACATCTGAGCCTACGCTTTATTCAGCTTTGCAACATTGATGCCAATGTCTACAGTGATCAAGGGGTCAGTCTCCCCTGCCTTCAAAGTCATGACATGGCCAAAAGTCTTCTCAATGTCTATGATAGTTGTCTTTTTGTGAGGAGAATACAAGGCCCATATCATTAATGAATTTTCATTATTATATTAGTGCCCATATAGACTTCATTGACACCTTCTGGAGTGAGCTTGTATCTATCATTTGTATTATTCAAAAAACTATCAAATACTAGAGCATAATTCAAATCAAGGCCAGGAAAGATCACAACCCCTGCTTCTTTGATCAACTGCCTACCCTTACTAAGGGTCATATCTTGGAATTCGTTATCCACTGTTGCTTTCAACCTATCAAGTAATTGTCTCTCATTGTTAGCAGAGATATCATCAACTGACTCTCTGATTTCTTTCCCTTTGCACTTATATAAAAATTATTTGAACTCTTTAGAATGAATGAATTTGTCATCAAAAATAAAAGAATCATATGCTATTTGTCTTGGGTCTTCATCAGTAGACCCCTCCTCATCATGTACTATGACAGGAGACTGATATTGTTGCATCTTTCTTTTTGACATTTTTGTTGTTTGTTCCTATGGTTCCTCTTTCCCTACAGGTTCTTCATCACCAGAGGATAATAGCTCAATCTCTGCCAACTGCTTCCTTTTCTCATCTAGGTCCCTGTTATATTGTTCCACCACCAATTCCACCTTAGCCTCTTCCAAATTTCTGATGACATCATCATGTGGATAAGGGATATGTGTGTACCCACTGAGGTTTTGCTTCCTCCAAGAAAGGTCAATAAAAGATTCAGGATCAAATCCTTTTCTCACCTCAGCACACCTCATATTGTAGTGCATCAATTTATCCAAAATGAGATTATAACCTTCCTTGGAAACCATAGTGAAATCTCCAAAACACAAAGTACTAGGCATAAAAGACTGTTTGTCATGGGAGCTCAGATGCATCACATTTGAACAATGCATTTGCCTAACTATTTCTAGGTAGGCAATTCTGTCAGGGACAGTCTTAGGTAAGATAAAGGGAGTGTCCTCAAAACCATACACTCTAACCATGGTGGCATCTTCAGAACAGTACCAATCTCCCCAGTTGTGAGTAATAGTAGGAGGACCACCAAAATCTTTTGGTCTAAGGAACCTCTTTATTTCATTTGAGATTGAATACTCACAGGGATGACCAAAATATCTATATAATACTTTCACACAATATTCTTCAAATTGTACATAACTAGAATGGGCATATCTGCTATCCAATATTCTGGTCCACATTTGTGCTGGTAACTTCTGTCCCTTCTGGTCTGCTGGAACAATTTTAAATTCATTTGGCCATAACCCCACTTCCTGGCCATAATAGAGCACTATGTGCATAAGAAGTGAGTAATGTTAAAAGGAAACTGCTGGGGCATTGTTCCTTATTGCGGCCAGACTAGAGTTAATTCTATTAAAAATGTAAGTAGCATAATCAAACTGTCTTGCATTGTGGCACTAAATGTTAGTAGCTATGACCATCAGAGGAATTGTCATAAAGTCAGGAACCTCTGATCCTAGGACTTGACCCACAAAGTAATAGGTGTATTGTATGTAGGGTTCAAATAGTGACACATAAAATGGAGGGCCATCATTCTCACTGAGAGGCACCATTTCTCCCTCCGCCCTAGGCCTGTGAATTGGCAATCTCCACCCATTGTATGCAGTATCCATTCTCTAGTACTCCTTTTCCAAATCCTCATAAACAATGGGGACAGTACATAAATCATCCAAGTCAAAAACCTCACAGATTGCATTCTTTGACAAGTGTATAACAAGCTCCCCTTGTGGGTTGCATATAGCCTTAAGACTTGGGTTATATTGTTTAGCAAGAAGTGGGAGGAGTTCAACATTCAGAAATGCATCAAGCACAACTAATTTACCCAAATTCAAATGCCATGGGTTTGATACTAGATAATTCCTAAATCTTCTATTGTAATGGAATTTGAAAAGTTCATAGCCTCTAATTGGAGTCCAAATGTTCCTGAGGTATTTACATTTGTCCTCTAACTTCTCCACCTCTGCCCTAAGTTGTGTAGATCTTCGAGCTTTGGGAGTTGATCCTGGTAGTTGATCAATCAAGTCTTGGTTCAATTTTCTATCCTTTGTTTTCTCTTTAGGGGTTTTATCAATTTTCTATTTTTTAGGTTTACTTATATCACCTTGTGATTTTTTGCCCTTTCCTTTCCCCAAAGTCTCCATTTACAATCCTTGACAGAAAAATTCAAATTACAGGCTATAGCACAAAAGTTTGTATGTATGTACCTGTTATCGGTGGCTCTGATTGAATTCCCTTATTTTGCGCTTCAAGTCTCCCCTTGTAAGCTCTTCTCAAACAATTCTGTCAAGTTTAATTGCAATGATTTCGAATGTTACCTCAGAGGATTTCTTCACCATCTGCAATTAATTGTTTGAGTAATTCAATTCTCTTGATCATTGTGAAATGCCACATCATCATAACTCCTTTCATCGGCATGATTTTCATAATATTTGGGTGATTTTAATATCTCCTTATGGTGCGAAGATTTGTTCATAGATCAATCGTTGTAACCCTTCAATTGTCTCCTTGACATTATATTTTATTTGTGAAATTGTATCGGCAAGATATTTCCACGTCTTACCCGATGTGGAAGTGGGCATAGTTGCCATCAACATGACCTCTTTCATCACTGTGTGATTAATACTCTTCCCTGATGTCTCAAGTGTCACCGATATGGTTATTAGTGAGAGTCTCATCGATGCATGTGACTATCATTGTCATCAGGGTAATCTATGTCATCAGGATAACATATTTATGTTTACTCGATCGTAGTCATCTCCCTGATAGCCTTTTATATCCTGGATCGGAAAGACTTTCATAATATGTTACTGACATCATCATGAGAATTGCTTCGGCCAAAATTGTAAACCTTGTTCCAATTCAATTTCTTTTACAGATGGTTATTATTCTTCACACTTATCAGTGTAAGTTACACCGAAGCACTTTTCTTCAATCGGTGAGACATTAGAGTATCGGAGATCCTTTAATATTTCTTTTTAATGCTTGTCTCCTACCGATGACTGCTAGTCTCCTCCGTTCCACCGGATGATCAGTGAGAGTCTTACCAAAATTTCTTATTGGTATGATCTTCATCGTCGGGAGGTCTTGTAGAGTATTTGCCAATAGTCTTTAGTTATACTGATCTGTGTGACTAGTAGCTTTCTCTTTGATGAAAGGTCATTGGTATCATTTTCTCCATCGGTGACTTTTGAAATCTTTTGCCTGACCCTTATTCTCATGCCAATAGCCATTTTAGCTAATTTCTCATGGATCGGTATAACAATAATGAGGTCTTGCTGATATTAGGAAATTTGAAGCCTCTTATTATTATGATTTTGGGCATAATATTTTATGATTTGGTCAGATATGGATGAGAAAGAATACAGGAAAAATTTTGAATTTTCCTGTCCCAACATGGGCCTCTAATACTAAGTTAGCAGGCTATGAGGATTCAAATTTGGCAAGGGATATTGATACCAGGCGGAGTACTATAGGTTATGTCTTTACTGTAGGTGGGACAACAATGAGTTGGATCTCCAGGTTGCAAAATGTGGTTGCTTTATCCACCATAGAGGTAGAGTATGTAGCTACAACAGAGGCAGTCAAGTAGATGATCTAGTTGCAATCTTTCATGGAATAATTAGGCAAAAAATAGGCTAACAGTTATTTTCTTACAAACAGTCAGAGTGCCATACATCTTGCAAAGAATTATGCCTTGCATTGAAAGATCGAACACATACAGCTAAGGTATCACTTCATTTGGTCAGTGTTTGATGATGGCTAGTTACGGTTGGAAAAGATACATACAGATGAAAATCTAGTAGATATGTTTATGAAAAACAATTACAAGGGACAAGTTGAGCTTCTCTTTAGCTTCGGTTGGTATTCAAGACTAAAAATAATAAAATCAAAACAGCAGGGTCCAGGGTGTTTATTTCCAGTGGGAGCTATAGGGTCAACGATTTTATGATTAGTCTCCAAGTGGGAGATGATATGGTGTGGAGTCTGATCAGTCTCCAAGTGGGAGATGATATGGTGTGGAGTCTGATTAGTCTCCAAGTGGGTGATTGTTGTTATATGGAGCCTAATTAGACTTGGAGGTTAAATTTTCCCCACTTTTATCGTCACGGTTTCCCCCCTAATTATTTTATAAAGGTGTCGGGAGTTATTTTTTCTATTGGCCGACATAAAAAAACCCTATTTTTAACTGACATAAGTCTTGATAAAAATGGCTAATGGTGAGGGTTTCCATTGATATTGTATTATTTTGTGTTGGCCAATAGAAAAAATAACTCCCGACGCCTTTATAAAATAATTTGGGGGGAAGCCACACTAATAAAAGTGGGGAAAATTTAACCTCCGAGTTTGATTAGGCTCCATATAACAACAATCTCCCACTTGGAGACTGATCAAACTTCACACCATATCAAGAGTTGATTAGAATCCATCAAAGTGATGCACTTGAAGGAGAGGTCAACTTGGTGTCTGAGGAAAGTGACAATGAAAGAAGACATTCACATGAAGGAGATCTCTTTGTGGGTGAAGATGACTATGAACAGGAGTGTGAGGTTGATTTAGAAGGTGAACTCTTGTGTTCTTTGGATATAATCAAGCAAATTAGAAAAGAGAATCAAAGATTAGAAGACTAACTTCAATAAGAAAAAGACTCCAAAGACAAGGTATGTTTAGATTTTGCAAAAGTTTCTTTAGATCTTGAATAGTCTAACAAACTTGTAATCAGCCTAAAGACAAAGATAGAAGAAGCAAAAAGGATAGTTGATTTTACAAAATCTGATCTTGAAGTCAAAACTAATGAATGCCTAAAACTAGAGTTAGAAATGGTTTCTTTGAGAAAGGAATTGGAAAACACATCTTCTAAGTTGCACAAGAATCTATAGTTTGAAAAGAGTATTGAATGCTTAAATGACATGTTGAGGAAACAAAAGCATCATAAGGACACTACTGGTCTAGGTTATGAAGAAGGAGAGTGTTCCAAAGTCAGAAATGCTCCTAGGTAGACGATAGACCTGAATTATCATTTTGTTGCTCCTAAAGATCAAACAGAAGAAAAACGTGTTGATGAAGGAAAAATGACAAGTAACTCCTCAAGATCTCCACCTGTTAGGCAATACCTATTAGAATTAGGGCAAACAACTGAGAGGGTGGGTGAATCAATTATCTCAAAACTTTATCTTTTTTTGTATCTAATCTTCTTTATAACTTATTAGTAGTTTAACAATATAACCATGAAAGCCTGAATCAACAATACATGAGAAGGAACATAATCAATAGACATGACACCAAGATTTTTACGTGGAAACCTGGTTAAGTGAAAAACCATGGTGGGGGTTAACCCACAAGATTTTATACTTTATTAAAAGTATTACAAATGGGGAAGGCACATGCCTTCAGGCACACTACCCAAAGCTCATTGCTCAAGGGAGCTCACTACCTACAAAATCAATTACAAAAGTTCACTAGAATGTTTGAACTGAGGAATAGCATCTAACTATGTAAAATTATAGTTCTAGTTAAGCTCAGTACAATGACTTCACACACTTCATCTCTTTCTTCTCTGCCTTATTGTTTTGTCATGATCAAGAGCTTAGATCTCCTTGCTTCACACCTATCCCTTCATATTCACACTCTCACATACCAAAATATTTGAATCCATTGATCATATATATCTACTACATGAAATTACATCAACTGTAGTCGGCCTTAAGAAAACTTGGAAACTATTTCAAGAATATTGTTTTGTCAGCTAAATCTATACACAAACATCAATGCAGATCAAGACCTATGTGTTCAAGTCACCACACATGTCAGCCAATATCACTGGATCTCATAAATTGCTCAACCAACCAATTCTATTAATCTGCACAAGGATCAAACACCAGGCTGACATGTTCTTCACTGGACTGAACTATCTTAACCAAAACCTGATACTCATAGCTTGTAACTTACAATTCCTTTATCACCAAAGGATAAAATCTTGGATTTAGGTAGCCCTGACATCCCTTATCATTCCCTCATATCTCTAGCATAATATGATTGCTTGTGGAGAAATGCGGACTAAGATGTTGAACCATGTCAAATGCTCTATTCCTATCTATCTGGACGTAGATAAATCTGCACTCTGACTTCTGATAAGATCCACTGATACAATGCAGATGTGTAAGATAGATTTAGTTGCTATTAATGACAACATCTAACATACCTAGCAGTGTCTCTTGCCAACAATCTCCCCCTTTGGCATTGATGGCAACACTTAGTTAAAAATGACTAAGTGTTAGAATAGCTCCCCCTTACTATGTGCACTTGTGATTTCCAATGCTCCCCCTTTGATGAATTCCTCATTTTTCACTACTTTTCTTCTCCCCCTTTGACATCAATGGAAAAGGTTGGGATCTACATGTTGGTGATAATTTATGTTCAAGGTTTTTAGCCAGGCACCTTCTCAGGAATCTAGGAAAATTTCTAAGTCTTAGACCCTCTCAATGTTTTCAGCATCATCATGATATTTTGAAGGAAGGGGTCATCATCATCATTATCATGTTTCCAAATAACCCTCTAATGTTTCTTACGAGGGTCATTTCCCATCATGACCGGATATCCCATGGGGTCATCATGTTTTTGTATCCTGACCTTTGTTGGAGGGTGATATTCTTATTATCGGGTGATATTCATATATCACCCCGATCTTATAGTGGAGCTACAGTGCAGCATGATATTTGTGCATGAGGGTGACATTTCAAATTATCCGGTTATCTTCCAAATATCACCCTGATGCCGACATGATGATGACATCATCCAGATCCAGCGGGATCATACTTCAAGTTTTCAGTCTGACCCAATACTGTAATATGACCATGATGTCATCAGGATATGTCAGGATGATATTTTATGTGAAGGCAAGGTTGGTCATCAGGAGGATATCCGACGGCCAAGACATTTTTGAATGTCAGGTGGATCATTGGCAAGACATGCGACATCGACAAGGCAGGAGGATTTTCCTCCGATGCATCAGGTTTCACCGATGAGGTTCATCATCAGGGTGGCATTTCATATCGGGTGGACATGTATGAGGTTCACCGATATAAGTGGTCTGGCTGATGGGTGATGATGAAGGTTTATGCTAGGTGCTGTCAGGAGCAAAATCACTGACAATATGTATGTTTGTGGTCATGCATATAAAGTGTTATAAGGATCGCCGTGGGGTGCATGTGGGATAATTAGTTCCCACATAGATTTGAAATATCAAGATGATATATCTTGGTGGGAAAGTTTTAGGAGTGCACAGTTAACTATTTTTCCCAAGGCCGCGAGTAGGTGGACATTAATGACGGATGTTATAGGGTATGGGTGAAGACGTGGACAAATCAGGTACCCGATTGAAGTTGTACATCCACGGGCGATGGCGCAAGGTTCGAGACCTTTCCCTGTCTCCTCTTCCACCTGCTGCATTGAATGTTTGAGTGCCATTTCCTCAGAATGAACTGTATCTGGTAGACTTTTGAGTCGCCCAGTGATTAATGTTGAGTACCTACCTTGCTATATATAGCAAGCTATGTTGCTCATTTGTTGGTTGTTGAAGGCTTGGGGCATTTTTGTGTAAATAACGAAGAACAGGGCATGATCTTGGTTGTTCTATCCCATTTTGGAGTTTATGAGTTGCAACATGAATGTATTTTGCACATATGTTCAGTTTCAATGTTGATTTTATATGAGAAATGCTTCATTGCATGTGTTTATCTACTTGTCTCCATTTGCTACATGTTATTCTCCTTCTTCTGAATCTGGTTGCTAAGGGTTTCTCAAGTTCTAGGGTATGGTTTTCTGTATCACATGTTTGATCTCTAACTTCCATTCAAGGAGTGGATTAAATTGTTTTAGGTTGAGCATGGGGAAGGTTGCATGTCAGCAGGGATATCTGTAAGTAAAGGCAGCTAAATACCCATCCTTGGGTGATGTTTGTAAGGCAAGCATCAAGCTCAACCCCTTGAAACTTGAATAACAAGTTGCAAACCATCTGTTGTATATGTCTAGTTGACTCCTTGCCCAATGGATAGGCACCAGCCTACTCCTGGGTCAGTAGTTATGAGCCAAAACCCCTTGTCTTGCACCCAGGACATTATGTCCACCTATTTCATCACTTCAACCTATTAGTTGCAGGAGTAGGATTAGGAACCCCCTGCATGCTCTCATACCCACCAGACAAATATGTCCAAGAATGTTGCCAACCTTGTGATCTACCATGTAGATCTTGGTCCAGACATGAGAGTATTCTGCCTATTACTGTCAAGCTAAATCTATCAGTCATTGAGCAAGTCAAGGTCACATCTTTAGTTATAGGGACACCCCCCTTAGTGCAGTAGAACTAGAAGTGAAGGGGAGGAGCTCACGCAACCTCCTATATTAGTTGGCTGAATCTGCCCGTGCATTAGAACTGGCAAACCCTAATGCTAATTCAGAAGAAAAAACCAACAAAATGGCGACTCTACTGGGGATAGAAAGAATCAAGTAACCTGAGGGCTGGAAAATCTAGTTTCTAGTGAGGTTGTTGCAGCAAGATCCAAAGAAAAACCATGTGGTACTTTGCTGGCATGGTGAATCTAGAAAATACATGTGCCTTATTGATATTCTATCCTCTCTGTGAGAGGTGGCGACTCTGTTGATTGAACCTATCCAATGCTGCAACATATTTCCAGGTATTCCATCTTTTCAAAAAATAATGAGTTTAGAACATCAAACCTAGTTGTGCTCTCAGAGAAGACCATTTTTTATTGAGAGATATAAAGCCCTAGATTTCACAGGGATATATGGTTACCCAAATATTATTCCCAATAAAATTAGGAAATGTTTGCCAAGATATAGTGGATTAGATTCTGAATCGGCAAACAAACATCTACAAAAATTTTGTAATTTAATAGAAGATTATGAGGTAGAGGATGAAGATGTAGTAATGAGACTCTTTGTTCAGTCATTAGAAGATGCTGCTAGGGTATGGTTTTCAGACCTACCTGTTTGTTCAATTTCTTCATGGATAGATTTAGAAGTTGCATTCCTAGAACAGTTTGGTGAAAGGTTTGATGTGGCCTCACTAATCATATAGTTTATGAATATCCAAAGGGGAGATGAGGAATTGGTTCCAGCCTTTAATCTTAGATTTATTAAGTTGCTTAAGCAAGTCCCTAAGTATATGAGACCCAATAATGCATTGTGCTTGACAATTTATTTGGCTCCATTTGATGAAGAAATGAGTTATCTATTGAGAGATAAAGAACCAGTCACACTTCACCAGGCTTTCCAATTTGCTATGGACATTGAAAACAATGAGAAATATGGAATGCCTGTAGGTTTCATGGCTGCAAGTTGTAAAAATAGTTATCAAAGTGAATATATTTCTCCTTTCCCAGTGTGTCCACTAAGAGATGATTTTGTGGAGGGAAATATATTTTAGAACAATGTGTGCAGCCATGATCTAATGCATGAAGAAAATGTTATAGAAAATGTAGGCACATCTTGTGATGATGAGGACAAAGACTATTATCAACCTCTAGAAGACAAGCCTGTAGATGCAAGATGCTCTCCAAATGATGAAATGAAAGATATACATCAGGTTGCATCCTGTAGCAATAGGCATATCCTGGTCATTCTTGATTATTTGTATAAGGTGGATATGCAAGGCTTCACTCTGAATATAGAAGATACTACTTCAAGGGATAGTGAATATGTTAGTGACTGTCAGCATGCAGATGCATATGTGAGCCTTTCAGATGATGAAATATATTTGGATGTTGAACATGAATGTTTCCTTGAAGATTCTGACCACCTTCACAGTGTAGAAGTTGAAAAATTTGTTTTTGATTATCAGTGCATTGGTGAAGAGAAAAAATAGGGTCACTATTTAGAGGTGGACAGACATGTTGCAGATGTGTGTGCTCGAACAGTTGGGAATAGTGCTAGTTGCGGGGGTGACTATGAAGCTTTCAGTGTAGGGCTGCATTCTGAGTTATTTCTGCCTTCTCTTGAGACATTTCAGGTGGACCTTAGTGACAAAACTATTGAGCATGATAATGATGGATATCTGTATGCTTATTAAGATAAATTTGATTATGAGATGTTGCTTGTGCCTGAATATTGCATGTTTGATATAGAGGAGCTCTTATTTTTTGAGGAAGGGCAAAATTTTGATGTGGATTCATTTGTTTCATGTGAGTCTATTATTTTTCCAAGCAACATCAGTGACTCATATAATGATGACATTCTACAACTGATGATAATGTGTGCTGATGAAGCTAGTTGGAGATTTGTTGAAGAAAAAGAAAGGAGTAGTAGCACAAATAATTGCAATGTTGGATGCTGTAGACAGTTAAATGCTTTCAGGCTTCATTTGAAGAAATCAAAAGAAAATCAAGTGTTTGACAAAAGAAAACTCTGGTTTTTCCTTTTTGGTGGCCCTGGGCCACCATGATTATGTTTAAAGTTGTGTTTGGTGATGCAGATCATTGTAACTTTTTGACTCTATTGCCTAATGGATAAGGGACTGGTCTGCATCCCAGAGATTTGAGGTTCTCACTACAGTCTTGCACCTACACATCCCCAATCGGAGCCTATGTTGGTGATAATTTATGTTCAAGGTTTTTAGCCAGGCACCTTCTCAGGAATCCATGAAAATTTCTAAGTCTTAGACCTTCTCAATGTTTTCAGCATCATCATGATATTTTGAAGGAAGGGGTCATCATCATCATTATCATGTTTCCAAACATCCCCCTGATGTTTCTTGCGAGGGTCACTTCCCATCATGATCGGATATCCCGTGGGGTCATCATGTTTTTGTATCCCGACCTTTGTCGGAGGGTGATATTCTTATTATTGGGTGATATTCATATATCACCCCAATCTTATAGTGGAGCTACAATGCAGCATGATATTTGTGCACGAGGGTGACATTTCAAATTATCCGGTTATCTTTTGAATATCACCCTGATGCCGACATGATGATGATGTCATCTAGATCCGGCAGGATCATACTTCAAGTTTTCAGTCTAACCCGATACTGTAATATGACCATGACGTCATCAGGATATGTCAGGATGATATTTAATGTGAAGGCAAGGTTGGTCATCAGGAGGATATCCGATGGCTAGGACATTTTCGAATGTCAGGTGGATCATCGGTAAGACATGCGACATCGGCAAGGCAGGAGGATTTTCCTCTGATGCATCAGGTTTCGCTGATGAGGTTCATCATCGGGGTGGCATTTCATATCGGGCAGACATGTATGAGGTTCACCAATATAAGTGGTCTGGCCAATGGGTGATGATGAAGGTTTATGCTACGTGCTATCGGGAGCAAAATCACCGACAATATGTATGTTTGTGGTCATGCATATAAGTGTTATAAGGATCGCCGTGGGGTGCATGTGGGATAATTAGTTCCCACATAGATTTGAAATATCAGGATGATATATCTTGGTGGGAAAGTTTTAGGAGTGCACAATTAACTATTTTTCCTAGGGCTGAGAGTAGGTGGACATTAATGGCAGATGTTACAAGGTATGGGTGAAGACGTGGACAAATCAGGTACCTGATTGAATTTGTACATCCACAGGCGGTGACACAAGGCTCGAGACCTTTCCCTATCTCCTCTTCCACCTGCTGCATTGAATGTTTGAGTGCCATTTCCTTAGAATGAACTGTATCTGGCGGACTTTTGAGTCACCCAGTGATTAATCCTGAGTACCTACCTTGTTGTATATAGCAAGCTGTGTTGCTCATTTGTTGGTTGTTGAAGGCCTGGGGCATTTTTGTGTAAATAACGAAGAACAGGGCACGATCCTAGTTGTTCTATCCCATTTTGGAGTTTATGAGTTGCAACATGAATGTATTTTGCACATATGTTTAGTTTCAATGTTGATTTTATATGAGAAATGCTTCATTGCATGTGTTTATCTACTTGTCTCCATTTGCTGCATGTTATTCTCCTTCTTCTAAATCTGGTTGTTAAGGGTTTCTCAGGTTCTAGGGTATAGTTTTCTATATCACATGTTTGATCTCTAACTTCCATTCAAGGAGTGGATTAAATTGTTTTAGGTTGAGCATGGGGAAGGTTGCATGTCAGCAAGGATATCTGTAAGTAGAGGCAGCTAAATACCCATCCTTGGGTGATGTTTGTAAGGTAAGCATCAAGCTCAACCCCTTGAAACTTGAATGACAAGTTGCAAACCATCTGTTGTATATGTCTAGTTGACTCCTTGCCCAATGGATAGGCACCAGTCTGCTCCTGGGTCAGTAGTTATGAGCCAAAACCCCTTGTCTTGCATTTAGGACATTATGTCCACCCATTTCATCACTTCAACCTGTTAGTTGTAGGAGTAGGATTAGGAACCCCCTGCATGCTCTCATAACCACTAGACAAATATGTCCAAGAATGTTGCCAACCTTGTGATCTACCATGTAGATCTTGGTCCAAACATGAGAGTATTCTGCCTATTGCTATCAAGCTAAATCTATCAGTCATTGAGCAAGTCAAGGTCACATCTTTAGTTATAGGGACACCCCCCTTGCTGCGGCAGAACCAGAAGTGAAGGGGAGGAGCTCACATAACCTCCTATATTAGTTGGTTGAATCTACCCATGCATTAGAACTGGCAAACCCTAATGATGATTCAAAAGAAAAAACCAACACTACATATCAAAATTCATGCAAAAAATTTATGTACATGGGTCAAAACTCCAAGTATATACTTATGCATATGAACACACAGTCCTTAAGCCTTGTTCAATAGAAAAAATATATAACCAAAAATGTTTTTCAACCGTGACAATTCACTATCCCAATTCTTCTTTATGCTGCCCAAAATGGATATATGCCCACTGAACAAAAATACATGTGATTCTGCCTTTTGTAGATTAGTAAGATCACTAGTAGCAGCTGTAGCTTGGGATTCTGCCAATAGATCATACATAGTTTCTAACTTGGGGGAAATCAGTCTCCGAAGCTCATCCAATCTGCCCAAAACTTTGACCTTTTCCTTCTCCAAATTACTCAATTCATGTCGCAAACTCACTACTTTGCTTTCTTTGGTTGCTACAAACTCAATTAAAGGATTATAGGACTAAGAAATGTTATACAATTTGAGCTCTAAGTCCTTAAACTTATTCTCAATATCTTCAACAGCTTTAGACTGATTTAGAATACTCTTTACACTAGTGTCAAGCATTGATCTATCATAACTAATTATTTTCCTTATTTCGACAAATCTCTTCTCATTGTATTCATTTATGACTTTAACTTCTGCTAACTTCTCAAAAGTGTCAACATGAGTATTTACAGAGTTTATCAGACTCTTTAACTGACCAGATGGAGATGCTGATGAGTCCTTCTAAAATGTAGACATGATTTTCTCTAAAATCCCAGATGCAAGGCCAAGCAACTCACTATCTTCTATATGGGACTTCAAAATTTCCTAACTAGCCTTAGCTTGTGTAATAGAGGCCAACTTTATCTTCTGTACTAGTGACAGAGTATCAAAATTGATTGGTCCTTGTATTATATCCTAATCTTTTGCAATTTGTTTATCTCTTTCCAAAATTTATTTCACTGCTTCTGCAGTGTCTCTTGCCCAATATGAAGGTTTAGATTTATGCTCTTAAGGACCTCCATCTTCTCCCTTTTCAGAGTCAACCATAGTATTTTTCTCACCACTTACATTATTTTTCTCTGCTTTTGCTTTCTTTGCATCACTAGTAGAGACATCCTCTTTATCAAAAATATCTTATGTACTCATTTTCAAAGGATTTTGTGCATCCTCATTAGCAGCATTATCATCATTTTTATCTAATTCCTCAACATCCAGAATGGAGGAATCAATTTCAACATCAATTTCTTCTTCAACAGTGGGAAGATTATGCCTTTTCAATGCATTCAGAAGAATTTCCTTAATATCTTCAACTATCTTATCAATCTCTCCCAGCATGAGCATATTCATTCTGTTCTTACTCCTGAAGTCCTCTTTCACTTCTTTGAATATCAAGTTCTTTTGATCTGGATTAATTTAAGGACACAATTTTATCAGCACATGCTCCCAGAGCTCAAACTCTTTAGCTTTTGCATTCTCTTTTCTTATTTCTAGAATTTTTTCTGCAAGGCTTTTCAAAATTTCAAAAGTTATTTTAATTAGAGTCTTATTGTAGATATTCAAGTATTTGACTGTTGCTTCCTCCAAAAGTCTCTTATCAACATCACTATAATGATCATAAAATTTAGTCATTGGCTTCAAGTTTCCATCTATAGTAACTTACTTAATGATGTCATCCATAGAAAGAGTAGGCTTCTCAACATAAGTCTCTGTATTATGCCTTTTACTTGACTTTTTGCTTCCAGAGGGCTTCTCCTTAGACACTTTAGCAGCTTTAGTGATGAGGCCTTCAACTCTTTAACCTCATCATCTGAGTCAGTCTTTTCTTCATCCTCCTTCTCCATACTGACATATGACCTTTTGGCCATTACCTTTGTTCTTTTTATTTCCTTACCAATAGGTTTTTCTTTGAATTTCTATGCAATAGGAGAAGGTGATGCACTGGAGGTTAACCTGTACTCCTAGTAGTTCTTGGATTAGAAGAGGATTATGCCAGAACACTTCCTTGTTGCCTGTCTTGCTTCTCCTTCTCAGCTTTCTCTACCCTTTCTCTATTTAGTCTCAGCTTCTTTTGTTATGCCAATGCGTTTTGCATACATTTCAACTTTCCTTTGAATCTTTCTCTTAGATTCAGGTTTCCAGAGCTCAATATGCAGTTTCACACTGAGTTCACCATATGCCCCAAATCTTTCAATTGTGGTGTCCTTTGGTTTACTTAGAAGGTGTTGAGCATACATATCCAATACTTTCTCATCAACTTCATACCCCATGGGCATGGTCCACACAGTTCTTGGTTTAACTACTTTCATTAAAGATTGATCTATATCCACCATAAAACAAATTGTATCCTTGTATTTTTCAACCACAGATGTAGGGATTCTTTCCCTTGATTGCATCATGTTCTAAAAATTCTTGAAATATCCTCAAAGAGAAATCCTTCAGGAACTGGAGTCACCAATATTGTTCAAGTGCTCTCTTATTTGTATCACAATAGGCTTATCATTGGTCCAACACATGCTTTTCTTGTTGGGTAACTCATTCATGAAATAGAAGAACAAACACAGGACCAGGGTACCATATTTGAAAGTGTTCTTATCCTTCTTAACCTTATTAAAATTTTCCATCAACTAGTTCTACAACAACTCACATAAGTCATAATCAACATTCTCTCTCAACATTTGGTAAGCTGCATAGATAGTTGTACCAGATACAAAATTCTTCCTGCTGGAATGATATATCTTGTATCCAATAACCATTGATGCAAATTTGACATCTGGATTAATGATGTCATTTTTTGTCATTGCCCTTTTGTCAAACCTTGAGCGAGTAGAATCAATTACAGTTTGATTCTTTATTGACTTCAGCATTGGCAATTCGTTAGATGAGTTCAACCCTATCATGGCCTTGACATCCTTGGTGATCTTGAAGGGTTTCATTAACCACATAAACTCATCATGCATCTAACTCAACACATACCAGACCCACTCATCTTCATCGAAGGATGGAAACCCTATAATCTAAATGAAATATGTATCTTGTAATGCCTTATACTTAGGTTTAAGACTACGAATTTCATCCCTTAGATGATTCTTGAACAAATCTACTAAGTTTGAATCCCCAAACTCATCTATGCTAGCATGAATATAAGCCCTAATATCTTCAACATGCAACACTCCATGCGGAACACTAGAAAATGTACCTAATGGATCGACCTCTATAGATTTGTGTGGATGCTTTTTTAATTTAGGTTGGGGCCTTTTGGTGATGTCAACAACCAACGGAGTAGCCATATCTAAGGATTTACAAATTCAGAGAGCTTTACAGAGAATACCTTTTCTTTTCAGTTAGGGTTAGCTGTTGAATTCACTTTTTGCACTCCAAATCCTTGAAGTCTCAGTTTAGACGCTCTTATCCTTGTTCTCTTTGAATACAAAGTGATTCAAATGTTGAGTAAATGACCTTTTATGCTCCGCAAAAGCTAATTCATCATTGTAATAAATGCTCTTCCCTAATACATCTGGTTACCCTATTTCTTCATACAGTCAATCTTCAAATGCTCCACAATCAATTACATTAGCTTCTTTTCTTCCAAAATTTGCTTCAACAAATCTACAATAGGCTTCTTTATCTTCATTCATCGTGCCAAATTCAGGCACCCACTTACTGGAAGGGGGAATTAGATTTTGAATGCAGCTCCCCTTGAGCCACAGCTCCTGATTCAATTCCTGGAGGAATTATCAGCACTGGATTCCGGTGCGGATCCATCACTGTCAGTCATCACACTTTTCTTCACCCATGTTTTGTTCATTTCATTCTAGATCTCATTCACATCTACTTTTCCCTTGCCTTTGTCCAACTTCTTCTCTATTTTTCCTTTACCTACCTGTGAGTTCTTCTTGCTTCTACAAAATTTAGCAATATGTCCAAATTTGTTGCAGTTGAAACACGCAATCTTATTTTTCTGACAATTACATGTTGGAGCAAGTTTAGATCTGCATTACATTGGAATATGCCCAAACTTATTGCAAGTAAAAAATCTTCCATTGAAAGCTTGTTTGTCCTTAGGAGGATTCCTTGATCCAATTCTATAATCTTCAGCCTTCTGACCTATCTTATTGCAATTAAAGTATTGACTGGAGAAAGATAATGCATTTTGATTCACTTTACTTCTACATTGGTTAGCTCTATGACCATACTTATTACATTTGAAACAATTACCATTGAAATATGGATACCTTTGAGCATTAGGTTGTCTTATCAGAGGTCTTCTAGAATTCCTTCTTTGATTTCTTGCTTTAGGATTTCTTTGATTGGATCCAGAACTCTCACCTTTCTCAAATCCTAGACCATGCTTATCATCTACCTTCTTCTGACTATTAATTAGCACTTCAAGTTTAGCTAAGCTTATCTTGAATTTCTCTTTATATTCATTTGCAACTTCTAGGTCATGTTTGAGAATGACAATTTGTCTTTCAAGTTGTTCCTCATTATCCCTAGTTTCTTGTAGATTAGATTCTAGATGACCAATTATTCTATCCAATCTATAGCACTCTTCTATTCTTTCTTTCAGAGATTGATTTAATTTTTCTTCAGTCTTCTTTCTTTCTTCAATTTCCCTGGTTAGCCTCATCACCCTGAATTCCATCTCATGTTTTAGGACTGTTGCAAGTATGAGGTTAGTTAGTGTTGTCATTGATGTCAACATACTCATATTGCATTGACAAGAAGGATTGGATGAGCTATGTGCTGAGGATATTGAGAAAATTAGTCTCAATAAGGAACAGTGAAGAACAGTGATGAAAAGAAGGCAAAAGTACTCAATAGGTTGAGAATCAGAGGATGTGGATTAAAGGGTTTGTAGATATGAGTCTTGAGATGATCTAGTTAAGATTTTAGAGGTCCACATGAAGATGTGAAGGAGTTGTGATCGATCAAGTAGAACCGGTTCTGAGAGATGCTCTAGAGTGATAGAGTGTTACAAAAAGGTCTAGTGAGATCCGGAAGTGCATTGTCCTATTCTGCGGATTGGACAGAGTGTTTGGGATGTCCTGGTGATGTGTCATCTTGATTGGTATGTGGTTTGGAGGTCTAGAAGCACCTCTTGCAGTATGACAGTGGTGATAGACTGTGTTCTTATAGTTCCGGATGAGGAAGAGAAGAGTTTCCAGTGAGCAGAGGAAGTGCGGATGTACTTGGTCATTCAGGCAGGCTTGTGAAGATCCTTGGATCATGTTGAGGTTGTGCTATTGGTCCGCATTGATGGTAGAACCCAGAATTGAAGATATTCTTCCGGATGAAGTTCTTGTTCTGACTAGCTGACAGGATGAGTTGTTCATCCTGCGAATGTTCTTGTGATGGCTGACCAGATGTGTTATTCATCTTGCAGATGTTCTTATGGTTGATTGCCGACTTAGATGATTGTTCCTAAGTTGATGTCTTGTATAAATAAAGGATTGTGAGTTCTTTTCGAAGTGTGGATGTGGAGCGGATGAGTGTGATACAGCGAAAGAGAGAAAGGTAGAGCAGAAGTGTTTCGGGCTTAAATGGAACTGATCCAGACATGGTGAAGATGTCATTCTCCAGTTCAAGGTTGTGATCCTTATGATCTTGTAGACAGTGTGTCTCTTTGTAGGCAGTGTGCCTCTTTGTGAGCAGTGTGCTCAGGTAGTGAGCCCTGACTGGCATGTGCCATGCATTTTTTCTTATTCTTCTAAGAGAGAATAATCCTTGGGTTAATCACCCCATGGTTTTTCCCTTAACCGGGTTTTCCATGTCAAAAATCTTGGTGTCTAATGTGTTGATGTTTATCTGTTGCAAGTATGAGGTGAGCCAGTGTTGTCATTGATGTCAACATACTCATATTGCATTGACAAGAAGGATTTGATGAGCTGTGTGCTGAGGATATTGAGAAAATTAGTCTCAGTCAGAAACAGTGAAGAACAGTGATGAGAAGAAGGCAAATGTACTGTATAGGATGAGAACCGGAGGATGCGGATTAAAGGGTTAGTATATATGAGTCTTTAGATGCTTCAGTTAAGATTTCAGAGGTCCGCATGAAGATCTGAAGGAGTTGTGGCTGTCAGTATAGAACCGGTTCCGGCAAGTATCTAGAGGTGACAGAGGATCACAAAAAGGTCCGGTGAGGTCCGGAATTGTATTATCCTAATCTGCGGATTGGACGGAGTGTTTGGGATGTCCTTGTGATGTGTCATCCTGATTTGTGTATGATTTGGAGGTCCGGAAGTACCTCTTGCATTATGACAGTGGCGACAGACTGTGTTCTTGAAGTTCCAGATGAGGAAGACAAAAGATCCCAGTAAGTAGGGGAAGTGCGGATGTATCCGGATATTCAGACAGGCTTGTGAAGGTTCTTGGATCATGTTTAGGTTGTGTTGTTGGTCCGCATTGATGGTAGAGCCCGGAATTGAAGTTATTCTTCCGGATGAAGTTCTTGCTCTGTTTAGCCGACCGGATGAGTCGTTCATCCTGCGAATGTTCTTGTGATGGCCGACCGGATGTGTTATTCATCTTGCGGACACTCCTATGGTTGTTTGCCGACTTAGATGTTTGTTCCTAAGTTGATGTCTTGTATAAATAACGGTTTGTGAGTTCATTTCAAAGTGTGTGGTGTGTGGATGAGTGTGGCATAGTGAAGAAACATGTGAAAGGCAGAGCAGAGATTTTGGGCTTAATTGGAACTGATCCGGACATGGTAGAGATGTCATTCTCCAGTTCAAGACTGTGATTTTTATCACTTTGTAGACAGTGTGTCTCCTTGTAGGCAGTGGGCCTCTTTGTGAGCAGTGTGCTCGGGCAGTGAGCCCTTATTGGCATGTGCCATTCATTTTTCTTTATTCTTCTAATAGAGAATAATTCTTGGGTTAATCACCCCGTGGTTTTTCCCTTAACCGGGTTTTCCACGTCAAAATCTTGGTGTTCAATGTGTTGATGCTTATCTGCTCTTGTGTTTATGTATTATGCTTCCATGGATGATTATTTGATATGCTGCTAACTAACAACAAAGAATCAAGTGTTTGAAAGAACAAGAAGTTTTATACAACTGATTCACCCCCCCCCTCTCAGTTGTATGCCCTAGATCCAACATTATCTGCTCTGGTGTTTATGCTTTCTGCTTTTCATGAATGATTAATTGATATGCTGCTAACTAACAAGAAGAATTAAGAGTTTGAAATAGTAGCAAGGTTTTTACACAACTGATTCACCCTCCCTCTCAGTTGTGTGCCCTAGATCTAACAAGGACAACAACTTCTTTTGCTAGGTTCTCACATTCCTTTGTCTTTTCCTTCAGTGCCTCATCCATATCATTGTCTTCATTCAGATTTTCTATTTGATGAAGTAGCTCCTTCCTTTTTTCATTAGACTTGCTCAATTATCCTTTCAAGGTCTCAATGAAATCTTCAGCATCTTTAAGGTTCTCTTGCAGATCTCTGATTTCTACTCTAGACATATCAAGATCATCTAAGGATACTGGAAGTTGTTGATTTATATGATCAGAACACTTGAATGAACCCATTGAAATGCCTTCCTAGATCTTCCTAAAGCTGTTAAACTTCTTCAAAGGAACCAGGCTCTAATACCAATTATTAGAATTAGGGAAGACAACTGAGAGGGGGGGTGAATCAGTTGTCTTAAAACTTTATGTTTTTCTATATCTAATCTTCTTTATAACTTATTAGCAAATTAATAATATAACCATGAAAGCATGAGTCAATAATACATGAGCAGGAACATAATCAATACACATGATGCTAGGATTTTTACATGGAAACCTGATTAAGGGAAAAACGACAGTGGGGGTTAACCCATAAGATTTTATACTTTGTTAAAAGTATTACAAATGGGGAAGGCAGATGCCTTCAGGCACACTACCCAAAGCTCATTGCTAAAGGAGGCTCACTACCTACAAAATCAATTACAGAAGCTCACTAGAATGTTTGAACTAAGGAATAGCATCTAACTATGCAAAATTATAGTTTCGATTAAGATCAGTACACTAACTTCACACACTTCATCTCTTTCTTCCCTGCCTTATTGTTCTGTCATGAACTAGAGCTTAGATATCCTTTCTTCACACTTGGTACTACTATACTTCACACCTATCCCTTCATATTCACACTCTCACATACCAAAATGCTCAAATCCATTGATCATATATATCCGCTACATGAAATTACATCAACTGCAGTCAGCCTTAAGAAAACTTGGAAACTATTTCAAGAATAATGTTCTGTCAGCTAAATCCATTCACAAACATTAATGCAGACCAAGACCTATATGTTCAAGTCACCACACATTTCAGCCAATATCACTGGACCTCATAAATTTCTCAACCAATCACTTCTATTAATCTGTAGAAGGATCAAACACCAGGTCAGCCTATTCTTCACCGAACTGAACTATCTTAACCAAAACCTGATACTTAGATGCTTGTAACTTACAATCCCTATATCACTAGAGGCTAAAATATTGGATTTAGGTAGCCCTAACATCCCTTATCATTCCCTCAGATCCACAACATAATATGATTGCCTATGGAGAAATGCAGACTAAGATGCTGAACCCTATCAAATGCTTTATTCTTGTCTATCTTAACTCAGATAAATCTGCACTTTGACTTCTAGTAAGATCCACTGATACAATGCAGATGTGTAAGATAGATTTAGTTACCATCAATGACAACATCTGACATGCCTAGAAGTGCCTCTTTCCAACAATACCATTCAACAAGGTACAACTACTCGCAGTTTCATGGTTATTGCTATTCTTGTCATATCTATGGTCATAGGGCTAGAGATTGCAGGGCTTATACTAGAAATGATTTTCAGTGGTATAAGAATAAAAGTCCTTATAAAATGACAAATAAGAGTTACAATGTGGTATGTTACAAATGTAACCAAGTTGGTCACATAGAAAGCGATTGTTGGATGCATGGAAGATATGATCATCTAAGTTCTTTTTGGTTGTCAAAAGAGTATGATCTTGTTCCTCCTATTAGTTATAAGGTTATATGCTATAGATGCCACAATCTTGGGCATACAACATATTATTGCAGAAGAAACCCTCTGAAGCCACCTAATCACATTAAGAAGTGAAACATGACTAACAAGCAAAAGAAGAAGCCTATGAAAATCTAGAGAAGGAAACAAAATTAGGACAAGAAAGATCCTAAACTTGTGCATGTTGCACAAGACATTTCACTAGTTTCTTGATAAGTGACATGAAGTTAGGGGGAGTTGTCTAATGTCCTATCTCTTACCCCCTAGGAGGTTCACTAGTTTTGTTGATGGATATTTGTCATAATGAGTTCATTCTTGATTGGTTTGGTACATGAGTTTTCAAAGGTGGAATTTATATGCCATGGTTTCAAAGGTAGAATTTAGTGTTTGTGATGCTTATGGAACATAGTGATGCCAAGGTTGTATTGATAGGTTGCATGGTCAAGTTGTCTCCTCCTCTTCACATTTTGTATGCAGTTTTCATGTTGTGGTTGAATGCCATCTTGAGGTTGTCAAAGTTATGGACATGTCATGATGGTCCATGATGTTTATGACTAAGATTGTCAGTGGTATGTGATGTGTGATGCCTTTCTTTCAGTGTGATATAACTGTTTGTTCTTGACATTGAATGGTAGTGACCTGTACCATATCAGATTGGTAGTGGGATTGGTAACAATGATTATAATGTTTTTCTTAGTTGCAGAGATGTCAAAGGAGTAGAAGAGTTTAGTCAAAAGTGTTATGCAGAGAGACTATGAACATATACATGATGGTGTACATGACAACTTGGATGTTGATGATCATCTATGCCTTGATGTTACTTGTCATACTTGTCAGGATGTGAGTTGATGTTGTCATCTTTCTTGTCAACTTGTTTGTGAGCATATTGGTGTATTTCACAGGAGTCTTGTTTGTGAGCATTCTTGATGATGTCAGGATTAGAAGGCATAGAAATATTAACATGGTATAAATATGGAGTTTAGGATTAGGAAGCATTGTTCTCATTGTAGGATTATGTGTTGTAGAGTGGCATTGTTGCAAAGATATAGGACAATTCACTTGAGATTTGTCTTGATACTAAACCTGATATAGAGATCTTTGCCATGTACTTTTTTCTCTCTCTACATCTAATAGTCCAGTACTATGGTTGATTGTATTAACAATGGTGTTTCCTTCAAATATCTTTCAGACAATACAAAGCCTTATTTGTTGAGATAGTCTACAGATGCTCAAGATATGTTGATAAGGGTAAAATCAGTCTTTACAGCCCTTGTCAACACTTCTTCAGTGTGTGAGAACTTTGGAACAGGGTATGGCATCCATCATAGCATAAAGAGGAATGGTTGTAATAGCAAGTGCTCAAAGCAATATGTTCTCATCAAAAATTCTATGTTTATGATAGTGGTTGGTAATAGTATAGTACGGTTGTTGGTGGTTGCCTATGCTTCATGTTGTGAGAAGTTTTTTTGCTCATGATTCAGGTGGTGTTGTTCTTTCTTGAGATGGTGAATATGTTTGGGTTGGTGCTTCATGCCATCAGAGTATGTATTATCTTCATGTGACCACATGTCAGTATATTGCTATTATTCTTTATATTGTGATATAGGCTAATGGTTAGACAGTTTCATAATAGTATTTCTACTAGTGCCAAGGCTCTTTAACAATCTATATGTTAATTCATAAAATGAACCATATGTTTCTATTAACTATCAATGGTTAATACAGTGGGTAAGATATCTACATTAATGGTTTCATGGAGAGTAACTGTGCTAGTTGGAATAATGTTTCTGTCATGATAGTGTTAGCTATGTGTATGGTGACATTATTACTTTAACAATGATGCTTTGAGAGCGGTAGTGAAAGTGACATTGTTTTAATGACATTTGATAGTTATGGTGCTTTGATATCTTTGTGATAGTGACAATAAAAGGCCTTGACAAGACATAAATAGATGATGGTTGCTCCATACTGGTTTGATTGGTCTCTAACAATGCTTTGAAAATGTGAAGGTGATGTTTATAGTGTATACTATGATTCAATGCGACCATATTTAAGTGCTTAAGGATCAGGATTTTACATGGCATAATGTTTATTTTTGAGGTGTACAAGATAATTTTGATAGGTTTACAGTTGCAGATCAGGAGATTAACATTTTTCTCATTCCAAGGGGGAGTGCTTTGACTATTTTCATAGTATTTTTTCATGGGATCCTTTGTCAATGTTGTCAAAGGGGGAGAAGTTGACATCATTTCTATAGGGGGAGAAGTTGACATCAATTCCAAAGAGGGAGTTTGTTGAATTGGCATTGATTTGTCATTGATGTCAAAGGACAACTCATGGTCATATTTATATGATCATATTCATATGGTCATCAGGAGTTGAGTTGAGTTAGAATTGGAGACCATTACCAATTAGGAAGAGAGACATCAAAGATTGATATGCAGAGAGTCAAGGATGTTCATGTTGACCTTACCTTCAATCAGAGTCACCATGTTTCACTATGTTTCAAGATATCATGAGATGCAAAGAAGAAGGTTCATGTTCATGTCATGGTGGTAGTTGATAGAATTATTTTTAGAGTGTGTTGTGCTTCATCAGATGTTTCTATCTTGATGGTCATGCTTGTTGGTTGCTGATTTAGAGTTTATACTTAAAGATATTTCAAGATCTTCATGCTTCAAGATTGATTCAAGAAGGTTTGTGATAAGGTTATAGCTTCATGTTATGATCAATGGTCCTCATAAGGTGTTATGATGCTCTCAAGATGCATTGTGACTTCATAAGGTGTTTAGTATGGAATTCATGCTTATATGTCAGATCTTCATTGCTTTATGTCAAAATGCTTATTGGGAGTTTGAGTTTATAATCTAGCCTATGGTGAACCCTAGTGAAGTAAAGGCCTTCTTCATCTCTTTCTCATGTTACTTACAATGTTTCCCTTTAGAGTATCTGCATTGTATATTATGAATGGTTAAGGGTTTTAAACTGTGCTCTCAAATTTCTAAAACCCTAAAACATAAATCATAGGGCATAAAGCTTTTCTTGTTAGTGCTTTTTGCCTTTTCATTTAGTGACTTAGTATCATAGGTTTAAGTGACTTAAGTGACAATATTAAAGGTGTTAAAGACATGAGAATACCAACCCCTTGACCTAGATGAACTAGCTATCTCGGTAACAGCATATAAGGTTGGCACCTAAAAAGCAATCTAAGGCCACCGTTTAATGTTTTGAAGGTGCAAAAGGAAGATCAAGTGATAGAGATTGAATTGATTTTTGAATACAAATGGTCACTCCTCCTGATTAAGATTGATGGGTAGTTGTATATAAAACCCTTAACTGTTTTTGATAGTTTCTAACTAAACCAGGAAGGCTAGGAAAATTTACAAAAAGGACTCAAAAAAGTTTTAGGTAGAAAGAATGGGTGTTTTGTGTTTCACAAAGACATATCTACATATTCATTTGTGAATAGTGAAATTTGATGAAGTAAAGCAATGTATTTGGGGATCTTGAAGTTATGATATGTTTTGAATGCATGAAAGAGGTTTAAGATTGTGAAGGAGATATTTTGCAAATGGATACATTGTACTAGTTTTTGTACATGAATATACATTATGTAAATGAAGTTTGTAAGCATAGAAAGAAGATAGCACAATACTATCTACAAATGATTTATGTATGAATCAAGTAAAGGAGCAAAAGACTGGTTCTTTGTAAGGTGTCACAAAGTGAGCTTTTGAAGACTTGTTTGTATAGAATAGTTAAGGACATTAGAGCTAGATATGATGATGACAACAGAATAAAGTTTCATCTTGTAAAGGAAGCCATAAGGTGCATTGTACTGAAGAGAAATAGAGTGTCCCTCTATATGTTTATTTCCATCCTAATATGTGATGAAACTAATATTGTCAGTGAGACATTTTCTTTTTTCTAGTGAGGTAGTTGTATTTTCTAGTGAGGCACAAGAAGTAGCCAGTGAGGCACAAAAAGTAGCTAGTGAGGCACAAAAAGTAGCCAGTGAGGCCTTATGATCAGTGGGATTTTATTAAGCCAATGAGGCAATTTTTCTTGAGTGGTTTTTTTAATCCTATGAGGGTTTTCCACTCATAAAACTTGTGTTATGTCTCCTCCTAATGGTTTGTTATATTGTTCTTGTTTGATCATCTTTGTTCAAGTTTTATGTCCTAATTTGCATATCATTGTGACTATGTTTTCAATGGGTTTCTGTGCATAATACTAGTGCATTGAGTTTTGAAAGTTGAAAGTGTATAGACCACTAATTCACCCCCCTCTTAGTGGTCCTATAGTCCAACAGTGTTGTAATCACATTCTTTGTTTGTGTGAGGGCCACATGGATAATCTTCAGTTGGGAGATGTTTGTCATGGTGCCATGTGTTGCTTGGGATCCATTTTAGTGGGAGTGTTGGTAGTGATGTGGATTTATCACTTTGTGATGGATGTTCTTTTGCAATGGTTGTTGATGCCATGTGGAGCTTGTAGTACCTAGCTTATGTGAGAAATGAGAGTTCATTGACATCATTAGTTCTATTGACAAAGGATGCTTATCTTAATGTTTTTTGAAGTAGATAATATGTTGCCATGGAGGGCTTTGGAGTCTTTGGTTGAGTGCTAATTATGATTTGTCATTTTTTATAAATGATCCTTCATTTGGAGGATGATTTATTTTACCACAGACTCTAGATTACACATTAGAGTCATGGCATGATATGGATGTTTTAGATCATATTTATTGGTTGGGATAAATGATATTCCCTGGTGAAGATAAAAACCATGGGGCTAATGGGAGTTCATTGACTCTGCATCAATTACAATGAGAGCATTGATCATGGTTTTGGAGGTAAAACACGATGTCATGAAAAGTTCTTGGATTTTGTATTAATGTATTTGGAGCTTTGGAGATGGTTTGTGGTAATTTGTTAGATGAGTGTTGTGATTATTATGCCTTGTGAATTTCTAGTTATTATAGAGTTGTAGTTGGAGTTTTCTTGGCATGAGATGATTGGTTATGCATCTATTTTAGGTTTAGGTGAGGTTAGATCTCTAGATTTTAGAATGAGTGTTGGAATGGTGAGTCTTTTGACTTGTTTCAAAAAAAAGACTAAGGAGCCTAGGTTTGGAGCTAGATGTGAGTTTAACATGGACTTGTTGAGGAGATTATGCTTCATTAGCAGAAAAATCTTATACCCCACTCTTGGACCACTCGGTAGTGAATGATTTGACGGTATTGTCCACCTAGTTTTTAAATGTGTTATTTCTTTGTTTCTTGTTTTCTCATGTGTTTTGAGTCTTGAGCTATGGATGTCAATTTTGAGGAGTTATTTTGATGAGTAGATACATGATTATGTTTCTCAAATCTCCTTATGATTAGGTCTTAAGAAAAAATGTTAATTTTGATGATAATATTTTCTAAAGAGTATGGGAGATGGTTAGTGGCTTTGGACATATTCGCTTGTTAAAAGATTAGTTGTTTTTATTTAATCTTCCTTTAGTTTGAGAGGCTTACATCTATTGCTATTATGTTTGACACTGGGATTGAATGGCTAGATGTTGATATCTTTTCTATATGGGGATTTAGAACCTACAGATATTACTTATCATAGCTTGAGCACATGTTGGTGTTGGTAGAAGGACATGATTTTGTTTGTTGATTTTCTCTCTATGCTTTATTGTGTATACTAAAGGTTTAGTTCATTTCATATTAGAGTTGATCATATAATGATTATTGTACTTCATTATTTTTAGTAATAGTAAGGATGATTGGAGCTCTTTAATATCTATTTTTTAATGTAATTTGAAGAACTTGGGAGAATTGAGGTGATTGGGGAAGAGAGTTTTTTGGTTGTTTAGATTGTAGGTTTTTATATTAGTGTGTGTACTTTGACACTATTTGATACAAGATTTAGCCACATCCTCTAGGTGAGTGTTGTTGGTGGATTCTTTAGATTTTTTGTGAGGCCCACCCTTGTCTTATGATTTTATTCATACTTGATAGACTTATTTTGATATTGGTACTCATAGACTATACATTTATGTTTGGATTTTGATTATTATAATGGCCTATATGGATATTGACACTATGCTTAGAATAATTTAATTTTACAATAGATGATGACTATGGTTTATTCCTTTAATGTATATGTGAATAGTTTAAGGGCATTTCAGTATTCCTCTACTATCATGATTTTATTGTGTATGAGTTTATTTATGTATGGTGAATATCAATCTAATTTAATTTTGATTTGAAAGCAATAATTTAAATATGAATGTTTGATCATGGTAAAAATTGGAAAAAAATTATAAAATAATATTTTGTGATAAATGTGAATTGTGTGTGTGAGAGAGAGATTATGTCAGTTGAATTTAAATTATGATTATTCTTGAATAATGATAATTATTTGGATTATAGACTATGTATAACTTATGATGCTTTTTAAAAATATTGTTGTTATTCCTTGGCTATTTTGTGGGATATAATAATGCTTGATTGCAAATGTGTAGGTGATTTCCATGGCCAATAAAATTTTATTGGAGGTCCTTTAGAAACCTTTTGTTGTGATTCTCTAGTGATACTTTGACCTTATCCTATGAGGGCACTAAGGTCTTTATTCTTAAAATATTTTGTAAATGTAAAAGTTGTCATTTGATTTGAATTTTTTTTATGAACTTATATGTGTAGAAATATTGAATTGTGAGCCATCCTTGTGACAAATTTTGGTTTTATTTTTAGAAGATATTTTAAAAGTTCTTAAAGTATTTTTTTTTCATTAATTAAGTAAAAATCAGTCCATAGGGTGAATATTTATGGAATGGGTACTTGTTGTGACATAAATTTTGATATCTAAACAAGATTTGATGATCCCAAAGTTCCTTAGAAAAAATGTGATGAGATTTGACTTAATGAAAAAGAAGATTGACCTGGTGTTATCCAATCCTTCCATACTAAGTTTTGTATAGGGAATTGTACTAAGGATGACATTCTTTATTTATATTCCTCTTATTAAGTTTTTGAGAATTTTTTTGGCATCATTATTTTTGTTATTTTGATGCCCAAGCTATTACACTTGTGCACAAACTCAAATTTTTTTGATTATTTCATAAATCACTACTAAAAGTTTAACTCTAGTTTAAAATTAGTAAAATCAAAAGTACAAGTTTTTGAATAGACATACATCATCATACATACAATGAACAAATTTGTGCATCTGATGAAACTTTTGTATCAATCATCATAAATGTTTATCAAATGTTTTAACGTTTCCTTACATAGCTATACACAACTATAATAAACATGATTTAATAGTCTATTGGAAAAATACCAAACTTTGATTACATAGGGTAAATAATTTATTACATCATGGATCAATTCTCAAATGAAGCATAAACCAACATGATAAAGATAAATCATAAAATATACATTATCAGAGTAGGACAACTAAGTTTACCTATGCTTTTAACAATTCAATCACAGCTAAAAACACCTATCAATAAGATCTGTTTTATTAAGAGGGGTATAAAATAAAACTATTCAATGACCTTCAAATCGGATTGATACTAAGTAGGAACATATCAACAACAACATTTATCATAAGTTCTATGTGTTCTTTTATGTTACACTTCATTGTTGAAACCATTGGGTACATGATTTAAATATACCACTTCCTTTCTATAATTGCCAGATATAAATACTATCACTAATCTACCAAGCAGTAAGTAATAGTACTATATGTTCAACTCTTACCATACATCTATTTTAAAATCAACATCCCTTGAAGTTACTTGATAATTAGAAGAACAACTCTAATGCTTCAAACATAATAAAATCTAAATACCAACATTAATTTAAGTAATAATAGAAGTGAATTGATTCATTTATACCTTCAATTCACCTTGCACCAATCCAAGTTAGCTTACCCTACTGCGATGTCAGGACTTCTATGAAGCTTTTCTTTCTTTACACTAGGTAAATAAATTAGTCTCTTCAAATAGATAAGTTAATTATACTACATTTTCATAACATGATAAAGGAGGGAAACCTAACCTAAGGGCCAAATCTAATGCCTCGGGGGCTCATTCGTGATGGCCTTACCTATGTATGCATAGTATAGAGGCCTCATAGTTCAAACCAGGCTTCCAACCTGATTAGGTTGTCTCAAAAACAAGCATTCTGAAAGGAACAATAATGGTATAAAACTAGATTCATTACAAGAATTCTAGGGACTCTTTTCTAATTCAAAGAAAGGATGTAATAGTAGATGGGCAAGGTTACTTGACACAAGTTGATTTCAATTTGGGTTATCACATAAAAAAAGTTCCAAAGACAACAAGTTGACCAACATTTTAGGCCTTAGCCTTGATACTTATGATATGATTGACATAAATATGACCATAATATCTTCCCAAGAAGATAACATAATTCTTCATAGTTACCAATGAATCCAACTCTAACAACACAAGCCACTATATTTGTGTGAACATTAGACTCCCAAAAAATAAGAAGAGACCAACCCATGTTTTTAGAAACTTAGGGAGTCAAAATTCCACAAGTATAACCTTCATGAAATAAACTATAATTAAGGATGCATCTTGAATCATCCTAAGGGTTCATTATCTCAAGACTTATCAACCATTATAGTCTTAAATTCAAATCCAGTAATTATCTTAAAACATAGCATTACTAGCATCTAGAGTAACATAGCCACAAAACCTATTGATTAGCTAACTTATATACCCAAAACATAATCCATAAAAGTATGATTACTCTTTCCTTAAAAATATCATTGTCCTAAGTAAATTAATAGTATATGCAAACACTAAAAGTAAGATAATTGTTGTGTGGTTACACAACATGCCCCATTTTGACTTGACAAAACAGGGACCCAACTTTTGCTTGGCTTGTGTTTTCTGCTTCTTGGCGGTCTGGTAAAAGTAAGTCATGTGGATCATCATGCAAGGAAAAGCTAGGTAGGTCATCATCATGAGGTCAGTTTGTCAAAATTCATATTTCATTCCAATAACCTCATATTTAGAAAGAGCATCAAATTTCATGCAGGTTTGCCTTTTACATCACCCTGATATTCATTAGGATGTGAAAGTTATGAATGGTCAAAATTCTAGTCAAACCTAATATTCACAGGAGGAGGATCATATTTCTTAACATCAGTCATATTATAGAAGGTCATCCTGATCTAATTTATCACCCGATAAAGCACGTTAATTTTAGGTGATAGTGACCTTTACCAGTCGGCAGCCTTATGTATTTCACGAAGATCATATTTCTCAATGTAACCTGATATTTCTCAATATCCTCCTACCACAAAATATTCCCCTAAGCCATTATCCTGATGATGTCATTCAAGTCTGATAAACAAAGAAACAAACATGATGATGACGTAATCATCATTTTACCTCTCAAAACATAATTTTTTAAACATGATCCTTATTGCAGAACATGATGATAACGTCATGATGCCATGGCGATATAATGAGTGAATATCTAGCTGACGTCATCTTGATATTCTGAGAGAGAGGGGTTATTGTTATCCTATCATCATCATTTTTGTAACATCACCCGATATATTGAAATATCCTCCTGATGTATTAAGTATGACCTAAGGATGCATTCATCGCCCGATCTTGTCAAGATAGTTTTTTTTCCCTCTCAAGGAGGATGATCACATTGCACTCAGGATGATATTTGATAATATCACCCCAATATCTGAATATCACCCTGATATTCAAATATATCCTATCATATGGATATCACCCTACTCTCATTACCGCCATTGACATTTAATGCATGCAGAGGTGGTAGGTAGTTCCCGCCGACCACAAAACCTGATGCAACACCTGGCGAAATCTTGAGTTTCCATAGAAAATCAACAATTAAAATCTAACACGTCAGGGTTTGCCCTAATTTTGCCCTAATTGCAAAGTTAAAAGGTAAATTCAATTGTCATTTTCACACTTACCTTGCGATAAAATCATTTTTACAGAGCGCTAGCTTCCAAACCCTCATACAGGCGATACTTGTACGAACAGAGCTTACAGGCAGGAAGAAGTGTAGGATTATCATCAGAATCAAAGGCATTTTCAAAAAACCACTGGTATAATCCAAGGGATCTGCATAATCAGGTAAGTAATTGAAACCCCCATCCTGTTGCTTCTGCATAATTAGGTATGATGTTGCAAGTTCTAGTTTATGCATGCGATGATAAGAAAATGTTAAATAAGTATAGTATGCATGATGTTAGTAGAGATAAATTGCTATATGCATGCATGTCAGTATCCATTGTAAGACAAATCCTATTAATTGCAAATATCCATGGCTAACAAGAGGTTAGCTAAGTGTGAAGCTGAGTTCAACAGTCCCATGTTCGCATCTCCCAGAGGAATCCTATTCAAGTATGGTGCCATCATGGATACGCATCAAGGAAGTACCAATTTGGAGGCCTGGTCTACCAAAATGAATGATGAAAAGAACAGAAGCACCTTGTTGGATGCGGTGTTCATGTCTGGAATGTGGAATGCGGCTGGTTTTCTGTACTCCATGGAGTCTCCAGAGCTAGTCGTTGAATGTGCATGAAATTACAATCCAGAAACCAGACAGGTGGTAAAGCATGGGAGAATATATGCAGACCTGTCCATCAAGGGTCTTTCCAAGACATTTGGACTGCCATTGGGTAGAAAGGTTAACAACATTGATTTGAAATCTAAACGTGAATATGAAAACAATAAGAAGAAAGCAAGAAAGACCATGTATCAGTGGAGGGCTAAGAACAACACATACCCTGCAGCAGCCAAGCTTCTTGTGCACTTGTATAAGTATGATTTTGATGAAGAGTATCAGTATATGATTGCATTGCTTAGCAGGGTGACAGGCCAACTTGATGCTGGTAGTTTTAAGGACCGGATGTACGATGTCATCATGATGTGCATATATGCAGACACTAAACCACTATGGGGCCAGTTGATAAGTGATGCTCTATATGAGCAGTTGATGAACCTAGGAGGTTCAAATTGTTCCTTTTACATGACATCATACATTGTCTACTCATGTGCTTACAAAGGCACATTTGATGCATTAACAATAGTTGGAAAGATTGGTGGAACCACCAATGATGCTCATATTTGGGATCATCATCCCCAGTTGCAGAGAGCTAACTACCTCCAAGATTACAAATTGGTAAATGATGCATTCTCTATGCATCTGGTGAGAACCATGGAGGAGGATAGGACAAAAATATTGAGCATGGAGGCTCAAGAAATAATCTACAGGCATGGAGCCTGGTACATTCAATTTGCTACATTTTCTTACATGAGGATTGAGGGTTTTGAAGGACATCCCCTCATGCTGCCAAGATACCTCACTAATGCAGTGGTATTAATGGAATTTATAAGGTAGAGCTCCACAATACTAAAGACATACAAGGTTGCTCAGAAAATATCACCAATTTTGTTTCCAGTAACCATTGGCTGGTACAAGTGCCTAGATTCAGAGAGTATCAAGAAGGTGATGGTTAGTTTGAATAAAATGCAGTTACAGCCATTCTCATTGGTAAGGCCATATGATCCTTATGAGAGGATACAGAAAATAATAGGGAAACCTATTCATAAGAGGCACCTAGAAGACTTCTGGACGGATTGTGAAGATGAAACAGAAGCCAGAAGAAGAAGATATCAAAGGTTAACATTGAATCAAATCAAAACCTTTGACTGCATCCCTATTCCTTCACAGTTGAGAAAAGATGATGGCAAGATAATAGTATATGAGTATGAAGAGAAGAAAATATACAATGATACCATATCTGCACCTAACCTAACCATGCAGGAGGATATATCTCTAGATCCTTTCATTGCCAGGACATTACAACTAACCCAAGCTTGGGTTGATGAACAAATTGAGGAATTGAAGAAGAAGGGTGTTGCCCTTACTGTGGATAATAAAAAGAAAGGACAGGATATTCCTGATGAGGAATATGATGATTTCATAATTGAAAAAAGGAAATCTAAAGGAGAAAGGTTGCCTCCACAACAACAACAAAGCAAAAGACCCCCTAGGGGTAAGAAAAATGATAATGAACCCAAAGGGGTGATTATTGAAAGGGTAGTGTTTCCAGCTGAGGAGGCAACAGCATCAGGATCAGGATCAGCATCAGCATCACCTCCACGTTCAGGTAAACAAAAGTCTAAGAAAGATCAGACAGTAGAGGTAGTAGTTACTAAGACCCAAGAAGAGGGTCAATCCTCACAAAGACAAATAGAGGAGGATATCCCCATAGATGAAGAACTTGAAGAAGAGCGGGCCCCTTTACTATTTAAAAGGAAGAGAAAATCCCCATAGATGGTGGTAGCTACCCCACCTAAGAAACCAAGAACCTCCATGAGGGGTGAGATAAAGCAATCCCCTATACTGTTGAAAGGGGCAGGTAGTGAAGTATTCCATAAGGAATTTCAGCACAATGTTCCACTTCCTACCATTGTGAAGTTCAAGACTGAACTTACAGAAGAGCAGAGAAAAGAAACCTCCAAGGTACTTGAAGGAGGTCATATCTCATTGGATGAAACAATTAATCTATCTGATGATGAGGTTGTGAAGGAGATAGCTTCACAGAAGATGGAAACCCTTGCTACAGGTACACACCTAACCCCTCATGGGACTCCATTAGTTCAAACAGTATTGGAGGAAATGAAGCAAGCAGAATCTAAAAAGGAGAAGTGTCTAGATAAGATAACCCAAGAAATGGGGCTGGACACATTAATTGCACATGTGACAAGTCCTGCAGTAGTGGATTTGACAACTAGGCAGGATGTAAATCCTGAACATCTAGAAGGTACACCTGATAAGGGAGAACATACAGAAGAAGTGAAGATGGCAAAACCAAAGGGCCATACTTCAGAAATGAGCCAACAGGACACATCAGTTAAACTTGTTATGGTAGAAGTTTAGGAAAAGAAAGCTAATGAGAAGGAGGTAATAGAAGATCCTGCTTCTAAAATTTAGGAAGTAAGTAGTGCAGGTGTAGAACAAATAGTGGTTTCAAAACAAACATCAGCACCTAAGGAGGATTCCACAATATCCACGGCTATGAACATGCCTCAGCAAGAGGAAAAGTCAAAAGTGGATGAGGTATAAAAGGAGAAGGATCATGATCATCATATTGACGCATCACAAGATCCTCTACCTCAGGATGATGCTCCTCCAGAAATTCCTCAACAAGAGGATATACCACAGGATCACCCTCAGAGTGAGCATCATGAAGAAGAAACAAGGAAATCACCTTCTCCATCGCATATGCTGACAAATACAGGAGATCAAGGTGAACATCATGATGATGCAGAGAAACATGATCAGGTACCCCAATGGTTGGAAAGGGAGGTTAACATAGAGGTAGATTTTGAGATTCAAGAATTTGATATATCCACCTTGTTTTCAGAAAATTTAATAAAACCAAAGAGGAAGGCCAAAATGACTTCGGCCATTAAAAGGGATCCAACGACTGGAAGATGGACTGCACAAATAGCAATTCCCACTATAGATAAAGAAAAGGGTAAAATTACTCTAGAAGAATTCTAGATTAATACAGTTGACTTGGGCTTTGCAAATGAAGACCAGGAGGGTCAAGAAGGTAAAGACATCATTGATTCTTTGATTCAAAAGGTTAAGAGAGAAAAAGAGAAAAATAAGCAACACAAAGAGCACATTGCTCAGTTGCATGCGTATATAGGCAGGTTATCTAATCTTGAGGATGATTCTACTGACCATGTAGTCCCATTGACTACTATTTCCCAAGAGGAGGTAAATAAGTTGGATCTCATGAAACATGAGTCATCCATATTGAGAAAGTGGATGTATTCCACACTTGATGAAGCAGAAGAAGTGGTAAAGGCTTCTTTGAAGAGGTGGAGTTCTCTCAGTGGCTCCAGGAAAAAGGTAGACAAGCTGTAGATGGAGGCAGGTAAAAGATCCTTCCAATTGGAGAAGATATTAGATGTCCTGGGAGAAATAAAGAGGATAAATCCCCAACTGCTCATCAACAAGCAGGTGCTAAATAATAACAATGCACTATTAATAGATATATGGTATAAGGACATTCAATTTGAATGTGATGTCCTCAAAAGATGTAACAATAAGCTGAGAGAGATCAGCATAAAATTACACAACATGATGTCCTTTAAGGCAGAAATTTTGAAGAAGTTGGAAGGAAAAGTGGAAGGGAAGATAGAGAATCAAGATGAAGAGTTTGCAATCCAAGCTCTACATAGTAACTTCCAATTTGTTGTTGATGATTCATCAGGCCAAATGACAGAAGAAATCATGGATAAACTGGTGAGGATCAAAGTGAAAGTAGAAAATTATAATGAGACACTGCACAACAGGAGAAATAAAATGGACAACATCAGAAATAAATATCAGGCACATAAACATGCCATTGTTAAAGCAAAGACCCAGGATGGCAGAGAAATAGATAAAATAGTGCAGTTGTATGAACAGGTCAGGGTCATCATGCAACCTCATATACAAGGTCGCCATCATCAAGATGATGAAGGAACAGAAAGTGATGCACCTGATGATGAAGCGCATGAGTCAGATAAGGTAGATGATGATGCATCATAAAGTAAATATCAGCATCTGATACTTACTGAAAATAAGTATTTCAGATAGTTGCCAGCTGGCAACTTGTGCCATTTGATAAAGTTGACTTAGTCAAGGACATATTGACCGTAGATAGTCATATATAAATCAAGATCTCAGATCTTTTTGTAACGGATTCCTTACCTTGTTCTATAAAAGGTGCAAAAATGCCTCTTTTCAAAGATTGGAAACTTAATTGAAATCCATCTGCTGAAATATTCAGGGCTCATTTCAAAGCTTTTTGTATACATTTATATCCTTGCATACTTAATGAATGAGAAGACTATTTTGATTACAATTCATAGTAAATCTTGAGTAATCAGTGTGTGAATTCTGGATATATGCTATGATTTACTGCGTCCCTTGGAGTGCATGTTTACTTGCATATGTTGTTTTCATACAATTCCTTTGAAGTTAGCATCAACTGTATCTAGCTGTGGAATGTCCTGGTGAACATATGGTTTGGTTTTCTTCTCTTCATGACTGTATCTGATGTACATGTGATTCAATAGTTGAAGGTTCAACATTAATTTGAAGCATTTCTTTCAATTTCTTTAAATTTCAGAGTATTTCACCATCATAATTTCAAATAATTGATAATCTCAAGCAAATAATACAAATATGCAGATATCCCGTAGATAATTGTATATCCTTAGCATATTTAGCGACAAAGCATGTATAATTGATGAATATCATGTAAATATTTGAGTATACCTGTATCACTTGATCAAATAACTATATAAAATGACCTCTCTATGAAGAATCTTTGCAGAAACAGTGTCATGATGATGAGATCTATGTAAGGCCCCAAAATGGAAACAGCAACACAAATCAACCTCTGAGTAACATCAAGAGATTAAGACCTAATCAATGGAGACTTGGGATCATGAATTCTCTGAATTCATTATATCTTTCAAGATGAATAAAGGTTAATGTTTACTTTTATTCTATGCTTGTTTGTGACTAACATCATGACCAACAATAACATTTTGGTATTAACAATTGTTATGTAGAAAAAGGGGGAAGATGGGATTGATAGATGGTTTAGTTAGATCCTCCTTTCACTACACAAACTCAAGGACATTTAACTAAGTTGAATCACAACTTTTACAAGAGGATGCATCTACAGGTTGGTTGTCACTTGTAATGATAGAGAAATTTGGAAATTGATGATTAATGTGTTAATTTAAGCCCAATCATGCTCAAAACCCTAATTGTGTAAAATCATGTATAAACAGACAAATTTTGACAAATGCTTTCACACAAAGATAGTAAATGAAGATTAGATAAATACCAGATTTCAAAGTTCAAAATCCTAATTAGTTGGGGGCAAAGGGACTCATGCCCAAGCCCAAGGTAGTATTTTTATTGAGGGTTTCCAAACCTTTTCTATTGCTGATTATTATTGTTCTAGAGAATTCTGGCTCTGCAAACTTGGAGGGAAAAGGGACTAGTGACCAAGCCCTGATAGTGCTCTTCTCTACCTTTTTTGTCAGATCTAGGATCCTTATTGTTATGTCAGAAAATGTCCCCTTGGGGGCTTTTCCCTCTTAAGGTTTATCTCTTGGGTCCTTAGAATGCATTTAGATCATATTGCATGTTAATTTTGAATCCCAATGAGAAAACCTTGAAGTCTTATAGAAAATAGGACCTTGGGGGTACTATTTTGATGATTCCTAACCAAAATAGGGAGGGAGGACTTGGGTACTTGTGCCCTAGTCCTACTCTATTTTGGGTCAGTCCTAAATTTAAATGTCAGTTTTATGACCGTTAATTAGGTCCTATGCCGACATATCAAGTTTGAATTACAAAATTCTTAGTGGGAATGTTTGTAGTTGCATATATAAGCATGTTTAGGTTTTCATTTGTAAACTAGAATATGATTGTAAACTTTATACATACTTGTGATTTTAGAGCATCCATGATATTCATTGTTGCAGAGCAGAGCATTGTTATTGTGTTTGTGATTGTAGATTTGGCTTCATCTTCTCATGTGCATGAAGGATCTTCATCTATGTGAGAGATAGAACTCCAAGGTGACATTTGTTTATGTTTGAATCATTTATCATTTGGATTTTGCCTCTATCCCATAGGGATATGCACTCTTATTTGACAACTGTGTTTGGAAGACTTGAATGTCTCTGAGGCTTGATTGAGGCAAGCTTTTAAACACCACAACCCCCAACCACACTCCTTTGTGATTGTAAGTTATAGGTACCAAGTTTTTCGGAGTGAAGTTGTAGAGGAAGGTTACAGATGACAAGGATTTAGGATCCGAAAGAAAGAAGAAAAATAGAGCATTTTCAGGACATGGGTGCCTAGGGCAATGTCCTCCAAAGGTATAGAGACAGGAATCAGAGTTACAAGGACATTCTACATCCTAAGGAGCTTCTACATCTTGAGAATCATCCTACCTTGGACTAGGACACCTAGGGCAGTGTCCACATTTCTAGTGATGAAAACAGATGGAATAGTGAATATTAGTGTCGTAAGGAGTTCTACATTCCATGAAGAAAACAATGCCTTGGACTTGGGCACCTGGGGCATTGTCCTTGAATATTCTAAATTCTGAACTTCAAAAAATGGTCAATTATTAATCTCTGTCCTCTTCCTTAGTCTATAAGCATTTGTCTAAATTTACTAGTTTGATCATTATTTTACATAATTAGGGTTTCTTACATATTTGAGGATTACATTAATGTATTAATTAGTAATTTATGAGTTTCCACATTGTTCCAAGTGACAACCCAACCTATTAGGTGAATGCTCTCACTTAGTAGAGATTCAACTCAATTGATATGTCCTTCTATTTCTGTTGTGAAAAGAGGGTCTAAACCCATCAACACTAAAACCCCATTTACCAAACACGACCTCCTATTTTCACTTCAAAACATTTTGGTGAACTCATGTTTTTGAATTTTTGCACCTTGTTGAATGTTGTGTAATAGATTTGCATTCATTCATTTTATTGCATTTGAAAAATTACAAAAAATTGAAACAATTGGCATCTTAGGCTTGAATTTTGGAATAATTTGAATTAATTGGCATTTGATTTCATTTATTTTCATTGGATCTAATTTAAATTATGGAAATTCATCATTAATAATTCATTTGCATTGCATTTTTATGCTTAAATTGTTGAAATTTGTTTGAAATTGTGTATTTTTCATATAGCCTGGTTTTTGCATTCTCTAAGGTTTGAAGTTAAAATCTTGTTTCAGACTTTACTACTGTTTTAAAACACTAATTTATGTCTGATTTCTAACTTTAGTGTTTCATCATAGTGTCTTTCTTGTGAAAAATTCATGTCTAGGGTTTGAAAACCTTGCATTTTCACTAGATTTGGCCTTATCGTCTCTCTAGAATTGCATCATAGCTGTGTTATGAAAGATATTATTGCATTATTGGGTTGATATTGAGCTTATTATTTTCTTACCTTCTTTAAATTTTTCACAAACACCTCTTTTGTTAGTAATTTGCATTGAAAATTTGGGAGAAAGGTGAAAAATCAAGCATTTTTAGGTCATATTCACACATAGAATTGCATCAAAGGCATGTTGTGAAGGATATTTATGCATAATTGGACTAATATTAGTAATATTACTTGATACGCCTCATCAATTTCCATGCAACACCACTTCTTTCACTCATTTGCATTGAAAAAAGTTGAAAAATCAAGCATTTTAGGTCATATTCATACATACTTTTGCACTTGTTTCTTGCATAAGTGTTGAAAATATTTAAAATCTAATTTGGCATTCATTTGAAAACATATACATTGCTTCTCAATACAACAATAATTCTAGGTTTTCTCCTATGCCTTATTTGAAAAGAAGAGCCCCTAAACTTGAAATAACATTTACACCTCATGACAAAGCAATGGTAGATACTGAAGGGCCTCTTTATATTACAGTGAACATAATGGAAAGACCCATGCATGGAACACTTATAGACCCTAATTTCATGACTAACGTGGTTATGGAAGGTTTTCTTCTTAATCATGATTTGGCACAAGATTCTAATGAACCGTTGGATTTGAGAATTAAAACACATAATGGAGCTTTGATGAATACATTTGAGAAGATAACCTTATTAGTCTCGATATATGATAAAGTCGTGGATTAGTTATTTGGTTTTATCCCCTTATCTAACCTCTTCCATGTACAACTAGGACATCCATGGCTTAAGGCTATGAATTTCATCCCCTCAACTATTCACAAATGTATAAAATTAACTTTGCATGGATAGATACATACTATCCGTTACAATTCATATCAACCTCCAGCTAAGGACAAGAACTTAACTCTTGATTACTTTTGACCATGACCTGATAGATACCTTGAGCCATGAAGAGACCAATCTTTCTTATAAAATAGACAATCCAAAGAAAAACAACTAGCTAGAGTGGCCATGCCTCCTTTACAAACAATAAGGGAAGAACAACATGCATTCGAAGATCCCCTTAGAACGAAAGAAAAATGACAAAATGAAATAAGAATAAAACACAATTTTTATGAGTATGATGAAATCATTAGCATGATATAAATGGATAAGGAAAAGTTTTATAATTCACCTCATCCATGGAGAGATGGTATATATGTTGAGGTTCCTCCCCTGTCATCCTTACATGGATTGGGAGGCATTCATCAACAACAAAACATTTCATCAAGACCAATGGAATTTGAACATGGTGCTTCCTCCTCTATTGTGTAAACTCCTATAGAAAAACATAACACTTCCTTTGAAGAGATAAACAGTAAGACAAGAAGGAATAAACAAGAAAGAGAAAGGAGGAAGAGAAGACAAACTTTTGCCCAATGAAATGCAATTCAATAAGAAAACATTCAACCTAACATTGAAACAAACAACGAAGAGCTTAATGGAGATGAAATTAAAGATAATGATAAGAGTTGGGCACTTGTCCCTTATGTTCCACTTTCCTCTAACATTCAAGAGTGGGAAGACAATGATTTGATCATCAACAACCTTTAGTTCGGTTGTCCTTATAGGTAAGTATTTCTAACCCTTTATGTCTATGTTTTGTTTCCCCCATGATGTGTTATGTGTTGTTTAGGCCTCCTAGGATGACCCTTGATACTCTTGTAAGGTCAAGAATATCAAGAGACTGCCTCTGTTGTGACCCTTCTATTTGTATCATCATTCTTCTATTGATCTTCTCCTCTATTTTCATTGTTGTGTGTTTTGTCTTACAGACATAGCATTGCAGTTAGTGACTTAGGGGCACCCTCCTATGTGATTGTCCCTAAGGAACTTGCTCTCCTCTCTTGATTTATTGTTTACCTTCTTCTAGTTGTTCTATCTAGCTAGTGGATGATGAAAAACAAATAATACTGATATGAAGCACATGTCCCTTTAGAAAGTAAGAAAAAATGGACCTAGTCCATACATGATGATGGGGTTGATATATATTATCCAACACTTGGCTATTAGAATCAATCTGTGTGATATTTTGATGTTGTCTTATCACACTAAAAAACCATAACAATATTGCTGCTCCGTGCACTTTGTTTATCTTGGATCTTGCCTTATTTATACTTGATTCTGGGATCTCTGCGGTATAGCCCCATGGTTATACTTAGGATTTGAATCCATAGTATAACCTTAGCTCTTGATGTGATTATTTTTATGCATTGTTTTGATCATGTGATGTGGTTGCTATCTTATGGAAAGATTTATAACCTCTTTTCTTGTAGGAAATTATATTTTGTGGGAACATTCAATGATCGTAAAGTGCATGTCACCTTTGGGGGCATGGGCTTTGTGAGAGCTCGTGTTCCCTTGTGTATTTTCTCTCTACCTTAATGTGCTTAATATTAGTACATGATTCAACCACCTTAAAGTGGGGGCATATATAAGGTAAGTTGTCTGATGATTTTGGTACTAACAAAGCATGTTTGTAAGTCCTCTATGGAGGTGGGATGTTGTATCTTTGAGAGAGTGTACATATTTATTCTATGTTATTGTTATGCTAGAAAATGTCCCTTGGGGGGCTTTTCTCTCTTAAGGTTTAGCTCCTAGGTCCTATTTATGCATTTAGAGCATTTTTCATGTTAATCTGACATCCCAATGAGAAAACCCAAAAGTTTCATGGCAAATGGGACTTAGGGGGTGCACTTGACATGATTCATGTTTGAAATAGGGGAAGAGGACTTAGGTACCCGTGCCCTAGTCCTACCCTATTTTAGGTCAGGACCAATTTGGAAGTGTCTGTTTATGACCGTTATTTAGGTCCTATGCTGACACGGTAAGTTTCAATTATGAAATTCTTAGTGGGAATGTTTGTAGTCCCATATATAATCATGTTTAGGCATTAATTTGTAAACTAGATGGATATTTTGAACTTGTGGCTTATGTTAAGGTGATTCAAGGCATTCATTGTGTGTTGTAGAGTAGAATTTGTGTTGTTATTGTGTTTGTATTTGCAAATTTGGCATCTATCTCCTCATGGCATGAAGAGCTTCTTCCTTCCATTAGATCTTCACTACAAGGTGATATCAATTATGTTTTCAATCATTTATCATTTAGATTTTGCCTCTATCCTATAGGGATACACAATCTTTATCTAACAACGATGTTCAGAAGACTTGAATGTCTCTCCAGGGATTGACTGAGGCAAGCATCTAAACACCACAACCCCAACCCATTTTTCTATGATTGCAGGTTACAGGTTGCAAGATCATAAAAAGTGAAGTTGTAGAAGAGTAGTACAAACTATCAAAATTATAGATAAGAGAAGAAAATAGGGACTTGGACTTAGGCACCCGCTCATTAGTCCTCCGGATCCTACAATTGAAGAATCTCTGGAATAGTAGGAATAGGTTGTAGACAAGATTTCTAGATCTTGACAAAAAGTATGGCACTGGACTAGGGTACCCACTCATTAGTCCTTGACTTTTCTACTTTCTAAACTTTGAAATCTAGTATGCATTTGATTGTCATTAGATATCTTTATGTGCAAGCATTTTCCGTGATTTGTCCGTTAACTTCTGAATTTGTATAATTGGGGTTTTGAGCATAATTGAGCTTAATTAAACAACTAAATCACACATTTCTAATTTTCCCCTATATTCTAAGGGACCAAAATCCTGTAGTAGACTTCCTACTCGGTTGAAGTCCTTGAATGTTTAGAGGTGAAAGGAGGATTCATACAAACTAGCAAAATCAACCCTAAACACAAACAAATCCTCTTCATCAAATTTCACCTTAAACATTTTGGTGAACCCATGTTTTTAATGAATTTTTCACCTTTTCAATTGTCTTTCTTCATATTTACATTCATTTCATTCATTCATATCATTATTCATCCTATTGCATTTGAAAATTTACAAAAAAATTGAAAAAAACTTAGCATTTTTAGCTTACATTTTCATATAATTTTAACAAGTTGCATTTAATTTCATTAAATTTCTGTCATTACCATCAGATATGATTTAATTTATAGGATTTTTTCATTCATCATTCATTTAGATTGCATTTTCATGCTTAAATGGATAAAAAATTGTTTGAAATTGTGCATTTTTCCATATAACCTAGTTTTGCATTAGCTAGGGTTTGTAGTCAAAATCTTGTTTTATATTTTACTACCCTTTTAAAAAACCCATTAGGATTTATTTCTAACTTTAGTTTTGCATTATAGTGGTTTGCTTGCAAAATTTCATGCCTAGGGTTTGAAAACCTTGATTTTTCACTAGATTTGGCCTTATAATCTCTTTAGATTTGCACCATAGGTGTGTTGTAAAGGATTTTTCTGCACTAATTTTCTATTATCAAGGTTATTATTCACTACCCCTCTCAAAATCCTTTACAACACCTTTTTATTGGGCCCTTACAATGGAAATTTGGTGAGAAATTGCATATTTTGGCTATATTTTCCCTAGGGTTTGACCTTGAGTTGCACTATAAGTGTGTTGTGATGGAATTTTTTGGCATTAGATTGATGCTATTATTGTTATAATTTTCTATCCATCATCATTTTCCTCACAACACCCTTTGTCATACTCCTTTGCATTGAAATTTGGTGAAAAATTACATATTTTAGCTATATTTGCTCTAGGGTTTGACCTAGATTTGCACTCCAAATGTGTTGTGATAGATTTTATGGCTTTAGATGACTGATATTACTGATATAATCTTTTGCACCTCCTAAAATTCTTTACAACACCCTTTATGTTGGGTCTTTTCATTGAACATTTGTGAAAAATTACATATTTTAGTGTATTTTCACTAGGTTTTAACTTGTCATCATCCTAGGTTTGCATAAAAAGCATGTTGTGAAGGATATTATAGATTTTTTGCACTAATATAATACATATAATTTTCTGCCCCTGATCAATTTCCTTACAACACCCTTTTTTTCACTTATTTGCATTGAAAAAAGTTGAAAAAAATCAAGCATTTTAGGTCATTTCCATACATAGTTTTGCACTTGTCTTTTGCATAAATTTTGAAAAGATTTTAAAATATAATCATGCATTGATATGGAAACTCATACATGGCTTATAATCACAACAATAACAATAGGTTCCCTCCTAGGCCTTACATGAAAAGAAAGGTCCCTCAACCTGAACTTGTGTTTACACCTCATGATAGAACAATTGGAGACACTGAAGGACCTCTCTATATCACTATGAAAATAATGGGAAATCCTATGGATGGAACCCTTATTGATCCTAATTGTATGACTAATGTAGCCATGGAAGAGTTCCTCTTTTCACGTCAATTAATACAAGGTTTTTATGACCATTCAGATATGATGATTAAGTGATGCAGAGGTTCAAACAATCTAGATTCTTAGGTCTCTTCTTTAAGGCTTCCCAAACCTTAACCAACTCAAGCAAATTCTCAAGGCTACTCAAGAGAGAACTAGACTAGGACCACACTCATGTTTCCTCACATAAAGGCTATTCATTTCTCTATTAGGGAGACTCAACTCCACCCAACCAACACAAACACTCTAGGTCACAACCAAGCATGTCACCTCCTCAAATCAGGATCTCATTCAAACCTAAGACCCCATATGATATGGGCATGTCCACAATGCCTCACCTAACTCAACAACGCCCACCAACACTTATTGAGACTGCTCTGATTTGGGTAGGAGAGGTCTATACCATCATATCAGCTTGAGAGACCTAATGCTTGTAGCCCTACAAAGCAAGTAATTTAGAGATAACTTTCTAGACTTCCAAAGGACTTCCAAAACACATTATAGATTAGGATACCCTTTAGGCCCATACACCAAACCTTAGACTTTTAGGACTGTATTTTGACTTTGGACCCCTGTGACAGCAAACACTAGTTTTTAGGGATTAGACCTAATTTGAGGCCTTTAAAAAGGAACTATGTTAAATCCAACTACTCAGAACAAAATAGTGATATCAAAGGGTCTGTAATCCTCTGTAAACACTTGATCACCCATCAATTTGGCCACTCCACTTACTATTCTCACATAACAACACTTTCCCTATTGTTTTAATGACTAGTCACATAGAGATGCCTAGTCAAACTCATGCCAAACTCCTTGATCCTTGAGTGCTTGACCCAAAACCACAAAAACCAAAAAATATACACTGTATTCCTCCATCACACTGAAAATGAGAATCTTGCTTTCAGTGGATAGAGGAATAATGATCCATTTATTCACAAAACCCTAGTTTCCTAGGTTTTATGACCAGTCTTTGCAAAAAGATCAATATCTCACAAACTACAACACTTCAAGACACCAAACTACTTCCAAATGAAAGCTATCTCAATACATGAACATCTCCAATTGCTTTCAAGTGGTCAACTATCCGTACAGGCTATACAAAATGACTATTACAATGAATTACTCAGAAAAAGTAGTGTTTTAGCACACCAAATCTCCAAATCTTCATTCATACTTCATAGTTACATCAAAATTCACCTATAGAAGGATTGAGACATTAGTTAACATCCCTCCCAACCGTACAAACTAATTTTGAAAGTTAGTTTGCCATTGGGTTTCTCCTATCACAAGAAAACTACATGTTTTCACTGTGTTATTACATCAAACTTGACCAAAACATGGTCTACATAGGTCTAGTGACCAAATTGACATAAAGTCCTTATTACAAACATGATGAACATGACATGAATAGAAATTCAAATGATCCAAGATTGGATCCACCCTAGAGAATGTACTCCTACACCATTAAGACACATAAGGGAACCTTTGTAAAAACTTCTGGGAAGATATATTTATTGGTCACCGTATTTGAGAAACATGTAGCACAATGGTTTGATGTTATCCCCATTTTTGACCTCTTTTGCATAAATTTGGGACATCCATGGTTAAAGGCTATGAAAGTTGTCCCTTCAACAATTCATAACTATGTCAAATTCCCCTTGAATGGACAAGTACATACTATTCATCACAATAAATATAAACCTTTGCTTACAAGACAACATTTTGCACTAGATTACTTTTGGTAAATATCTGAGGTGGAACTAGAACCATGAATAGACTTTAACTTCTTGAGCTATAGAAACTACAAAACAAAACTATTACATCAAGTGGTTAGTCCTTCTATGCAAGAAACAAGAGACAAACAACCTGCATTTGAAGAGAATCCTAGACTGAAAGGAAATGGACCTTGTGCTTAGGTTCCTTTGTTGCCATCCTTACAAGGATCGGGAGGTAGTTGTCAACAACAAAATATTCCACCTAGACAAATGAATTTGATCTTGGTGTTTCCTCCTCTAAAACACAAAAACCTATGGCAAAGAAAAATACATGAACATCTCCAATTGCTTTCAAGTGGTCAACTATCCGTACAGGCTATACAAAATGACTATTACAATGAATTACTCAGAAAAAGTAGTGTTTTAGCACACCAAATCTCCAAATCTTCATTCATACTTCATAGTTACATCAAAATTCACCTATAGAAGGATTGAGACATTAGTTAACATCCCTCCCAACCGTACAAACTAATTTTGAAAGTTAGTTTGCCATTGGGTTTCTCCTATCACAAGAAAACTACATGTTTTCACTGTGTTATTACATCAAACTTGACCAAAACATGGTCTACATAGGTCTAGTGACCAAATTGACATAAAGTCCTTATTACAAACATGATGAACATGACATGAATAGAAATTCAAATGATCCAAGATTGGATCCACCCTAGAGAAGGTACTCCTACACCATTAAGACACATAAGGGAACCTTTGTAAAAACTTCTAGGAAGATATATTTATTGGTCACCGTATTTGAGAAACATGTAGCACAATGGTTTGATGTTATCCCCATTTTTGACCTCTTTTGCATAAATTTGGGACATCCATGGTTAAAGGCTATGAAAGTTGTCCCTTCAACAATTCATAACTATGTCAAATTCCCCTTGAATGGACAAGTGCATACTATTCATCACAATAAATATAAACCTTTGCTTACAAGACAACATTTTGCACTAGATTACTTTTGGTAAATATCTGAGGTGGAACTAGAACCATGAATAGACTTTAACTTCTTGAGCTATAGAAACTACAAAACAAAACTATTACATCAAGTGGTTAGTCCTTCTATGCAAGAAACAAGAGACAAACAACCTGCATTTGAAGAGAATCCTAGACTGAAAGGAAATGGACCTTGTGCTTAGGTTCCTTTGTTGCCATCCTTACAAGGATCGGGAGGTAGTTGTCAACAACAAAATATTCCACCTAGACAAATGAATTTGATCTTGGTGTTTCCTCCTCTAAAACACAAAAACCTATGGCAAAGAAAAACACTATCTTACAAGAGATAAGCGGTAGGACAAAAAGAAATAGACAAGCAAAAGAAAGGAGGAGGAGATGAAAAGATTATGCCCAATGACTTGTATCTCACCAAACATTGAATCAAACCATGAAGATCCTAAGAATGGACAACTTGAAGAAAAGAATAAGAGTTGGGCTATGGTATCTTTTGTCCCACTTTCCTCTAGCATTTGGGAGTGGGAAGATGATGATGATTTTCTTGATGACAACCCTTAGTTAGGTTGTCCCTCCAAGTAAGTATCTCTAACCCTTTATCTCTCGTGATGTGTTTCCCCCCGTGCTATGATATGTGTTGTTTAGGCCTCCTTGGATGACCCTTGATTCTCTTGTAAGGTCCAAGATACCAGGAGACCACCTCTGATGTGACCCTTCTTCTATTTGTATCATCATTTTGCTATATTGCTTCTCCTCTATTTTTCACTGTTGTGTGTTGTGTCTTATGGACATAGCATTGTAGTTGGTGACTTGGGGGCACCCTCCTACATGACTTTCCCTAAGGCACTTGTTTCTCCTCTCTTGATTTATTGTTTCCCTTTATCTAGTGTTTCTACTAGTAGGCAGATGATGAAAAACATATTATACTGATGTGGACCTAGTGTCCCTTTAGCGAGAAATAAAAAATTGGACTTACTTCCTATATGACGATGGGGTTGATATATATTATCCAACGTTTGGCTAGTAGAATCACTCTATACACTTTGTCGTGTGATCTTGATGGTGTCTTATCACTTACAAAACATAACAATACTACTACTCCATGTACTTTGTCTATCTTGAATCTTGCATGCCTTAGTTTTGTATGTGGTTGATCATATGCATTGTTGTTTATGATGATTATTTGGACACTAACACTTTTTTTACAAGGATGTATTTGTGGGAACATTTGGCAATCATAAAGTACATGTCACCTCCGGGGGGCATGGGCTTTGTGAGAGATCATGTTCCCTTGTGTGTTTTCTACCTACCTTAATGTGCTTGATATTGGTACCTGAAATCAACCACTTTAAGCTGGGGGCATTTATAAGGTAAGATGTCTATTGTAGATGTTAGAAATGTACTTGTTCTCAGGTGCAGTCTTAAAGACTGGTGGCAATGAGTCCCTCCTGCACTCTGAGATTTTTCCAATCATTTAAGCCCTCATCGCAAGGTCAAGATATCACATCCCTTTTCTATCTTAAGCCCTTTGTGGAGGTGGGGATGGTGTATTTCTCGAAGAGAGTGCACATCCTATCATTTTCAAAAAGTCCTCTGCAGAGGTGGGGAATGGTTCTATGACTAACTCAACCCTTAAGCGCGTCTTCAGTGATTGTTGTGGTGAAGCCCAATCATCGATGTGTACCTATAATGTGCCTGAGATGGTGATCAACCTAGAAATAGGAACACTCCATTGCTTGTCTGTCATGTTTTCTTTGTGTTTTCCAAGTGTGTGTGTATTGTGTGTTTATTCCAAAGCATAGTCTTAAAGACCGGTGGTGGTGAGTCCCTCATATGCTTGGGATTTGTATGGAGTGCTTAATTTGTATGATGTGTTTGATTTGTTTTGCATGTTTGTTGCCCAATATGCAGTCTTAAAGACTCATGGCGACGAGTCCCTCCTACATTATGGGTGGTGTGTTTACTTTCCTTGTACTTGCATCTGCATTTCATATATATGAGAAAAAGAAAAGGAAATCATCAGTGTCTTCACTGTATACACTGTATTCATTGTGTTTTGCATGTCTTCAATGTTGTATTATTCATGTCCTGGATGACTGTAAGTGTCTTCTCCGTGTTTTGCATGCCTGTCACTTTCTTCTCTATGATTGGTGTGTCTTCTCCGTGCTTGGCATGTTTGCTGTGTTTGTTGACCATACTTTAATGCATGTATTGGCCTTGCATTTATATATACATTAAAGTGGGGGCTAAATGTTACATTAGAAAATGTCCCCTTGGGGGCTTTTCCCTCTTAAGGTTTAGCTCACAGGTCCTGTTTATGTATTTAGAGCATTTTTCATGTTAATTTGACATCCTGATGAGAAAAACCTGAAGTTTCATGGCAAATGGGACTTAGGGGGTGCACTTGAAATGATTCTTGCCTGAAATAGTGGGGGAGGACTTGGACACCTATGCCCTAGTCCTGCCCTATTTTAGGTCAGGACCAATTTTGAAGTGTCAGTTTATGACCATTATTTTGGTCCCATGCCAACATGGTAAGTTTCAATTATGAAATTCTTAGTGGGAATGTTTACAGTTACATATATAAGCATGTTTAGGCATCAATTTGTAATCTAGTTGGATATTACGAACTTGTGGCTTATGTTAAAGTGATTCAAGGCATTCATTGTGTGTTGCAGAGTAGAATTTGTGTTGTTATTGTGTATGTATTTATAAATTTGGCATCCATCCCCTCATGGCATCAAGAGCTTCTTCCTTCCATGGGATCTTCACTACAAGATGATATCAATTGTGTTTTCAATCATTTATCATTTGGATTTTGCCTCTATCCCACAGGGATACACAATCTTTATCTGAAAATAGTGTTTGAAAGACATGAATGTCTCTCTGGGGCTTGACTAAGGCAAGCTTCTAAACACCACAACCCCCAACCCATTTTTCCGTGATTGCAGGTTACAGGTTGTAGGAGTAGAAAAAGTGGAGTTGCAAGAGAGCAGTACAGACTATCAGAATTGTAGATCAAAGAAGAAAATAGGGACTTGGATGTGGACACCCGCTCATTAGTCCTTTGGATCCCACAACTGGAGAATCTATGGAATAGTAGGAACAGGTTGCAGACAAGATTTCTAGATCTCGACAAAAAGTATGGCACTATACTAAGGCACCCGCTCACTAGTCCATAACATTTTCACTTTCTGAACTTTGAAATCAGGTACGCATTTGATTGTCATTTGATATCTCTATGTGTGAGCATTTTCTGTGATTTGTTTGTTTACTTCTAAATTTGCATAGTTAGGGTTTTGAGCATAATTGGGCTTAACTGAACAACTAAATCACACAATTCCAATTTTCCCCTATATTCTGAGTGACCGAAGGCCTGTAGTAGACTTCCTACTTGGCTAAAGTCCTTGAATGTTTAGAGGTGAAAGGAGGATTCATACAAACTAGAAAAATCAACCCTAAACACAAACAAATCCTCTTCATCAAATTTCACCTTAAATAGTTGCAATCATTTAAGCCCTCTGTGGAGGTGGAATATGTTGATCATGATGTTAGTCATAAACAAACATAGAATAAAAGTTACACAACAACCTTTACTCATCTTGAAAGATATGATGAATTCAAAGAATACATGATCCCAAGTCTTCGTGGATTAGTTCTTAATCTACTGACGTTACTCAGTGGTTGATGTGTGTTGTTGTTTCCATTTAGGGGCCTTATGTTTTCTTGTCAGTAAGATTTTGTTCCTGTAGTGATGCTACACAGAAAGGTTATTTTATACAGTATATTTCTCTAAATATTGTGTCTACTTAAATCTTTGCATGATATGTATCAATTGTACATGCTTTACTTCAAATATGCTATGAATCTTCAATTATCTACAAGATGTCTACATATTTTATGTAATTTGCTTCTGATTGTCAATTATTTGCAATTGTGATGGTGAGTTGTTCTAAAATTAAAATAAATTGTAAAAGAACTTCAAATTATGATAAATTTTCAGCTATTGAGCCACATACACACTTGATACTGTCATTAGGAGAAGAAATCAAACCATATTTTCACCAAGATGTTCCACAGCTAGATATAAATGATGCTAACTTCAAAGGATGGTGAATGAAAACAATACAAGCAGACTGATGAGCACTCCAAGGGACTCAACTAATCAAAGCAAGAATCAAGAATCCAGACACAGATTACTTAGGATTTACTATGATTTGTAATCAAAATGGTCTTCTCTTTCATTAAGTATGCAAAAATATGTATGTATACAACAACTTTGAAATAGGCTCTGATATTTCAGCAAACAAATTTCAATTAAGCTTCGAATGTTTAAAACAAGGCATCCCTGCACCTTTTATAGAATAAGGTGAGGGAGCAATTACACATGATCTACGATCAAGATTCATCTATTAAGATCAACGGTGCATATTCCTTTTGACTTGGTCAACCGTCTCGTGGCACAGGTTGCCAGCTGTCAACCATCTAGGTAACTTATTTTCTTCTAAGTACCTGATGCAAGTATTTCCTTTGTAGCACATCTTCATCTACTCATCAGGTTCTTCTTCTTCATCCTCATGATCATCATGATCATCACTTCCTGTGTCGTCATCACCCTAATGGATATCTCCTTGTATATGGACCTGCATTATCATCCTGATATTTTCATATGCTTCTACTATTCTCTGAACTTCCCTGCCATCCTGAGTTTTGGCTTTAATTATGGCACGCTTATGTGCTTGGAATTTATCTCTGTGGTTTTCTAGTTTTCCTTTCCTGCTACTCAATGTTCATTGTAATTCTCCACCCTGACCTTGATCCTCATGGTCTTGTTCATTGCTTCTTCTGTCAGGTGGTTAAGAGGGTCATCAACCATCGGCTGGAAATTATTATGCAGAGCTTTTATGGCAAAGTCTGCATCTTGGTTCTCAATTTTCCCCTCTACTTTTCCTTCTAAAGCCTCCAAAATTTCTGCTTCAAATGACATGATGTCGTGCAATTTCACACTGATATCTCTTAGTTTATGGTTGCATCTCTTTAGTACATCACATTCAAACCTGATGTCTTTATACCAAATATCTACTAGCATGGCAATATTACTATTTAGCACCTAATTATTTATTAGGACCTAAGGATTAATCCTCTTTATTTCACTCAAAGTACTCAAGGCTTTCTCTAACTAGAATGACCTTCTTCCGGTCTCAATCTGTAATTTATCAACTTTCTTCCTGGAGATACCCAAAGAATTCCACCTCTGCAAAGAGGCTTTCACTACTTCCTCAGCTCCTGTTAGTGTGGATGACATCCATTTTCTCATGATAACTGACTCATGCTTCATAAGGTCCAATTTATTAACCTCCTCTTGACAAATTGCAGTCAATGGGACTGCCTAATCTGATACTGTATTGTTAGGGTTAATCAACCCTTTTATGTATGAATGCAGCTGAACAATGTGTGCTTTATGTTGCTTATTCTTCTCCTTTTCTTTGTTCACCCTTTGGGTTAAAGAATCTATTATATCCTTCCCTTCCTGACCTTCTTGGTCCTCATTGGTAAACCCCAAGTCAACAGTGGTGATTTGGAATTCTTCTAGGGTGATTTTGCCTTTTTCCTTTTCAACTATGGGAAGTGCTACCTGGGTGGTCCTTCTGCCTGTAGCAAGATCTCTTCTTATTGCAGATGTTAATCTGGCCTTCCTCTTAAGCTTCATGATGGTTTCTGAAAATAATGTTGAAACATCAAATTCCTGAATCTTGAAACCTGATTCTGTTCCTATTTCTTTCTCTAGCCATTGAGGTACTTGGTCTCTAGATCCTTGATGTCCATCATCATCATGTCTGTCATGATCATTTCCACCCTGATCTCCAGCATTTATCTCTATTCTTGGTGGAGAGGGTGATTTACTCATTTCTTCCTCATGATACTCTTCATGAGGGGGATCCTGTGGTACTTCCTCCTGTTGAGGAACTTCTTCGTGCGGAGGGTGATCATGTTGTGTATCTCCATGTTGGTCTTAGACCTGATATTTTACTCCCTCCTTTTGTGTCTCATCCACTTTAGGAATTTCCTCATCCTGAGGTATACTGTTACCCATGGATGTCATTGTATTTGTACTAGGTGCATCTACCTAATCTTGAATCACATTATGATCTGCACCTGATATATCTACCTCCTGGGTCTTTAGGTCATCATGACCTGATATTTCTTTATCACCTGAGGTTTCTTGAGTCTGGAGGGCATCCTAACTTGATATATCTTTGTCATTCCCACCCTTTTGTTAGACTTCCACTATTATGGGTTCATCCAGTATTTCTTGTTGTTGCTAACCCATATCCGGAGTGCTTCTTTCTGTTTCTGCCAGCCTGATCTCCTCAACATTTTTTGTTTTATCAGGTTCACCTGCTTGATGTTCTAGACTTACATCCTTTCTGTATGTTAGGTGTATCACCACAGGGTTAGTTACGTGATCAACTAACTTATCAAGCCCTATTTGTTGGGCTGCCCTTTCTAGGTTGTTCTCTTTCTCTTGCTCCACTTACTTCAACTCTTCTAATACCACCATCTGTGCTGATGGGGTTCCCTGTGGAGTTATGCAAGTACTTGAAGCAAGAGTCTCCATCCGCTGAGAGGCTACATTCTCTAGCACCTCATCATCTGATAGGTCCACAGTCTCCTCTAGTGAGTAAGGACCGCCTTGACTTGCTCCAGTGGTTTCTTTTACTTGCTCTTCAGCCTTCTCAGTCTTAAATTGAATTATGGTAGGAAGTGGTACATCTTGTTGCAATTCCTTCCTAAACACTTCACTACCTACTCCCCTTAATACTATGGGGTCATGTCTTATTTCACCCCTCATAGAGGTTCTCTGTCTCTTAGGTGGTGATGCCAGCAGGGGTGCTTTCCTCTTTCTTGTGGCCCTCATGGTATCATCTTCTGTAGGCTCTTTATTCATTAGCTCCTCATCAAAAAGGATATCCTCTTCCACATTTTGCTATGAGGTTTGGCCCTTAGCTGGCACTCTTGCAGTTTCCATAGCTGGCCTTTGGATTCTTTTTGTTCTTGGTTCATCTACCAAAGGCTATGCAGATGAGGCAGATGCCTGTCCTGATGCACATGCACCTTGAACTGGTATGTCAACTCTTTCAATTATTACCCCTTTAGGTTCACTATCAGTCTTCTTTCCTCTGGAGGGTCTTTTACTTTGTTCTTGAGGTGGCAACCTTTCTCCCTTAGATTTTATCTTCTCAACAAGAAAGTCATCATATTCTTCATCTGAAATCTCTTGCCTTTTCCTATTGTTGTCTACTGTGATGACCATACCCTTCTTCTTCAGGATACCTATTTGTTCATCCACCCATGCTTGGGTCAACTGCAACACCCCACCTGTAAACTAATCCAATGGAATGTCTTCAAGTTGTGTTAGGTCAGGGGCTGAAATGGTGTCATTATACACCTTTCTATCCTCATATTCATTGGATATGGTCATGCCATTATATTTCTTCAATTGTGCAGGCACTGGAATACAATCAAAGGTCTTGATCTGATTGAGGGTGAGTCTTTGATATTTTCTTCTTCTAACCTTAGCCTCATCCTCGCAGTTGGTCCAGAAATCCTCTAAGTGCTTTTGATGGATGGGCTTCCCCATGATCTTTTGTATTCTTCCATAGGGGTCATATGATCTGGCCAATGGAAATGGCTGTAAGTTCATCATGTTCAGACCCACTATGGCCTTCTTTATATTTTCTAAATCAGGGCATATATACCACCCTATAGTTACTAGAAACAAAACTAGAGGAATCTTATTGTTTCCTTTATATGCATCAAGTATAGTTGATACTTGTCTCAAGAATTCTATTAGGACTACCTCATCAATAGGGTACCTCGGTAGCATCAATGGCTGGCCTGCAAAGCCTTCTATTCTGATGTAAGAAAATGTGGCAAAATAGATAAACTAGGCACCATGCCTATATATAACTTCCTGAGCTTCCATGCTCAGCCTTTTTGTTCTGTCTTCCTCCATTGTTTTGACCAGATGCATAGAAAATGCATCATTCACTAATTTGTAATCAGGAAGATAGTTTGTTCTCTGCAACTGAGGGTAATGATCTCATATATGGGCATCATTTAAACTGCCACCAATCTTTCCAATTGTGGTAAGTGCATCAAATGTACCCTTGTAAGCACATGAATATACCACATATGAAGTCATATAAAATGAACACTCCAGGTCTCCTAGGTTCATCATCTGCATATCTAGGGCATCACTGATCATTTTAGCCCATAATGGCTTGTTATCTATATAAATGCACGTCATGATGACCCCATACATCCAATCCTTGAAACTTCTAGCAGTAGGCTAGCATGTCACTCTGCTGAGTAAGGCAATCATATATTGATATTCATCATCAAAGTCAAATTTGTACAGGTGCACTGGTAATTTGGTAGATGCAGTGTAAGGGCTATTCTTTGATCTCCAGTGATATATCCTTATTTCTTGTAGTCTTCTTATTATTTTCATATTCAATCTCCAATTTCTTCAGATCTATACTAACTACTTTCTTTCCAAGTGGGAGATTGAAAGTAGTTGCAATCCCTTTGATGGACAAATTTGCATAAACCTTGCCATGTTTTTCTACCTTCCTCGTCTGTGGGTTGTAGTTCCTAGCACATTTTATTATCAACTCTGGAGCTTCCATGGAATATGGAAATCTAGCAGCATACCACATTCCTGATACAAAAACAATGTCCAGTAGGGCACTTTCTTTATCATTATGCATCTTAGATGACCATGCAACCAAATTTGTGTTTCCCTGGTGTGTATCTCCAATGACACCATACTTGAACTATACTCCCTCAAGTTGAGCAAACATAGGTTTATGAAATTCAGCCTCAGACTTGTTCCTTCTAACGTCTGCCATGGATCCCTACAATGAACAGGACTGGTCTTACAATAATATTCACATGCATGCATTCAACATTATTATATATTTACAGCATCATGCATATTTCACTTGTTAATCTCTATTTCATCATGATATGCATAATCACAATTTCAAACCACTAAAAAATCATCCTACCTGGACATGCAGAAAACAATAAGAGGGTTTTTTAATTACTTACCTAATAATGCTTATCTCCTGAATTAAGCTGATGATTACAGAAAAGGGGATCAGATACCAGTGATAATCACATGTTCTGTTATGCTGCAAGCTGTTAGCGTCCATAGGTAGCTCGTACAAGGGTTTGAACGTCTTCTCTGCAAATTCTCATTTCTTCACAAGGTAAATGCATACTAACCTTGGAAATTCACTTTTAAACTCATTCATCAGGTTAATTAGGGAAAAATTAGATTAAATTGATCAAGACCATTGATCTTCTACACAAAATCCATGGATGTTGCCAGGTGTGTGCATCACATTTGCAATCGGCATGAACCACCTACTACATTTATGTTCATTAAATGCTACGTGACAAGAGGGGTGGGGGTGATCTTCAGAAGATTGGGTGATATTTGGAATATTGGGTCATGTTTTGAAAATCAAGGGATGCTTAAAATGTTGGGTGATGTTTATAATATGACCCCCTGAAACTAAAGTGACCCCCTCTTTGAAAGATCAGGATGACGTCACTGTCATATTGTGTAAAAGGGGTGATCGTAGGAAATATACCTCCGCAAGGTAAAAAGGATGATGATGTCATCGTCAGGGTGATTTTCTTTGTTCATCAGAACTAATGATGTCATCAGCATATTGGCTCTAGGGTGATATTTTGAGATGTGGTGATATTCAGAATATTGGGTGATATTCAGAATATCAGGGGATATTTAAAATATCGGGTTATATTCAAAATATGACCCCGACAAAATATATGAAGTTGTTTGATGGGTAAATATCACTACCACATAAAATTGATGTTCGAATCCTCAGACTGAATGATTATCAAGTGATAAAATTGGATCGGGGTGATCTTACTTAAGATGACTGATGTTAAGGAATATGACCCCCCCTCGGAATATCATGTTTGACCAGGACTTTGACTCACCATAACTCTCGTTCCCTAAGGAATATCAGGGTGATCCAAAAGGCAAACCTGCATGAAATTTTGTCCTCTTTCCAATCATGAGGTTATTGACATGAAATATTAACTTTGACAAACTGACCTCATCATGATGACTTACCCAGATCCTTTATGCATGATCACCTGCATGACTTACTTTTACCAGACCGCCAAACAGTAGAAAAACCAAGAACAAGCCAAGAAAAAAAGTTGGGTCCCTGTTTTGTCAAGTCAAAATGGGGTGTGTTGTGTAACCACACAACAACTTGCCACCAAAGAAAACAAACAAATTCCAATGATTCAAGTGAGGTGAACACATTCATATATAGTGTCCTAACTCTTTCTAAGTATAAGCATCATAATCTTTCTGTATAATAAAGTTTCATCATGGCAACAATGCTAACAAAGGATCAGGTGTACATGCAAATGATTAATTATCCTCATCTTGAAAGCAAGTTGAAAACATGAGTAATTGATGTTAAGCTACATAGTTTGGGAGCATCCCTTATAGCCAACCTGGATAGAGCCTTGCTGCTAGTAGGTGTCCATAACCCTAGCAAGGTTATCTATACAATCCCCCTAAGTAGAGCCCCACTGCCAGTAGGCATCTATAGCCCCAGTAGAGTTACTTAGATGGCCTGATTTTATTTTATTTATTTTTTTGATTTTTCAATATTTTGTATTCTATAAATCTGATGTCATCATGTAAGCCTAGTGTGCAAGGTATGGTCACTTGCTGATTTAGGTTGGAGATTGTATTGGTAGCAAGAGAGTCCCTTTAGATTTTTCACTTAACACCTATACTTGTGTGTTCAACAAACCTAAGGCTGTTAGGTGAGTCACTATGAAAGAATCACTTTGGTCAAGAAAAGGCACCCTGATGAAAAGATATTACAGACCCGATCACAAGTACTTCTTAGAATGAGTCATAACCTATATATAAATTTGTTTTCATCACTTGAATCCTAACAATTTAGTTATTTTCTAGGGTGATGAGTTGCATCATCCTGACTAACCAAAACAAAAACTCAACAAGCAAACCAAACAAAAACACAAAACAAAACTATACAAATATACACTATGATACACACATGACTGTCATGAAGCTAACTTAGGCTTAGAAATAATGTTTGAGTAACTGTCCATTAACTGGTAATGGAACATCCTCACCTGTCAAGTTTTTAAGCCTGTAAGTGTTGTCTCCTAATATCTCATAAATTTGGAAGGGACCTATCCAGAGTTTGTCAAACTTACCATGGTCTCCCTTCCTCTTATGTTCTTTGTCCCACATTAGGACTAAATCTGAGATCCTGAAGGCTTTAACCCTGGCCCTTTTGTCAAACCAGTGTTTGACAATAGCCTGATGTTTGGCAAATTGATCAATTACCTGACTTCTTTTCTCTTCTAGGTGCATCAATTGAAGCAACCTGACTTCTTGCTTATTGTCTATGCCCAGGTACTCTTGTGCAAACTGCAGTGTAGGAATTTTCAGGTTAACAGGGAAGATGGGATCCACCCCATATACTAAATGGAAAGGTGAGTTTCCTAATGTAGCTTTATTCCTGGTTCTGTCTACCCATAAGGCATATTTCAGAAGGGTGTTCCACTCCCTAGGGTTCTTGTCTACTAACTTTTTTATGTTATTCAGCAAACTTTTATTGGTGGATTCTACTAATCCGTTCCCTTGGGGATAATAGTTGGAGGAGAACTTTAGTATGATCCCATAATCAAAAGCCCAACTTGATAATTTGGTTGAAACAAAAGCAGAGTCGTTATCACTTACCAGAGCATAGGGAACTCCATACCTGGTGACTATATTACTTTCCAGAAATTTGATGACGTCTTCAGCATTGTAGGTCTTGCTGCTGACTGCATCAGTCCACCTGGTATAGTAGTCAGTAATCATTAAGACATACATGTGGCCTAAAGATGATGGAGGATTAATTGGTCCTATGAAATCCATGCCCCATTGTGCAAATGGGCGCATCTCCATCACTGGCTACACAGGTTGAGCAGTATATATCTCTCTGTTAGCAGCAACCTGACATACATGACAACATTTAATATGCTCAGCAGTATCCTTGAAAATTGTGGGCTAGTAGTATCCTGCCCTAAGGATAGCATGAGTAGTGGCCAAGGATGACTCGTGTGTTGTTCCAAACTTGTCATGTAGCTCTGATAACACCTTATCTACTTCTGGCCTCTCTAAGCATCTTAGGTATATTCCTTCATAAGTTTTATTGAAAACGACTCCCCCTTTCATCATATACTTCTGTGACCTTATTTTTAGGGCTCTCCTTTGTGAGGCCTGCAATCTAGGAGGACATCTTCCAGTAATCAGGATGTGCTTGATGTCTAAGTATCATTCTCCATTGTCCTTAGCATTAATAACATACTGTTGACTCATGATATTGGGGTCAATCTTTGATATTATTTGGCTTAAAGCCTATCCTCTCACTAGCTTCATGGGTGTAATGTCCATGTCATATTTCATGTAGGACAGTGATCCACTTAGCCCTTTTCTCACCTAGCTCACTCTGCATTAATAGCATCTTCATTGCTGCATCAGGCACCACAGCAATCACTTTACTTCTTAGTATATAGTGCCTAAACTTCTTTACTGCTCTGACCAAAGCAAGTGCCTACCTTTCAATGTCCATGTATCTCAGTTCAGCATCTTTAAAAGGGTAGCTCATGAAGGCTATGGGCTTCTCTTCCTTTTCTTCATTTCTCTATGTCAGCACTGCTGTAGAGGTATGCTCTGAAGCAAATGAATAAATATAGAAGTCCCTGGTGTAGTTTGGACTGATTAGAACTAGAGAATCAGATATAGCTTTTTTAATGTCTTCAAAAGATGCTCTAGCCTCTGGTGTCCACTCAATCTTTGTGTCCTTCTTGAGCATGGCATTTAAAGGTCTAACAATTTCCACAAAACTAGTGATAAACTTCCTAACAAAATTAATCTTACCAAAGTAAGATTTGAGCTCCTTTTTGCTTCCAGGAAGCTATATTTTCATAATAGATTCCACCCTGTCAAGATCAATGATAATCCCATTTTCAGTTATTAGGTGGCCTAGTAATTTTCCTATTGTCACCCCAGATATGCATTTCTTGGGGTTCAGGGATATCCCATATTCTTCACATTTTTTAAGCACATTTCTGAGATTTTCTACATGGTTTCCTCTATCTTTAGAGAATACTGTTAAGTCATCCATGTATATGACTATACATTTCCCTATTAAGCCTCTGAAGGCTATGTCCATTGCTCACTGGAATGTTGCTCCAGCATTTATCAGCCCAAATGGCATGCGCCTGTAGGCGAATATCCCTCACTTTGTAGTGAAGGTAGTTTTTAGTCTGTCTATCTTATCCACCATTACCTGGTTATAGCCTGAAAATCCATCTAGAAATGACATCATTTTAGCATCGTTAACAATTTGCAGGACCTCATCAAAGGAAGGAAAAGGATAATTATCCTTTTTAGACGCTCTGTTTAAATTCTTGAAGTCTACACATAGTCTGATGTCTCTATTTTTCTTCCTCACTGGGACCAGATTTGCTACCCAGGTGGAGTGCCTCACAGGAAATATGATCCTGGCATTTAAGAGTTTCTTAACCTCCTCAAAAATAATAGGTTCCACCAAAGCATTGACAGGCCTTTGCTTCTGTCTGAAAGGCTTGGCATTTGGCTTGAGGGGTATGGTGTGGGTGATGACTGATGTGTCATACATTTTCAGCTCATCATAAGTCTAGACAATGACATGGATGTAATCTTTGAGAGCCTGGGTGATTCCTTCTAACTCTTCTTCTGTGCAAACTTTTCCTATCAGGACATTTTTCTTCTCATCATTCTATCCAATATTGACTTGTGAATATTGTCCTCCATTAGCTTTTGGAAGATCTTTATGTTTCAACATATTGTCCAGATCAAATGCTCTCTCTAGCTCTATCATTCCCTTAGGAATATTATTGTTGGGCAACTCTAAGATTTCTTCCTCTTCCCAGACATGATCCTCTACATTGTTCTCATCTATGATCTGCACATCAAATATATCCCTGTTAGAAATGAAATCTAGGATATGTGGATCATCGTCGAATACTTGGAGGTTGGTTACATTGTCTGGCATAAAAGGTACTGATACCAGCTCTACTAAAAATCTTTTTAGACCAGAAATAGACAGTGGCTCCAAAGTGCTGGTAGCCTAGGCTAAAGCATCTGCCCTATGATTCCGTTCTCTAGGTACATGGGTGATATTAAATGCATCAAAGTCTTCAATCAGGTCCCACACCCTGTGTCTATAATTAGATAGTTTTTTATAATTGCAGGAGTAAATTCCTCTTACCTGTCTCACTACTAATTCTGAGTCTCCATAGACATGCAGAATTTTGACTTTCTTCTTAAGGGAAAATAGTATCCCATGAATCAGAGCTTCATACTCTGTTACATTATTGGTGTAGGGGAATTGTAGTCTGTATGCTACCAAGTAGGATTTTCTAGATGGATCAACGAGATCTATCCCTACTCCAGCTCCTTGTTTTGATTTGGATCCATCAAATCTTAGGATCCATGACTTGTCTTCAGGCAAAGGCTTATCTGAACCTTCTCTTTTCTTTGTAGCTCTGGCAGCTGCTCCGCTTAATATCCACTTTAACTTAGGTATTTCAGCTTTCTCAGACTTCATCTTTCCTTTCTTCTATGAAGTTGATGTTTCTTCTCTCTTTTCATCACCAGAAGGATGATCCTCTGGACTAGGCAATGTATGTCTTTTCAAAATATGTAGACATAGTGAACAAGCAGTTTCTGAGTGAGGTACCTCATGTAACCTGCACTAGCCTTCAATCAAGACATCCTGTGGAGGTCTTTGCTGCTGTGTCATCTTCTGGATCTCTTTTGATAGAAACTCTTCAAATTTAGATAGATTGTTGCCTCTATCTTCATTAGATAATTCATAATCTAATTCAACTAAACAATCACTCTCAGGGGTGATTTTCTCCTTTCTCTTAACATTACTTTGGTTGCATACCAATATTTCCTCTGTCACCTGAACATGACCTTCATCCTGTTGTATAGCTTCCTCTATTCCTGCAGAAGACAAATAAAATTTAGTGTCACTATCATTGTCTCTAGAACTTACCTCTGATGATGATGATGATGATAATGATTCATCACTACACGCTTGTTCTAGCTCCATCATATCTATGCATGCTTCACAAGTCTTCTCAAAGTATGACTCATTATGCAACCTGCACCATCCATCAATTAAAATATCATTAACATGTATCTTTAATAATTTACATCGCTTCACCTGTTTAGATAAGTGCATTTCAAAATTCCTGAAGTGATCTACCTCATTTTCATTCTTAGGGTAATACTCAGATTCTATAGTTATTTTGTCATCCTAAGGATCATGATGATGATGATGAACATCATACATCAGGATCTCTCTATCCTGACAGTTTGGGGTCTAATGGAGTAAACTCTGGGTTCCACATCCACATACATGATCTCATTAGTTTTGTTATATTTGTGATCATGTGCTTCATTCAGGGTTTAGCATCGATTCTTATTTGATTTGGTATCCCTTTCCAGGGTAACCACATGTGACTGAAGTTTGTGGACATATATTCGTTAAGGGTTTTGGACCAGTCCCTGCTGAGCAACATCCCATAGGTATCAGGTATGTCAACTACGTGAATGTCAATATAATATTGGATCCTGGGATCCAATGCTAGCTGCATGTGGATGTTAGTTAACTCCCCTACCACACTTACTTTTGTTTTGTCCAATTGTGTGACTTTCTTTAAAGATTTAGTAGGATGCATCCCTAAAGCATTACATTCGTAGATGCTCCTGAGTCTACTAAACAATTGTGCAGGTTTTTGCTAAACATTCTTATGGTAAGGAGGAATGGAGGTGACTCACTCTTGTCTCTATATAAGGTCATGTGGGAGGTCTCTGCAGCTTGAATAGTAGCTGGCACCTTGTGTTTGACATTATTATCTCTAGCAACATGATCTCTACTACCAGACTGACCTAAGGGATGACTATCCTCTTTCGGAGCAAGATCATCTAGTGATTTCATAAATGTTTTCTTAATGGCAGGAGTTTTGAGCAGTTCTGACAAAGACAGGTTGATTTTGATCTTTTTCATCTCATCTGCCAGATAAGTGAACAAATTGTCAGATTCATGAGGTAGGCTCACAGCCTTTGATGTTGTGTTTGGTGATGATAAATATTGAGCATTAACCTTGGGAAATCTAGGGTTATTACCCGCTTTGGGATCAGGAAGTGTATTGAAATTGTTTGGAGGCAAGGAAGAGGTCAAAGGACTAGTAGGTTTGTTGGCGTTATTTCTTAGGTTATAGTTATGCTTACCCTGATATTGTTGTTGGTAGGCATGTACCTCCTCATGTTCATTTGAAGGCTCATTTTCATCCTCAAAGGGGAAAACATAATTTGACTCAAAAGCCATGGTTGATTCCTCACATGCTAGGGTGTAATCTTGGTGAGCAGGCACTGTCTGCTGATAAGGATGATGAGTGTAACTTTCAAGCACTAAGGCAGTATCATATCCACAAGGAACAAGCTCATTTCCTTCTACCTGAGGCTGATTACCTGAAGTATTGGACACTGCAGTCTGGAAAATACTAGCAACAATTCTAAATTGAGGACAGTCTAACTCTACATGTGCATTGGTGTTGTGAATTCTGCACCAGTTAGTGAGGGCTACTTCTGCAAGGTTGACTCTAGTAGTCTGTTTGGGTTCACCAGGAGGCTGATTGTCTAGGGGTGATGGCAAGGAACCATTGTTTGGCCTAGTGTTCCACACTCTAGGATGTCTTTGAGGATTATTATTGCCATTATTGTTGTTATAGTTATTGTTGTACCCCCTATTAGGATAATTTGGTCTATCATTTGTATAGCCTCTATTTTGATTAGGCTGAGAGTAGAAGTTTGACTCCTTAAGTGAGTAATCTCAGTTGTAAGTTTCCTTAGCTGAGCTGATATTTCCTTGATTTATTCTTTCTCTTCCTGAGCCTTAGCCACTACGTTTTTGTTAAAGGCTTGAAGAAAGAAGATCCATTGTTATTTTGATCTACCACCTGAGGTGCTTGTACTTGTCTAGGATACTGCATCATCTGGCCATTTCCATTTGCAGGTGGAATTATACTCAATGGAGGTATTTGCAAAGGTGTTGGCATCATAGCTAGAGGCATCATGGATCCATTATGCTGTTGCTGAGCAGGATATCTTGGATAACCAAGAAGTGTGGGAAATGCTATGTTTGGTGTAGGAGTAGGAACTAGCTGCTAATTGACTTTGATAGATTCTTGGAAAGCTCCTGTTAAAGTTGTGATTTTAGGATGTGCTCTCCTGATGAACATGGAAGTTAAAGGATCTAGGGCTGAATAATAAATGCTCCTAGCAGCTTCATCTGCTACAACATATGGGGTGACTAACTTAGATAGGATTTTCTGAAACCTAGCGTTGAAGTTGGCAATAGGTTCTCCTTCAAACCATTTGATTGTGGCAAATAGGTGATAGTTTATTGAAGGATCGATAGGTACCTTGAACCTATCAGTGAAAGCTTTCTCCAAGATAGCCCATGATCTGACTGAACCTTGACCCAGACTAATATACCAATTATAGGCTTCTTCCCCTAAGGAAAAAGGAAATAATTTGCATACAACATCCTGATGCTCTATTCTGGCTCTACAATAGGCTTCTTTGAAAGTTCTGATATGATCATCCACATCTTGATATGGATGATATTTTGGACATATTTTATCTAGATTCTTTGGTAGCGGATGATATGCATTAAAACCTAAAGGTGATTCCGCTGCAAAGAATGACATTGCAACCGGTGGAGGTTGACCTTGAGGTATGATAGGTTGAGGTTGACCTTGAGGTGTGATTGGTGATCCTATAGGTATCTGTAAACCAATAGGAGTTATAGGAGGACGCTCTGGTGATGCTCCTGAAGCACTAGAACCAGGAGTGTGATGAATGTCAACAGTTCGAGGTCTAAATCCTCTGACAGGTAATTATTCAAAAGGTCCGGTGAATTGAGACCTGGTGTTTGGCCTGAAATCCAAGATGTCTCAAATTTAGGGAAATTGGCTAGATACTTGTAAAGATTGGTTTGAATTTACCAGCACAGGCTATATTTACGGTCAAAAAGAGAGACTGGCTGGATATTTAAGGAATATTTGCACGAATAATGCAAATATCAGGTGATATTGAGGTCTAGTGACACTTGCAACTAGATATCAAGTTTCTAGGGCTTATTACCTCAAAGCTTTGACAAATTTACCTGAAATAGGACTGATCTTTGCAAATTCAGGATGATGTACCACAAAGATTGCAATATTTATGATTAATTTTGAAAACTTCACAAATGATTAGCATGCACAAGCTTCAAACAATAAATCTTTACGTATGACTTGAAATTTGGAGGTACTTCAGTGTTACCTTACTATCAGCATCATCAAATCTAATAAAACCTAATGATGATGAGCTTCTGGTCTCTGGCCCTCCTTCTAGTGCCAATTTATGTTGATCATGATGTTAGTCATAAACAAACATAGAATAAAAGTTACACAACAACCTTTACTCATCTTGAAAGATACGATGAATTCAAAGAATTCATGATCCCAAGTCTCCATGGATTAGTTCTTAATCTTCTAACATTACTCAATGGTTGATGTGTGTTGTTGTTTCCATTCAGGGGCCTTACGTTTGCTTGTCAATAAGATTCTGTTCCTGTAGCGATGCTACATAAAAAGGTTATTTTACACAGTATATTTCTCTAAATATTGTGTCTATCCTTAAATCTTTGCATGATATTTATCAATTGTACATGCTTTACTTCAAATATGCTATGAATCTTTAATTATCTATGAGATGTTTGCATATTTTATGTAATTTGCTTTTGATTGTCAGTTATTTGCAATTATGATGGTGAGTTGTTTAAAATTAAAGGAAATTGTAAAAGAACTTCAAATTATGATGAATCTTTAGCTATTGAGCCACATACACACTTGATACTGTCATTAGGAGAAGAAATCAAACCATATTTTCACCAGGATGTTCCACAACTAGATACAGATGATGCTAACTTCAAAGGATGGTGAATAAAAACAATACAAGTAGACTGATGAGCACTCCAAGGGACGCAGCTAATCAAAGCAAGTATCAAGAATCCATACACAGATTACTCAAGATTTACTATGATTTGTAATCAAAATAGTCTTCTCTTTCATTAAGTATGCAAAAACATGTATGTATACAACTTTGAAATAGGCCCTGATATTTCAACAAATAAATTTCAATTAAGCTTTGAATGTTTAAAACAAGGCATCCCTGCACCTTTTATAGAATAAGGTGAGGGAGCGGTTACACATGATCTATGATCAAGATTCATCTATTAAGATCAATGGTGCATTTTCCTTTTGACTCGGTCAACCGTCTCATGGCACAGGTTGCCAGCTAGCAACCATCTAGGTAACTTATTTTCTTCTAAGTACTTGATGCAAGTATTTCCTTTGTAGCACATCTTCATCTACTCATCAGGTTCTTCTTCTTCATCCTCATGATCATCATGATCATCACTTTCTGTGTCGTCATCACCCTAATGGATATCTCCTTGTATATGGACCTACATTATTGTCCTAATATTTTCATATGCTTCTACTATTCTCTGAACTTCCCCGCCATCCTGAGTTTTGACTTTATTGATGGCGTGCTTATGTGCTTGGAATTTATCTCTGAGGTTTTCTAGGTTGCCTTTCATGTTGCTCAATGTTTCATTGTAATTCTCCACCCTGACCTTGATCCTCATGATATTGTTCATTACTTCTTCTGTCAGGTGGTTAAGAGGGTCATCAGCCATCAGCTGGAAGTTATTATGCAAAGATTTTATGGCAACGTCTATGTCTTGGTTCTCAATTTTCCCCTCTACTTTTCCTTCTAAAGCCCCTAAGATTTCTGCTTCAAATGACATCATGTCGTACAATTTCACACCGATATCTCTTAGTTTATGGTTGCACCTCTTCGGTACATCACATTCAAACTTGATGTCTTTATACCAAATATCTACTAGCATGGCAGTATTATTATTTAGCACCTGATTGTTTATTCAGACCTAAGGATTAATCCTCTTTATTTCACTCAAAGCACTCAAGGCTTTCTCCAACTGGAATGACCTTCTTCCGGTCTCAGTCTGTAATTTATCAACTTTCTTCCTGGAGATACCCAAAGAATTCCACCTCTGCAAAGAGTCTTTCACTACTTCCTTAGCTCTTGTTAGTGCAGATGACATCCATTTTCTCATGATAACTGACTCATGCTTCATAAGGTCCAATTTATTAACCTCCTCTTGAGAAATTGTTGTCAATGGGACTGCCTAATCTGATACTGTATTGTCAAGTTAATCAACCCTTTTATGTATGAATGCAGCTGAGCAATGTGCACTTTATGCTGCTTATTCTTCTCCTTTTCTTTGTTCACCCTTTGGGTTAAAGAAATCTATTATATCCTTCCCTTCCTAACCTTCTTGGTCCTCATTGGCAAACCCCAAGTCAACTGTGGTGATTTGGAATTTTTCTAGGGCGATTTTGCCTTTTTCCTTTTCAACTATGGGAAGTGCTACCTGGGTGGTTCTTCTACCTGTAGCAGGATCTCTTCTTATTACAGATGTTAATCTAGCCTTCCTCTTAGGCTTCATGGTGGTTTCTGAGAATAATGTTGAATATTCAAATTCCTGAATCTCAAAACCTGATTCCATACCTATTTCTTTCTCTGGCCATTGAGGTACTTGGTCTCTAGATCCTTGATGTCTGTCATCATCATGTCTGTCATGATCATTTCCACCCTGATCTCCAGCATTTATCTCTATTCTCAGTGGAGAGGGTGATTTACTCATTTCTTCCTCATGATACTCTTCATGAGGGGGATCATGTTGTACTTCCTCTTGTTGAGGAACTTCTTCATGCGGAGGGTGATCATGTTACGTATCTGCATGTTGGCCCTGGACTTGATCTTTTACTCCCTCCTTTTGTGTCTCATCCACTTTAGAAATTTCCTCATCCTAAGGTATACTCGTACCCATGGATATCATTGTATTTGTACTAGGTGTATCTACCTGATCTTGAATCACATTATGATCTGCACCTGATATATCTACCTCTTAGGTCTTTAGGTCATCATGACCTGATATTTCTTTATCACCTGAGGTTTCTTGAGTCTGAAGGGCATCCTCACTTGATATATCTTTGTCGTTCTTGCCCCTTTGTTGGACTTCAACTATTCTAGGTTCAACTGGTATTTCTTGTTGTTGCTGACCCATACCCGGAGTGCTTTCTATTTCTGCCAGCCTGATCTCCTCAACATTTGCTATTTTATCAGGTTCACCTGCTTGATGTTCTGGACTTACATCCTTTCTATACATTAGGTCTATCACCACAAGGTTAGTTACCTGATCAACTCACTTATCAAGCCCTATTTATTGGGCTGCCCTTTCTGGGCTGTTCTCTTTCTCTTGCTTCACTTGCTTCAACTCTTCTAATACCACCATCTGTGCTGATGGAGTTCCCTGTGGAGTTATGCGAGTACATGAAGCAAGGGTCTCCATCCACTGAGAGGCTACGTTCTCTACCACCTCATCATCTGATAGGTCCACAGTCTCCTCTAGTGAGTAAGGACCACCTTGACTTGCTCTAGTGGTTTCTTTTACTTGCTCTTCATCCTTCTCAGTCTTAAATTGAATGATGGTAGGAAGTGGTACATCATGTTGCAATTCCTTCCTAAACACTTCACTACCTACTCCCCTTAATACTATGGGGTCATGTCTTATTTCACCCCTCATAGAGGTTCTCTGTCTCTTAGGTGGTGATGCCAGTAGGGGTGCTTTCCTCTTTCTTGTGGCCCTCATGGTATCATCTTCTGTAGGCTCTTTATTCATTGGCTCCTCATCAATAAGGATATCCTCTTCCACATTTTGCTATGAGGTTTGGCAGTTATCTGGCACTCCTGTAGTTTCCATAGCTAGCCTTTGGATTCTTTTTATTCTTGGTTCATCTACCAAAGGTTGTGCAGATGAGGCAGATGCCTGTCCTGATGCAGATGCACCTTCAGCTGGTATGTCAACTCTTTCGATTATTACCCCTTTAGGTTCCCTGTTAGTCTTGTTTCCTCTGGAGGGTCTTTTCCTTTGTTCTTGAGGTGGCAGCCTTTCTCCCTTAGATTTTCTCTTCTCAATGAGAAAGTCATCATATTCTTCATTTGGAATTTCTTGCCTTTTCCTCTTGTTGTCTACTATGATGGCCATACCCTTCTTTAGGATACCTATTTGTTCGTCCACCCATGCTTGGGTCAACCGCAACACCCCACCTGTAAACTAATCCAAATAAATGTCTTCAAGTTGCGTCAGGTCAGGGGCTAAAATGGTGTCATTATACACCTTTCTATCCTCATATTCATTAGATATGGTCTTTCATTATCTTTCTTCAATTGTGCAGGCACTAGAATACAATCAAAGGTCCTGATCTGATTGAGGGTGAGTCTTTGATATTTTCTTCTTCTGACCTCAGCCTCATCCTCACAGTCGGTCCAGAAATCCTCTAAGTGCTTTTGATGGATGGGCTTCCCCATGATCTTTTGCATTCTTCCATAGGGGTCATATGATCTAGCTAATGGAAATGGTTGTAAGTTCATCATGTTCAGACATGCTATGGCCTTCTTTATATTTTCAGAATCAGGGCATATATACCACCCTATAGTTACTAGAAACAAAACTGGAGGAATCTTATTGTTTCCTTTATGTGCATCTAGTATAGTCGATACCTGTCTCAATAATTCCATTAGGACTACCCATCAATAGGGTACCTGGGTAGCATCAATGGCTAGCCTGCAAAGCCTTCTATTCTGATGTAAGAAAATGTGGCAAACTAGATAAACTAGGCACCATGCCTGTATATAACTTCTTGAGCTTCCATGCTCAGTCTTTTTGTTCTGTCTTCCTCCATTGTTCTAACTAGATGCATAGAAAATACATCATTCACTAATTTGTAATCAGGAAGATAGTTGGTTCTCTACAACTGAGGGTAATGATCCCATATGTGGGCATCATTTAAACTACCACCAATCTTTCCAACTGTGGTAAGTGCATCAAATGTACCCTTGTAAGCACATGAATATACCACATATGAAGTCATATAAAATGAACACTCCATGCCTCCTAGGTTCATCATCTGCATATCTAGGGCATCACTGATCATTTTAGGCCATAATGGCTTGTTATCTGTATAAATGCACATCATGATGACCCCATACATCCAATCCTTGAAACTTCCAGTAGTAGGCTGGCCTGTCACTCTACTAAGTAAGGCAATCATATATTGATATTCATCATCAAAGTCAAATTTGTACAGGTGCACTGGCAATTTGGCAGAGGCAGTGTAAGGGATGTTCTTTGATCTCCATTGATATATCCTCTTTCTTACAGTCTTATTATTTTCATATTCAATCTCCAGTTTCTTCAGATCTATGCTGACTACTTTCTTTCCAAGTGGGAGATTGAAAGTAGTTGCAATCCCTTTGATGGATAAATCTGCATAAACCCTGCCATGTTTTTCTACCTTCCTTGTCTGTGGGTTGTAGTTCCTGGCACATTCTATTATCAATTCTAGAGCTTCCATGGAATATGGAAATCCAATAGCATACCACATTCTTGATACAAAAATGACGTCCAGTAAGGCACTTTCTTTATCATTATGCATCTTAGATGACCATGCAACCAAATCCATGTTTCCTTGGTGTGTATCTCCAATGACACCATACTTGAACTGTACTCCCTCAGGTTGAGCAAACATAGGTTTAAGAAATTCAGCCTCGGATTTGTTCCTTCTTACGTCTACCATGGATCCCTGCAATGAACAAGACTGGTCTTACAATAATATTCACATGCATGCATTCAACATTATTATATATTTACAGCATCATGCATATTTCACTTGTTAATCTCTATTTCATCATGATATGCATAATCATAGTTTCAAACCACTGAAAAATCATCCTATTTGGACATGTAGAAAATGACAACAGGAGGGTTTTTTAATTACTTACCTGATAATGCTTATCTCCTGAATTAAGCTGATGATTACAGAAAAGGGGCTCAGATACCAGTGATAATCACATGTTCTGTTTTGTTGCAAGTTGTTAGCATCCGCAGGTAGCTCGTATGAGGGTTTGAATGTCTGCTCTGCAAATTATCATTTCTTCACAAGGTAAATGCATAATGACCTTGGAAATTCACTTTTAAACTCATTCATTAGGTCAATTAGGGTAAAACTGGATTCAATTGATCAAGACCATTGATCTTCTACATGAAATCCATGGATGTTGCCAGGTGTGTGCATCACATTCCCAATCGATAGGAACCACCTACTACATTTATGTTCATTAAATGTTACGTGGCAAGAGGAGGGGGGGTGATCTTCAGAAGATCAGGTGATATTTGGAATATTGGGTGATGTTGAGAATATCAGGTCATGTTTCAAAAATCAGGGGATGCTTAAAATGTCGGGTGATGTTTATAATATGACCCCCTGAAACTAAAGTGACCCCCTCTTCGAAAGATCATGATGATGTCACCATCATATTGTGTAAAAGGGGTGATCTTAGCAAATATACCTCCAAGAGGTAAAAAGGATGATGACGTCATCGTCAGGGTGATTTTCTTTGTTCATCAGAACTAATGATGTCATCAGCATATTGGCTCTAGGGTGATATTTTGCGATGGGGTGATATTCAAAATATGACCCCCACAAAATATTTGAAGTTGTTTGATGGGTAAATGTCACTACCACATAAAATTGACATCTGGATCCTCAGGCCTAATGATTATCAGGTGATAAAATTGGATTGGGGTGATCTTACTTAAGATGACTGATGTTAAGGAATATGACCCCCCTCGGAATATCAGGTTTGACCAGGACTTTGACTCACCATAACTCTCGTTCCCTAAGGAATATCAGGGTGATCCAAAAGGCAAACCTGCATGAAATTTTGTCCTCTTTCCAATCATGAGGTTATTGATATGAAATATTAATTTTGACAAACTAAACTCATCACGATGACTTACCCAGCTCCTTTATGCAGGATCACCTGCATGACTTACTTTTACCAGACTGTTGGAAAGCAGAAAAACCAAGAACAAGCCAAGCAGAATAGTTGGGTCCCTGTTTTGTCAAGTCAAAATGGGGCGTGTTGTGTAACCACACAATAGGATATCATGCATGTCCTTTTTATTTTAAGCCCTCTATGGAGGCGGGAATGGTGTATTTCTTGAAGAGATTGCACATCCTATCATTTTCTGAAAGTCCTCCAAGTACGTGAGGTTGGTGTATCCTCCCTTAAGAATGTCTTCGATGATTTTTGTGGCGAAGCACAATCATTGGTATGTGCATGTAATGTTCTTGAGATGCTAGCAAACCTAGCAATAGGTTTCTTCAATCGCTTATTTGCCTATGCTTTCTCTATGTCTTCCATGTGTGTGTGTGACATGTTTGTTCCCAGGCATAGTCTAAAGAATGGTGGCGATGAGTCCCTCCTATGCTTTGGGATTTGTATGGCGTGTTTGTTCTCAAGTATTGTCTAAATATGTGTGGTGATGAGTCCCTCCTACACTCTGATAATTGTATTACGTGTTTGTTTCCCCATATGCACTCTAAAGACGTGTAGTGATGAGTCCCTCCTACATTTTGGGTTGTCTGTTTACTTTCCTCGTACTTGCATTTGCATTCATATATGGAAAAATGAAAAAAGAAATAATCACTGCATTCAATGTGTTTTGCATGTCTTCAATACTATCTTCTCTATGTTTTGGATGACTGTGATAGTCTTCTTCGTGTTTTACATGCTTGTTACTGTCTTCAATGTGTTTTGCGTGTCTTCACCATGCTTGGTGTGTTTGTTGTGTTTGTTGACCGTACTTTAATGCATGTATTGGCATTGTTTTTATACATACATTAAAGTGGGGGCTAACATTCATGTCAAAAAAGTCCCCTTGGGGGTTTTTCCCTCTTAAGGTTTAGCCCTTGGGTCCTTAGAATGCATTTAGATCATATTGCATGGTAATTTCGAATCCCGATGAGAAAACCTTGAAGTCTTATGGCAAATAGGACCTAGCAGGTACTATTTTGATGACTCCTAACCAAAATAGGGAGGGAGGACTCAGGTGCTCATGCCCTAGTCCTACCCTATTTTGGGTCAAACCTAAATTTAAATGTCATTTTTATGGTCGTTACTTAGGTCCTATGATGACATCTCAAGTTTGAATTACGAAATTCTTAGTGGGAATTTTTGTAGTTTCATATATAAGCATGTTTAGGTTTTCATTTGTAAACTAGAAGATGATTGTGAGCTTTATACATACTTGTGATTTTAGAGTATCCATGATATTCATTGTTGTAGAGTAGAACATTGTTATTATGTTTGTGATTGTAGATTTGGCTTCATCTTCTTATGTGCATGAAGGATATTCATCTTTGTGAGAGCTACACCTCCAAGGTGACATTTGTTTATGTTTGACTCATTTATCATTTAGATTTTGCCTCTATCCTACAGGGATATGCACTCTTATTTGACAATGGTGTTCATAAAACTTGAAAGTCTCTCAGGGATTGACTGAGGCAAGCCTCTAAACACCACAACCCCCAACCACACTCCTTTGTGATTGCAGGTTATAGGTACCAAGTTTCATGGACTCAAGTTGCAATGGAAGGTTGTAGATGACAAGGATTTAGGATCTAAAAGAAAGAAGTAGAACAGAGCATTTTTGGGACATGGGTGCCTAGGGCAATGTCCTCTAAAGGTATAGAGACATGAATCAGAGTTACAGGGATATTCTGCATCTTACCTGAGAATCAACCTACCTTGGACTAGGGTACCTAGGGTAATGTCCTCCACATTTCTAGTGATGAAAACAGATGGAACAGTGAATATCAATGCCATAAGGAGTTTTGCATAAGGTGAAGAAAATAGTGCCTTGGACATGGGCACCCGGGCATTGTCCTTGAATATTCTAAATTCCAAACTTAAAAAAATGGTCAGTTATTAATCTATGTCCTCTTCCTTAGTCTGTAAGCATTTGTCTAAATTTACCAATTTGATCATTATTTTGCATAATTAAGTTTTCTTACATATTTGAGGATTACATTAAGGCATTAATTAGCAATTTCTAAATTTCCAAATCATTCCAAGTGACAGCCCAACCTGTTAGGTGAATGCTCTCACTTAGTAGACATTCAACTTGGTTTATATGTTCTTGAATGTTTGTTGTGAAAGGTGGATCTAAACCCATCAATAGTAAAACACCATTTACCAAACATCACCTCCTCTTTTCACTTCATAACAATTATGTTCTGCAACAATCCTCTCCAACTCCACTCTTCACAATTTGACACCTGTCACCTGCAATCACAAGGAGAGGGGTTGGGGGTTGTGGTGTTTAGAAACTTTCCTCAGTCAAGCCCCAGAATGGCATTTAAGCCTTCCAACATCGTTGTTAGATAGAGAGTGCATGTGCTTGCAGGACAAAGGCAAAATCAAATTGATAAATGAATAATTGAAGCACAAATAGATATCACCTTAGAGGTGTATCTCTCACATAGATGAAGATCCTTCACAACATGATAAGATGAAGCCAAATCTGCAATAACAAACACAACAACAATATTCTACTCTGCCACAATGAATGCCTTGAATGATTTAAAATCATAAGTTTGCCACAATATCATAATCATTTTCTAGTTGTTACAAATGAATTCCTAAACATGATTATATATGAATTCCTAGTTTAATTTCATAATTCAAACTTGAGATGTTGTCAACGAACACCTTTTAATGGTCTCCAACTGACATTCAAATTTGGGACCCCGCCAAGATAGGGTAGGGCAAGGGTGTGAGTGCCCAAGCACTGGGACCTATTTTGGGATAGGGTTAAGCTCTACAATGTCCCCTATGTCCTATTTGCCATGGGTTTCAAGGCATTTTGTCTCAGGATTCAGTTCTAACATGCATAATAAAAAACAAGGGACTTGAGAGCTAAACTTAGGAGGTAAAAGTCCTAGGGAGACATTTTACGACATAACATTTAGCCCCCACTTTAATGTATGTATGATCTCATGACCCATACATGCATTAAAGTATAGTAAAAAACACAGTAAACATGCCAGGCACTTAAAGCTAATGCATACACAAAGATTGAGGAACTATCTCTAGCCCCCAGTCTCAAGTAAGCATTAGAGAAAACACATTACAACCATATAAAACATGGAGAAGACAGTAACATGCATGCAAGACATGAAGAAGACAATATTGAAGACATGCAAAACATGATGAATACATTGATATAGCATTGATATAACACTCCTAACATCTTCATATACATATGCATGGAAATAAAATTACAACACAAAGCCCCAAAGGGGAATACATGCCAAACAAGCCTTGAGTGTAGGCATTGCCCATCACTACACATAAACAAGAGGGGAAAACATGCCATACAAATCCCAAGTGGGGTTTAAACGTACAAGGGGAAAAACTGTTGGAATACAATGGATCACTGAGAGGGGGGTGAATAAGTGATCTGATAAAACTAAGTCATTCATCAGCCTAATATATAAATGCAATTAATAACAACATGCCAAAGACATAGAGAGCAATAGAATCTTCAAACATGAAACCATGAAAAAAATATTTAAAGTGGAAAACCCTAAACAGGGAAAAACCACTATCTAACCTCACCAAAATCTTATTAGGTCTCACTGACCAAAATTTCACTGATTACATTTATGCCTCATTGGAGAAGATCTCACCGATCACATTTATGCCTCACTAGCAAAGATCTCACTGATCACATTTATGCCTCACTAGAAAAGATCTCATTGATTACAGGGTATCACTGATCACATCAACTCCAATCTCAAAGCAAGAAGATAAACATAGAGTACTACTCTCTTTACATTGATATCAATGGTTATAGATGATTTCCATAACTCTTTTATTCAAACACCTTATCTCTCCTAGATTGACACAAAAGATTAACTCTTCAATACAATACCATACTCTTCTTTTTCACATACAAATATCAACTCTACTTGCATGCATAAAAGATAGTTTTCTTTACAAGAAACTCCTTATATCATCAATCATGAATAAGACTTAAACTAATGTTACTATAAACAAGAAACCTTCAAGCTCTACATTCATTTTGACAAAAACCTTCCTTGGAAGAAAAAATGGATGACACCAAAAGACTTTTACAAAATCATTTGGACCATGTTATGACACTCAACTCAAGATACATGAATATTAGCTTGTTCACAACACTGTAAAACAAGTTCATTCACTATCCATAAGAATCTAATCATCTGCTATAGCACACTTATCAATGCAAAGCAAATGCAGATCATAAACACCATCATAAACTACACATAACCCTTGCACATTTTATTCTTTAAATCTTCATCATTAAACTATTTTCCTCTCAAAGCCATGGTATCAATATCTTCAAGACATTCTTATAGATCTTAGACAATCATCCATCTAACCTTTACATATCTTCAAGAGCAAATACAAATCTCTGCAACTTCAACATATCATTCTATTCTCATATCATAACCTCTATTACCATTGCATCTAATTTTCTATGCATGAACCTATGATTAAAATATCATCATAAAAGAAAAACTAACTTCAAGACAAATAAATCCATATATACCTCTGTTTAAATCTGCAAAACTTAACACGCTATCTTTATTCACATTCCCTCCTAATCTCATAAATGGTTCTATGAAGGATACATCTTTAAAAATATCTTCTTCTCCTTCAATACTACTTATCACATAAATCAATGCAAGTTAAAATTATCTTACTTTCATCATAAAACTTCACTCTCAACATTCAGACATACCCTTTAATTAGGGTTTTTTCACTTTCAAACAGCGAACAAAGAAAAATAGTTAATAACTGTTGTAACTCTTTATGCAAAGATACAACCAAATGGTTGTCAAAACTTCTTCTTCACCAAATATCTATTAGGATTAAACTAAGATTTAAATTTGGATCTTTGATTGCATGTTTCAGGCCTTTGAAACCTTTAATAAAAGTCATTGATATGATTTTGGCGCTTGCTATAGTGAAGACAACCGGATGGACCAGTTTCACTAGGTAAGGGGGGGTGGTCCAAACATGTCATCGACCCCTTAAGGTGATCACTTAACCCTAGACTAGTAGTCATAAGTCAACACTAAAACATGAATAAAGTGCAAGTCATCACTTGAATAACCTTTTATCACTTGACTGCTAGGATTTATGTTATTAGGGTTTTAAAACAAGATCTCAAACAATGAAGGAGCCCTTAATTAAATTCAAAATCTTCATGGACTTAAAACACATAAGAATGATTTATGATCTCTTCTATACCAACCATGCAAATCCCTTCCATTGAATTTACACCTCTCTCATCACATAGACATAAGGCAACTTTCTCATGCTTTGACATGGAGCAACTCTTTCATTGTCATACTCTATATACCCTGTGTCATAGAACAACTGTTTTGATGCATCATCTAGATAGATGAAAGAACCAGTATCTTTGAGAACCATGAACCATAGTGGACATTAATGACAAATCCATCAACCTTTCCTTTGCACCACACTAACAAAACATCATGACAAGTTCCTTTGCAACATCTAAACACTATTCAAGCATTCTCAAGCAACTCTGTTTAACACCATTAACATCATCAAGCAAGGATGATCATCACCATCAATATCATCAAGCATGAAACACCATCAACATCATCAAGCAAGGATAATCATCAAGATATGAACACCATATGAACTCCTGAAGCATGATCATCTAGTCTGATTGTGGGCATTTCAAATCTAACTATGATGAAGAACATACAAATTGTCATGTACACCATGCACAAGCAATCTTGATCATCCTCTTTCACTTGACAACATTACAACTTTGATAAGTTAGCCACATTGCATAAGACATATCTATATCTATCATTTATAGTCACATTACATCTGTTCATAGTCTCATTATATATGATACATGACATGGACCTAGATACAAACCTCCTGAAGATGACATGGAACCTAAACCTAGATAGATCATCTAATATGACATCAATGCAAAACATCAACTCAAACAACTCCTTTTGACATCAATGACAAACATCAACAAAAACACATGAAAGACACACATAATACACAAGCATCGTATACCATGCCATAGACATACTATACGTCTTAAACACAACAAATAAGATGATGGAAGGAGCTTATTGCTAAGTTCCCACCATGTCAAGCATGCTACAGGGACACCTAATGGTTGGGATTATGCCATAACAACCACCAAAGACATGCTTAAGGGAGGATAGTCTCAAATCCAACCCTACCTACTCGGGGGACTTTTGGAATAAAAGTATGTGCACTAGCTCAAGAGATGCACCATCCCCGCCTCCATAGAGGGATTTTGAATAAAAAGGATACACATTAGCTCAAGAGATACATTATCCCACCTCCATAGAGGGCTTCTTTGATTGCAATATAGAATAAATATGTGCACATATGCCAAAGATACAACATCCCACCTTTGCAGAGGGCTTACAAACATGCTTTGTTAGTACCAAAATCATCAGACAGCTTACCTATATATGCCCCCACCTTAAGGTGGTTGATATCATGTACCAATATCAAGTGTGTTAAGGTAGAGAGAAAACACATAAGGAAACAAGAGCTTTCGCAAAGCCCATGCCCCCAAAGGTGACATGTGCTTACGATCGCCGAATATTCCCACAAACACATTGATTATGCTATGATAACAATAACCAATTCATTTCATTAAAGCTATGCATGAAAAAAATCACATCAAAGGCCAAGGCTATTCTATGGGTTCAGAACCGAGTATAACCATTGGGGTATACTGTAAATATCTTAGAACTGAATGTAAGAACAAGGCAAGACACCAAAACAATCAAAGTGCACAGAGTAGATGTATTGCTATTCTTTGTTAGCAAAGATAAGACAACATCAAAATATCACATGGAGTGATTCTACTAGCCAAGCGTCAGATATATATAAATCAACTCTATTTTCATGTATGGACTAGGTCCATTTTTGCTTTACTTGTTGAAGGGACACGTGGTCTCTATTAGTATTTATTTGTTTTTCATCATCCACCAACTAGGTAGAATCACTAGAAGAAGGTAAAAAATAAAATGAGAGAGGAGAACAAGTGCCTTAGGATTGTTAGGTAGGAGTATGCCTCCCAAGTCATCAAATGCAATGCTATGCCCCTGAGGCATGACACAACAATAGAAGAATAGAGGAGAGGCAAGATAGAAGAATGATGATACAAATAGAAGAATGGTCACAATAGAGGTGGTCTCTTAGTATCCTTGACCTTACAAGAGTATCAAGGGTCATCTTAGGAGACCTAAACAACACATAACACATCACGGGAGAACACAACATGAATCTAACAACATATATATCTAGGAGGAGGCAACCTTTGAGAGAAACTACAATAGTTACTACAACGAGTGTGGCTTAAAGAGGGGGAAATACTTACCTATTTCAATGGGATGTTTCCTAGCAAACAATTCTTGTCTATCAGCTCAGGATATCTTGCATGTAGTTTTAGTCTTGTTGATATTGTATTAACATTGAGTTTAGGATGATGAGAGGCTTTGGTGGGCTTCAAAGAGTCGTACATCTAATACTAGCTATGTAATTAATTCTAGCAACTTGTAAAGGTATTCTGATTCCTTGTTTATTTACACCACATCCATTACCTGCATAATCTCAATTTTTATACAAAATCAGAAATCCACAACCATAGAGAGTCCATTTCTTTAGAAGATGGTGAAGCCTTGTAGGTCTCATAATCTGTAGTATAAGTAAGGGTTTTATCTTTGTTTTCTATCAAAGAGGCTTTGGTTTTCTTAGGTGTTTCCAAAGATTGCTTAGATGAGATCGATGCAACTATTGATGTGTCAGAGTTATTAAGTTTACATTCCCCCATATACGAAGGAGTAAAATCTAATGAACCCCAATCGTCACCAAAAAGTGCATTCGATGGTTTTGAGTCTTTCACAACATTATCTATGGCAAGAGGCATTGATGAATCAACTCGTAAGTTGTTTAGACTCTTATGATTGTCAACTTGTTTTTGCATTCCAATATGTAAGAAACTATCTAGTTCAAGATTGGCTTCCACAGTGTAGAGCTTGTTTTGATAAATAAATTTTAATGATCGATGAAGGGTAGACAAAACTGCCCCCATGACATGGATCCATGGTCTACCAAGAATTATATTATATGAAAGCGAACTAGGCATGGCATGAAAAAGAGTGGATACTATCACAAGTCCAACCTTTACATGTAAAGTTATTGTACCCACAAATTGTCTTCCAACATTATCAAAGCCACGAATGCTTATTATATTTGTCTTAATCAAAGAGGTATCAACCTTAATCTTATGTAACAAATTAATACCACAAACAATAAGAGCTAATCCATTATCAATCATAACTCACTTGATCAATTTCTTGTCTATTTTAATGAAGATAATCAAAGGATCATACTGATTTTAAACTTCAATAGGAGGCAATTCATGTTGTTGAAACAAAATATATGTTTTTGTCACATGCATACAATCTAACAGAGCTGCTACATCATTTGGCTTAACAATAGGTGGTAAAATAACCTTTTGTAAAGATTCTTGGAGCATTCCATGGTATGTAGGTGATGTTTGTATTAAATCCCAAAGAGAGATCTTAGCTGAAGTAGCACGAAGTTGTTCAACAAGATCATATTCTTGATCACTTTATGAGTAAGATGAGGTGGTGGAGGGAGCATAGGTTGAGAACATGGAAGAGAGATAGGCATATTATGTGCTTGCTTACTTTGCTTATTGTTGCGAGAGTTATATGTGTGAGCAATCACATTGTGATGTGGTTGTTGTGACACATTTTGAACACCTTGACTTATTTGAGTAATTTGTCTTGCATAGTTTAAGATATAATCTAGGGGTCGAAGTGGGTTTTGATCACCTTGAACCATAATCAATGGTTTTAAACAAGAAGGTGCATTAGGTGCCCTTTGCACAATCATCTTAGGAACATTGTTACATTTATCAAGTAACTCCTTAGTGGGTGGAATAAGTCGATTAGTGAAGATTGAATTAACATTGTTGTCCTCTCGACTATGCTCAACATCTATCCCTAAAGGATTTAATGTGAGAGATCTTTTCTCATCCACCAATGCTTCTACTTTTGAAGGGAGAGCATTAGGGTTAAGTGAAGGTATAGTGTTATTAAAGAGGTTGGTGATGATTGTATCATTTGAATTTGCAACAAAAGTAGAGTTATCCATAGTCTTCACTTCCTTAGAGATTTCCAAGGTACTTGAACATTCAATCAAAGGAGGAAGATTCAATTGATTATCTTTAGGGACTTCATGTACCATGTGATCATTAGTTGAATAGTCATTATCTACCCATAGAGGATCCTTCTTGAGAGGGATCCCTTTATCCATTAATGTTTCATTTTTCAAAGAGAGAGGATTGGAATGGAGGGTAGGGTGGTGTTAAGGAATGTATCAATGATTTCATCCTCTTGTTCTAATATGTCCTCATAGGGGGAATCATTTTTGAGAGAATGATTATAGGTCAAGTCTATGTCATCATCACATGTGTTAGAGCCTAGATGCATAGAAGAAGTGTCATCACAATTTTTTTTTCATTACTATTCATGGAGATGAACTCGGTTAGGCTTTCTAATATTGTAGGATGCTCACTCATGAGGGTTAAGAATCTATGAAAATCAATTTCTTTGATATATGCATGCAAAGATACCAAAAAGAAATGACATGAAAGTGTCATAATGAAATGTCTTGAAACATCAATGTCCAATAAGATCCAATGATACAAGACATGCAAAGTTTTATGATACTTAATACACCCTAGTTGTGAGACTATTTCACACCTAAAGCACTTGTTTGAGGGAAATGGGTAAAAATACACATAGAGTCTACAAAAAACAAATTGGATAGGAGGAAAGAGTATAACACAAGTTCCAATTGATGAAAAGAGAAAAATGCAATAAAACAATACCAAAATATGTTTGTTTATGCACCTAAAATGTTCACTTTTTTCAATGCAAATGCATAAAGTATGAAATTTAGTGATCAAAATGATGAGGGAGAGAAAATTAAAACCTTTTTATCAGTCCAATAATGCAGAAAAGTATTTCACAATACACCTATCATGCAAATCTAGATGAAGGATGAGTCAAAATCTAGTGAAAATGCAAGGATTTTTAACCCTTATTGTGAAATTTAAACATGAAAAAAATGCAAGGGAATGTATGAATGACAACTAATCAGATTTATGATGTGAAATAACTCAGATCAGATCTCAAAATGATGTCAAAATCCTACAATGTTCAATGCAAGTGCAATTTTAAAGGAGATATGAGTGAATATGCTAGTTTTTGTTGAAATTGCCTATGTGTAAATGCAAATTTTGAGATGTAAATGCAAAGACACACAATAATGAGACACTACAGTCAAAGATCAAGCTTGAATGAGTGCCAAAGATGAGTAGTAAGATCTGAAACAAGATTTTAACTACAAATCCTAGGTTTTGAAATCACTAGGTTATGAGAAAAATCCAAAATTTCAAGCAAACCCTAGCAATTTTAGTGTGAAAATGCAATGTGAAGGTCTGTAGGATGTTGAATTTCTAAAATTTATATCAGATTTGACATAAAAATTAGAGATTAGATGAAATGCAATAAAATTGATGCAAACTATGCCCCAATGCAAGCCTAGGATGCAATTTAAAAAAAAAATTATTATTTTTTTTCAAATTTTTCCAAGATTTATGAATGCAAAATGATGTAAATGATATGTATGAATGCAAATATGATGTATAACAGTCAACAAGATGCAATGTTCAGAGAAAATATGGGTTCACCAAAATGTTATGTAGAAAAAGGGGGAAGATGGGATTGATAGATGGTTTAGTTAGATGGACTCCTTTCACTACACACATTCAAGGACATTTAACTAAGTTGAATCACAACTTCTGCAAGAGGATTCATTTGCAGGTTGGATGTCACTTGTAATGATAGGTAAATTTAAAAATTGATGATTAATATGTTACTTTAAGCCCAATTATGCTCAAAACCCTAATTGTGTAAAATCGTGAATAAATAGACAAATTCTGACAAATACTCGCACACAGAGATACTGAATGAAAATTATATACATACTAGATTTTGAAGTTTAGAATTCTGAACAGTCAAGGGCAAAGGGACTCATGCCCAAGCCCAAGGTAGTATTTTTGTTGAAGGTTTCCGAACCTTTTTTGTCGTTGATTATCACTTTTCCAAAGATTTATGGCTCTGCAAATGCGAAGGGCAAAGGGACTAGCACCCAAGCCCTGATAGTGCTCTTCTCTACCTTTTTTCTATCAAATCCAAGATCCTTATGTTCTGCAACAATCCTTTACAATTCCACTCTTTGAGATCCGACACCTATCACTTGGAATCACAAGGAGAGGGATTAGGGGTTGTGGTGTTTAGGAGCTTTCCTCCGTCAAGCCTTGGAATGGCATTCAAGCCTTCCAACATCATTGTTAGATAGAGAGTGTGTGTTTCTTTGCAAGACAGAGGAAAAAATAAATTGATAAATGATTGGTTGAAGCACAAATAGATATCATCTCAAAGGTGTAGCTCTCACATAGATGAAGATCCTTCACAACATGAGAAAATGAAGCCAAATCACAATAACAAACACAACAACCATATTCTAATTTGCCACAATGAATGCCTTGAATGCTCTAAAATCGTAAGTTTGCCACAATAGCATAATTATCTTCTAGTTTTTACAAATGAAGTCCTAAACATGCTTATATATGCATTCCCACTCTAATTTCATAATTCAAGCTTAAGATGTCAGCAACGAACACCTTTTATGTTTGGTCTCCAATTGACATTCAAATTTGGGACCTCACCAAAATAGGGAAAGGCAAGGGCGCAAGCGCCCAAGCCCTGGGACCTATTTTGGGATAGGGTTAAGCTCTACAATGTCCCCTATGTCCCATTTGCTATGGGTTTCAGGGCATTTTGTCTCGAGATTCAACTCTAACATGCATAATGAAAAACAAGGGACTCAAGAGCTAAAGTTAGGAGGCAAAAGTCCTAGGGGGACATTTTACGACATAACAACAATGAAATATATTATTATATATGTATTCTAAGATTATCTAAGACCAAGATGAAATCAAAGCTAATTTAAACTAGTCTATTACCAAGGTTATGATTATCAAACCAAGTGTCCCTTTTAGGAAATAATAACTAATAAAAATATTATACATTTATCTATAAATTCAAGGTAAAAATCATAGTCAAATAAACATGATAATATATGAGATAAATTCTTTTATATAAATTAAATAAAATCATATTTAAATATATCATTTCATAATCTTTCTATTTAAACATCATAAGTTCTTCAATATTTACAAGATAATTTTAGAAATAAAATTCCTATTTTTTTAATGAAAGAAGTGTTGGCAAGAGACACTATATGGATTCATGGTTGTTGTCATTGATGGCAACAAAGGTCATCCCACATATCCGCAAGTCATAATATGTCTCTACCGGAAGTCAGAATAAAGAATGTTGTGGTTCGGTGAAGAAGAACAGAGCATGTGGCAAGGTCTGACAGATTGGTCCGGACCTCCCAGAGGAAGTGTCTTGGTGCAGTGCGGATTTGGGGAAGTCAAGAGGACTACCTTGAGTGGTATATTTCAAGGATTTAGCCTCCGGTGATGGACAAGGAAAAAGATATGAATGGTTGAGTACCGGATTCCTGAGAGACAGTGAAAACAGAGGAAGAGCTGACTGGCAGAGTATCAGACTGCTTTCCGGATGGGTTACTATTGATGACAGAGGTTGTGAAGGCATGAATCATGTTTGGCCGACATGATTAATGATATCTACAAGTATATGCTTGATCCACATTGCTTGGTGAGGAAGGATTCAGCCGACAGAATGAAAGTTTATAAGAAACTAGACTGTTCCGGATGCCGACTAGAAAGGTGATGAAATTACTTGTGCGGATATATATAGAGGATGGATTTAGTTGTGAAGGTGGTTGTTGTTGTTGAGATATATGCGAATAAGTCCAGATAAAGAGTAGAGGTAGCAAAAAGGATCCGGTATGTGAAAGATAGTAGAATAAAGAACAGAGGAAAGATGAAGTGCAGCAGATCAGTGTACTGAGCTTAACCGGAACTGAACTCCAGCATATGCAGATGCTTCCAATCAGTTCAAGACTGTGATTCTCATCACTTTGTAGACAGTGTGTCTTCTTGTAGGTAGTGGGCCTCTTGTGAGCAGTGTGCTCGGGCAGTGAGCCCTAATTGGCAAGTGCCATTTTTGTAATTTCCTATTCTTCTAACAGAGAATAACTCTTGGGTTAATCACCCCGTGGTTTTCTCCCTTAACAGGGTTTCCACGTCAAAAATACTGTGTCATGTGTTTCCTATTTCATGATTAATGTTTTTGTGTTTGATTTTATGCTGCATCAATTAAAAGGAAAGTTCAATAAGGGAAATAATTAGGATAACTGATTCACCCCCCCCTCTCAGTTATCAACAATTGGTATCAGAGCCAAGTTCCTCCTAATAGAGCCTAACAGCTTGAGGAAGATCTGGGATTTCAAATGGATGCATATGGTTTAAGGGAGCAACTCAAGACTGCTCTTGAGGATCTTGAACAGTCGAATTCTGAAGTTAGTGAATTAAAGGAAAGACTCAAACAGGCTGATGAATTCATGAGAGAATTAAAAGATAAATTAAGTCTCTCTATGAAAAAGAGAAAGGAGCTGCTTCAACAGTTGGCAAGACAAAGTGAAGAAAGCAATACAAATGAAGAATTGACTGAGCAAACCAAGTTATGTGAAAAGTTATCAAAAGAAGTCATTATGTTAAGACATGAAATGGAATCAGGAACTATAAAGTTTACTCAAGAGATTGAAGAAAAAAGAAAGGCTGAAGACAATCTAAGACAATCTCTCAAAGAAAAATCAGAAGAATGCCACCAGATGGACAGGATTATCAGACATCTTGAATCTGATCTTGAAGATGCCAAAGATAATGAAGGAAAACTTGAGGATCAAATTGCCTCTCTCAAAAGAGACCTTCAAACAGCAAATGAATATAAAGAGAAATTCAAGATAAGTTCTGCTCAACTTGAAGTTCTTCTTGGAAGTCAAAAGAGGACAGATGACAAGTATGGTTTGGGATATGAGAAAGGAGAAAGCTCCGGATCCAGTCAGAAGAATCTTGGATCAGAAAATCCAAGAAGCAGGCCTAGAAGACCTCCGGTAAGACAGCCAAATGCTCAAAGATATCCATCCTTCAATGGATACTGCCACAGCTGCAACCACTTTGGTCACAAAGCTAATCAGTGCAGAATGAGAATGAATCAGATTAATTCATCCTTCTCCGGACAGTGCTTCAACTGCAAAAGGTATGGACACAAATCCCATGAATGCAGAAGTATGCAAGTAAACAAATCATTCAAAGGTAGATGCTTCACATGCAATAGAGTAGGTCATATGGCTAATCAATGCAGATCAAGAGGATATCAGTCAAATATGCAAAGAAATGTTATTTGCCAAATCTGCAATAGGTCCGGTCATAATGCTAAAGTTTGCAGAAACAAGAATCAGGACAAAAGAGGTCCGGTGTATAATCAGAATCAAGACAAGGGTAAACAAAAGATGAATGCGGATGAGGTTAGGAATCAGATGAGCAAGATTTGGGTGAAGAAAAGTTCAGAGAATGTAGAGGTTGGATCCGCACCAGACTCTGGTGCTGATATTTCTTCCAGAAATTAATAAGTGAGCTCAGGCTCAGGGGGAGACTCAAAGAAAATCTTGTTCCCCCAGCCAAACAAGTGGTGCCGGATGTGGCACAAGATGCGGATCAAAGGGTTTGTAGATATGAGTCTTGAGATACTTCAGTCAAGTTTTCAGAGGTCCGCATGGAGTTATGAAGAAGCTATGATCGATCAAATAAGACCTGTTCAGGGAGATGCTCCGGTATGATAAAGAATTACAAAAAGGTCCGGAAAGATCCGGAAATGCACTATCTTGTTCTGCGGATTGGACAGAGTGTTTGGGATGTTCTTGTAGTATGTTACCTCGATTTATTCATGATTGAAAGATCCGGATGATATCCACAGATCAGGACTAATCCGGGATACTCCAAGCTATCCAGACAAGGCAAACCGGAATGATGTAGGTGAAGCATTTATTGCAGACAGATATTAGGGTTCGCGGAGCAATTTAAGGGATTTCTCAAAGGACATTTGCTCATTCTACACTCGAGAAGAAGCGAAAAGTGGAGCTCTGCAACAAGGTTCATCAAAGCACACCAAGGATCTCCTGCCGAAGCTATTGCATAAAGAAATCAATCCAACCATTCCGTGCAAACCGAAGGCGCATAAGGTATTCTCCGTTCTTCATTACCTCACTGCAAATCTTTGAAGAATGGCTACTCCAAACATAGTTAAGATCTCTGATAGACCTCGCCCCTCATTCAAGAAACATCCCTACAAATCATTGGAGGTAGACCCACTAGGAGCCTTCTCTAGTGTTCCTCACGGAGTTTTACACACCGAAGACATTAGGGTTTACATACATGCAAACATTGAGGAATTTGGGGAATTCAAATTAAGAGACCTCTATCACAAGCAGCTGATTGACAATGCTTTTGAGCTTAAACCAGAGTATAAGGATATTCAGAAGAAACAATTTGAGCAATTTATTCATTTCCCCTGTTTTGAAGAGGATGAATGGGTCCGGTATGTACTGAGCAGGATGCATGACAACTTTCTATGGCTAGATAGACCCTGCAAGATCACAAAAGAGGCAATTAGAGCAGTAACTGGCCTATACTCTTCCGGAGGAGTACCTATCCTCAAATCTGTCAAGAACAACATTGTAACTGAGGCCACCGGATCAAAATTTGACAAAAGGGCAATGACCATTGAAGACATCTCCGATCCGGATATCAAATATGCATCAATGATAATAGGATACAAGATCTATCACTCCAGCAGGGAGAATTCTGTATCCGGAACTGCAATATACACTGCTTATGAAATGTTAAGAAAGAATGCAGAATATGATCTCTGCGAACTACTGCTAAGCCAATTAATGGAAAACATACAGAAAATCAAGAAGGATAAGAAGAATTCCTTTAAGTATGGCACTATTATTGTATGTCTATTCTTCTACTTCATGAATGAGCTACCCGGAACAAGTGGATGGGTATGGCAGAATGACAAACCAGTTGCAGTCCAGATAAGAGACTATTTGCATGGACTTGGGGATGCAAAAGCGAGAAATACAGCTCTATGGGGATACTTCAAAAACTTTCAGAGCATGATGCAAGCAAGAGAGAGAATTCCCCAGTCTCTCATTGAGAAATACAAGGACTCAGTGTGCTTTATGGTTGACACTGATCAGTGCCTAATGGAGGCAGTAGAGCCTAGGACTGTCTGGATCATGCCCATGGGGTATGAGGTGGATGAACAGATAGTGGAGCTGCATGTTCAACACATGCTAAGTCAGCCCAAAGATCCTAAGGCAGAGAGGTTTGGAACCTTTGAGGAGCTGAGTATAAAAATACATGTAGAACTCAGGGAACCTGAGATTAAAAGAAAGGTAAGAAAAGAAGTAGAGCACATTGCTCAAGGCCTAGGTATCTCAAAGGAGGCACTTGATGCCAGCCGGGAAAAGAGGAGGAAGGCCGAGGAAGAAGAGAAAAGCAAAGAAAGTGCTCCGGTTGGAGCTCCCACCCGGACCAGATCAACAAAGAGATCTGCACCTCCCTCAACCAAAAGTTCAAAGCCGGAAGTCCAGGCATCCGGTAAGAGATCCAAGACAAAAGCCACAAGGGCTTATGGAAGCCAAAAGGATGAAGAGGAAACAGAATCAGATGAGGGAGTAAGAGAAGTAAAGAAACAGAAAAAGAAAGGATCCGGTAAGCCCTCCACAGGCCAAGACAAGGAGGAAATGACAGAGGTAACTGTTGAAAAGCCCACTCTGTCACTAGAGAGCATAATCAAGTCGGTCACGGTGGATGGAAACCTTCAACCAATGACTGAATCATATGATGACTTCAGTGAGGCCGACCAAAAGACTCTGCAGGAGGTCACAGTAAAATATCTTAACATATATAATAAGGCTTTCATTGAAATAATATCTCTTATTCCTAAAAGCCTAGAAAAGGAAATGGAAGTAAGAAAGAATAATGCTCATGCTAAAGATCTTGAGATCCGGGAGCAGATAGCTATTCATCTATATCCTCAAATTGATCCCAAGACCATGAACATTATCTTCAAAGACTGCAAAGATGAGTTCAGAAGCAAAGCCAAGATGAATCAACTCATGCTTGGCGAGACTGACAAAGTGGCCCAAGAAACAGAAGAGATCCTCCGGAAGGCCTTCAAAAGGTTCAATCTTCCGGTTGTAGAGGATTTAGGTACAGAAACAGCTGAGGACTTGGGACCCTCTGCTCCAGAAGAAGTGGCTCATGAACAAACTAGCATCTCTCCTCCGGTTTCCCCTACAGTCTCCGGATCCAAAGAAGAAGAGCAACTACAGGAGAAGGAAGCAGTGGTGAAAGACAAAGAGGTTGACAGTTCTAAGACTGCAGAAGAAAAGAAACATCTGTCTCCGGCAAGAGACACTGCACAAACTGTTCAACAATTTTTGAGTAAAGAAACTCTAGAGATTGATGAACCGGAGCTTCTAAAAGGCCCATTTGATTTTGACTCTCTCTCTCCGGTACAAACAATGAAGATAGCTTCATTTGCAAATGCCAAGGCAAATGAAAAGCTCCTGAAGTCTCATATGGAAGACTGTGAGTTGATAGAGGCTGCTTCCGGAGTACTTGTAAAGATCATGCCATCAATCCAGATAGATCCGACAGCCTCCACTTCCGGTAATCTAAAAACCTTAGTCAGCAGTGTTGATACACATTTTGATTCTTTAGAAAAATCAGCTGAAGAAAAGGTCCGGAAGGAATTTTTGGATAAAAGATTTTCAGAAATATTAGAATTAATCTCTAAGGATAGGAAGATTGTAAGCATTGGAATAAAGAGCTTAGAGAATGCTCTTAAGGATGGCGGTGACATCTATAAATTTTGTATATCCTGGTCAAAGGCAACAGCAGCATTTGACAAGAAAATAAAAGAGGAACAGGATAAGCTACAAAGCTTATCTCAAAGTTTTGATCCTCTCTCTTCCTCTATAATAAATCAAGAATGTCAGACCATTGCAGTCTTGAATGAAATAAAAAATCTTGAGAAGGAAAGGAAGAACATCACAAACCGGATGGGAGAACTTAGAAGGATTATAATCCCTAAGTTGGAAACAATGCATGAGGCCATCAGTGATGCTCAGACCACCGCCCAAACAAAAGATCCGACAGATCTCAAGCGGGCAGAAGCTTTTGCATTTTTGCTAAGTGGTCACATTTCAATTTTGGATAGAATGAAGAAAAGTTGGGCTACAGAAATGATCCAATTGCAGACATCCTTTGCAGACATTCTTCAGTACATGTGAGTATGTAAATATGCGGCTATATATAGAAAATTTTTGAAAATTTTGGTGTGCGGACCCTACCCTTTGCCATTGATGTCAAAGGGGGAGTGAGGAGTAGTGAAAAATGAGGGATCCAACTAAGGGGGAGTTCCGGAAATTGTATATAAAGACAGAGCATCAGCAAAGGGGGAGCATAGTGAAAACACTTAGTCATTTTTCACTAAGTGTTGCCATCAATGCCAAAGGGGGAGATTGTTGGCAAGAGACACTATATGGATTCATGGTTGTTGTCATTGATGGCAACAAAGGTCATCCCACATATCCGCAAGTCATAATATGTCTCTACCGGAAGTCAGAATAAAGAATGTTGTGGTCCGGTGAAGAAGAACAGAGCATGTGGCAAGGTCTGACAGATTGGTCCAGACCTCCCAGAGGAAGTGTCTTGGTGTAGTGCGGATTTGGGGAAGTCAAGAGGACTACCTTGAGTGGTATATTTCAAGGATTTAGCCTCCGGTGATGGACAAGGAAAAAGATATGAATGGTTGAGTACCGGATTCCTGAGAGACAGTGAAAACAGAGGAAGAGCTGACTGGCAGAGTATCAGACTGCTTTCCGGATGGGTTACTATTGATGACAGAGGTTGTGAAGGCATGAATCATGTTTGGCTGACATGATTAATGATATCTACAAGTATATGCTTGATCCGCATTGCTTGGTGAGGAAGGATTCAGCCGACAGAATGAAAGTTTATAAGAAACTAGACTGTTCCGGATGCCGACTAGAAAGGTGATGAAATTACTTGTGCGGATATATATAGAGGATGGATTTAGTTGTGAAGGTGGTTGTTGTTGTTGAGATATATGCGAATAAGTCCAGATAAAGAGTAGAGGTAGCAAAAAGGATCCGGTATGTGAAAGATAGCAGAATAAAGAACAGGGGAAAGATGAAGTGCAGCAGATCAGTGTACTGAGCTTAACCGGAACTGAACTCCAGCATATGCAGATGCTTCCAATCAGTTCAAGACTGTGATTCTCATCACTTTGTAGACAGTGTGTCTTCTTGTAGGCAGTGGGCCTCTTGTGAGCAGTGTGCTCGGGCAGTGAGCCCTAATTGGCAAGTGCCATTTTTGTAATTTCCTATTCTTCTAACAGAGAATAACTCTTGGGTTAATCACCCCGTGGTTTTCTCCCTTAACAGGGTTTCCACGTCAAAAATACTGTGTCATGTGTTTCCTATTTCATGATTAATGTTTTTGTGTTTGATTTTATGCTGCATCAATTAAAAGGAAAGTTCAATAAGGGAAATAATTAGGATAACTGATTCACCCCCCCCTCTCAGTTATCAACAAGAAGATAGAATCTTCTATGAGAAATTCTATTTAAAATAATTTTCTTTACTTTCCTTTAAATAGCCAAAGATAATTTCATATATGTAAAAATCAAGATAATATTCATTCTGTATTTAATAACAAGATAATCTCTCTTTTATAAACAAACAAATTAAAGACTAATTTTCAATATTCATAAGATTCTATAAGAATCTAAGAAGATATAGTTACTAAAAGATTTAGGAGAATTCGTTCTCTCTTAAAATCTAAGAGAAAACGTAATGAAGGAAAAAGCTTGCCGAGCATGGAAGCAAAGCTTGGATGATCATGAGAGACTAAACATAGTCTAAAGGGATCAGCTAATCATACAAAATATATCTCAGTATTGTTGCATGCATCTCAATTCAATATGGCATCGCATAAATTCAAATTGGTGTAAGATAAAGAAAACACTTTATACCATGCATTGAAGTTTCAGCTCATGTGAGCAATGCAGATCAAATGTTTATAAACAATAGATATATTTTGCACTACCCCTGCTATTAATTTAAAATAATAATACTACTCGACCTACATTTTCTCTATTAAAACTTTCTATAAGGCAATGACTTGTGCTAGAATCAGACATGTGGTAAGGCATAAAGGTTGAAATATAAATGCTTACCATATGAGTTGCTCCTCCATAGACTTGGGCGTAACTGGGTGAATTGGCATTCTTCTTAGTATATCAATCTTCGTTGTCTTCACCAGGCACCAATCGATAGCAATGAGATCCATCTCCATCAGAAACCCCCCCCAAAAAGTATAACATTTTTCTCCCCACAGATATGGCACAATCTAAAGAGATGGGCACAAAACACCAATCTGAAATGTTGTGCTACACGTATCTCTCGAACTCTTTGAGCTTTTACAATATGCCTTCCTGAATTACTTCACCATCATCTTTCCTTTCCACAAACTTGGGCATTTGAATAGTCCCAAGAGATCTAAGAAACTTCATAGTTGGAGAAATTGGCATGGAGAAGAATAACCAAAAAAAAAAACAACCCTTTTTCCAAAATTAGGACATTTTCTTATTGATGTGGAAGAGTTGGAAACAAAATTATTTCTCAATTCTAGAATTCCTCGGGAGTAAAATCCATAAAACACAAAAACCATATCTATATCCTTATCTAAATATATTTTAAAACTCTTTACTTGCTTTTATGTCATAATAATAAAACATAAACTTAAAAGACATAAAACTATCACAATTTCCTCATAATAAATCTTCTAAAACAAATATTAGAAACTTATAAACTATTTTAGTGAACTTTCTGAATTTCAACAAGGAATGAACACAAGTGGAATAAATCAAGTTTCTAGGACTTTTCTTTATTAAATAAACAATTAAAACAATATTGCATGAAATTAATATGAAAATAATAATTAACAAAGGTATTATCAAATCATAAAAGATTAAAGGGAATCATAATCTAATTATTAATTTCTCCACATTATTAACAAATCTACATACTTAAATACATACAATAAGGTGAGAGTTAAAGGATCCAATGCATAATGAACTATGTAATAAAATGATGCTAAAATATTCTGGTGAAAGGTCACTGGAGGGTGATAAATGACAACACGAGACAAGTATGTTCTAGACAATAAAAATCAAATACCTTAAATGAATTAAAATTATTGAATTGCTATATTAGAGTAAATCTAAATTTGTCCATCAAAAGATCTCATGATAAGTGTACTCATACCTAAATCTAGATCTTTAGATGAGTCAAAAGGGTTAGGTGGCCTTACAGTTATTGTGTGAAGAGCTGAAAAATGATAAGAGGAAATCACAAAAGATAATGCAATAAACACATTACTTTCACCTCAAATCACTCTTACTCCTCCTAGAATGGAAGTAAAGTGTGCCCTTGTTCTACTTGATATGCTGATATTTTCTCAAATGTGGATTGCTGAATAAACCAGCATAATCTTGCTCCTTTGTGAAATTATGGATCTCTTCATTAGTCTCTTCATTCAACTCATTATTAGTTCAAAGGAGTTGATTGAGAGGGATATTTATATGATCTTCGGATGAAAGGATGGATGGCTAGGATTAGATTAGAGATGGATGGTTGAGATTTGATGAGACATGGATCAACACATGGATCAAGGATGAGTGGTTGTGATTAAGTGTAAATGAATGGATAAGATTAAATGAGGATACATTATGGGAAGGATAGGACCTATCCTCATGTAATCAGTGAGGATTGAAATGAAGAGTGTAGAGGGAGTTAATTATTTTTAGATTTTTGTGCAAGGTTGGTGGAGAATAATTAATTAAAATAAATTTATTTAATTAATTATAGGATAGGAGTGATATAGGAAAATTAAATTATTTTAATTAATTTAATTAGAGAGAATATTGGACATAATTAATTAAATGAATATATTTTATTTAATTAATTAAGCGATGAGAGGAAAATGGATTTAATTAATTAAATAAATATAATTTATTTAATTAATTGGCAATAGAAGGGTCCTAAGATGAAAGTGTCACAAGATGAATAATGTTAGTAATGTAACAAAGACAAGGTCAATTGTAGGTGTCTACAGATTGCCCCTATTTGATACGCTACAATGACTAACATAAGTGGCATCATGTCAAAGAAATAAATTATGCCCCAATAAACTGGATGGATGATAGAGGAATGATAATGAAATGAAGGGATGATAGAAGAATGATAGAGGAATGAAGGGATGATAGAAGAATAATAGAGGAATGATGCCCCTTGAGAGGCTATCCAAAAAAACTTCAGGTGGGCTCTCAAAAAGAAGGGGTAGGTAGAAGTAGACAAGAAACAAATGAAGAAGATAAGTGGAAGAAAAGCAGATGAATAAGAATGTGGGATGAAGAAAGTTAATAAGATGGGAAGAGAATAGTTAGTGTAGACTAAACGTGGAGGATAGGTCCTATGGTATGGTGTGGATTGGGAGAAATGGTAAATTGGATGGAGGGAGGGAGGGATGAGTGAGGGATGGATGAGGGAGATGAAGAGAGATGTGTGGGATTTGATTATGTTAGTATGTGAAGAGCACTCCTATATTTTGATATAGCAATGGATATTGTGCACAGAGGTATGAGGGACCAAGGTGACAAGGTATCCATTGCATAAAAGGATGCCCCGGCACATCACAAGGCATTTGCCAACCTTAGTGAGTATTGTGATGAGACAACCAATAAGGTCACAAGCAACCCTACATGGTATATCACCATGATATGGAAGGTCATGATACCATTGTGGTAGGTAGGTTACAAGGACTAATGTAGATGCAAGATAAAATGATAATGTAGATGAAAGATAAAATTATAAAGTAGATGCAAGATAAAATGATAATGTATATGCAAGATAAAAATAATAATGCACACAAGAAAACATATGTTGATGGGCACCATGATATGGAAGACCATGATGTTGTTGTGATAGTATGTTACAAGGACTGATAAAAATGCAAGTAAAATGATAAAACACACAAGAAAGTGAGCACAAAACCACACAAAGAGAGACAAGGTGTTGCCCCTACCAAGTTGGAAATTGATGATTCATTAATTGATAAGTGATAATGTTGTGGGAATGATATATCCCAAAAACAACATAAGGATAGGGAATGATATATCCCAAAGATGATGATTGATGATGATTTATTGAGTTGATGAGGCTAATAGCAAGGTTGGAAACAAAACCGAAGTATGATTGTGAATGATTTGGAGCTAGATTGCTTGACTAAATTAGCATGATTAAAGATGGCTTGCATTTGGATTTATTTCTTGAATTTTTATATATTTGTTTTTTTTCTAAATTTTTGACATGTTTTTATTTTTTTCATTTTGAGAGGTAACATTGGATTACATTTGGATATCCTCTTTGTTGGATACCAATGATAGGGGAAAACTAGATCTAAGGGCAATGATAAAGGTAGGATTGGATGGATGGATAAAAGAATATTCCATAAGGAATGGGATGGATGGGAGATACATGGTGGATGGATGGATTAAGGGATTGGCAATAAGGGATGAGATGGATGGAAGATTCATAATGGATGGAGGGGTTCAAGATGTGATCTCCAAAGACTATGTTGCATAGGAATCAAATGCCCCACTCTAGGTATTATGCTTAGGACATTGTACGACAATGCTTTCAACGATAGGATGATATGATTGTTTTGAAAAATATTAGGTATATAAAGAGATATCCAAAGCATTTTTTAACATTTTACCTTTGTCCTTATCAAGATCAAAAATGGGAGCAGAGGATAGGTTGGTGAAATGAGATAAGTATGCAGATATAATGGATGGGGATGATAGGATAGGAGAGAAATGATAGGATGGAATAGATGAAACAACTTGCCCCTAAGTGTAAGGCACATATATAATCGATCTACACATGACACCCATAAATGGGTTTTCATCATGGTACTTATCCAAGGTGCCATGAAATGGTTTTCACCAATGGACTAATGACTTCTCTTTACTATTTTGATTTTTTCTTTTTCTTTTTATTTTTTGATTTTTTTCTTTCAATTTTTTTGATTTTGATGACATTGATAGCTTGATATTCAAAAGATTTTTACGTGTCCCTATCTATTGGATTCATTCAATGTAGATGTGATTGTCATAACATGCAAATAGTGACCTTCTTAGAGTAACTACTTTGACAAGATGTGAGCACTCTTATACAATCCTAAATGATGTTATCATGATCTTCATTGATAATTGAGTTGGCCTTATCTGAATGCTTACATTTTGATAGGAATTGGGATTTTTGGATTAAAGATGTGATTTTGGATTTTGATGGGGGATGTGGAATTAAATGATTGTGGTGGATTTGATTTGGGTGGAGAGGGTGGTGATGTAGATTTATTTGATGTACTTTTGACTTGCCAAACTTGAGTTGGTGGATTATGTAGTTTGGGTTTGGCATTACGAAGTTGGGATGTGGGACTAGGATGGTGATTAGTACCAACATTCTTGTACAAAGTATAAGGTGGTGGACACCAATTATAGGTAACATTCTTGTACAAATTAGGATGTGGTGGAAACCTATTATATGTAAGGTTCATCTTTCAATTTTGATAGCTTGATGTATATGAATAATTTTATTCATTTGATTTGCTTGGTCCATTTTGTTTTGGGACCCATATAGCTTTAATATGTTTTCCTTGACTTATGGCTTCATATGCTTTTGATATTAGATTTGAAGCTTTTACTTTATATGTTCTATGATTTTGTTGGTCTTGATCAAGGATGGAAGATATGGAGGATAAAGTTTGTGAATAGAGATGGTGGAAGTGGAAGGATTGTTAGCAGCAAGGTTATTGGAGTGGCTATCCATGGTCCCTATCGTGATGCTCTCATTGGATAAGGTTGCCTCAATGGTCATTGAAGTATCACTGACACCACTAGATGGTTCAGATGATTGATATTTGATGCCTTGATCATAATTGATATAGATTGGGATATGCTCCAAGATGCCTTGTTCACGAAGGACCAATCCTTTTCCTTGATACTTCATGCTTTGACATATATTTTATGCTATAGGATATTTGTTACTCTTGAAGCATGATGCTAGATCATCGAGATGTTGTTGAGAGTAATCAAAATTTTTTATTGTCTCTTCTTTGAGTGGATATAACTTGACAAAGATGATAGAGCCAATTGGATGGAATTCCTATGCTTTCTCATTATGTACATTCTTGGTGCATTAGGATCATTGTGTACACTTGGTGTTTCTTGGTCATTGTTTATACCTATCATGTTTTGATCATTGCTTGTGCTAGTCAATCCTTGATCATCATTTGTGTTTGTCATGTCTTGATCACTTGATTGCTCTATATTATCTATTGTGACTTGATTTTCTTCATGCTTGATGTAAGTAGTGTTAGAAATGAAAGCAACACTACTCAACGGAAATCTAATTCAAATGTATATTTAATGATCTTTAACAGAGTATTAAAGATGGAGATTGCAGCACATAATATAAACCCATAATACATAAATATACCAGAAGTAGAATGAAGCACACAACACAGTGTTTAACATGGAGAAAACCCTTGCGGCTAAAAAACTCCACCAAGAAAAGAGGCCAAGTTGTACTATCTTCCCAAACGGAGATTACAAATACATTCACTTCGTCTATCCTTCAACCTTCACTCCAGTAGAACTTGGGCACCTGTAAACTGCTATGCATCTCATCTACTGTGCCATGGTTTATATAGAATTTACACAACCTCAATATGGGTGTTCACCTTGGAATCTTCACTCATACAACATTCAATGACTTCTTACAAGCTCATAACACTTGTCAAGAGTCAACAAGACAACCTTGGGCATCCATGGATAAAAATAGGCTCTTACAGGGTCATAAAAGTTATCATACATGTATCCTACACTTGGAAAAAGATGCCCATGCAAGCTTGAACACTTAAGGGCCAAAATAGCCACTTACAACATCTTATGACACGTCATATGCTATCATAAATGTCATAGATTCTTATGACAACTTACAATTGTCATAGAATCTCTTACACCTTCTTACAACATCTATGACATGTGTCATAACACTAAAACTAGGTGATTCCTCCACATGTGCACCCCACTTTGACCAATTACCATTTACCATAGTAAATGACATCCCGTAACTACCACCAGTAACTCCAAAACTTACCAGTGCAGTAACTTCGTAATTACTGTGGACAGTAAATAATTTTTACCACTACCGATGAAACTAGTACATCCCTTATGGGTAATTACAAAAAATAAATGGAATAATACAATAATAGGATTTACAAGTTTAATTGCACCTGTAGACACCTAAAATTGACCCATTTAATTATTCATGCATTAAACTCATATCGCATTGCACACATCATTTTTATCTGACATACTCATCATTATTAAAATCATTTTCTTCTTAATTAATTAAATAAATTTTATTTATTTAATTAATCTTCATTACTCTTTCTTACTATGGTTAAATAATTTTAAATTATTTAATCATTTCATTATTCCTCTATTAATTAAATAAATTGTTTTTATTTAATTAATTATCTTTATTCTTCTATTTTCTCATCTATGATTAAATAATTTTAATTATTTAGTCACTCCCATTTTCTCTACATCAATAAATAAGTAAAATTAAATATTTTATTTATTTCCCAACATGCACTTGAATTAAATAAATTTTATTTATTTAATTTATATTTTATCCATTATTATCTTTACCATTTTCTTCTAAAATCATGCAAGTGCACCCCTTTGTCCATAAAATGGTAAAAATCAAAATGTGGGAATATTTTATAAATTAGAAAAAATCAAATATCCTCATCACCTAAATCTCAAAATAGAAACAAATTCTATCTTGAGAAGGAATCTTATCTTCATTAACAACCCACCTAAACTTTCTAAATAAAATGTTTTTTTATGGACACTTGGCATGTGCATGTTCATCCTCTTTTCTCATTCATTCTCATCCATTGATCTTTCCTTTCTTTCTCCACTGTTGATCATATTTCCTCCAAGTCTATAAACACCCCCATCTTCTCTCATTCTCATCATCCTCAATCATATTGCATCTAAATTATCTTCATTTGCATAGCATCTTGAGCATCCATGGCAGCCTTCTATTGTGTAGTTGCATACTTTAAGGATCAATCCACAATAACACCAAGGAATCACATAAACTAGGTGACATTACTCCATTCTATTTTATCTTGTGTGCATTTAGTTTAGATTTCATGAAGGTATCATAGGTTTTATTGTTTTAGCTTGATCTTAACAATGGAATTTTCCTACGTACACATTTTGGTACATCTGGTGGGACCACTAGCTTGATTAGTTTTAGTTTTTCATTGCTAAAACTATGTTTTTTGAGAAGTTTTGGATACAAGTGCACTTCTGGTTAATCATAGCTTGCAATTGCAGGTTTTTATGTTACCTTCGGTATTTCTATCTCGCCTCTGGTATTACAGAAAATCGTAGTTGGTAGATTGCAGATCATGTCTGAAGCATAGTGCATTGCCTATGGCATTTTTGATTGCCTTTGAAGGTTTTGTGTAGTTTTAAAGCGCAGTCGTAAAACAGTAAGTCACAGTTGCAGAGGGCTTTGTCACCTTTGGTAAATTTCTAATCGCATTTGAAAAACAATAAATCACATTTGGTCATTTTCATATGCCTTTGGTTTTGCATGTTTAAATTTAGGTTTTCTAGAAAATAATGATTATTTGTGCAACATGTATCATCGATTGTCAAAGAATGGAGGTTTCAAACTATTGACATATTGTCTGTCGATTCCATCGGTCCAAGGACTTAAACAATTTTTCACACTAAAATAGGCACATTTCGTTTGGGTACTTTAAAATGAACACTCTGTTTGCTTTGTGTCTTCTTTATCTTTTTTGAGTTTGCTTGTCTCATTTGTGTATAGCCTGACTTAGCAATAGAGGTATCCTCTCCCCTTACATATCCAATGGATCTGGGGTGCATGAGAAACTATTGCTATCTCTAGAGGGCCTGTCTTCCCATTGTGAGAAGAGGTACGACCCAAGTGGCAATAGGTTAAAGCCAAACCCTTCCAAGCCGCTATATAAAATAATGCATTTGTGCTGAAAGTTGCAAATGACGAGTGTTGTTGCATTATACTAATGAATGTTTCCCCTAAAACCCTACAAAGTGTAACCTCTGCAAGTTGGGAAGCCTCCATTAATGAAGTGAATAGACAAATGTATAGCCACCTGAATGGGAGCCCTTACTGCAAACCATGTTTAGCAACCAAAAACCCTCTATTTGCTAGTGCAGAAGGTCAGACCTCTGAAGTCATCCCACACTTTTGTAGTTCTTAGTAGAGATAGAAAAGTACCTTTAAATCTATGCATCTTGAGGACTTGGAACTTGGTGTGCCTGAGAAGTGAGTGCACTGTAAGGGGGAGCCCATGTCACCAAGTTTCTGGAGCTATCCAATTTGAATAAGCGCGGCTAGAGAAATCCAAGTGGGAACCCATCAGATATAGTCCTGGCCATCCTAGGATTGTAAATGTTTGAGAATGGTGTGAGCATGAGTGTCTGCTATCTTGCTTCTCTTGTCAATTAATTTATCAAAAAACTACCAAAAAGAAAACTTCTATAATAGAAAATTACCTTTGGACCATGTTGAGTCGCAATTGAACAATAGTAAATCACCTTTGAACAAAATTGAATCACCTCTGATCAATGCTTTTTACCCTATCTTATCTCATAAAATCACCTTTGAACCCTGCCAAATCACATTTTAAGTAGAAACAAATTGCCTTTGAGTATCAGTGAGTCACCTCTGGTCAATGTCCTATTACTTAAAATTTTCACACAAAAAATCACCTTTGAGCTATCGTAAATCGCCTTTGAGCTATTATAGATCGCCTTTGAGCATCAGTGGATTGCCTCTGGTCATTTGCAATCTGTTGTCTTATCCATCAATCTGAGCATTAAATCTATGTATCTAGAATCAATCCATTAACCTGGTTAGTTGTTCTTTAGAATCTCATCATCCAAAATCATCATTTAAATCCATTGGCTTTAGTCATCATCTCTAGGATTTTCAATTGTTAAATCACCCTATCAATTCATCAATCCATCAACTAATCAAACCCAATCTCTTTAATCTAACTAAAGCCAATATCAATCAATCAAACATCTTTCAATCAAATCATCTTGAACCAATGTCGGTGACCAGAAATCAATACAAGAAAATCATGGAATCCAATCTTAGAGAATTTGAGTCCACTCCTCTCAAAGATGCCTCTCAATTTAGAACAAGAATGAACCCTCAAGTTTTTCTACATAAAGGTTATACCCTTAGGCCATCTTCACCATCAACCCCATTACAACAACATCATCTTGAGCCCTCATACACAGTGGTAGTGCCACAATCCCCCTATGAAGATAATGATTCATCAAATGATCAAGAGGACCTTCAAGATCCCAAAGCCTTACAACATGCCAATAAAATCATGAAGGACAATTGAGAACAAATTATCCTACAATTAATCCAAGAAGGAGTCAAATTACCTAGTGACTTTTATGTGTCCACAATCCGCAAAGAAGAACGTAATAGTGCTGCTATTGAAACTCACATGGTTGTTGTTACTATGTCCACCAAATCCACCATACCTTTGACACCATCTGTGCCTAACCAAAACACTCATGTACCCCAAACATCTGCTGCACCCATGAGACCAAATCAGCCTAATGTCACTACATCTATAGAACCTTTACTCACATTGTCTTATGTGCTCAGTCCAGGGGTCTCTAATCTAAATGTACCTCCTTTTCATGTGTCAGTTTCCATTTCCTCTACCTCCATGAATGCCATTCCCACACAAGTTACCCAAGTAGCTTTGATTTCCAACCCTAATGTGGGATCATCATCCACTCAATCAATTCAAACATCCCATATCATATCCAACCCTACTGTTGGTGATAATTTATGTTCAAGGTTTTTAGCCTGGCACCTTCTCAGGAATCCAGGAAAATTTCTAAGTCTTAGACCCTCTCAGTGTTTTCAGCATCATCATGATATTTTGAAGGAGGGGGTCATCATCATCATTATCATGTTTCCAAACATCCCCCTGATGTTTCTTGCGAGGGTCATTTCCCATCATGACCAGATATCCTGTGGGGTCATCATGTTTTTGTATCTCGACCTTTGTCAAAGGGTGATATTCTTATTATTGGGTGATATTCATATATCGCCCCGATCTTATAGTGGAGCTATAGTGCAGCATGATATTTGTGCATGAGGGTGATATTTCAAATTATCTGGTTATCTTCTGAATATCACCCTAATGCCGACATGACGATGACGTCATCCAAATCCGACGGGATCATACTTCAAGTTTTCAGTCTGACTCGATATTGTAATATGACCATGACGTCATCAGGATATGTCAGGGTGATATTTTATGTGAAGGCAGGGTTGGTCATCAGGAGGATATCTGATGGCCAGGACATTTTTGAATGTCAAGTGGATCATCGACAAGACATGCGACATTGGCAAGGCAAGAGGATTTTCCTCCGATGCGTCGGGTTTCCCCAATGAGGTTCGTCATCGGGGTGGCATTTCATATCGGGTGGACATGTATGAGGTTCACCGATATAAGTGGTCTGGCTGATGGGTGACGATGAAGGTTTATGCTAGGTGTTATCGAGAGCAAAATCGCCGACAATATGTATGTTTGTGGTCATGCATATAAAGTGTTATAAGGATCGCTGCAGGGTGAATGTGGAATAATATATCCCCGTGCAGTCTAGTTTAAAAAGTCAACAGGATGCAGCCACGTGTCATGATGTCAATGGTGGCTGACTTTTCAGCACGATCAACATCGTGAATCTCGGCAGGAAGGTAGGAGATCAACGGTTATTATTTAAATTTTCAAATGGAGGGACTTCTTAGTGCATGAATGTGTATATTGGCGGGAAAGGGTTTGTGTAACACACAACTGTTGTGTCCCAAGGTTGTGAGTAGGTATGCCATTAATGGCGAAACTACACAGTGGTATGGGTCGAGAGGACATTCCAGCTACTCGATTTAGACTGAAGATCTCCATCTAGCGACGCAGATCCTGATCCTACCTGTTCCTGTCCTCATGTCTGCGTGGTGGCATTAAATATTTTTGGCGCCCCCTGGCGATGCACTGTATCTGGTGATGTCTTGGGGACTGCCCTGTGATTAATGAGGCAATACATCCCCTTGATTTATAAGCAGAGGATGTTACTCATTTTAAGGTTGTTGAAGATCTAGGCATTTTTTATGTAAATAATGAAAGACAGGGCATGACCCTAGTTGTTCTATCCCATTTTGGAGTTTATGAGTTGCAACATGAATGTATTTTGCACATATGTTCAGTTTCAATGTTGATTTTATATGAGAAATGCTTCATTGCATGTGTTTATATGCTTGTCTCCATTTGCTGCATGTTATTCTCCTTCTTCTGAATCTGGTTGTTAAGGGTTTCTTAGGTTCTAGGGTATGTTTTTCTGTATCACATGTTCGATCTCTAACTTCCATTCAAGGAGTGGATTAAATTGTTTAAGGTTGAGCATGGGGAAGGTTACATGTCAGTAGGGATATCTGTAAGTAGAGGCAGCTAAATACCCATTCTTGGGTGATGTTTGTAAGGAAAGCATCAGTCCAACCCCCTGAAACTTGAGTGAAAGTTACAAGCCATCTATTGTATATGTCTAGTTGACTCCTTGCCTAGTGGATAGGCACCAGTCTGCTCCTGGATCAGTAGTTATGAGCCAAAACCCCTTGTCTTGCATCCAGGACATTATGTCCACCCATTTCATCACTTCAACCTGTTAGTTGTAGTAGGATTTGGAACCCCCTGCATACTCTCATACCCAACTAGACACATATGTCCAAGAATGTTGCCAACCTTGTGATTTGTCATGCAGATCTTGGTCCATACATGAGAGTATTCTACCTATTTTTGTCAAGTTAGATCTTTCTATCATTGAGCTAGTCAAGGTTACATCTTTAGTTATAGGGACACCCCCCTTGGTGCAGCAGAACCAGAAGTGAAGGGGAGGAGCTCACGCAACCTCCTGTATTAGTTGGTTGAATCTGCCTGTGCATTAGAACTGGCAAACCCTAATGCTGATTCAGAAGAAAAATTGACAAAATGGCGACTCCACTAGGCAGATCAATGTCATATCCATGAAAGTTTGAGTCTAAGAGATTGAAGAATTAGACCTGGAAGTGCCTTGTTGCAGCAGATTTAAAGTTTTATATGTGGCTCTGCTAGTGGATGACCCAAAAAGAAAGAAATCAATTTTCAGCTTCAGCTTGTTTGAAGCTCATTCCTCTGCCAAGGAGGTGGCGACTCTGTTGAATGAACCTATCAGCAACTGCAACATATCCAGGTATTTGTACAAGTTTTTGAAAAGTTCCCTATTTGGTGAAATAGCACTGGTTAAAAGGGAAACATTGGTGAAAGCAGAGCTTGCATGCTTTTGTTAGAACCTACTCTGTATTTCAAAAGGGCATGCAATATTGTTCAAAAGACTCATATAGAGGACTTTAGACAAGTTGAAATAGTAGTTTGTATTTTAAGGGCCTAAGGTCATATTGTGATTGAAAATCTGAGTAGAGAAGAGGGTTGCAAAAGCATAAAAAGATGTATTGTCAGCCCATGCACCCTTGTGAGGTGTCAAATGCAATAATGTATAGTGGTTAGTACCAACCATGTAATAAAAGAAGTTTCAACATAGACATATATAAGCCCATAAATTTTAGTGGCATTTGTGGATATCCAAATGCTTTTCTATCTAAAATCAGAAAGTATTTGCCCAAATTCAATGGTGCAAAGGATGAATCAGCTGAGAAACACTTGCAGCAGTTTAAAAATGTTGTAGATGATTTTGAGATTGACCATGAGGATGTAGTTATGAGATTATTTGTTCAATCTCTAGATGAAGATGCAAGGGACTGGTTCTCCTACCTTCCAGCTTACTCTGTCAGCTCTTGGCAAGAATTTAAATCTACATTTCTAGAACAATATGGTGAAAGAATTTCTGAATATGCAGTCATTAGTGACTTTATGTACATCCATATTGAAGAAGATGAGTTGATCCCAGCCTTTAACCTCATATTTATGAAGGCATTGAAAAAAATACTAGAATGTATGAGACCTAATGATGCATTGTGCCTAGTTGTCTCTTTGGGAGCATTTGATAAGAAAATGAGTTATAGATTGAGAGATAAGGAGCCCACCACATTGCATCAGGCACAACAGTTTGCAATGGACATTGAAAACAATTGGAGGTATGGAATACAAAAGGGTTATTTTTCTAAAAAAATTTGTTGTCCTGCAGCCCCCAATGTTAATGAAAGATTTATGCCAGGTGTTGATAATGAATGTCAAAGCACTCACACCCCTACTGTCTCAGTTTTTGCATCATTCCAAGTTGATGATGTTTCTGTTATAGAGGAGGATGTCTTGATCTGCCCAACAAATGGAGTTGATTGTATTGATTTCTCAAATAATATTTGCATGCCAGTCCTAAACAAAGAGCATTCATGTTTCAATGATCCAGTTGTGCAAAGTTGTGATCATGTGGATCAACAATCAATATTAGTTTCATCAGGAAGTGTTAGAGGGCTGGAAAGTGATATAGATAGTTCAACTTCAGAGTGCATTGAAGTAGCAAAAATTTTATATGTGGGGCAATCAGAGATTAAAGATGATATCCATGATCAATTCATGGATCAAGTTTGTTCTTCTTATGACTTTAGATTTGGTAACACTGAAGAAGAATTGGATTGTCATGAAGAAGACGCAGAGACCTTTGCAATGAGTATGAATCCCCTCTATGATGAGCCTCTAGATGCATGTGATGTTGTGAGTCATGACCTTCATTGGTGCAGGATTAACCCTTTGTTTGAAGATGATGATACTGATTTGCAAACTGTGGATGATAGATGCTCATCATCAGTTGGTTTAGACATGTGCAATTATGGATGTGTAGATCAGGTTTTGTTATCATTATCCATAAGTGATATAAGTGATGATGAGGGTCTCATTTATTTTGAATGTCTTCAGTTTTTGGATCAGCTGGAAGAGTGCCTAGGAGTCTGCTATAGCCAAGTAGATGATAAGGAGTGCCAAGAGCAGCATGATGTATTATTTGAGGGATATAACATACATATGTTACCTATTGTTGAGGAGTATTATAATATGGATGGTTATATGTCTAAATTTGAAATCTAGAGTGACAGAGGCAATATTGCAAGTGGCCAACTTTCAAAGATGGTGAGGTATTTAATGAACATGATCAACATATGGGCAGGTTGTGTTGATGTTTTCAGTTATGGTTGGGGTTATTCAGATTGGAATCAGGCATTTGACAGGATAAAGTTGTGGTTCTTCCTTTTTGGTTTCCCGGGGCCACCAAAATGATGTTTTAAAAATCTGTTTGGTGATGCAGATCATTGTAGCTTCATGACTCTGTACCCAATGGATAAGGGACTGGTCTGCATCCTAGAGATCTGAGGTTCTTGCTACAGTCTTGCACTTGCACGTCCCCAATCAAAGCCTGTGTTGGTGATAATTTATGTTCAAGGTTTTTAGCCAGGCACCTTCTCAGGAATCTAGGAAAATTTCTAAGTCTTAGACCCTCTTAGTGTTTTCAGCATCATCATGATATTTTGAAGGAGGGGGTCATCATCATCATTATCATGTTTCCAAACATCCCCCTGATGTTTCTTGCAAGGGTCATTTCCCATCATGATTGGATATCTCATGGGGTCATCATTTTTTTGTATCCTAACCTTTGTCGGAGGGTGATATTCTTATTATCGGGTGATATTCATATATCACCCTGATCTTATAGTGGAGCTACAGTGTAGCATGATATTTGTGCATGAGGGTGATATTTCAAATTATCTGGTTATCTTCCGAATATCACCCTGATGCCGACATGACGATGATGTCATCCAGATCCGGCGGGTTCATACTTCAAGTTTTCAGTCTAACCCGATACTGTAATATGACCATGACGTCATTAGGATATGTCAAGGTGATATTTTATGTGAAGGTAGGGTTGGTCATCAGGAGGATATCCTATGGACAAGACATTTTTGAATGTCAAGTGGATCATCGGCAAGACATGCGACATCAGCAAGACAGGAGGATTTTCCTCTGATGCGTCGAGTTTCGCCAATGAGGTTCGTCATCAGGGTGGCATTTCATATCAGGCTGACATGTATGAGGTTCACCGATATAAGTGGTTTGGCCGATGGGTGACGATGAAGGTTTATGCTAGGTGCTATCAAGAGCAAAATCGCCGACAATATGTATATTTGTGGTCATGCATATAAAGTGTTATAAGAATCGCTGCAGGGTGAATGTGGGATAATATATCCCCATGCAGTCTAGTTTGAAAAGTCAATAGGATGTAGCCACGTGTCATGATGTCAATGGTGGCTGACTTTTCAGCGCGATCAACGTCATGAATCTCGACGGGAAGGTAGGAGATCAATGGTTATTATTTAAATTTTCAAATGGAGGGACTTCTTGGTGCATGAATGTGTATATTGGTGGGAAAGGGTTTGCATAACACGCAACTGTTGCGTCCCAAGGTTGTGAGTAAGTATGCCATTAATGGCAAAACTACATAGTGGTATGGGTCGAGAGGACATGCCAGCTACCTAATTTAGACTGAAGATCTCCATCTGGCAATGCAGATCTTGATCCTGCCCATTCCTGTCCTCATGTCTGCGCAGCGGCATTAAATGTTTTCAGCACCCCCTGGCGATGCACTGTATCTGGTGATGTCTTGGGGACTGCCCTGTGATTAATGAGGGAGTACGTCCCCATGCTTTATAAGCAGTCGATGTTACTCATTTCAAGGTTGTTGAAGATCTGGGTATTTTTTGTGTAAATAATGAAAGACAGGGTATGACCCTGGTTGTTCTATCCCATTTTGGAGTTTATGAGTTGCAACATGAATGTATTTTGCACATATGTTCAGTTTCAATGTTGATTTTATATGAGAAATGCTTCATTGCATGTGTTTATCTGCTTGTCTCCATTTGCTGCATGTTATTCTCCTTCTTCTGAATCTGGTTGCTAAGGGTTTCTCAAGTTCTAGGGTATGGTTTTCTGTATCACGTGTTTGATCTCTAACTTCCATTCAATGAGTGGATTAAATTGTTTTAGGTTGAGCATGGGGAAGGTTGCATGTCAGCAGGGATATCTGTAAGTTGAGGCAGCTAAATACCCATTCTTGGGTGATGTTTGTAAGGCAAGCATTAGTCCAACCCCCTGAAACTTGAATGAAAGTTGCAAACCATCTATTGAATATGTCTAGTTGACTCCTTGCCTAGTGGATAGGCACCAGTCTGCTCCTGGATCAATAGTTATGAGCCAAAACCCCTTGTCTTGCATCCAGGACATTATGTCCACCCATTTCATCACTTCAACCTGTTAGTTGTAGGAGTAGGATTAGGAACCCCCTGCATACTCTCATACCCAACCAGACACATATGTCCAAGAATGTTGCCAACCTTGTGATTTGTCATGCAGATCTTGGTCCATACATGAGAGTATTATGCTTGTTGTTGTCAAGTTAGATCTTTCTATCATTGAGCTAGTCAAGGTTACATCTTTAGTTATAGGGACACCCCCCTTGGTGCGGTAGAACCAGAAGTGAAGGGGAGGAGCTCACGCAACCTCCTGTATTAGTTGGTTGAATCTGCTCGTGCATTAGAACTGGCAAACCCTAATGTTGGTTCAGAAGAAAAACCAACACCTACCATAACTCTCATTGATCAACCTATAGCATCAAATACTCATTCCAACACCTCATATGTTGATCAAATTTTCTCTCTTGGATCATAACCCTCTAATATTCAAATGTCTCTTGTGACTCCACCAAATGTCTCCCAACCTCCATTAATTTCTACTCAAACCATGTCCTACACCATTCCTCCCTATGGCTCACATATGACAGACACATATTGTCAATCCATAACTTGAATCATATGTATCTTTGCCACTCGGTACCCAACATCAAAACACTTTCAACCTAGGTCATTACACTATTAGTCATGTTCAAGGCATATCTATTCCATCATATAATCTGTCACAACAACATCCTTCTAATCAAGAATTGATATATCTGATCCCACCACCTAATCATCAAAAATTCATACAACAACAATAAGAACCCACATCCAATATGCGGCAGGAAGTCAATCAATTAAAACAACAAATTGTAGACATGAACATGGGTCAAAACAAAGAAGTCGTTCTCTTTTGAGGATGTGTGTCCTTATCCCTTTGATAAATCACTACAAATGATACCTTTCCCCCCGCATTTTGAAGTTCCACAATTTAATAAATACAAGGGGAGGGGGGACCCTAATGATCACTCCGAACATTCTATGTTTCTTGCCTTGACATCGCTTACAATGACACATATCTTTTGCAACTTTTCCCTTGTAGCCTTGGGGGACAAGCAATGGAATGGTTCTCTCATCTGTCGCCTGGCATCAAGACCTTTAAAGAATTAGCTGACAAATGTGTATCCTAGTTCACTTTCAACATAGAGAATGAGGTCACCATGAATGACTTAGTCAACAACAAACAAAGAAATGGAGAAATTTTTTCATCATTCATTCAATGATGGAGGAACATGGCTAGTAAACTGTCATGGCATATTCCCAAAAAATAACAAGTTGATATCTTCATACAAAACCTCGATCTAGAGTTGTCCATCCAATTACAAATGCATAGTGCAATTTCATTTGATGAGATCATCTCTAAAGGAAGCATCATTGAAAAATCTCTCATTTCAAAAGGCCTCATTAAAATCTTCAAGGATAATAAGGACAAACCACAATCTTCAAATGACAAAACAAAATTTTGGAACAAAAATAAAAATGTCATAAATGATGGTGTTGTGACACTAAGAACGTGCAAACTATACAAGCACTTGCTAGAGTTAAAACAACACCTAGTGCCACACCTTTCCTACCCCATGATCAAATGAAAACAAACCCAGCACTAAGACGTATATTTACCCCTTTGGGAGAACAAATTGAGGTCATTCTTAGAAAACTAGTGAAATCAGGGAATATTACCTTGCTTGAAGTCAGACCAAATGATGAGCCACTATTTAAACCTAATTGGTACAAGGACAATGAATACTGTGAGTACTATAGGGTCAAAGGGCATAACACTGCTAGTTGTATGAAATTTAAACACACAATTCAAAACCTCATTGATCAAGGACTTATTAGGGTCACGTCAACGCAACCAAGGAACAATTATGACCTTGATGCCTATAAAACTCCCCTCCCTTCACATGATAAAGCAAGTGCTTCCAACATAGGAAGGAATGTCAGCTACACCTATGAGTCTATTGTTGGTCATATTGGGAAATCACAAATCTCCACCATCATCATTTGAGGGAAAGCCCCTGACTGTGTTGTTGCTAGCCATCGAAGTCGTGACACTATTCAAGGAGCTCCATTACCTACTACTCATGGAATCCCACCTCTAGTCATTCGACCAAATTCTGAGTACAACATTCCTGAACACCTTGGTAAAATTGCTGCTCACATATCCATACTTGAGCTATTGTGTAAATCTCCTGCACACAAAACCATTTTAGATAAAGCCTTAAGAAAATCATCTATACCAAATGTTATCGATACCACACAGTTCCAAGCTATGATGGAAAGCATCTCATCCCCCATCATCTGACTTTTTCTAATCAAGATCTTGTATCCACCGACCCATCTCATCATGATGTGCTCCATATATAGAGGTATTCATTGACTAATGCCATCTTAAGCAAATACTAGTGGATGGTGGAGCTAGTCTTAATATTTGTTCTCTAAAGTTAATAAAGCAATTAGGCTACTCTGAGGACCATATCGACACAACCCAAAGAATAACCATCAAGGCCTATGATGATGGAGAGAGGGATTCAGAAGGCATTATCAGTCTGCCTATAAGGGTTGGTCCTGTTACCACTGACATAAAATTCCAAGTCCTAGATGTTGATCTACCCTACAATATTATCCTTGGCTATCCTTGGATCCATTCCTTAAAAGTAGTTCCATCCATGTATCACTAATGCCTAAAGTTTCCATATGAAGGTGTGGAAATCACCATCCCCGCAGACCCCAAACCCTTTGAATATTGTCATGCATTTCAAGCCACTTGTCAAAACCCTAACTATGTCCCTATCAATGTTGAAGCCTATCCGTCCATTTCATATGTTGACCCAGATGATCTCAACAAGTCCTCTACTAGTAAGTCCACCCCTAACATCCAAACCAAATATGAAGAAAAAGGACTCGGTGAGTATATCCTAAAAGAATCTTGCTATGTGGGCGATATGCCCTTGTCACCCAAATCATATGGTTAGCTAGCCATTTCAAAAGCTTCTACATCCAAAACAATTGTCACCATGCCTCCAATAGTGCTTGTGCAATCAGGATTACTTGATGATGAGGATGTCTCTGATGACATTTCTTCTTGGATCTTTTATGATGAAAATGATCAATTATCCTTAGAAGTGGAATGATATAATAATGGGTTCAGAATCATCAAAAATATGGGCTACAAAGGAAAAGGAGGACTGGGTCTACAAGAACAAGGCCCCTTAGAGCCAATCATTGTGTCAAAGAAGTATAATTAATAGGGTCTAGGGTACCAAAAGGAGGATCCGCCTTCCTCGGACATCCAGTTTATCCTTGATGAAGTTGCTAAGGCCTTTCCCGTAGAAAAGGCCCCTAATCTAGATACCATTGAAGACTATGCCGTTCATATCACTAAGCTTTTACAAGAAATCTCTATTTTATGATATCCTCTACCTCCCATGACCTTCCACTTATCTACCCCAACCTAATCGACTAGGATCAACAGGGGGCACCTGCCCTTGATACATTTCAAAATGATGAGGCCATTGCTAAATTCATGGGAATAAGGAAAGGCTTGCCTCTTGGAGACCATAAGGTAGGATTTGCAATTGGTCTGCCATTGTTGGCATACTTTTGTGGAAGTGTAAAATCTTCTAGTCACAAGAGTGAAATCAAGAAAATAAAAAATGAAAGGTCATTAGGTGAAAACTGCAAGGCACCTCTTGACCAAGAAAAAGTAAAAATAAAGGATGTATCCAAGGGTGAAAACCTCTCTGAGGTACCCGAGGATGGAGGATCCAACCTTCCTATAACTTATGCATATCAAGAAAGATCACCCTTATTGATCAAGAAATCCTTGGAAATCAACTTGGGCACTGAACAAACTCCTAAAATCACGTTCCTAGCTGCCTCTTTATTAGATATAGAAAAATTCAGCTTTACCGAATTCTTCATAAAAGAGCTATCAACTTTGTATGGACCTACGTAGATATGTTGGGTCTAGACCCCTCCTTGGTAGTACATCATTTAGCTGTCTCTCCAAATGCCAAACCAGTTCGACAAAAGCTAAGAAAAATGCATCCACGGATAGTATTGTTAGTCAAAGCAGAGATCCAAAAAATTCTAGATGCAAAGTTTATTAAACCCATTGATTATCTTGAGTGGGTATGTAATCTAGTGCCTATTGCCAAGTGTGATGGTAGAATTTATTGTTGTAATGACTTCAGAGACCTTAACAGAGCATATCCTAAAGATGACTTCTCTTTACCAAACATTGACATAATTGTAGACCTCACTGTAGGACATGAGATGCTTTCATTAATGGACAAATTCTCTAGATACAATTAGATCAAGATAGCAAAAGAGAACCAGCATAAAACTTCATTCATCTACCCATGGGGAACATACTGCTGGGTCGTCATGCCTTTTGGACTTAAAAATGTCGTAGCAACTTATCAATGGGCTATGACTGTCATTTTTCATGATCTTTTCCACACAATAATGGAAGACTATGTCAATGACTTCTTAGACAAGTCCAAAACAAGAGAAGACCACCTCCAAGTCTTAGAACAAATCTTCAATAGGTTTGAGAAGTACAAAGTCAGATTGAATCCAAAAAAGTGTCTTCGGTGTAACTTCTGAGAAGTTACTAGGCTACATAGTCTCTAGAAGAGGCATTGAAGTAGATCCAGATAAAGTGAAATCCATAGTCAACATGCCTTCTCCATCTAATTTGAAACAACTGCATGGTCTCCAAGGTTGGTTGCAATCCATTCGTCAGTTCATAGCTCAACTAGAAGATAAATGCCATCCTTTCTAACACTTGCTCAGAAAAGGAGAAGACTTTAAGTGGGATGATAAATGTCAATGGGCCTTTGATCAAATAAAAGAATATCTTTCATCACCTCCTGTGCTTGTAGCACCTGTTCGCAATTGACCTTTGTTTCTATATACTTCATCAACAATAGTTACACTTGGTGCTCTCCTATCTCAGCATGATGATAAAGGAAAAGAACAAGCCATTTATTATATTAGCAGGACTCTTGTAGGTTATGAGCTCAACTACACAATAGTGGAAAAAGAATCTTTAGCAATGGCATTTGCTTCTCAAAAGCTATGACACTACATGTTGAATCAGAGAACAAAGCTCATCTCCAAATTTGATCCATTGAAATATCTTCTTTCTAAAGTAGTCCTTACTGGTAGGGTAGCCAAATGGGTGATGAATAGTTTTAGTGAATTTGATATTGAATATTTTGACTGTAAAGCTATAGAAGGACAAGTCATGATGGATCAACTTGTTGAAGCTCCAATGGCTGACATTCATCCTTTTGATCTTGAGCTACCTAATGAGGAACTTTTCAATGTGTCTCCTTCTAAAACCTGGCAACTATACTTTGATGCCTCTTACACCCAACATGGGTCTAGAGCAAGTGTCCTATTCATCACCCCCTAGGGTGATTGTATTCCAAAATCCTACCAAATTGCATTTCCTTGCACAAACAACATAGCATAATACGAGTCTCTGATCACTGGGTTGCGCATGGCTGTCCAATGGGACATCAGAGAGTTACAAGTATTTGGAGACTCGCGGTTGGTAATTAAACAAGTTCAAGAAGAGTACCAAATAAAGGATGAAAAGCTTCTCCCATATAAACTAATGGTTGACCACTTTAAGAAATAATTCTCTCAAATCACATTTGAACAATTTGCAAGAATCAACAACAAAGTGGTCAATGCCATGGAAACCATTGGTTCTCTCGTGGACATGCCAGCTAATGCACAACAGTGTGAATTCTTCATGGAACAACTTTTAATTCTAGCCTTTGAAGTACCTCAATCGGAACTCATCTATGAGGTTCATTGTCCCACATCTCCTTGGTATGAAGATATTTATGAATATCTTGTCAATGGCACTTCCCCTTCCAATTTTCCAACTCCCAACGTAAATCTTTCATCTACCGAGCCTCTTGCTACACTATCCTTGGAAAAACCCTTTACCACAAAAGTCTTGATGGTATCTTACATAGGTGTCTCAACTCAGAAGAGGCCAACGTGGCTCTACAAGAGGTTCACGAGGGTGACTGTGGATCACATTATGTCGGCCCTAGTCTTGTCAAGAAGCTTCTTAGAGCCAGCTATTGTTGTCCCACTATGGAGCAAGACGCACAACAATTCTCAAAAAGATGCATGCAATGTTAGATTCATGGAGATTTGATACATGCCCCAGCACATGAACTACAACCGCTCACAGGTCCTTGGCCATTTTCGCAATGGGGACTTGACCTCATAGGAAAAATCCATCCATCATCTTCAAACAACCATAAGTTCATAATCACTGCTGCAGAGTATTTCACCAAATGGGTGGAAGCAATCCCGATGACATACATCACTGGGAAGTAGATATCCAAGTTCATATTGCATTATATTATTTGTTGATATAGTATCCCTCAAACCATTCTAATTGATGATGAACATCCCTTCAAAAAATAGGAAGTCCGTGATTTGTGTCAAAAGTTTCATATCCAGCATAGATTTTCCATGCCCTATTAACCTCAGAGAAACGGCCAAGCTAAAGCCTCAAATAAGATCATCATAAAAATATTCAAGAAAATGATCAATGAAGTTGGTCATGATTGGCACCTTTAATTAAATCCCTCCTTATGGGCTTATCATACAAGTATTCAAACCCCCACTGGTACAGCTCCATATACCTTGGTTTATGGTACTGATGCCATCCTTCCTATTGAGGTCAAAATCCCTTCATTGTGTGTATCACTTCAGCACATCATATCTAATGAAGAGTATAGAACATCTAGGTTGCATGAATTGGAACTACTAGATGAAAAGTGAATCACAGCTCTCAACCATTTGCAAGTATACCAAAATCATCTCCGTCGAAGCTATAATAAGAAAATCAAGGAAAGAAGGTTCCAAGTCAGTGACCTTGTATTGAAAGAGAGTTAGAAGAATTGGCAGAGTAGAGAAAAGCAAGGCAAGTTTGAGCCCAATTGGCTTGGCCCCTTTGTGGTCACATCTGTCTACGGCTCTAGAGCCTATGCTTTCATTACCCCAGAGGTTGTCTCCCTCGATGAACCAATCAATAGTTTTCATCTTTAAAAATTCTAACCATGAGCTTTTGTAAATAGCTTCTCCCTTTTAAAAGTCCTGAAAAAAGTACCAAAAAAATCATATAAAATAAAAAACAAATCATCCAACGGTGAAAACCTGGCAAACAGGTGCCCTAGATTAGTACCATAGTGAAAACCTAGCAAACATGCGCTATGTCTAAAAGACTGGCTCTTGCCATCTGTCTCGTATTCATTTGGCATCTGTTAGTATTTCACCTTGTTCATAAACCATCCATCCGTCCACAATCAACTCACTTGTATCATGGCTTGGAACTTGTCAAAATTGACGTATCATTTGTGTATATCACCTAGCTTTAACTAAATCACTCCTAACCATCATATCCCATGAGCAACTTTCCATTTGCCTATCCACAATAAATTCTTCCCACACTAGGGGCACTTTTTTACGCTTCGATGTTAGGTGGACACTTTAAGGCATCATGGTCAATTGTGTAAAAAGTCCTAAAAAAATTGATAAAAATTAGAAAAGGTCTTTAAAAAAATCCATAAAAATTAGAAAATGTCCCGAAAAAATCCATAAAAATTAGAAAATGTCCTGAAAATATACAAAAAACATCAAATAGCCAACATAAAATCCAAGCAATAAAAATCAAACCATCAACATTTCATTCATATCAATCTGATCCTCTTCAATCATCACTATATCAAATCACATCAAACCTATTTATCACTCATCCCCCATCATCTTTCATCATCCCAAACAAGAACTACATCTCATATTTATCGTCAGATGCCTTGATCTTGTGGACACGGGTATGTACACAGTTTGGTGTATGAAGGAAATACTCAAATTCAAGCATAAAATGATACATCTCTTTCATCTTTCACCCTTCTACTGATCATCTTTCTCTTCATTCATCACTTTCTTCTTCTATCATTCATCTCTCACATCATCAATAAACACCCACAACTACTTATTCATCATGTCTCATCATCATCGTGTGGTGCTTTGATCCCGTGGATATGGATATGTAGGTAGTCTGGAATATGAAGGAAGTATCTATTACGTAAGCACCGATAATTCATTCTTCCATCCCCCTATCATCTTCTCTTTCTTTTGTCTTCTTCTCTTTGACTAACTCAAGCAAAAACAAATTGTGCATTTTTCGATAGCTTAAGCACTTTTCAAATCAGAGGTAAACAAAGTCATTTGTCTGCATGTCATAATCCAACATTTGCTATGTTAACCTAACAACACATTAGCCTTCAACATGATATATTTTTCCTAACAACAAGGCCCTACCCTAATCTATCCCTGAGCACCTAATTTGGCAAGAGAACATGATGGTTGTGTTTTTTGTTTTATCTTTTGATTTATCTCTGGTCCCTTCTAATACCAAATCAAGACTGCCTTGATCTTTCATATAGATCTTGGTATGTTGCGATGAAGTTTGGACTGGGACATGGTAATTTGCTTTCGTATGCTATGTTTGTGGGATGATCTTATTCTCCTACTAGGCCTAATAGTATCTTGTAAGTGTTGGGATTAGCATCTTGCATATCAATACCTTTTGTGTCTGAGAAGCTAAACAATCTCTTGTGTGCTAAGGTTATTCTATGATAAGACTATTCCTCATACATATAACCAACAAGGTTCATTATGTTTAGTGGAAATAAGTTCAAACCTTTGCTTGCAGAGTCAAAATCCATCTCGAAATGGCTAATATTCATATCTTGTGTCTGGACAAGGTTGTAATAGCCTATTATGCATTGGATACTCGACACCTCGGTCTTCCATACCTTGGTGCATTATATCCACATGCTACATCAAAAATAAGGATTTCAAACCTTGAATCTAGTATGCAACTATTGAAGTTGTTTTCATCATCATCCTTGATCTTCATCATTAGCATCTTCTTATTCTTCGTCATCAATTCTTCCTTTTCCTACAACACAAGTGTTTCAGGCATATTAAAAATCAGCATCATCATACACTAAGTTTATCATCATAAATTATTTATCTATACAATATAGCATCTATCATATAATACATCCATAAAGCATATCATCATTACAAGCATTATGTAAAAAACATCATCTTGCAATAGTTATAAGTATCTAACCATATATAGAGCATCTCATCCCATAAAATATCTACAACATATGCATCTCATAACCACATCATGTACATGAAAATATAAAAAACACAAAAAAAAATGCATATCCATATCACATGTGCATCAACTAGGTCAGTGCTGCTTTACTGGCACTACACCATAATATAGCCCCTATAATACTCAGCCTCTCTCTGGAATGTGCCTAACTCTCCCTATACTCAGGTGAGCTCCTGAGCCAAATATAATCCTATCTGATCGGTACCAAGGGAAGTTGTAGATGCATCTCTCTTAGCTATCATCCTCTATGCTCTCTGTAGCGTTGTATCTCTCTATGCTGTAAGTCTAGAAATAGTGCCATCATCTGGGATAACCTAGACTTGTACCTATGTTGCCTATGCAATTTGTGCCTACATAGCCTGAACTTGCCCCTGTAGTGCCTGTACCTGGGCCTGCAACTAGGTGACCTGTCCTTGGTAAGCTTGTGCTTGCCCTTGAGCCTATCTCATTTCTACAACCACGCGATGTCTGTCCACCCCTATCCTCCTCAATCGAGACTAGACCTGCACTCTCCTATCTCCCCCTGCATTTGCTATCTCAACTACCTGACTGCAACATCTCCATCACCCGCTTCCTGCTATGGCTATGCTAGCATCCTCATGAGTCATGGGACCTACCCTTGACCCTGTCCTTGCCCTACTGCTGCTCCTACTAGCCCCATTTTGGCAACTAGAGCTGCTATCACCTGCACCCATGGTGCTCTCCTATGTGCCTTAGCTCCTCCTCTGCAGGGCACATGAACTGCTACCTCCCTGATCTTTCTAGGTGCAAAACGTCAAGTAGACCTAGTCGTCACCCAATAAGCATCATAATCTGGTAAAGTCCTTAGGTCTACAAGTCCCTGATCCCAGCCCCACATCATGGGTTGTAAACCCTCAACCTCAACCAGGGTGACCTCCACAACCACCTCTAGACCCCAGTCTGACACCTCCCTATGGGTGTGGCCAAATATAGTATCACCAACTAGTAAGGGCTATGCAACACCAAACTGATGAAGTATTCTCTAGTAAGTACCTCTCAATGATGTAGATGCAATGACCAAATAGATATTGTGCCTATCAAGCATATACTAGCTCCTCTATATCCTCCACCCAGGCCTCACACCTCCTCCATGGCTGCCATGTAAACTAATCAAGCTCATCTAAAGCATGCCTCCAGTAAAATGTCACCCTCAACTGCTTGTAGCTTGGCCTACCTCCATAAATATGTGCATAGGGTTGTCCTGGTAGTCTCTGCCTCAATCTAATCAGCCTCATAACTAAAATGTGCTCAAATGCCCATACGTGTAACACTGTAACCCATGCTGACATGCTAGAACTAAACATATATGCACAGTCATGCAAATAGTAATATAACTGCCCCAAAAAAAAGGAGCCCATGTGTATCTAGTACCGTACATGAACATGCTCTCCATCACAGTCCCCCACCCAGTTGGGAATCCTCGAGCTCATCGATCTGGCACAAGAAATCAGATAACAACAACAACTACTCTCTGAAGCTAATCACACAGCTCTCGCATGCACCGCATGGGGATCTCATGATCTTCCTCCCCGATGTCTGGTATGCCAAACAATCACTGAAATGCATCAGGCCCCTATTCTGGATCATAATCCACCTGATCTCCATGAATCTGAATCCAAAGAATGCGATACACATCCTCTAAGGTCACAGTGGCCTTACCTATGGAAGCAAGAACGGGCTATGCTCGTTGTACCATCTCTCAACCAATGATGTCATCAATGTTGTATCAGTACAAATGGGCTCCACATATACCACATGCTCAAACCTAATAATCTTGAGAAACAAAAGCTCATTAGCATCCAACTGTCATACCAGCCGCAAATCTGAAGGGTGAGGCTGTGAGGCCCACCCTTGTGCGACTGGATTAGTTGCACTTGTAGACCATATTGTCTTACCTCGCCCTAGCTAAGGGTTCAATTTATGGGAATTTGACCCTATCTTTGAGGCTATGTAGTGTTGTTGTGGACCTTTCTAGCATAAGGTGGTTGTGTTAGTTTGGGTAGGTTTATGTGTTGCACACCCTAGCTAGGATTGTTTGGATTATCACCTATTGTGATTAAAACTAGAACCTTTAGTGTTGTAATGTGAGGCTACCATGTGTTGTACTTCATGTTTTATTTATGAGACTTATTGTTCTAAGTATCTCTGTTATGTAGACATTTTAGGGGTTGTTGACCCCATAGATTCAAACATTCACAGACTTACCTTATACCTTGATTTGAATTATGGATTATGATGTGATGATGATTATAGTTCACATGTTAGATTTCATTGGAATTTATAATGTTATGCGTTATTTAATTGGATGAAATTAAAATGTTAGTAGATAAGTAATGAGTGAGATATTATGCAGTTTGACCTTACTTGATGTTTAGAAAATACAAGTGAATTATGAAGCATATTTATGTTAGCATGTGTATTATCAAGGATATCTGTGATTATGCAATGTTGTGTGTGTATGTTTTCCTTTCACTTTGGCTATGATGAACATGTGCTACTAATCCGTTTGCGGAAGTGTACAGGTAAATTTTTCATGCCCATGTGGAAAATTTAGAGGTCATACCAGTAACCCCTTGTGAAATCCATATTTAGCTAACCTAGTCCAAAGAGGGACCAAGGTCAATTGTGTTAGTGAATGATGATTTCGTGATGTATGCATTTATATTTAATTCAGATTAGCTTTTACCCTTTCTATTTGTTTTATTAATGTGTTGTAAATGTGGATTATTTAATTTGCACCATTTGGTGTCATTTCTTTTATTGGGCTTTTTTCTAGTGATTTTATGCACCCTATGATGTTTATTTTGGCCTAAAAATGAGTCTAGGTCATACCACTAGGGTCTAGGGCCAACTTGGACATGTTAAACCTTAATTATACCTCCATGGAGTCACTATAACTTTACTCCAAAGTAAAGGGACCAATTTTTAAATTTGGTTATGGGGTAGACAAGTCAAGGGTCCACCTTGACCATCCCCACTACCCTTGATTTGGCCTACCTTATCTTGAAGGCTTGGGAAGCCCCCAAGACCTTCAAGTGTGAGAGGATCCCATCCCTATGCTCTCAGACATGTTTGAGAGCATCTTGGAGGGAATGGGATTGCCTTGATGGACAAGGTGTGGACATGTGTCCCATTCTATTCCTCATAGAGTCTTCAAGTTGGACTCACATCTCCACTATGCTCTCACACATGTGAGAGCACTTGTGTGAGAATGTGAGGCCTTGAGGGATAGGAGTCTGACATGTGTCACCTCGTCATCCCTTGGAGATGGTGAGTGAGATTGTCAGGAGAAAGGAGAAGGTGACATGTGTCACCTTCTCATTCCTCAAGGCTATTGTGTGTAGCCTATTAAACTTCCTCTTTGAGAGAGGGAGAGGGTTCTTTTTGTTCATTTTTTCTTGACTATTGTTTGGGGAGAGAGTTAGCTAGAGTTTTGGAGAGATTTTTGAAAGGCGAGAGGCTTAGAGGTAGATTTGGAGGAGCTCTCCATTAACTCTCACCATTATTGGGCTTTAAAGGTAAGCTTCAAGGCTATAAGCCTTCCCCTTGTTTTACTTTTCATGGTGTTGGTGATTGTTTGTGTTGTTTGATTTTTTTTTGTGTTGTTGTGTGGGTTTCTTTGTGGGAGTTTGGATGAAGCTCTCCATTTTGGAGAGAGCTCATCATGCTTGGGGTGGGAGAGGGGTGAACCTCCTTGAGGTCACCCTCACCATTTTTATTGAGATATTGATGGGCATGAGGTGTTTTGAGAAGAAATGGAAAATTTGTGAAGGCATGAGTGCCTTGGAAATGTGATATTTGAGAAAGTTGAAGGCTAGAGGCCTTGTGTTATGAGGAATAAGAGTATTGAGATTTGTTTTGGTGCACCTTAGAGTCGAGAGCAATCTACCCTCCTACCCCCTAATATCCATGCAAATGGATTTATATTGTGCAAGCCTTGGGTGGGTTGTTCTTACTTGCGTGAGTGTATTTTGTGTTGTTTTGTGGTTGTTGTGGTTTGAACCCGGTTGCTTAGGTGACCTCCAAGATTGGGGGTGACTCTTCTTGAGTCTATGGTTGGGAGGCAAGCATCCCCATGGGCATGTGAAGGTTTTATTTAGTTTGTTGAAGGTTTGAGGACTTGAAGTTTGGGAGATTTGGAGGAGGTTATATTTTTTTTTATTTTTGTTATGTTGGCTTTATGCCATCCATGACCCTTGTTGGCCTTGTTGCAATCTTATAAGAGGGTGAACTCTCTTTGTATTTGTTGTAACCAAAAGAAAAAGAGGAAAATGTTTCTATGTATACAAGTTATTTTTTTATTGAGGAAGTTGATGTTGTATCTTTTTTGTTTCCAAGCTATTCATGAATGTTCTAAGTAAATATGTACACAAGTTATTTTCAAATTACTTGCATATATGATGTTGCTATGAGAAAAATAATAGTTATTGTTTTAATGATCAAAAGAAAGAAAATTAGTTGTATTATTTGGGAAAATACAGAAAATAATTGTAGAATAAAAGAAAAGAAAAATGTCCTTCTTTAGTTCTCAAAAGAAAAAAAAATCTAATTATTTTAAGTTGTTACAAAATGGGCTTACTGTCATTTTATTTCAAAATATATATAGGTAGAAAATTACTTTAAAAAAAGGTGGATATATATATATATATATAATAACAAACTTATAGAATTTTTTTTTACATTCCAAACTACAAAAATAATAAATAAAAAAAGGAGATTAAATATATATATATATATATATATATATATATATATATATAATTAGGTTTCCGTATGCCCTAACAGGCTGTGAAAGTTCTTTTAAAAAAATAGAGAAATGAATTAGAAGGGGGAGCGGCGGCCATGGCCGCTGACCCTGCTGTGACTATTGGGTGAAGGGGGGGGATGAACCCTCCCTCCCCCCATCCACCCTCCACCATTCAGTGGAGGGTGGGGGAGGCCGCCCCACCCCTGCCACATTCTTTTTCCTCTTAGCACCCGATGCCTATGCCAAACATCTGCATCTCCCCTTTGGTATTTGACTGTGTTTGATGACTTTTGCCACCACTTCCGTCTTTAATTTGCCCTGTGTATATTGCATTATATATATATATATATATATATATAATTTATTTATTTATTTATTTTCCCTGGTTTATTTCTTTCAGTTTGTAAACAAAACAGAGGTAAATATATATAATTTTAAACAGAAACAAATATATGTTTTTCTAGAGTATCTTCAAATAGGTACCAAACAAAAATAAATAAAAAATAAAACCCTATGTGTATTTACTTTTCACAAATAGATCTGGGAGGTTTCCATGGTAGCCATGAGAACCTGCAAGAAAACCAAAGAGAAGAGAAAATGAAAGCAAGAAAAACAAAGAGAAGAGAAAATGAAATAGGGTTAGGTCTTTCTAAAGAAAATAGAAAACAATAGAGCAATGAGATTAGGGTTGAGGAAAAATAGGGAAATAGAAATAGAAAAGATAATGAGTTTTATTTTTTTCTCACATGTGAACGTGACTTTTCCCTCTCTTTCCCTTTTGGATTTTGACTTTTTTTTAAATGTCCTTTTTATTCTTTGAGATTAATTAAGTTGAGTGGGTTTATTTATTCCTAGGCTTTTATATTTTTATCTGGTGAATTAATATTTTAATGATGGTTTTTTTGGTGGGGCTTTATTTAATTGTATTAGGGAATTTATTTAGATGTTAATTTATTTAATTTTTTCCTTTTAAATTTAATTGGGCTAGTGCAAAGCTTTAAGGCTAATTTTAGTTAATATATTTTTAGTGTTTTTTTTTTCTATTCACAAACACACATCACACTCAACTTACTACCTATGTTAAGCTAAACACACAAGATCCCAAGCAAAAGGAACGAGACTCTCGAGTCTTGGTTGCCCCTTCGATAAAAAGGTCCCCACTAGACTGCCTAGATCAGACTTACAGAATAGGTAGGAACCAAACATGTCCAAGCATCCCTAGCATCAAGGAACAAAACTAACACCAGTGCCCCTAAAAACAAATTTGTGGCTCAACTTCAAAAGAAAGGAGCAACCACAAAGCCTCCTTAAATAGGGGTCAAAATTCTGAGGACAGTGGGTCCACACAATGATAGGAGGATCATAAGGTCTTCCCACCCTATCTACTCCTTCGAACCTCACTAGCACCCATCTCTTGATTCTTAAAGATTTGGCCTCCCAACTCAGGAAAGCACCAACACATCACTCAAAATGACACAAGGTCAACAGGGAAATTCCAAACCACCATTAGCAATCCACTAAACAACCTCAAGCTTACGACATCAACCAAGATCAACTATTCCCATCTTCCTCTCACCAAGCATCCCTTATGGGTAACGTAGGTTACATAGTCCACAACACTACACAAGTACCAATAATACCAATAACAACAAAGATCCTCAAAAATAATAACTTACAAAAGATAAGTCTTGAATAAGTTTAAAGAATAAAATTTAGAAGAATTAAGATCCAAAAGATAATTTAAATTTAAGAGACAAGTCAATATCAAAAGTGGTGCCAAATTCAACATTCCAATTTTAAATTGACATACGATAAACAAGTCCTTGAGGTAAGAGGACTACAAGAAAGTAAGTCAACTAAGTAGCCCAAATAAATAGACTCAAAACTGTTGCTTTTGAAAACAATAAAAATTCATCAATAAGTAGATGACAATCTTCAACAATTTTAACCAAAATTGCACATTACAACATTATACGTATATAACATAGTTATGAAAGAGAGGAGAGGGATAGTGGTCACATTCTTAACTAAGGTCATGAATCACCTCACTACACGTACACCTACAACTTCTAGGCAACCTAGTACATGCTTGGAAAAGACTGCCAAAAGTCATGTATCCTAAGAGTTACCTTCAAAGTGGGCCTTACGCACTTCCTGGAAGGAACATGAAACCACATCTACATGGATTTTACCAAAACCATCCGAAAACCACTACTTCCATAATTCTAAAATTACCCAAGGTGGTTCACAATTCACTCACAAGTTCAAAACCAAGGCATTAATATCGCCCTAAAACAACCCATGGGATGCATCTATGTCAATCATATGTGTCAATCACAACTCTTAACCATTAACAACCAAAGGGTATCACAACTATCTCACTAATATTTCCAAGATGAGCTCAACTTCCCAACACATCCTTACAATCCCTGATGCTTCCAAGCTAACCATACAAGTGACAAACCACAATCATTACCCTAAAGCAAGGTCTGTGATTCTTTATTCAACTCAACAGCTAGACTTATTCCAATCCATAAAATAATATATGTCTAACCATTAGGATTCCCTTCAAGGAATCATGCAATCAGTTGCACAAGGGAGTCACCTTTAGAGTCACCAAAATTACAACATCTAAAAGTTCAAGAAGGTGACACTTAAAGGGTTTCCACATTAACTTGATAGGACAACCATAACCCAATCGTAACTTTCTATATTACAACCCATCACAAGGTTTCACTATAGCCTTCCAAGCACCAAGCCCTACGTAAATCTCAAGGGGAACTCATCACCCTATTATGACATATGGGTAAGCAATTTTCAATGAAATAAGGTGGCAAGGGAGGGATCAAGTTACAATTTAGATTACTATTTAATAAGCAGATACAAAATTACACTCACAACTAGATCCTACTTCTTGTCTATTTTACTATGTTTCAGCCTCATGCACATACACCACCTTTAAACCCTTAACCAAGGAGGTACCATATTTTAAATGAACAAAGTACATTACAAATCAATGCAAAGTAAACACATAGCCTAAGTATCTATCAAACACCAACATGTTGCAAGGAGATTTACTTGACGTGGCACCACAATTGTCAAAAGATTCCCAACCACGAAGTGGTCCTCAAATCCACTACTCATCCTTTCATTAAACTCAAGAGGAAAACCCAATAAAATAGCTATAAAAGGCCTTACATGCTGAACTATTTTAACATCCACCTCACCATACTCCCAATGAGGGTACCAAGTGACTCTTATAAGAGAATATACCAATTTATCCACTCTTTGAGTAATAGCTACTCATTAGGGTAACTTAATCCTACAATAAGGCGAAGGACAACTAAAGGTCCCCATCTTCTTTCCATCCCAACTAGAGGGTCATCTAAATAAGGCACATCTTACCCCATGATACAAAGGTTAACTAAATGACACCAAGTGGATCCAATAAATGCTTAGGGTACATAAGTTTTTGTCTGAGATAGTGTACCACTCAAATACATTTCTTTCCTCCTACGACGTAGAATAAACACAACTTAACATTTGTCAGGGCAACCTACAAGGTAGCCATAAGAATAAAACTTTATCATAATAACACTTGTCCAAAGGTGCACTTACCATAGGTTGTCATGACCCTAAACAAGGATCGAAATGTACCAAACAACTAGGACAAGGAGTAAGGATTAGCTGGAACGAAACACTTAGCAAAATCCAACCAATACCATCCTCTTAGGATAGTACTAGGTCAAGAAGTTGACCAACTTTCAAATTCAGGACTTGCACGGTCCTTCAATTACTCTACTCATCAAGAATACACTCCCCAAGTACCTACAACACCAAGTCATACATGGGGGTTAGCAGAACCAAAAATTGAGGGAAAACAAGCTATTCCCATGCAAGGTGTCTTATGAACTCATTGCCACACAAGCTAGAGTTAGACATGCAATAACAAGTATGCACAATTTTATTATCGGCCCAACTCTGCAATTATACACAGCTAGAGATCCCAGTGTTTGAAACATGGGCTCTGATACCAAATGTCATGCCCACATTTCCCATGTAGTCACAACACACAACATACATGTCATGTCCACATTTGTCATGTGGTCATGACACGAAATGTCAAAAACTTTTCCACATGACTCTAGAACCCCCTCACGCACAACATGCGCACTCGGTGGCCTACGCACAAAAGCGCAAAACACCAATCAAATGTCGGGGTAATGCAAACACCTTTTGCAACCCCTGTGAAATGTAAGCCTACTAAGGGGGTTATGTAATGCGAGAAGCATCGCTAAGAGGGTAGATTCCAAAATGGGAATTAACCCTAGATTTTCTAGATGAGGTGAAGTGATTTCGACAGGTATCAAAATCCAACCTTAAGAAACTATACATAAATAAGATTGATTAATTCCATCTAAAACATAATTAAAACTACTCAATAACAATTAATGTGATACACTAAACACATGAAAAAAGTACTTAATTTGCCCTTTTACTAATCTAGGGAAAATCTGACAGCATAACGCCACCTCATTAATAATGAAAAAAAAATTAAAATAAAACTCCTACTAAAGCTTTTTCAAAAAAAATAAAAATAAATTAAAGCTAATTTTACCCATTACATTAATTCACCCCAAAGATTTGAACTGTCATAAAGTTAATAAATACTCGCATTAATTAAATAAAACAATTAATTAGAGGTTACAGTTAATTTATGCACTATTAAAAAAGATTTGAGGGATAAAATAAATTAATTTTCAATAAAGCACTAATATTTCCCCACACCCAAAAACCCCACTAAAATATTAAATAAAATATTCTAAAAAAAAACAAATAATATTCCCCTAACCCATATAAATCAAAAAGGCAATAAATTGATTTTTTTTTAAAACACAATTAATATTCCCCACTCCAATAAACCAAAAAAAAAGAAAAAAAATACTAAAAAGATTTTAACTAAAATTAGCCTTAAAGCTATGGACTAGCCCAATTAAATTTAAAAGGAAAAAAATTAAATAAATAAACATCTAAATAAATTCCCTAATACAATTAAATAAAGCCCTACCAAAAAGAAAACATCATTAAAATATTAATTCACGAGACAAAAATATAAAAGCCTAGGAATAAATAAACCCACTCAACTTAATTAATCTCAAAGAATAAAAAGGGCATTTTAAAAAAAAAGTCAAAATCCAAAAGGGAAAGAGAGGGAAAAGTCACAATCACATGTAAGAAAAAAAAATTCATTATCTTTTCTATTTCTAGTTCCCTATTTTTCCTCAACCCTAATCTCATTGCTCTATTGTTTTCTATTTTGTCTAAAAAGCTCTAACCCTATTTCATTTTCTCTTCTCTTTGTTTTTCTTTCTTTCATTTTCTCTTCTCTTTGTTTTTCTTGCAGGTTCTCATGGCTACCATGGAAACCTCCCAAATTTGTTCGTGAAAGGTAAGGTAAATACACAGAGGGTTTTTTTTTTGGTTTTTTTTGTTTGGTCCTTGTTTGAAGATACTCCAGAAAAACATACACTTATTTTTGTTTAAAATTATATATATTTACTTCTATTTTGTTTACAAACCGAAAGAAATAAACTAGGGAAATATATATAATGTAATATACACAAGGCAGATTGAAGACAGAAGCAGCGACAAAAATCGTCAAACACAGTCGAATGCCAAAGGGGAGCCGTAGACGTTTGGAAAAGGTGTCAGGTGCCAAGAGGAAAAAGAATGTGGCAGGGGTGGGGCGGCCTCCCCCACCCTCCACTGAATGGTGGAGGGTGGACGAGGGGGTCTGTTCCCCCCCCCTTCACCCAACAGTCACGGCAGGGTTGGTGGCCATGCCCCCCCCTTCTAATTTGTTTCTCTATTTTTTTTTAAAAGAACTTTCCACAGCCTGTTAGGGCATAAGGAAACCTAATCAAAAATATATATATTTAATCTCCTTTTTTTGTTTATTATTTTTGTAGTTTGGAATGTAAAAAAAATGCTATAAGTTTGTTATAATATATATATATATATATATATATATATATACACACACACACACACACACACACAGATTCATTTCCCAGTATATATACAATGCACTATATATATGTCCCCCTTTTTTAAAGTAATTTTCTACCTATATATATTTTTGAAATAAAATGATAGTAAGCCCATTTTGTAATAGCAACTTAAAATAATTAGATTGTTTTTTATTTTATTTTGAGAACTAAAGGACATTTTTCTTTTCTTTTTTTGTACAATTATTTTCTGTATTTTCCCAAATAATACAGCAACTAATTTTCTTTCTTTTCATCATTGAAACAGTAAATATTATTTTTCTCACAGCAACATCATATATGCAAGTAATTTGAAAATAACTTGTGTACATATTTACTTAGAACATTCATGAATAACTTGGATACAAAAAAGATAAAACAACAACTTCCTCAATAAAAAAATTTGTATACATAGAAACATTTTCCTCTTTTTCTTTTGGTTACAACAAATACAAAGAGAGTTCACCCTCTTATAAGGTTACAACAAGACCAAAAAGGGCCATGGCTGGCATAAAGCCAACATAACAAAAATCACAAAACATATAACCTCCTCCAAATCTCCCAAACTTCAAGTCCTCAAACTTGCAACAAACTAAATAAAACTTTCACATGCCCATGGGGATGCTCACCTCCCAATTGTAGACTCAAGAAGTTTCACCCCGGAGCTTGGAGGTCACCCAAGCAACTGGGTTCAAACCACAACAACCACAAAACAACACAAAATACACTCACACAAGTAAGAATAACCCACCCAAGTCTTACACAATACAAACCCATTTGCATGGATGTTAGGGGGTACGAGAGTGGACTACTCTCGACTCTAGAGGTGCACCAAAATAAATCTCAATACTCTTATTTCTCATAACACAAGGCATCTAGCCTAAAATTTCTCAAATATCACATTTCGAAGCAACTCATGCCTTCACAAATTTTCCATTTCTTCTCAAAACACCTCATGGCCATTAATATCTCAATAAAAATGGTGAGGGTGACCTTGAGGAGGTTCACTCCTCTCCCACCTCAAACATGATGAGCTCTCTCCAAAATGGGGAGCTTCATCCAAACTCCCACAAAGAAACCCACACAACAACACAAACAATCACAACACCATGAAAAGTAAAACAAGGGGAAGGCTTATAGCCTTGAAGCTTACCTTTAAAGCCCAATAATGGTGAGAGTTGATGGAGAGCTCCTCCAAATCTCCCTCCAAGTCTCTTGCCTTCCAAAAATCACTCCAAAACTCTAGCTAACTCTCTCCCCAAACAACAGTCAAGAAAAAATGAACAAAAAAAGGAACTCTCTCCCTCTCTCAAAGAGGGAGTTTAATAGGCTACACACAATAGCCTTGAGGAATGAGAAGGTGACACATGTCATCTTCTCATTCCTCCTCACAATCCCACTCACCATCTCCAAGGGATGAGGAGGTGACACATGTCATAGAGGCTCTCATGATAGCAATGGAAGTAGTGCCTCCTGCAGGAATCAATTAAATGGTCATCAACATGTTGTTTTTACTAAAACCCTAAAAATTGACCTAATTTGACCATATGCGATATGTTTTACCATAGGTGACTTTGCCCTTTACCATAGGCGACTTGAAAAACCAAATGCGACTTGTTGTCACTCATTTATAACTCAAAAAACCAAACGTGACTCATTGTCACTCATCTGCGACCTACTCTTCCAAATGCGATGCACTGTCGCTCATTTGCAACTTGAAATGCCAAAGGCACATGCGCACTAAAATCTACCCTAACCTACAACCACATGCAACTAGCCCATGCCCGTCTGTGACTTGAAATGCCAAATGTGACTCACCAGTGCTCAAATGTGCATGTAGAGCAATGGTGCGCATTTGGTCGCATAGGTGCATTTATGATTCCTTTAGAAAAAATAAACATGCAAATGGGAAATTTTTTGGTACTTACCAATGCATGAGCCCCTGTTGGTTGCCCGAACATCCTCACCCTCTCAGCACAATGATGATCGTGAGGAATCAGCATCGTCAAAGCTCTAGACAACCCTCAAAAGCAAAAAGCATACAACAAAAGAAAATGTCACAAATGATTTGAATTTGCACCATGAGTTGATATTAATAGGCCTATAACCCTAGGGTTTCCTTGCCTTTCTGCACCCTTTTCTTCTATTTCTTGCCTTGTTCTAGCCTTTTCTTGTCGCGAGTCAACCCAGTCTCCCTGGTCAACCTGGTCTGCCTCTCGAGGGGGCATCATTCGTCAATTTCACTGGGGCAATGCCTATTTATCTAGCGCATCACTTCTTCTTTGAAACAACACCCTAACAGACATTGTCTCAAAGAGGGGCAAAATGTAGACACCTAAAATTGACCCATTTTATTATTCATGCATTAAACTCATATTGCATCGCACACATCATTTCTATCTGACATACTCATCATTAATAAAATCATTTTCTTCTTAATTAATTAAATAATTTATTTTTTTTAATAAATCTTCATTATTCTTTCTTCTTATGGTTATATAATTTTTAATTATTTAATCATTTTATTATTCCTCTATTAATTAAATAAATTATTTTTATTTAATTAATTATATTTATTATTCTATTTTCTCATCTATGATTAAATAATTTTAATTATTTAATCACTCCCATTTTCTCTTCATCAATAAATAAGTAAAATTAAATATTTTATTTATTTCCCAACTTGCACCTAAATTAAATTAATTTTATTTATTTAATTTATATTTTATCCATTCTTATCTTTACCATTTTCTTCTAAAATCATGCAAGTGGGCCCCTTTATCCATAAAATAGCAAAAATCAAAATGTGGGAATATTTAATAAATTAGAAAAAATCAAATATCCTCATCGCCTAAATTGTAAAATAGAAACAACATTCTATCTTGAGAAGGAATCTTATCTTCATTAACAATCCACCTAAACTTTCTAAATAAAATGTTTTTTTATGGACACTTGGCATGTGCACATTCATCATCTTCTCTCATTCATTCTCATCCATTGATCTTTCCTTTCTTTCTCCACCATTGATCATATTTCCTCCAAGTCTATAAATACCCCCATCTTCTCTCATTTTCATCATCCTTAATCATATTGTGTCTAAATTATCTTCATTTGCATAGCATCTTGAGCATCCATGGCAGCCTTCTATTGTGTAGTTGCATACTTTGAGGATCAATCCACAATAACACCAAGGAATCACATAAACTAGGTGATATTACTTCATTCTATTTTATCTTGTGTGCATTTAGTTTAGATTTCTTGAAGGTATCATAGGTTTTATTGTTTTAGCTTGATCTTAACAATGGAATTTTCTTACGTACACAACACTTTATCCTAGCATTCTCCCACTTGACATTATACATTGTAAATCAACCCATAGGAAAAAAATTGTAAATAATCAGGCAATAGAAATAAGGCCCATGGCCTCTCTCCACCACATGAACTTCTCTGTGCTCACAAGCTTGGTCAATGAATCTATAACATTCTCCTGAGTGTCTATCTTCTTCAGCTCAATCTATCCATTTGCAACCAAATCTCAAACAAAGTGATACTAAACATCAACATTCTTAGTCCGAGCATGATACATGGGATTCTTGGCCAAATAGATAGCACTCTTGCTATCACAACCAATCTGAATGATCCTGCAATCAAATCCAATACTTGTACATGGTCTCCTCAACCAAACTGTCTCCTTAGAGACATAGGTAGCAGCTATATACTCTTCTTTTGTGGTGGACAAAGCAATTGTGGGTTGCATCTTACTCATCCAACTCACTACTCCTCCAAACAGAGTAAACACATAACCACTAGTGGACCTTTGGCTATCCAAGTCATCTACCCAATCTGAATAAACAAAACCCTGTATGTCTAAAGATTTATTAACACTATCAGTACTAGAGTAAACCAAACAATAATCAGGAGTACCTACAAGATATTTAAGCACCCTCTTCACATAATTCCAATGCTATCTACCAGGGTTAGACATAAATCTACTCAAAACTCCCACTACTTGGGCAATATCTGGCCTAGTGCAAACCATTGCATACATCAAACTCCCTACAACACTAGCATATGGCACATTAGACATATCCTCAAGAACATCCTCAATCTTTGGACACTTATCTAATGAAAGCTTACTACCAATGGGTAAAGGAACTCTAACTAGGTTACAGTCCTGCATACTAAATCTTTGCAAAATGGTATTGACATACTTACTTTGCAACAACAAAAGATTTTTGTTACCTCTATCCCTTCTAATCTCCATTCCTAGAATATACTTGGCAACTCCAAGATCCTTCATGTCAAATGCACCTAAAAGTTGGGCTTTAAGCTCACTGATCATACCCTTAGTATTGCTGAAAAATAACATGTCATCAATATACAAAGCAATAACCAGTATAGAATCATCAATACAATGAATGTAAACACAATGATCCTCCTCGCTTTGAACAAAACCCAATTTCAACATAAATGAATCAAACTTTTGATACCACATTCTGGGGTACTGTTTCAAACCATAGAGAGACCTCTTTAACCTACAAACCCAATATTCTTTTCCTTTTACCTCAAAACCTATAGGATGTTGCATATAAATTTCTTCCTCAAGATCTCCATGCAAGAATGTAGTCTTAACATCCATTTGCTTAATCTCCTAATCATAAGCTACAACAATGGATAAAAGAAATCTAATAGAAGTCAACTTAGCAACAGGAGAGAACATCTCACCAAAATCAACTCCCTCTCTCTGGGAGTAGCCCTTGGCTACCAATCAAGCCTTGTACTTCTCCAATGAACCATCTGCTCCAAACTTCTTCTTGAAGACCCACTTACAACCTATGACCTTTCTTCCTTTGAGCAAATGAACAAGATCCCAATTTTTACAAGAGTCTAAAGCCATCATCTCCTCTTGCATGGCTAACTTCCAAGACTCACTATCATATGAAAGAATAGCTTCCTTGTAGGATCTAGGCTCATCGTTAGTACTCAATAAAGCAAATACACAACAAAAATCTGGTGGGATATGCCTATCAACTAGATTTTGTTGTCTTGTGGATCTCCTCAAGGGTGGAGTAAGAGTCTCAACTTGTTCTTCTACATGATCATCTGTACCAACTTCTTCTGTAACAATAGATTCATCTTCATCAGAACTACTCGAATCTTCTTCTTCTTTCTCACCCCCCAATCCATCATTCTATTCTTCCTAAGGTGCACTTGCTGCTCTAACTAAAAGTGCACCCTCTTTACCTTTTCATCTTTTTCTTTTGGTTGCTTAGGTTTAGAAATAGCTTTAATATCCCTAAAAATAACATCTCTAGAATAGATAATCTTATAGGTTAGTGGATTCTAAATCTTATAAACTTTGACATTATCACCATATCCAATGAATGTACACTGTTTAGCTTTTGGATCCAACTTAGATCACTTTTCCTTCGGCACATGAACAAAAGCCTCATAGCCAAAAACCCTTAAATGTGAAACAGAAGGTTTCTTTCCTGTCCACACTTCATAAGGTGTCAAATCAATAGCCTTACAAGATCTGTTAATCAAGTAGAAAGAAATACACACAACCTCTTCCCAAAAGCATTTATCTAATTGTGCATCAAACAAACTTTTGGCCCTTTCCATGATTGTTCAGTTCATCCTTTCTGCAACACCATTCTGTTGTGGTGTATATGGAGTTGTCTTTTGTCTGATAATACATGCATGCTTGCAAAACTCATCAAATTCCTTAGAACAATATTCCCCTCCATTGTCAGATCTTAATATTTTTATTTTCAATCTCGATTGGTTCTCTACTAAGACTTTAAATTCCTTAAACTTAGTGAAAACTTCAGATTTGTGCTTCATAAAATAAATCCATGTAAATCTAGACACATCATCAATGAAGGTAACAAAATAATGAGATTTTTTGATAGAATTATTATCCACAAGTCCAAACACATCCATATGAATAATTTATAACTTCTCTTTTGCTCTATTGCTTCTTAAAGGAAATGATCTTCTATTCTATTTACCAAACACACAATGCTCACAGAAATCAAAGTGCTCATCAAAATATGAGAAACCATCCAACAAATCTTTATTCTTAATAGTTTTCAAAACATTATTACTAGTGTGGCCCAATCTACGATGCCACAACATACATGTATTTTTAGTACTAGCCTCAGATACATAGGAGGCATTACAAACTATAGTGGCTTCAAGCTTGAACAGGTTTCCCAATCTCTTCCCCTTCACTACCACCAAGTTCTCTCTCACCAATCTACAACCATGCTTGTCAAAAGTCACATGCATTCCCAAATCATTTAGATTTGAAACAAAAATTAAATTTCTAGCTAATCCAAGAACATGATAAACATCAGGGAGGGTTTTAATCCTCCCATCATTGAAACACAATAGTACCTTGCATTTCCCAACTATCAGATATGTAGAGTTGTCTCTAAGGTAGATATTACCTCCATCATACTCTTCATATGTGGAGAACCATTCCTTATGCAGGGTCATATGGAACAAGCATTTTGAGTCAACCAACCAGTGTTCATTAGAAACAACATTATGTGTAGAAAGTAAAACATCTTCACCTGCATTCGAGGATTTATCCGAAGCACTCTCTCATTGTTTCTTAGGGTTTCTCCATTCCTTCTTCACATGTCCCCTTTTATTGTAGTTCCAACACTTAACTCTATTCTTTCTAGGAGTCTTAAACTAGCCCTTGGACTTGTCCTTAGCCCCTTTCTAATCTCTTTCGGTCCTCTTTCCCTAGACCTTCCTCTGACACTAATAGCATCCAATAAACTATTCAAACTCTTCTTCCTCAATACTTGTGATAGTAGAACTAAAACATGAGCATCCAACTTTGGATCTGCGAGATTAGCAATGATAGCCAAGATAACTTTCTCCCAAGACTCAGGTAAAGAACAAAGAAGTAAGATACATTTATCTTCCGCACTAACATCAACATCTACTAAAGCAAGCTAACTCAACAACAAATTAAATGAATTCAAATGCTCTGCAACTTATTCGTGCCTTATCGCATTTTCATGGAAAATAATTTTCTTTTTAAATAAAGTTTATTTACCATACTCTTTGCTTAATAGATCTCACCCAACTGATTCTGCAACTTGTGTACAGTCTCCTCCTTTGTGACATTCAATAGGATAGAGTCTGAAAGACACAACTGGATGGTTCCCCGTGCCTTCTTATCTAGTCTATCCCACTTGGCTTGAGAGACATCACTGGGTTTCTTCTCTTTTTGGATATCCAACCACTGGTTTCTTTCTTCCAACAAATCCTCCATTTTTAGCTTCCACAACTCATACCCCATGCCGTTGAACTTCTCAATGTCCAAATGAGAGGTTGATGCAATGGTGGATCCATCCATAATATCAACACAAGATCTACAAAACAAATGCAACCAAATCTCCCACTATAGCTATAGTTTCTACAGTACCACCCAAGAGTCAAAGATGGCCAGGCTTTGATACCAAATGTTAGAAATGAAAGAAACATTACTCAATGGAAATCTAATTCAAATGTATATTTAACGATCTTTAATAGAGTATTAAAGATGGAGATTGCAACACAGAATATAAACCTACAATACAAAAATATACCAGAAGTAGAATGAAGCACACAACACAGTGTTTAACGTGGAGAAAACCCTTGTGGATAAAAACTCCATCAAGAAAAGAGGCCAAGTTGTATTATCTTCACAAAAGGAGATTACAATACATTCACTTCCTCTATCCTTCAACCTTCACTCTGATAGAACTTGGGTACCTGTAAACTATTATGCATCTCATCTATTATGCCATGGTTGATATAGAATTTACACAACCTCAATATGGGTGTCCACCTTGGAATCTTCACCCATACAGCATTTAATGACTTCTTACAAGCTCATAACACTTGTCAAGAGTCAACAATACAAACTTGGGCATCCATGGACAAAAATAGGTTCTTACGGGGTCATAAAAGTTGTCATACATGCATCCTACACTTGGCAAAAGATGCCCATGCAAGCTTGAATGCCTAAGGGCCAAAAATAGCCACTTACAGCATCTTATGATGCATCATATGCTATCATAAATGTCATAGAATCTCTTACACCTTCTTACAACATCTGTGATGCACGTCATAACACTAAAAATAGGTGATTCCTCCAAATGTGCACCTTACTTTGACCAATTACCATTTACCATAGTAAATGACACCCCGTAACTACTGCTGGTAACTCTGGAACTTACCAATGCAATAACTTCGTAATTACCGTGGATGGTAAATAATTTTTACCACTACCGGTGAAACTAGTACATCCCTTATGGGTAATTACAAAAAATAAATGTAATAATACAATAATGGGATTTACAAGGTTAATGGCACCTTATCCTTGCAACAAGTAGGATGCTCATTAGGATGCACTATGATATGATTCAAGTCATTTGTTCGATTGCCTATGTTTTCTTGGGGACCAAGTATCTCATCATGGGATGTTGGTGGATGATGGTTAGTACTAGTTGGATGCTTGACATGAGTAATTTGGGTTTCTTGATTATCGATGGTTTTGGGATCATGGATGGTTGTAGGATCATGAATGGTTGTAGGACCATGAATGGGAGGAGTGGCAATCTCTTGATCATGGATAGTGGTAGGATCATGGATGGGAGGAGTGTTGATCCCTTTATTGTGGATGGTGGTAGCTTGAGTAATTGGATCTTGGCTAACTTGGGTAATGTGATCTTGAGGAACTTGAATAATTTGGTCTTGACTTTCTTGGATAGTTTGATATTGAGTAGCTTGGATAGTTTGATCTTGAATTTGTATAGGGAAAGGTTGATCATATTTTGGATTTGATTCTTGACATAGCTCTTGAGTTTGTTTAGGAGTGGAAGTTTCTTGGATAGGTTTGATAGGTGCTAGATGGTTAACAACATTGCTACATGATGGATCTTGACTTGCATTTATTTTAAGGGGTTCTTCAATAGGCTTGATATGCATTGGGTTATATGATGGTATGGGAGATATAGGCATGGTACTTGGAGGCCCTTTGATACATTCAAGGATAGGCATTTTTTATATGGTGGTGTTTGCATGGGACTAGGAGGCTCTTTGATAGGCATTGGATTTCATGATGGTTTTTTATTCCTTGCTAATAGTCCTTGGATAACATTCAAAATAGATAATTTAGGTAACTGATATATGGAGTTGGTGAGGGGATTGTTAATCATAATCTTACCATGGTCAATGAGATCTTGGATGCATTTCTTAAGTCTCACACAATTGAATGTCCTATGGCCTTCTATCCAATGGTAAATTCACAAAATTTGTGTTCCTTAAACCCAATGGGATTTGGTAGGTTGTCATCAAATGGTTTTATCATAGGAAGTTTAATCAAGTTTGCTTGAACCAATTTCTGTAAAGCCATTTCTATGGGCTCCCTTAATGGAGAGTTGGAGGAATATTGTGATGGAGAGATTGATGGATTGGAATTGGATATGTTTTGTTGATATGTGGTTTGAGGTGGCATGGATGAAGATATGGTAAATGGGTATGAGGTCATGGGATTGGCTTGGTAATTGGTATATGATGAAATAAGTAGGAATGTAGTAGGTTGAGGTGAGGTATATGAATAGGTGAAGTTTGGATATGATAGGTTAACTTGGGATGAAGGTTGGTATGGGGTTGATGGGGATGACATATGGGATAATGATGCTAGTGTGATAGGGTCATAAGAATCTCCAATGATGAGATATTCTAAGGGACTATGACCGTTGAGATCTTTGAATTTTTCCTTAACAAGAGGATCTAATCCCTCATACATACGTTTATTTTCTTATATTTGTGCATAATAATCCATGTTGTTTGGGGGGTTATGAGAGGATGATGGATATGAGTGAATGAAGGATGGATAAAGTTTGGTCTAGGTCTAAAGTGGATAAATGATATTTTTGGTAATGGATATGAGTTCAAAATGTGGCTATGGTTATGATCAAGGATATGATGATATGGGATGGATAGAAGTGAGGTTGATTATGGTTTGGTGTATAAAAGGAAATAGGCAAGGTGATCGGAAAATGGTACAAGAATTTGGTGTTGGAGGATGATTTTGGTGCAAAGATGGGTGTAATGGGTGATAACTAGGTCTATGTGAAGTCATTCAAGTCTTGAATATTTTTTCTATTGAATAATTTGGCAAGAGATTTAAACACACAAGAAAACACGACTTACTTGACTTTTCAAGGTGATAAGGCTAATTGACTTATACTAGTTTAACACATGAAAACACACCAAGCACATCAAGCATATGAACAAGCCTAATATTATTCAAGTGGGAGTGACTCCTAGTGTAGGCCCACACTCAATGCCTATAAATATTCCTACCTAGTTAGGAATATTTTCTCAAGAGTGAATATCTGGGGATCAAGTGGTTGGTGGCTCACCCTTTTCCCTTTCCTTGGAGTCCTTGACACCTTGCCCAAGGAGCTTCTATCTCTACTCAAGGAGGTACATGATGAGTAATTTTAGGGTTGATGCTGACCCTTGTACCACACTAAAAGATGACCGAAGGTCATAAACTAGGCTTGTACAAGTTCTCTAAGGGTGTCCCTGATATATGCTAGGTACATGGGATCCCATTCATGAACACTAGTCTATTGAAGGCATGTGACATAAGCGCAAGCAAATATGACTTCACCTTGTGTTATGAATTGCTAGGGGCCCCAAGGGTGTGACAATGCCAACATGAATATATTGAGGTACAAATTTCATTCTCCCCCCTTTATATACCCCATTGGAATGGATGGTTGAGGTCACCCCTTGAAGTGGGTGTGTCTCCAAGGTAGGCCTCCTAAGGGAAAGGTTGATGTTAGATGCTTTTGATCTCCAAGATTGCACTAAGTGCAAGGAAAGAGCATACACACACTAACACACCTTAGGTGACAAAAGTGAATCAAGAGTTTTTTCTATCTACAAGATCACCTTGTGATGTGAGTAGAGAGCATACACACACACACTTGACCCACACAACAAAGATTAATTAACCCTTAGAAATCAATGTGTGTTGTGCAAATGAATGTGCCTAAAGGTTCCTTTTGATTCCCAAGATCATCTTTCAACATGAGGGAAGAGCATACACACACCTCAAGTCATAACCAAGATCACCAAACAAAGAAAACACAAGTGGTTTAATGATAAGTCTTTAACAAGAAAATCTGTAGAAATATTGTTAGTAGTTTGAGAAATTTTAGCCTTTGACAAGTGTGAGCTACAAAACAAGTTTTAGATAAAAAATGATAAACCTACCCAAAATTAGAACTAATAGTAATCCATAGAAAATTAGAATTCACCATAGATTTGTCATGATTTTCTATGCAATTTAAAAAAACATTGAATTTTGATTTAAAACACAAAAGTTATGACCAATTAAAGATTACAAGTAAACAACTTCAAAAAATTCTACCTTAAAATCCAATATAGATGTAGAAAAATGGTCTCCACCACTATGAAGTTGGCCGCATCAAGTTTCTAATGCATATAATTTTGTAAAAATCTGATACGATTTGCAAAAGTTATACAAAAATGAAAAAAAGGCCTATTTTAGGACAAATGAACCAAGGGGTCTCTGTCTAGTGGTTAGTCAGACTGCTAGTGGCTAATTCTTCTATGCTCACATGCTAGTAGTTTGGGCACCTGGTGGTTAAGTTCAATGCTAGTGGTTTGTGTAACTGCTAGTGGTTACAGTGACAGTTAGGAAAAGTGGTCACATGCAGTCTTCAATCTTAGCGGTTTACCCTGTAGAAGATGTTAGTGCTTGATGTCAAATATTCAAAATAAATGTTAATATTAAAAATGTTACTAGAGTCACCAAGGGTTATAAAAATACTAATGTTAACCACAGAATGTTAGCAACTTTGGTGTATAATGCTCACAACACATGCCATCACAAATATTAGCATTAAACTTTAAATGTTTATGGAATGGTTAAGGTCACCTTCTGCACTAAACTTTAAATATTAGTCAGTCCCTTGGGGTAGGTCGGGACTATGGGCCCTTAGGCTCGTAGGACCCTAAGCTTAAAAAAGTGGCCACAGCCCCAACATTATACAAACTATAGGTGAAAATTAATTTTGATTTAAATTTAATCTTTACAAATTTAATAACTACCTTTTGATTTATATTTAATCCTTACAAATTTAATAACTGCCTGCAATCAAAATAGTTTTTAATAACATCTAACCGCTTGTTGATAATTAACTCTGTTGATTTTCAATGCACTAACCAAACGGTTAAGGCTATAGTTTAAAATTAGTAGGTTTCAGCAGGCGACTAAGGAAGGGTTAATATCTACAGTAAATATTAACACCATGAGCCACTAGCCTGAAGTCTCCATATCAAAGGTTATGAGGGCAGTTAAAGTCATGTAAATATCACACAATTTATAACAAACATTAAATTTAACCCTATGTTTTTAAATTTGTAGACTAAGAAAACAAACTTGTGTGGAAGATCTAGACCTTGTGGGTAATCCAATATCTGTTCAAAAGTGCTACCACAATAATGGGTTACACTTTCTGGGACATCTTGATTTTTGCTGAAATCACATATTTTTAGAAAATATAATGATTTAAGCCTTGAAAGGTTCCATTTAAAGGATTTTAATTGAAGAGGGTTTGATCAAACTCCCTTAGATTCAAACCCCCTTGGATAGAACCCCGCTAATTTTAAACCATGCCTATAATGGAGTCTCCTCTACACCTATCAAAATGCTAATAAAAAACCACTTTTGATTTATCTTTTGAGGGATCAACTGAATTCATTTAAAATTTATGCTTTGTAAGTATGTAGTCCTTATTATAAGCTTCCCAAAAAATATAATTTTAAATATATTTAATTTGATTATTATATTTATTTTTTATTTCTTGTGAATGTATGTTTTTCACCGAACATCAAGTTCTCTATTCTACACACATGGAAAATTAGTAAATAACTGAAAACAAATTCTAAAAAATATCTATGCACTAGGTATTGATGTCCTTGTTTCAACAAAAGAAAAAACATTGAATTTCGATACATACTGAAAAAGTTATGTTTTACGGAATACGCATGTCTAAATTATAATTGGTCTGACTTCAAAAATTAATTAAAAAATATAAATTCAACAAAATATTATGAAACCAAATGCATACACTATATATCGGTGTCACCAATCTAAATTAAAAAGAATCAAAATTTTATCCTTCGTAGAAAAAAAGTTATGTGCTACGGAATACCCATCACTTTAAAAAAATGTTGTTTACTATCAAAAACATGTTATCAAAGGAGATGCAAAAAAATTTACAATTTAACTCCAATTTTTTTAAAAAAAATATATTTAGAATCTACAAACAAAATCTCACAAATCACTAGTTTGCATCATCTTCAAATTCCTAATGGTTTAGCAGCTATAGGTGTCAGAACATGAAGATTTAGTTCAAAATATTGATTTCAATGTCAAGTTTGGCCAAAAAGTGTAACCCATTATTGTGGGATGACAACAAAAGATCTATGAAAAGCTTTCAAGCATAGACACACTCTACAATACCTGATAGTTAGAACATATACATAGTAGATAAAAATGCAACAAATCTTGACAATTCAAATATTACTCAACGAATAAAAACTCCATGAAGCCTAACAATAAACTTAACCTCAAAATTGGCGCTGGTAGTTAAAGTCCACTATGAGGGCTAAAGGATAGTGGCAGTTTATGAACTACACAGCTAGGACTCACGGTTTGATGTATGTCATAGTGTTTAACAATGTGACCAGTCTCCCACCAAAATGCATATGTAAATTCAAATGGTGCCCCCCAGTTCACATTCAAATGTGGCCTGAGGATCTGGCAGTGGGAGGAATTATATAGTGTGGGGAAACTTTTGATAGACCCCAAATGATTAAACACTTATATACTCGATAGATTAAGAAATAAGTTAGGACCTATGGATAGTAGATTATACCAAAATAAAATGTCAAAAATGAAACCCAAAATGTTAGCGATAGGTATGCAAAACCTGTATGTGACGTCGTATGCATCTATACAATATAGATCTATGTATTAAATAAAAATTCAATATATATATATATATAGACCTCTAAAATATATAGTGTCATATATAGATCCTAAGGGTTTTGGGTCTCCCAGACGCAACTGTGAGATCTGTTTTTCCCTAAGATTCTTCTTGCGATAGCTAACCACAAGATTTGTTGAAAAAGAGCCTAAACTTGTAACAAAAAGCTCACAAAACCTATAAAATAAGCTAGATCAAGGGATGTGGGTCTCACCAAGCATACCAAAATGAAGAGAAAAAATGATAAGAGGAAATCACAAAAGATAATGCAATAAACGCAATACTTTCACCTAAAATCACTCTTACTCCTAGAGTGGAAGTAGAGTGCGCCCTTGTTCTACTTGATAATCTCTCTTGATATGATGATTTTCTCAAATATGGATTGCTCATTAAACCAATATAATCTTTCTCCTTTGTGAAATTATGGATCTCTTCATTAGTCTCTTCATTCAACTCTTCTTTAGTTCAAATAAGTAGAATGAGAGGGATATTTATATGATCTTAGGATGATAGGATGGATGGTTAGGATTAGATTAGAGATGAATGATTGAGATTTGATGAGACATAGATCAACACATGGATCAAGGATGAATGGTTGTGATTAAGTGTGAATGGATGAATGAGATTAAGTGAGAGGACATTATGGGAAGGATAGGACCTATCCTCATGTAGTCAGCGAAGAGTGAAATGAAGAATGTAGACGAAGTTAGTTATTTTTAGATTTTTGTGCAAGGTGGGTAGAGAATAATTAAATATGTAAACCCTCCTTTGAGAGGATGTGATTATTTTCATATTTTTGCATATTGACACTCTAGATTTATTTATTAAAGAGATTTTTTTCTTATACATGTAAGAGTTGTGAAATTAGAGATCTACTTATATGTTTATTGTATAGAAAATAGATATCCTTGTACAAATCATTGTAAAAGAAAAATACATTACATTTGAAAGGTTTTTCTTTTGTTCAACCATAATTATAAGTGTATTGAAAATAAAAGTGTATTCTTGTAGTAAACAAATGGGTTTATTTGTTTTAGATACATTCGTTGTTAATGGAAATGAAAATATAATTTAGTTGAAATGTTGTTTTAGATATAAAAATACATACATACCTCTATGTTTTAAGTGTACACACACAATGTGTATGTATATACATTTTATATACATATAATTATATGTGTGAATTAATTTAAAATGTTGTAAAAAAAATAGATTGAAAAATATTATAAACTCTTTATCTCTGATCTTGCAAACAAGTGTTAGTAGTTTGATCGTTTTGGTATTAGACATACGAAAATGGTTGCACTCAAAGAGAATTGACAATAAAAAATTAAATCCTTGCAAAATCCAAAAATAACTTTGCTAAATAGCAAAATAGATAGTACAAATAGATTCTTTATGATTTTCTAATAGATTTTTAAAAAATCACCAAAAATTAATTTTATATGAAAAAGTTATGCTATAAACTAGAGTTTTAAGAAAATAAATTTTCTCATGAAATCTACCTTTTTATCATAAATTTGAAACGAAAATAACATAGAAATATAGATTTAAATATTTCTATCCATTTGGAAAAAATAAAATGTAATTTCCTCTCTTACATTACAAGTCGTGAATTTTTTTTAAAAGGTACGTCAAATGTTTTTTGAAAAACATCATAGGGTCAACTTGAAATCAACATATCTCTCTTAATACTAATCCAAATATTGAATGTGGCCACTTTTCATAAATCTCTCAAAGTGCTATTTTCAATGAATCCAAAATATCGTTATTTAAATACATGTGTGAGGCACATGACCCTCTACAAGAAATTTAGCCTTTCCTTGTTGATGGAGATGTGTTTTTGGATGAAATTGATGTAATTTCTTATGAAGTCATTCAAGATTCTAGCAACATGTACTTGGAAATTCTCCTCTCTTTGAAATCGTTGAGGATGAAGATTGATTTATAGATATGGGGTTGATAGGATAGAGGGTTGAGATTTGATTAGAATTGATGTCTAGAATTGAATGAGAGGAATTATGGCACTTTTAGGGCTATCATTATATGAATGACTAGGATTAAAAGATGTGGTAATTAATGGATGTGGATGATAGAGATTTATTAGTTGTTTGACTTTTTTTTTTGGTTAGTGATGTGATGTTTAATTTTTTTACTTAATTTATTTATGAATGGGACATAATTTAGAATTTAGTTGTGTGGTGAATTATTATAAATAATATTTTTATCAAACCATATTTTAGGATTTATTGGTGATGCTCTAATTTCTAATATTTAATTATTATTTAGAATGTAATTAAGTTAGTTGATTTAATTTTTATTATTTATAAATTAGATTTTAATTAATTTATTGTGAGATTAAATTAAATTAAGCTTTGGAGTTGTGATATAATTTGATTTAATTAATATTTTTTAAAAATATTAGTTGAGGGGTAAGTTATTAAAATTTAGTTCTTTTTAAGAATGATGCTTAAGTTGTGGCACATAGGGTTAGTAAAATTTAATAAATGTTGTTGATAATTTAATTAATCAAATTAAATCAAATTGGTCTTGTAATATGGTTGTGTTGAAAAATAGTTAAGTAAAAATAAATACATAATATATATAATAATCAATAGTTAAATAAAAATTTCTATATTAAAACATAGGCTAGTTAATATCTTTTAAGCCTTTGTTGTTGAAATACTCTATAGCAAAATATAGTAATTAAAATGGGAAATTACACTTGTAATTAATCAAGATTTAAATAACTTGTGTTTTGAATTATTTTGAGCCATCAAATATTAAAATAAGATGAACTTAGTCTTGTGATTGAATTATATTATACCTAGCTAGAGTAAATTGTATTGTATTGATAATTTTAAATCAGTAATTAGAAACACATGATTTTCTCCTTCTAGATTAATTTTAGTGACTTTAGGTTGAACGTGTGTTGGTGAAACAGTTAATCTCATATATTTGTAATAGTCCTAGTATGATTAGGTATTTAATTTATTAGTTTCTCTAGGTCATGCCATAGAGGCACAATCAAACCACTTTTATGTATGAACCAAGAGGGGACATACTCCATGATGGTTATCGCTTGAGGCATCATGAGGAGTGATACCACATCCTAATTACATTGCTAACATCTTTGTAGGGTGAATGGAATGAATTCCCCATCACCCACTCATTTTGAAATCTTCCTCCTCAAGTAATACAACATTTTCTATGTTGCATTAAATATGTAATGATGTTGAGTGCACATGACACACTATCATGTAGTGTGGTGAAAACATAATAGAGTTACTATTTTAAGAAAAAAATTATGTCGGTGTCTGTGCCCATGTGTAAGTTTGGGCATGGTAACTTTGATCATTTTAGGATAGACATTGCCCATGCAATGGGATTCCTAGGGAGGTATATATCATTAGACTATGGTATAGAGTTATTTAGATATTTCTGCTTTGTTTATGTGTTTGTTAATGATGGACACAAACTTTATGTAGGAAAGTGAATGTATAGGGACTTGCAATTGTGGATTGGGCTAGATATGTTGATTGTAGAAGGTCTACCTATGATGTGAGTTCCCTATTTTGAGGTATGGTTAGTTGGATGTGTTAGCAACTAGTTGTGGTTGCTATTTCAACTGTTATTGAGTATTTGGTAGATACTTAGTCCTATTATGGATGAGATGGGATTTTGCACTTGTATTGGAGTTAAGGCATGATACAGTAGTTTCTATGGCATATTTAGAGTGTGATCTTGGCTTGGGCTTTTTATCTTTCTTGCTAACACATGATGGAGGATTAAAGTGTTGTAGTCAAGATGGTGGTCACTTGATGGATGTTATAGGTTGCTTTATTAAACTTGTGAGCACAAAAGATTCAATTAAGGCTATGCACATTTTATCCCTAATGTGAATATCAAGTGGGAGAATTTTAGGTTTAGGTGTGCTATTAACCTTGTATATCATATTTTAAATGTTCACAAATAATTAATTATGTATGCATCTTTGTATTTATGGAGTGGGTAAATGGGATGTCCATGTGAGGGTGAGGATATGTGTAATTATTTTTCTATTCTCTAAGGAATTAGAAATATTGTTTGTAATGAGGCATTGCATAAGGGGTTACTGTTGCAAGTATGAGGTTAGCTAGTGTTGTCATTGATGGCAACATATGATGTGAAAAACCATCAAGACAAGAACTTCTCCTTTCTGTCACAGCTCCCCCTTTCAACAGCAACTCTTCACATGTCTTCTCTTCCTTTATTGCTCCCCCTTTGATCATCAACCACTTGTTTTTCACATGTCTTCTCTCCCCCTTTGACATCAATGGCAAAGGGCTCATACTTGCAATTCAAACACATCAGAATCATACCGGCTGCTCCCCCTTAGTAGCAGCTCCCCATCATCAATCTATATCACAAGATATGACTATGATATCCACTGGACTGATGCACATCAGTGCATCCTAGTTCATCTTCGGAGGGGCCATGACCCCTAACTTCTCCCTGAGATACTCAAAAGAGTCCTTGGGAAGAGGTTTAGTAAAGATATCTGCAATCTAATCCTTGGAGGATACATATTCCAATCTGACTTCATCCTTGTTCACTTGTTCTCTCAGAAAGTGAAATTTTATAGATATGTGCTTGGTCTTAGAGTACAACACTGGATTCTTAGAAATATTTATTGCACTTGAATTATCACAGAAAATTGTGATAGGCTCCTCATATTCTACTTTAATGTCTTTTAACATCTGCTTCATCCAAAAGATTTGAGTGCAACTACCTGCTGCTGCAATGTATTCTGCTTCAGTTGTAGACAGAGATATTGCATCTTATTTCTTGCTTAGCCAAGAGACCAATCTCTTTCCCAAAAAGATTGCTCCACCACTGGTGCTCTTCCGGTCATCCACATCTCCTGCCCAATCTACATCTGTGTAAGCATGAAGAGAGAAATCATGATCTCTAGGATACCACAAACCATACTCCACTGTCCCTTTTAGATATCTAAAAATCCTCTTGATTGCCATAACATGAGATTCTCTAGGATCAGCCTGAAATCTTGCCACAAGACCAACAACCTGCATTATATCTAGTCTAGTCTGAGTGAGATACAACAATCCACCAATCATTGATCTATACTTTGTCTGATCAGCCTTAGGAGAATCGTCATCTTTGCTCAACTTACATCCGGTTGCCATAGGAGTGTTCATTGGCTTTGAATCTTCCATACCGAATTTCCTCAATAATTCTCTCACATATTTGGTCTGAGAAATGAAGATCCCTTTCTTTGTTTGAGTAATTTGCAGACCCAAGAAGAAATTCATTTCACCAAGCATAGACATTTCAAACTCACTTTTCATCTGATTTGTAAAAGTTTTACACATACTATCTCTTCCTCCAAAAATGATATCATCCACAAACACTTCAACAATCAAGATGTTTTCATGATCAATTTTAAAATATAAGTTACTATCAGCAGCACCTTTGTTGAATCCAATCTACACAAGATGCTTATCCAACCTTTCATACCATGCTCTTGGGGCTTGCTTCAATCCATACAATGCTTTCTTCAACTTGTAGACCATATCATCATTATCAGACAACTGAGAGGGGGGGTGAATCAGTTGTGTACCTAAATTCTTTCTTCCTAGGGTTATGCTGCTAATTTTCCTTCAAGATTGAAGAATGTTGATCTCAATGGAAGGTATGAAGCCTAATATTGTATTGTAACATTGGTTTTGTTGGAAATACATTGGATTCACTACTTTGAAGGTTGGGTTTTCCCTAAAGGATTTTCCCAAGGTATTATCTGTATCACTCTTACTTTGCGGTTTTTTTCTTTTTCTCACATTCTTTCTCTTTTCTAAGTGTTTTTATATGCAAGAATACTATTGAAATTTCTATAGATTAGTTTTTTTAATATTCTTCTTGAAGACTTAATGTGGAAATACCTATATGCCTAATAGTTATGTCTAGTTTTTGGTTAATTGCTAAGGGGTTTGTGGGTACTTTTCCAAACACTTGTCTCACACTAGTCTCTTCCTCATATAGCCTCTTTATGCCCTTTTATGATGTCTCTTCATCATATCCTTTCATAATAACTCTTAATACTCTTCCTTCCATGCAATTCTCCCTTTCTTTACTATTTTGTTCTTTTATATTACTTATTTACCTATAATAATGGGTGATTAAGAAAAGTTAAGGGCTATATGACTCATTATAGGTCTAGAATAGACCTTAATATGATGGGTGGTACTACACAACCTCTTATATGTTTTCATTTGTATTGTTAACCATATTATTATCTACCATATGACCTTCTTATTACATAGAACTATTCTCAAATTCATATGTTCACATGTGCCTCTATTCATCTCCCATGTGCTCTAATAATTGAATATCTAGTGCTACTATTATGTCTTCCTTGTTATTCCAAATCATATGATAACATGGTATTGTTTTCCTTTCCCTGTGTTTCTATACAGATCATTTTATTTTACTAGTTCTATATTCCTATTCCTATTCATTTGATGGTATGGTTTATGTTTCCTAACACATTCTAGGCATATATATTTTTCCTCTACCCCCCGCTCCTATCATTTTACACTTCCTCTATATGCTATGGCCAGTCTCAATACTCCATTCTTCTACTCCAAATATTAGTAACTCTATTTCCTATGTTTATTTATTCCCATAATTCCTACTTGATTTACTCCCTCTCCCTAGACACAATTTTATTCTCTTGTACTTATTTCTTTATAAAATATAATTCCATGTACCCTTCTATATTTTATGCTCCTAATTTTTCTATGCCCTATGACCATGCATATCTATCACACTATGTTATCACTTCTAAATAGATTTCCTATTGCTATCTCAAGTATTCATTGTTTTCACTTTTCTTGGATAAATTATCCTACTCTACTAGGTGGGGGCATTTTCTCTCTTATCCCCCTTTCTCTTGGCTATTTATCTATGGCCATGTCCTCTTATCTTACATGTTATGACCCTTGATTCTTACACACACATATAATCATTCTGCATAGCATTTTTTTCTACTATTTCATCATATTTTCCCTTTCCTTGGGTACATCTCTCTTTTCCCACTTAAGGAAGAATCACCTCAATTGCATGCATTACCTTCTATACTAGTTTGCCCATTACTATTTCTTAATGATGTAATAATTCAATTTCCTAGCCCTTGAGGGAAACTTTCCTCTTTAATTTCACTAATTGGGGTTATCCCTTATAAGTTCCCCCTTCTCTCTAATTTCCTAATAGTATACCTTGGAAAATTTTCATTTCTCCCCTTTACTATTGTCCTTAAATTGATTATCTCTCTTCTATCACCAACCAATTTAAGGGGGGACATATTCTATACAAATATATTTATGATGTCACCACACCATTACAATTTATCCTAACCTAAATTTCTTTACCATTGGGGTGGAAACCACATATAGCTAGCATGATTCCCTTATAGTCACTTGCATAGTTTACATTGAACCTAGCCTGATTTTTTGGGTAGTAACCTCACAACCATACTTATTTTTCCATTTATTTTTGGCCTGGCCTAACCTTATTATATATTGGAAATGGCATTGGCATATGTTTACCTACTCTCTCTCTCTCTCTCCTCTAGATTATCTGATTGCTAAGGCAATTTCATCTACTCTATGATGTAGTTCATCAAAAGCCATTTTCTTTCACATATTTCTTTCTTTAAAATCCTTTAAGGATCCTTTATATATATAATTTTACCATGTTTCTTCTAATTTATTCCCTTATCACATGGAATTACATGAGAAAAGGAAGAAAAGAACTGGGGGGGCCTTGGTCATAAACATGACCTTCTGGTATTAATTGATCAAGTCAACATGTCCTAGTTATCTAGGTAGGGGGACTATAGATAATCATAAGATGACTTCATTCAAGAAGAGGAAATGACCCTTGGCTATATAGGTAGGGATAGGGGTTAGGTAATGCCCCATTTCTTAGGGATTACAAAAGTAGGGCTCACCCATTACATTCAATAGGAGGCAAGATGTTCTCACATATATCTATCATTTATTTGTATCATCCATGATTATATGATATACTTCATTTGTACAATTTATTTACTTTAGCATGTTGCTTCACCTAGTTGTACTAGTTCACTAAAGTGGGGGTAAAATGTAAGGTTAAAATCACCAACTTTACAATCTCTACCATAGATTTTTATACCTATTTTAGTAATCACTCCTTAGGTGTATTCTAGGGCCAGTTTCCATGGTTTCTAGCCTTTTACCTAATTCTTGATTGATATGCATAGATCCCTAGACCTTTTTTTATGCTTTTATATCATAATCTAAAATATATTATAGTCTAAAACTTTTGGGACTAAATTCAAATATGGGATAAAAATCATCAAAACACTAGAGTTGTAGGACAAAAGTCACTTGAACGTTGGAGCCCTAAATAATTTGATTTGACTCCAATTATTAGGTCCCAAAATATTTAACCCTAATATCTCTTCAAATGGTTAAATTGAATTCCCTTTTGACATAAAAACCCCAAATTCCTTATTTTTTACATAATTGAATAACAATATCTCTCTCGCATATGAAGTTTTTTTTGTTTTGACACAAAAACCCCAAATTCCTTATTTTTAACATAACTTGAATAACAAGATCTCTCTCTTAAGAAAAAATGATGAGCCCCATAATTGCCTCTTTTATCTCTTCTTTTCATGTTTCCAAGTACCTTTTGTTGATACTTTTATCATATTATGGCTAAGACTTGATATTGTACTTTGATTAAAGCATAATATTAATTATACAATGTTTAATGGATGTTGTGTAGTTAAAATGATTATTTTAATATGCAATATGGGTGAAGAAGTATGTTTGCAACAATTTTTATGGTTAGATACTTTTTATGGTACTGACTCTTCATGCAGTATCCAAGATTAGTATCATGAATCCATGCCACAGAGTTCCTATAGACACACCACATACATCCTACAACCAAAGAGCAAAGGTTTCTATAATTGTACCTATAGGAGATCATGTAGCCAAAAGATGATTTTTGCAGTAGAGCACACAGCTATTGAACAGTTGACCTGCAACAACCATCTTTATTTGGAAGGCCAAGATAAGCTAAAAGGGGACATCATGATAGGATAATAACTCTTCAAATGAAGACATGTGAATCTAAGATAATTGTTTTCATGCTTTTGGGGACATGTTGATTCCATTTTAAGTGTTTCAGTTAGAATTTTATTTCTAGTTAATAATTAAAGCTTTTGTTTCTTAGTTTAGTTATAACTCAGCAAGAATAATGAATCCTCTCCTTATATGAAGGAGAGTGGATCAGTTGTTATGGTTATTCAATTAATGTTTGAATTGTAGTTGGCATCTATATATTTGCTTTTGTACAGATATCTAGCATGCAAATTTTCTCAGTGTTTTGTATTCAGTTTTGATTTCAATCGATAGAAAATATATCATTTCATTTGCATATCATTATATTCTTGTTTCATCTAAAGATTAGAAAGTAAATGTGTTGATTTAATGCTTAATCAGTAAAGGAAGGAAGTCAACCAAAGAAAGGGCCCACTTGCGGTTAGGTTGCTCCATGATAGCTTTAGTTTTATATGAGTAGATTTGGAGATATCATTTTAGATTGTGAATTAGTTTTCAATTATTAACTAGATGTATGATTCAATTTATAGTTATTATGCCCTTGTATTTTAACAGTAATAGAATTTACTTTCTGCAGTTGTAATCTTCTTTCAGCATTACTTAGATTGTATTTTAGCATTGCTTTGTGTTTTGTTTGTTTGAACTGTACACAACTAAGCACCCAGTAAATTTCTTAGTTGTACATATAGTACAAACATCATTTCAAGAAACACATTCTTGGGTTGATAATTAAATGTAGTATTTCTTCACCTGCTAGACTGCTTCATTTAGGGATGGTCACATCTGTCAAGTAATATGTGTGCCTTAGCTACATTAGTTTTAGTGGGAAATGAAATTGTTCTTCAAAACATATCAAGTATGTTTTGCTACTTTGTCTACATCAGAAAAGTGTGCATTATAATCTATAGCTGAAGTATACCTTTTATGTTCTATTTTCAATAGCCTTCCTCTATTCCTTTTTCTACACTGTTCCATTGTATTTACTTATCTTCCTTCATTCCTTGCTTATAGTTTCTAGTTTCCCCTTCATAGTCTCTCAAATTTTCCCATTCTTTGTTTGCATACTCTCTATTATCCCCTAAGTTTTAAAATTTAAATCTTAGCCCTCCATTCAATTAGTATAAAGCTTATCATTTACCACTTGCCTCCATATACATACACATACCACATTATATCAAACCCCCTAGAGTTTTCATATCACATTTTCTACACACATCACTATACCACTTGCACTTAGGGTTGCACCACCTATATATTTATACCATGTTAGTTTCCCATATAGTCACATTAGTTTTTCTTTTCCCACAAAAGCATATCTTGTATTGTATAAAATTTACAATAGTTGCATGACATTTGAGGATACATTTAGGACCTATAGAGGTAGAGGAAGGCCTCCCAAAAGTTTCAAAGCCATAATAGAAAGAAGGTTCCAGTGCCCCACTATATTTTATCTTAGAAGAAAGAGTAAATTGGAGAAGTGTCCCAACTAGCTTCCCAAAAGGTGAATTTTGACCTTTTAGTGTATATTTGGAGACCTCTAGTACCCAACCCCAACATAGGTGTCTACATGAGCACCCAATATTGGCATAGGTGTCTACATGAGTACTCAAGACCAACACAAAAGCCTTTACCAATGCACTATTGAATTTTTTCCTACACAAGCATCCATGCCCCTATATTTTATCCTTGGTTGATCAAAGAGAGCTACAAATTTGTAGGATGAATCTTCTAAGTATCCTCTTCTTTTCTTCTTTAATTATCAATAGTTGTATTAGTTTTGTTTTAACTAATAATTTGAATGTATTTTCTTTATTTCTATTTCTATTTCTATTTGTTATTATTTCAAAGTAGATTAAAATAGACTAATATAATTATAAGAAACTAAATCCTATGTCTATCCAACACATGAAGACTATAGAGGCTCATTTGAGGTTCTTTAACTTAGATACCATAGAATTCATTCTTTTGTCTAAGCTACTCTAGATATCAAATCAACCAATTATCTATTCATATTTTTTAATTTTATGTTTGTCAAATGAAAGTTTTTATTTTCAATGGCTAAATAATTTAGGGCCCTATTGTAGCTCTCACATAAATTGAGGGACATATTTACTTTTTCCTACCATGTTTACATACAAAGCACAATCCATTATCTACTTTTTATCTAAATTAACTATTAATGCTAGTTGTGGAAGGAGAAATGTCACAGATGGAGAACAAACAAAGATAACAACAATAAACACAATTACCTTCCTCCAAATGCAAATCAACCTCATCAATAGAGAAATAGAGGAAGTGCACCCAAAACTCCCTTAGATTTTCTCTCTTTGATTCTATGTGGATTGCTCAATTATCTTAGCACAACCTTGATAAAAAAAATAATGGATAATGAGGATAATATTTAGCAACATAAGTTTGAATTAATGAATGTGGATAATTTTGGCTTGGAGAAGGCTTTATTTATAGTTTTCCTGAAATCATGATCAATAGTGGAGGATAATAGGAAGATCAAAGGTTGTGGTTTCTTGAGAGGACTTGGAGGAATGAAAGAGTGACAAGTGTCCTTGTCCTCTCATGAATTGTGAGAGTTAACAAGATTGACTAGGTAGTTGACTAGCTTGATTTATCTATCATTTGAATAGATTGGATAGTTAATTGAATTGATTGATCTGTTAACATAACAGATTGATTAGTCATCTAAATAGATTGAGAGAAATTTATGGAATTTGAGAGGAAATTATTGTGTGAGGGGATAAATAGGAAATTAAACAATTTAATTATTTAATTTCATGTGTAAATGGATAATATAAATAAAATATTAAATTTTATTTATTTTGGAGGAAATGGGATATTAGATTTAATTAAAAAAAATAGATTTATTTATTTAATTAAAGTGTGGAGGGAATATTAGTTTAATTAAATAATTAGGAATTATTTAATTAATTGGAAGACTAGGATAAATGATTAAAGAAATAGAGGAATTAGCTTAATTAAATAATTAGGAATTATTTAATTAATGTGGAAGAATAGGGATGTATGTATTTAATTAAAGAGATGAAAGAATTTGATTAAATAATTAAGAATTATCTAATTAATGTGAAAGATGGGAAATTGAGTGATTAAGTCAGGAAGAAATATGTACTGCCCACTCAAGAAAATACACTAATTATTAAGAAATAAAGAAAATATAATATGAATACATGAGAAAATTTATATATATTAAGTAATTAACATACAAATTTTATTGTTAATAAATTACAAGATACGAATGCTTCATATACAAATATACACATTTGCAATAAATGCCTTAAGATCATCCTTTCACTAAGTGAAGAATACTTTGTGAACTCTAGTATCTTGCACAATTATCATATCTAAATCTGCACACTAGATGAAAACATTAGTTATGAATAGTCTAAACAATATCAATTTCATAAAATGACATGCCTAAGGCCCTAAGGGATTGACCTAATATCTTGGGGTCTCATGATGGCCTTGTCTATGTACACATAGCGTAGAGACTTTGTAGCACATGGACTTGTACTTGCAACCACAAAACTTAGATATACTTTCACATTATAGTCCATTCTTGAGGACAATAGGCAATTAAAGTTTACCTAACCCACAACATTCTCTTGAATCATCAACAACATGATCTAAGACTTAATTTCCTTGAACAATTTTCATAGTTATCCCTTAAGGTTTAATGTACTAAATTAGAAAGTCTTGCTCACACTAGTAAACCACATCAAGTATATAATACTAGTCCCTTTTCAATAGTAATATATGCACAAAACAACAAAATGTTCATGTTGATCTAGTTATATTTTCATCTATTCCTCATGTACATAAACATTGAGGAGGTTCAATCTCATAACATACAAGACACAATCCATACTCTTAGTTCTATAACCATTAATAATAATATGCCAAGTACCAAATTCAATCTCTCAATTCATTAAATTGGTAATAATACACATCCTTTAAGCGTGTCCACTTACAATATTTAAACTCAATCATCTAATAACATAGTCTCAAAAACATCATGTTATTTCTACTATCAGTTTTAAATCTATGAACACATTTCTTACCCAAGATGAACTAAATTTAGAATGATAATCACTAACCTTGATAAATCCTTTAATCAAACTAACATTATCTTAACATCTTTCTAAGATAAGGAAATCATGGAGTAATAATAATAATATTACTAAATTAACTAAGACCATAAGCTTAAATTAATACATTTACTTTCTATCATATTTATATACTCAAATTACATATTAATCTTCATATGAACATAACTTAATTAATAAGCATTTACCTAACTATTGATAATTGTTATCAACCATATAATTAAGTTTACATCCATTACAAATAAAGACTATATTTTTTCTATAGGTATAAGAAAAATAATTATTCATATACACAAAATAATTCACATTCTTTCTAAAAAAAGAATAATTTTTTTTTTAATAATTAAGATAAATTCATATTTATAACCAAGTATTCTTTCTATAAATAGAATCATCCTATAAATAAAAAATATATTTATTTCTTTATTTACATGACTAATTAATATTTTCCTTTAATAACAAGATAAAATTCTTACCAAATAAATTACTAAATAAAAGGAAAGAGATAAAATTCTTACTAAATAAATTACTTAAGAAGAAAGAGATAAAATTCTTACTAAATAATTTACTTAAGAAGAATGATACAGTTATAAGGAAAGAGAGCTTTAGTTTATAATTAAAAGAGATTCTAAGGAAATCCCTAAGTTTTCACTTCTAATTAGAATTGTTGTCACATAGATTGCACCCAGATGCTAAGCTTGAAGGCTCGACAATCCCGTGAAACATGGAAACATCTTCGAGCATGTGGGTATGCTCATAGTGAAGATGAGTCTCTAGATTATGGGTTGATTCCCCTTTAGATCTCCTAGAAACTAATGGAATTTTGTGGGAAAAGGGAAGAAAGATAACTGATTGAAAGTAAAAGTTATTTCTTGGAGGTGATGCACCAAAATATAACTAATGATCAGATTGGTTCCCAAATATTTCTCAAAGGATCTATTTACAAAGCTCAGTTTGGGTAATTTAAATACATGAGTAATTCATAAGAAGGCTTTAAAAATCTATCTTCTAGAAGGAAAACAATGTTTCACAACCTGGAAGTCAAGATGAATCAATGGCACAACCTATGACCTGTGATAATTAATTGCTTTTGTGTATGTACAATCATGAATGAGACAAAAATTCAAAGGTTTTGATATTAAAACACATTAAGATTTAACAAAATCATTCATAAAGACACCACATGAAAGTGAGAAGGTAAAAAACTTGACCTTTTTGAGTAATAGAAGGAAATACTGCAACAATAGAACCAAAGTAACTTGTAGACCCGTTGTTGTAAATTAATTTGCAATAATCTAAGTTACAAAACTGTAAGCTTCTTTGCAATCTGCAAGAGAAAGCATAAAATCAAGAACTGAGGAAAAACTAAGTCCTTTTCCTTCTAATACATCAAAAGGGACTCCAAAGAGTCAAGAGGAGTCAACTGTAGTTAACTACACTCAAAAGTATCTCTTCCAAAGTGATCCATGAGCAAAATAGAAAATCCCTAAAAAGAAGGGTCTCAACTACTCCAAAATGAGCTAAAATAGCTCCAAACTGTTCTTCTCAATCTGTTTGACCAAGAAGAACTTTAAAAATCATTTCAATTTGACCATAAGTCAAGGAAATTCCTCCATAGTGTTGTGTGGCTACACAACATGCCCCATTTTGCCTTAGCAAAACAGGGACCCAACCTCTTTTTTGCTCCTGCTTGTTTTGCTTTCTTGCTTTGGGTGGTTGGTGAAAGGTTAGTCATATATGTCACCCTTACTTATGCATGTACATCACAAAGAAGGGTCAGTTGCCAAAGTTAGAATTTACTGTACAAACCTCATGATTGGAAAGGGTACAAAATTCTAAGCAAGTTTGCCTTTTGGGTCACTCTAATATTGTTTAAGGATAGAAAGTTATGCCAAGTCAAAGTTGGGTCAACTCGGATATTTCCCATAGGGTCATATTTCTAAATATCAGTCATATTTTTTTAGATGACCGTGACTTAAGACGATCACCTGATGTCCATTTGTTCCACAATACGCAAAAGTCAAACTTAAATGAGGATGAATATCTACCTGTAAAGGGCTTGAGTGCATTCACGAAGGGTCATATTACTAAATATCCATCATCTTACAAATATCACCCTTTGCGAATATCACCCTTCATAAGCATGACCATGACATCATTCAGTTCTACTTTATGGAAAAGATCAACATGATGCTAATGTCATCTATACACCTGACTCTCGGAGGGTCACATTTCCAAACATCTGCCATATTTCTCAATATGACGATGACACTACCATAACCCGATACCAAAGGGAACATGGTAGCATGATGATGTCATCATGATCTGCACCTGAAGAGATCACATTTCATAATATCCATGACCTTAGCAAATATGATGATGATGTCATCTTTCTCAAATAACTGTCGAAATCCATATGACGATGATGCCACCCTTGCACTTTCGAATGAGGAGGATATTCCTAAGTCTCAGAGATTCAGATATTGTCGATATCCCTCATTTTGAACTTTATGAGCTGATATGCCTAGTTTCACAATAACAAATCCAATTATGCCACATGGCAAAATCTGCGGGGTCATATAAAAACCATATTATCACGATTTATTAACAAAATCAAGGTGACCAGATCTTGCTTTATACTCAAAACGTTGACCATGTGAATGAATAAATCACCCTGATCATTAGTAAATGAATTTCTCAAAGGGTCATATTTTTAGATATCCCTATTCTTCCAAGAGATCACCCTCCATCATTTAATGCAGGCCTAATGGTAGGTCGTGCCCTCTCAATTTCAAATACAAACCTGACACTTGGCAACATCTCCAAACGTCATGCAAATGATCAATGGATCTAAGAAAAAATGATACACGCGGCCTAATTTATCATATTGGTTGGTTTAAAACTAAATTTTAGGGATTATTTACATTCACCCTATGATAATTGAAAATTACAGAGCTCTGCAAGTCAACGCATCACAATCACTTGCAAATGGAACGAGACCCTCCACTTAACAGAACAAAACGAACAATACAGTGTAGTCACATTTATCCTATTATTAATCATATAGTTAAAGAAGAGGGTGATTATCAAGTAAGTACAGTTAAAACCCTCTCTTTTGTCATTTACTACAAATCTCAAGGTAAAATGGTTTTTATTAGGATAGGCAGTACAGTGATGTATTGAAAGAATTAAAAATGTTGAATTATTGCTATGAAATGCATGACATACTAGATTCCCCTCCATACAAATGTGTTAGGGTGAGAAATACATGTCTTTATCACAGGATTTAATGGATATCAGAAAGAATAGATTTGACTCAGAGTTTTTGAAACCCATGTTCTTACAATCTGAAGGGGTAGGATTTAGATATGGGATGATAGATGATACACATCAAGGGAAGATAGATTTGGATGCCTAGACAAGAAAGTTAGACAATGGAGATGGAAACCCTATACTGCAAAGAGTATATTCCATAGCAATGTGGCACACTGGAGGATTTCCTTATGCTATGGAGGCTACTGAATTAGTGGTGGAGTGTGCAAGAAATTACAACCTTGAGACCAGAAGAGTAGAGAAGCATGGCGGAATATATGTCGACTTCTTAATTAAGGGCATTACATCTGTATTCAATCTGCCTGTAGGGAATAATGTGGTTAGATTGAGCCTAAGCAGGTTGGAAAAGGAGTACTGTGGTAATGAGAAAGAAGCAAGGAAAGTCATGTATCAGTGGAGGTTGAAAACTAACACTTACAAAGCTTCTACTAAGCTCCCCAAATACTTGTTTAAATTTGATTTTGCTGAAGAATACCAATATATGATGGCCATGTTAAGCAAGATGACTGGGAGACAACATGTCAGGAATTTTGAGAATTAGATGTATGGGATTATCAGGATTGTGGAATACTTAGATAACAAGCCTCTCTAGGCTAGGATCATCAATGACAGTTTAGATCAAGGAATGAGAAGGCTAGGAGGTGAAATGTGTATGTTCCATATGACTTCTTATGTTATATATGTTTATGCTTTCAAGGGCACATTTAATGCTTTACAAATAGTGGGTAGGGTTGGAAGCAATCCTGGTGATATAAACATATGGGATCATTACCCACAATTATAGAGGAGAGTGTATCTCCAAGACTATAAACTGGTAATTGACTCTTTTTCTATGCATTTAGTCAGAACCATGGAGGAGGACAGAACTAAGAGATTGAGCATGGAGGCTCAAGTTGTTATCTATAAGCATGGGGCTTGGTTAATCCAATTCCACAACTTCTCATACATGAGAATAGAAGGATTTGAGGGGCAGTCCCTCATGTTACCTAGGTACCCCACTGATAGGGTCATTCTAATGGAGTTTGTTAGACAAGTGTCAACATTAGTTGAGGCTCACTTGGAGAAGAAGAATATCCCACCCGTGTTGTTTCTAGTATTCATTGGCTAGTATTTATATCCTGACAAACACAGTATTCAAGATGCCATCAGAGGATTAAAACTAATGCACCTACATCCATTCTCTATAGCTAGGTCATATGACCCATATGGTAGAATGCATAAGTTATTGGGGAAACAAATACATCAAAAACACCTTGAAGATTATTGGACTAATTGTCATGATGAAGTAGAGGTCAGGAGAAGAACCTATCAAAGGCTCACTCTTCATCAGATATGGACTTTTGACTACATTCCAGTGCTTGCACAGTTACATGATGATGATGGAAAGATTATGTCCAATGAATATGAGGATAAGAAGGTTTATAATGACACCATCTCAGCTCCTGATCTGACTCAGCCTGAGGAGACTTCATTTGACCAAATAATGCAAAAGGTCATCCAGCTGACCCAGAACTAGGTTAATACTGAGGTCACTAAGTTGAATAAGAAGGGTATGGCCCTTACTGTTGATAATAAAAGGAAAAGATGAGTTATCTGAGGAGGAATATGATGACTTCCTCATTGAAAAGAGAAAATATAATGGAGAAAGGTTACCTGTTGAAGAACCAACACCACCTCAAAAGCAGCAAGGTAAAGACAAGAAGGCAGTTCCTGCACAATGAGGGGTAATTGTTAAAAGGCTTCAACCCAAGGGTGATGTGGCATCAACATCTACATCTACAGCTGCATCACAACAACCCCCTACCAAACAAAAGGGCAAGAAGGTTATAAAGCCTATTCTTGTGATTGAAGAAGAGCTAATGGAGGATGAGCCATTGGAAGAAGATCCATTAGATGAAGAACATATAGATGAAGAGCCTAGAGACGATGACCTATTGTTAACAAAGAAGAAAAGAAATAAAGTACAACAAACACCACCCCAGAAGAACCAAAGGATAGTAATGAGGGGAAATGTTAACATTGAACCTATCATGTTAAGAGGTGCAGGTGGTTTGACTTTTATGAAAGAATTACAGCATGAAGTTCCAATTCCAGACATTATTCAATTTAAAACTGAAAAGATGAAAAAGCAGATAGAAGGAAGACAGAAGGCTAGAAAAAAACCACCCCTTCCATTAGATGATACGGTGTACTTATCAGATGATGAGATAGTCACTAATGTTGATGCACAAAAGATGAAGGCTCTAGTAGCCAATACAAAGATGACTCCTCATGGGACCCCCATGGCCTAGAAAGTGACTTGGCAAGAGGAGGTTGAAATAGATGAAATAGACTAGGATAATCCTGAAGAGGTAGCCCAACAAATAGGTTTGACTAATCTGGTAGAGTAGGTTACTAGTCCTATAGTAATAGACTTGGATTACCATGGGGATTTGAGCCAAAACAAAGATAATCATCCACCCTTGAAATATGAAAAGGTAGAAATTAATTAGCATAAGGAGGCTAATGAGAAGGTACCTGATCAGAGTAGAGAACAAGGTAATACACCTCCAGAGCAAGAGCATATAGAAACTCAACTTCAAAAGGAAAGTGACCAAGGAATACATGATAAGAGAAATAATCATGATGAAGATATGTAGGGTAATAAGAAAAATCCCAATAGTGTGGAGGATCAAAATGTTTCATCACTGCATGCAGAAGGAAGTAATCAAGGCAATAATCTAGAATTAGAAAAGAAATTAGATGAAAAAGAATTGAACACTGGAGAAATGAGAACATCTAAGGATGAGGAACAAAATCTAACACATGATGAAGGTCCAGAGAAGGAGATAGAAAAGGTCACCAAGGATGGTCAGGGTGATCCCCAAGATAAAAATACACAATCTTCTCAAAGGGACCAAGTGCCACATAATGGACAAAGTCATAATGTTCAAGAAACCCCAGAGAAAAAAATACAAGAGGAGGTACATGATCAGAATGTATATACTACACAAGAACCTCCACCTTAGAAAGAAATCCCTCAACAGGAGGTACCTCAATCAGATCCCCCTCATAAGAATGTGCATGAGGAAGAACTGAGGAAAGGGAATTCAACACCAAAGGTAGGGCATAATACTAAGTCTCATGATACTCAAAATGAGCAAAGTAATCAACAAGAGCCTAGGGTTGATGTTCCATATTGGTTGCAATAGGAAATAAATCTACAACAAGTGGATGAGGTCCTGGATTTTGATGTTTCCACATTGTTCACTGCAAGTATGCTAAAACCTAAGAGAAAGGTAAGGCCTATATCTGCCATAAAAAGAGACCCTACCATTGGTAGGAGGATTGCACAAGTAGCATTACCATTGGCAGAGAAAGAGAAGCAGAAAATAAGTCTCGAGCAATTCCAGATCACTAATATTGATTTAGGGTTTGCCACAGAGGAACAAGAAGGTCAAGAGGAAAAAGACATCATTGATTCTTTATTAAAGAGAATAAAGAAGGAGAAGGAGAAGAATAAACAATATAAAGAGCATATTGCTTAGTTACATACATTCATTAAAGGGTTAATTAACCCTGATCATGTACCAGCTAACCTAACTATCCCACTAACCATTATTTCTCAAGATGAAATAACCAGGTAAGACCTCATGAAACACAAAGCTCAATTGGTGGATAATTGGTTTATCTCTTTTGTAGTAGATTCAGAGGAGATGGTTAGACTCTCCTTATCAAATTGGAATTTGTTGGGTGCTCTTAAGAGCAAAGTGGACAAATTATAGAATGAGGTAGGGAGGAGATCCTTCAAATTGGAGAAACACCTAGATGCCCTGGATGAGATGAAAAGGATTGATATGAAAATACTCATGGACAACAAAGTACTAGATAATAATACTGCATAATTGATGGATACCTGGCATGAGGACACTAGATTTGAGTGTGATGTATTGAAAAGATGCAGTAGTAAACTTAGGGACATAAGTGTCAAGTTGCATAGGCTCATGGAAGAAAAAGTAGACACCTTGGAAGCCCTGGAAGACAAAGTAGAAGGGAAAGTAGAGAATCAAGATGTTGATTATGCTGCTCAAGCCTTCCACAACAATTTCAAGTAGGCAGTAGAAGATCCCCTTCATCATTTAACTGAGGAAGTAATAAATAAAGCCATGTGGGTGAAGGCCAAAGTAGAGGCATATAATGAAAATCTAAATAGCAGAAAGAATAAATAGAATAGGTTTTAGGTACAATTTCATTCCCACAGGCATGCTGCAACTAGGGCCAGAATCCAAGATGGAGGGGAAGTTGAAAGAGTAGTGCAATTGTATGAGTTCATCAGAGAGAAAGATTATCATGTGAGTGATAGTGATAGTGGTAATGAAGATGAAAGTGAGGGAGATGATGAAGAAGAAGAAGAAATTGAAGAGGATGAGGAAGAAGAGAATGAAGAGTAACAAGAGATGCATTATGACTGGTCATATGCATAATCAACATGAAAGATGCTCGAGTCCAATAGATGGTTGCTAGTTGGCAACCTGTGCTCTTGTTTACAAGTGTTGACTTAGTCAATCAGATGATATTGACCGTTGATCTAAATAGACAAATCTTGACCGTTGGTCACTTGTAACCACCTCCTCTCCTTATTCTATAAAAGGAGTTGGAATGCATTTGGTTCATTATTAGAAATTTAATTGAAGTTAGATTGGTGAAGCATTCGGGACTAATTTCAAGGCTCTTGTGAATATACATGTCTTTTTGAGTACTTAATGAAAGAGAAGCTGTTTTGATTACAACAATTGTAAATCTTGAGTAATCAGTGGATAAAATCTGGATATATGCATTGATTAGCTACATCACTTGGAGTGCTTGTCAGTCTACATGTGTTGTTTTCATTCCTTGTTCCTTTGAAGTTAGCATCAACCATACCTAGCTGTGGAACAACTTGGTGAAATTATGGTTTGATTCCTTCTCTTCATGAGTGTATCTCCAGAATGTATGTGACTCAATAGCTAAAGGTTCATCAAATTTAGAAATATTCTTTATATTTTCTTCAATTTCATTACAAATCACCTTCATTATTGCAAATAATATACAATCTAAAGCAAACAAACATGAAATATGCCTATAATTCATAAATAATTGAATACACAAAGCATATTTTGAGTGAATGCATGTCAAAATGATAAATATCATGCAAATACATGTTAACAACAGTGATAAACATGTAAATATCTACTTATAGGCACCTCATTTGATTAAATACACAGTGATGAAGTATAAAACAAGTTCATGACAGTAAATGCTCAGAAGAATTGATCAAATTTACAAATATAATCATTAATTATGGAGCACACTGGAAATAACCTTGTTTGCGAAGTAAATGTACAATAAACAGGTACAGAATTGAACAAATAGACAAAAATTCATCATACAGACAATGTAAGGCCCCTTGAAATGGAAAACATGTCACATCAACCTCTGAGTAACATCAAAAGATCATGACCTGATCAATGAAGACTTGGAGTCATTTGTTTGTTCCAAATTGATCATATTTTTCAAGATAATAAAGGTTTGTTGTGCAAATTTTTATGAGTGTTGTTATGACTAACAATCATCATCAACATAAATTAGCTCTAGAAGGAGGGACTTCTTTCTTGTCTAGTAAGTAAATCTACTACATATGCATATCCCTATGTTTGAAAAAAGGTAATCTTCTCAAAGCTTATCATAATTGCACATGCTTTGAGTATTTGTGTAAACGTTTACTTGATTTATGCTATTTCATATTTTTTCATCATAAATATTTCAAAATTAAGCATTGATATTCTGAAATTTGTAGTCAATTCTTGAAATACTTGAAGATTGAGTTGTTGTTTAAGTTTTCTTGATAGGTCATTGTTGTAGCTTGCTTATTTTTCTGGATAGCCTGATGTATGTGTCCAGGAGTTTCATATTTGTTCATATTTGCAAGTTTCATGCAAGTATTGCATAAATATCTAGTTAGTTTTAGATTCTAGTCATAAATATCTCCTTTACTAGGTTAGTTCTGGCAATCTTTATAGAAAATCAAGTCAAATTTTCATAAATTGTCAAAACCCTGGCTCATAGGCCAAATACTTGGTCCAGATCTGGTGGACTTTTTGAGGAACTGCCTATCCGTGGATTTAGACCTAGGACTATAGACATTCATCACACTCCTGGTTCTAGTACATTAGAATCTTCACCTGGAAATACTCTAACACCTCCAATATCCTCTGTTGTACTACAAACACCTACAGGACCGCCTGTTACACCTCAAGTTTAACAACCACCAATCACCATGTCATTCTTTGTTGCTGACTCACCTTTGACCTTCATTGCTTATCATCCTTTACCTAAAAATCCTGATAAGATTTGTCCTAAATATCATCCATACCAGGATGCTGATGATCACATCAAAACATTCAAGGAAGCTTGCTATAGAGCAAGGATTGAACATCAAGATGTAGTATGCAGATTGTTTCCATATTCCTTGGGAGAAGAAGCATACAATTGATATATCAATCTTGGTCAAGGTTTAGTTGGTTCATGGCCAACCTTGGAGAAATCCTTCAAGGATAGATTTAACACACCTATAGATCCTTCAATGGATTATCATCTCTTTGCCACAATCAAAAGATTTGAAGGAGAACCTATTGCCAATTTTAATGCTAGATTCCAAAAAGATACTTTCAAAGCTAGTAGCTCCTTATACTATAGTAGATGAAGTTGCTAGGAGTATATATTATTCAGCCTTAGATCCCCTAACTTCTATGTTCCTAAGAAGAACACATCATGGTGTCACAACTTTGACAGGAGCTTTTGAAGAAGCAATCAAAGTTAATCAGCAACTAATTCCTGCTCCTATGCCAAACACAACTTTCCCTTCTTATCCCACATATCCTGCATATCCTTCTCAATAGCAAACTAATGGAACTACGATGCCTCTAGTTGTAATGTTAGGTCCTTTAAAAGTACCTCCACTTAGTATCATGCCACCCCCAAATGGAAATGGCCTAATGGTGCAATATCCAAGACATGCACAAGTACCTCAGGATGTAGGGAAAAATAACAATAATGGTTCTTCTTTCTTCAAACCTCAGTCTAAAAATGCAGTAGCCAAAGTTCAGGAAGAAAAGGAAGAAATTAAAGAGATATTAGCACAATTAAGAAAATTGACAACTAAAATCACTCATTTGAGAGGTTAGAATTTCTATTCCCAACCAAATCAAAATAGAGGATTTAACAATGACAGATCTGGATATCCTGATAGAGGGTACAATTATAACAGTAACAACAAAAGTGGTAACAATAATGTACCTAGATAGCCTAGAGTGTCAAACACTAGGCCAAATAATGGTTCTCTGCCATCACTCTTAGATAATTAGCCTCCCAGTGAACCAAAATAGACCACTAGAGTGAATTTACTAGAAGCATCCCTTACAAATTGGTGTAGGATACATAACACCAATGCTCATGCTGAGTTGGATTGTCCTTAGTTTAGGATAGCAGCCAATATCTTTCAGGCTGAAGTATCAAATACTATGGGTACCCCTCCTTTTGTTGAAGGAAATGAAATTGTCCCTTGTGGATATGATTCCTCACTTGTGTTAGAAAGTTATGTAAATCACCCTCATCACCAAGTAGTATCAAATCATGAGAATTATACTTTAGCATGTGAAGGGTCAGCTATGGCTCTTGAAACAAATTATGTTTTTCCTTTCAAAGATGAGAATGAGCCATCAGTTGAACATGAGGAGGTACATGCGTACCAGTAATAGTATCAGGGTAGACACAATTATAACCTTAGGAATAATTCAAACATACCTTCTGGTGCCTTGACCACATCTTTGCCTCCTAATAATTTTAACACTCCTCTTGATCCAAAGGCAAGCAATAACCCTGGTTTTCCTAAGGTTAATGCTCAATTTTTAGCACCACAAAATGTAGCGTCAAAAGATGGTAACCAACCTTTTGAATCTGATAAATTGGTTACATACTTGGCAAATGAAATGAAGAAGGTCAAAATTAGCTTGTCATTGTTGGAATTGCTTAAAACCCCAGCTATTAAGAAGGCATTCATGAAATCCTTAGATGACTTTGCACCAAAAGAAGATAGTCATCCCCTTAATTCAAACTAGATTTTGAGTAAAGATCATGCAGCTAAAGACAATAACGTTAAGCACAAAGTCCCAACTACTATTCAGGCTACTAAAACTTCACACATGACCCTTTATAGGGATAAGAGTGAGTCACATCCATTCCTCCTTTCCATAAGGATGTTTGGTAAGAACCTACATAACTGCTTAGTAGATTTAGGTGTGTCTACCAACGTAATGCCATTGACCATATGTAATTCCTTGGGGTTACATCCTACTAAATCACTAAAGAAGGTGACATAATTAGATAAAATTGAGGTAAGTGTTGTAGGGGAATTAACTCACATTCATATGCAATTAGCATCAGATCCAAGGATTCAATATTACATCGAAATCCAGGTGGTGGATATCCCTAACACATATGGAATGTTTCTTAGTAGGGACTAGTCAAAGACACTTAATGGATATATGTCCACAAATTTTAGTCACATGTGGCTACCTTGGAAAGGGATCCCCAATCAAATTAGTATAGATGTTGAACCTCGGATGAAGCATATGATCACTGAGTACAATAACACCAATGAAATAATGTATGTGGATGTTGAACCTAGAGTTTACACCATTAGACCTTAGTCGGACAAGATAGAAGAGATCCTTATGAATGATATTCATGTTCATAGGGATGATCATCAAGAGGACAGAGTGATTATAAAGTCCGGCCATAGTTCGGATGATAGTGATGAACTAGATCACTTTAGAAACTTTGAATTGTTTCTATCTAAAGAAATGCAATGTTGTCAAATGTTAAAAATATCTAATGAAGATATCTTGATTGAAGGATGGTGCAGATTACATGATGAGGCACATTCTGAAAAAACTTGTGATGCTTGTCTAGACATGATGGAGCTGGAAGAAACATGTAGTGAAGAAGGATTGTCATCACCTGAGGTAAGTCATATAGATAGTAATAGTAATACTAATTCTTGTTTATCATCTACAGGTATAGAGGAAGTTACATATCAGAATGAAAGCTACGTTCATAATTCAGAGGAGATCTTGATGAATATTGAGAGCATTTCTAAGGATGAAAGTGATATCACCCCAAGGATTGATTGTTTAGTTGAATTGGATTAAGAAGTATCTGATGAGGATAAAGGGAGTAATTTGACCAAGTTTGAAGAATTCTTGTCAAAACAGATTCAGAAGATGTTGTAGAATACTTCTCCACATAATGCTCTAATTGAGGGATGGTGTAGATTACATGAGGCACCACATTCAAAGACTACTTGCTCATTATGCTTGCACATTTTGAACAAACAGAAGATGCTTTATTCAAAAGATCATTCTCCTGACAGTAAAGTAAGCAAGCAAATATCAATTTCACATCAGTCAGAGAAAATAAAAGTAGAAAAGAATGAGTCACCAAAACTAAAGTGGATATCAGGTGGTACAGCTACCCGAGCCAAAATGAAGAGAGAAGGTCTTGATAAAACTTTAACTGAAGATAAGCCATGGATCCTTAGGTTTGATGGATCTAAGTCAAAACAAGGAGCTGGAGTAGGGATAGATCTTATTGATCCAACTGGGAAATCCTATTTAGCAGCATATAGATTACAATTCCCATGCACAAGCAATGTGATGATAGAGTACGAAGCTTTAATTCATGGGTTATTAATTGCACTCAAGAAAAAAGTGAAGATTCTGCATGTTTATGGAGATTCAAAATTGGTGATAAGACAAGTAAGAGGTATATACTCTTGCAATTAAAAAAAGTGGTCTAATTACAAGCATAGGGTATGGGATTTAATAGAAGACTTTGATGCATTCAATATCACACATGTGCCCAAAGAACAGAATCACAGAGCAGATGCCCTGGCTTAGGCTACAAGCACTTTGGAACCATTATCTATTTCTAGTTTGAAGAGGTTTTCAATTGAATTAATATCAATACCCTCTGTACATAATAATGTTATCAATCGCCAAGTGTTTGATGATGACCAACATATTTTAGATTTATATCAAACAGAGATGTGCTTGATGCACAGATTATAGATGAAAGAAATGTAGAAGATCATACTTGGGAGGAAGAAGAGATTCTAAAGTTGCCAAGCAATAAAATTACCACGGGGATGATAAAATTAGAAAGACCATTTGATTTGCACTATATGCTGAAACAGAAAGATATCCCAAGGATGGATGGAGGAGAATACTCACCAGTCAATATAGGACAAAATGAAGAAAAAAGGAATGTTTTAATTGGTAAAGTTTGTACAGAAGAAGAAATGGTAGGGATAACCCAAGCACTTAAGGATTACATACATGTTTTTGCTTGGACCTATGACGAGTTGAAAACTTATGATACTTCAATCATCACCCGTACTATACCATTGAAACCAGATGCCAAGCTTTTTAGACAAAAGCAAAGGCCTGTCAATGCCTTGTTGGAGCCCATCATCTTTGAAGAAGTCAAGAAATTGCTCAATGCCAGAATTATATTTCTAGTAAGACATTCCACATGGGTAGCCAGTTTGGTCCCTATGAGAGAGAAAAATGGTGATATCAGGTTATGTGTAGACTTTAGAAATGTGAAAAGAGCTTCTAAAAAGGATAATTATCCTTTACCTTCACTAGATGAAGTCCTACAAATAGTTAATGGTGCACAGACGATGTCATTTTTGGATGGCTTCTTAGGATATAACTAGGTGATGGTAGATAAAATAGATAGATTGAAAATAGAATTCACCACCAAGTGGGGTATATTTGCCTATAGGTGCACGCCATTTGGATTGATAAACGTTGGTGCCACCTTTCAACATGCAATGGATATAGATTTCAAGGGCTTGATTGGTAAGTGCATAGTCATTTACATGGATGACTTAATAGTCTTTTCTAAGGTGATCATATAGAAGATCTCAGGAAGGTGCTTAAGAAATGTGAACAATATGGTATATCCTTGAAGCCCAAGAAGTGCATATTTGGAGTAACCATAGGTAAATTGCTAAGTCATTTGATAACATAGAATGGGATCATCATTGATCCTACAAGAGTAGAATCAATTATGAAATTGCAGCTTCCTGGAAGCAAGAAAGAGCTCAAGTCTTATTTTGGTAAAATAAATTTTGTTAGAAAGTTTATCACTGGCTTTGTAGAGATTGTTAGGCCACTAAATGCAATGCTCAAGAAAGATGCTAAAATTGAATGGATTCCTAAAGCAAGAGCAACATTTGAAGATATTAAGAAAGCCATATCTGATGCTCCTATTTTAATCAGTCCTGATTATACAAAAGATTTCTATATTTATTCATTTGCTTCAAAACATACATTAGCAGCAGTATTAACACAAAGGAATGAGGCTAAAGAGGAAAATCCTATAGCTTTTATGAGCTACCCATTCAAAGATGCAGAGCTTAGGTACATGGATGTTGAGAGATAGGCTCTTTCTCTAGTTCTAGTAGTCAAGAAATTCAGACATTACATTTTGAGAAGTAAAATGATTGATGTAGTACTAGATGCAGTAGTAAAAACGGTCCTAATGCAGAGTGAGCCTAGTGAGAAGAGAGCTAAGTGGATAACAGTCCTCCAATAATATGATATGGATATAACACCCATGAAGTTAGTAAGGGGACAAGCATTGAGCCAAATTATATCAAAGACTAATCCTCAAATTATGAATCAACAATATGTGGTAAACGCTAGAGAAACTAAAGAATGGTATTCATATATCAGGCATGTCCTAATTACTGGAAGATGCCTAGTAAAATTGCAAGCCTCACAGAGGTCAACCTTGAATATAAGATCACAAAAGTATATAATAAAAGGAGGAGTCCTTTTTAAAAGGAACTATGAAGGAATATATCTTAGATGCCTAGAGAGGCAAGAAGCAGATAAAGTGATAGCAGAACTACATGATAAATTTGGAACCGCACATGGGTCACATCTAGCTACTGCTCATGCTATCTTGAGAGTAGGATACTACTAGCCCACAATTTTTAAAGACACTACTGAACATATTAAATGTTGTCATACATGTCAGGTTGCAGCTAATAGAGAAAGATATGTTGCTCAACCCCTACAACCAGTGATGGAGATGTACCCATTTGCTCAATGGGGCATGGATTTCATAGGGCCCATCAATCCTCCATCATCTTCAAGCCATAGGTATGTCTTGACCATCACTGATTATTGCACCAGGTGGACCAAAACCGTCAGCAGTAAGACATGCAATGCAGATGATGTGATCAAGTTCTTAGAGAGCAACATAGTAACTAGGTATGGAGTGCCATATGCCCTAGTATGTGATAATGGACCTACCTTTGCATCATTAAAATTGTCTAGTTGGACTTTTGATCATGGAATTATTTTAAAGTTTTCTTCAAATTATTATCCTCAAGGGAATGGCTTAGCAGATTCAACAAACAAAAACTTATTGAACATCATAAAGAAACTAGTAGAGAAAAACCCTAGGGAGTGGAATACCCTATTAAAGTAGGCTTTGTGGGTGGATAGAACCAAGATGAAGGTTGCACTAGGAAATTCTCCTTATCAGTTAGTGTATGGGGTGGATCCTATCCTCCCTATTAACCTAAAGATCCCTACATTGTGATTCGCACAAGAATATCTAGGCATAGATAACAAACAAGAAGTCAGGTTACTTCAGCTCATGCATTTAGAAGAAAAAGAGATAGAGCAATTGATCAATTTGCTAAACATCGGGCTATTGTCAAACGCTAGTTTGATAAGAGAGATAGAGTTAAAGCCTTTAGGATTTTAGATCTATTCCTTATGTGGGATAAGGCACATGAAAGAAAAGGTGACCATGGTAAATTTAACAAACTTTGGATAGGTCCTTTTCAAATTTCAGAGATCCTAGGAGACAGTACCTATAGACTTAAGACTCTAACCGATGAGGATGTCCCATTACTAGTTAATGGACAATTCCTTAAACATTATTTTCAAGCCTAAACAATATCATGTAGGTCATTTGTACCATAATGTACATGTTGTATAGTTGTTTGTATAGTTTTGTTTTGTGTTCTTGCTTGTTTGTTTGTTTTGTTGAGTTTTATTTTGGTTGGTCAAGATGATGCACCCTATCACCCTACGAAAACAACCAAATTGTTGAGATTCAAGTGATGAGAACAAATTTTTACATAGGTTGTGATTCACCTTGAGAAGTATCCTTGATCAGGTCTGTGATATTCTTTTCATCAGTGATGCCTTTTCTTGGTCAAGGAGATTATCACAATGACTCTCCTAATAGCCTTGGGTTTGTTGAACATATTAGTATAGGTGTTAAGTGAAAAATCTAAAGGGTCACCCTTGCTGCCATTACAATTCCCAACCTAAAGCAGTAAGTGATCTCACCTTGCATATTGAAATGAATATTGAAAATCCAAAAAGGAATATGATTAGGCCATCTAAGTAACTCTACTAGGGCTATGGATGCCTGCTAGTAGTGGGGCTCTACTTAGGAGGATTGTAAAGATAACCTTGTCAGGGCTATAGATGCCTGCTAGTAGCAAGGCTCTATCTCGGTTGGCTATGAGGAATAAACTCAAGAATATGTAGCTTAACACTGGTTACTTTTGTTTTCAACTTACTTTCAAGATGAGGATAATTAGTCATATGCACACACTTGATCCCTTATCATCTTTGTTGCACTTATGAGCTTGATATCATCCAGAAAAGTCATGATACTTATGCTTAGGGAAAGTTATGATGCTATGTTTCGATGTGATTTCATCACTTGAATCATTTGAATTTGATTGTTTTCTTTGGTGGCAATTTGTTGTGTGGTTACACAACACACCCCATTTTGCCTTAGCAAAATAGGGACCCAACCTCTTTTTTGCTCCTGCTTGTTTTACTTTCTTGCTTTGTGTGGTTTGGTAAAAGGTCAATCATATATGTCACCCTTAATTATTGCATGTGCATCACAAAGAAGGGTCAGTTGCCAATGTTAGAATTTTCTATTACAAACCTCATGATTGGAAAGGGTACAAAATTCTAAGCAAATTTGCCTTTTGGGTCACCTTGATATTGTTTAAGGATGGAAAGTTATGCCAAGTCAAAGTTGGGTCAACCCAGATATTTCCCATAGGGTCATATTTGTTTAGATGACCCTAACTTAAGATGATCACCTGATGTCCATTTGTTCCTTGATACGCGAACATCAAACTTAAATAAGGATGAATATCTACCCATCAAGGGCTTGAGTGCATTCATGAAGGGTCATATTACTAAATATCTGTCATCTTACAAAATATCACCCTTAGCGAATATCACCCTTCACAAGCATGACCATGACGTCGTTCAGTTTTAATTTATGGAAAAGATCACCATGATGTTGATGTTATCTATACACCCGACTCTCAGAGGGTCACATTTCCAAACATTTGCCATATTTCTCAATAAGATGATGATGTCACCATAACTGATAACAAAGGGAACATGGTAGCATGATGATGTCATCATGATCTGCACCGAAGAGGTCACATTTCATAATATCCCTGACCTTAGAAAACATGGCAGTGACGTCATCTTTCTCAAATAACTGTCAAAATCCATATGATGATGATATCACCCTTGCACTTTCAAATTAGGAGGATATTCCTATGTCTTGAAGATCTAGATATTGTCGATATCCCTCATTTTGAACTTTATGACCCAATATGCCTAGTTTTGCAATCACCAATCCAATTATACCACGTGGCAAAATCTGCAGGGTCATATAAACACAGTATCATCACAATTTATTAACAAAATCAAGGTGACCAAATCTTGCTTTATAGTCAAAACATTGACCATGTGAATGAATAAATCACCCTAATCATTAGTCAATGAATTTCTCAGACGGTTATATTTTTAGATATCCCTGATCTTCCTAGAGATCACCCTCTAGCATTTAATGTGGGCCTAATGGTAGGTTGTGCCCTCTCAATTTCAAATACAGACTTGACACTTGGCAGCATCTCCAAACGTCATGCGAATGATCAATGGATATAAGAAAAAATAATATACGCACCTTAATTTGTCATATTAGTTGGTTTAAAAGTGAATTTTAGGGATTATTTACATTCACCCTTCGTTATTGAAAATTACAGAGCTCCGCAAGTCAATGCATCATAGTCACCTACGAACGAAACGAAACCCTTAATTTAATAGAACAGAATAGACAATACGGTGTAGTCACATTTATCCCATTATCAGTCATATAGTTAAAGAAGAGGGTGATTATCAGGTAAGTACAATTAAAACCCTCTCTTTTGTCATTTACTACAAATCTGAAGGTAAAATGGTTTTTATTAGGATAGTCAGTATGGTGATGCATGAAATGAATTAAAAATGTTGAATTATTGCTATGAAATGCATGACATACTAGATTCCTCTCCATACAAATGTGTTAGGGTAAGAAATACATGTCTTTATCATATGATTTAATGGATATCAGAAAGAATAGATCCAACTCAAAGTTTCTGAAACCCATGTTCTTACAACCCGAAGGGGTAGGATTAAGATATGGGATGATAGATGACACACATCAAGGGAAGACATATTTGGATGCCTAGACAAGAAGGTTAGACAATGGAGACGGAAATCCTATACTGCAAAGAGTATATTCCACAGGGATGTGGCACGCCAGGGGATTTCCTTATGCTATGGAGGCTACTGAATTAGCAGTGGAGTGTGAAAGAAATTACAACCCTGAGACCAGAAGAGTAGAGAAGCATGGCAGAATATATGTCGACTTCTCAATTAAGGACATTACATCTGCATTCAATTTGCCCGTAGGGAATAATGTGGTTAGATTAAGCCTAAATAGGCTAGAAAATGAGTATTGTGGTAATGAGAAAGAAACAAGCAAAGTCATGTATCAGTGGAGGTTGAAAAGTATCACTTACAAAGCTTCTACTAAGCTCCCCAAATACTTGTTTAAATTTGATTTTGCTGAAGAATACCAATATATGATGGCCATGTTAAGCAAGATGACCGAGAGACAACATGTTGGGAATTTTGAGAATTGGATATATGGGATTATCAGGATGGTAGAATACTTAGATAACAAGCCTCTCTGGGCTAGGATCATTAGTGACAATTTAGATTGAGGAATGAGAAGGCTAGGGGGTGAAATGTGTATGTTCCATATGACTTCTTATATCGTATATGCTTGTGCTTTCAGGGGCACATTTAATGCTTTACAAACAATGGGTAGGGTTGGAAGCAATCCTGGTGATATAAACATATGGGATCATTACCCACAATTATAGAGGAGAGCGTATCTCCAAGACTATAAAATGGTAAATGACTCTTTTTCTATGCATTTAGTCAAAACCATGGAGGAGGACAGAACTAAGAGATTGAGCATGGAGGCTTAAGTTGTTATCTATAAGCATGGAGCTTGGTTTATCCAATTCCCCACCTTCTCATACATGAGAATAGAAGGATTTGAGTGGCAGCCCCTCATGTTACCTAGGTACCCCATTGATAGGGTCATTCTAATGGAGTTTGTTAGATAAGTGTCAACTTCAATTGAGGCTCACTTGGAGAAGACTTGAAGATACCACCCATGTTGTTTCCAGTATTCATTGGCTGGTATTTATGTCCTGATAGACAAAGTATTCAAGATGCCATCAAAGGATTAAAACTAATGCACCTATAGTCATTCTTTATAGTGAGGTCATATCACCCATATGGTAGAATGCAGAAGTTATTGGGGAAACAAATACATCAAAAACACCTTGAAGATTATTGGACTGATTGTGATGATGAAGTAGAGATCGGGAGAAGAACCTATCAAAGGCTCACTCTTAATCAGATCTGGACTTTTGATTGCATTCCAATGCCTGGATAGTTACATGATGATGATGGAAAGATTATGTCTAGTGAATATGAGGATAAGAAGGTGTATAATGACACCATCTCAGCTCCTGATCTGACTCATCTTGAGGAGACTTCATTTGACCAAATAATGCAAAAGGTCATCCAACTGACCCAGAACTAGGTTAATACTAAGGTCACTAAGTTGAAGAAGAAGGGTATGGCCCTTAATATTGATAATAAAAAGAAAAGACAAGAGTTATCTGAGGAGGAATATGATGACTTCCTCATTGAAAAGAGAAAATCTAATGGAGAAATGTTATCTACTGAAGAACCAACACCACCTCAAAAGCAGCAAGGTAAAGACAAGAAGGCAGTTCATGCACAGCAAGGGGTAATTGTTAAAAGGCTTCAACCCAAGGGTGATGTGGCATCAACATCTACGTCTGCAGCTGCATCACAAGAACCCTCTGCCAAACAAAAGGGCAAGAAGGTTATAAAGCCTTTTTCCTGTGATTGAAGAAGAGCTAATGGAGGATGAGCCATTGGAAGAAGATCCATTAGACGAAGAACATCTGGATGAAGAGCCCAAAGATGATGACCTATTGATAACAATGAGTAAAAGAAAGAAAGTACAACAAACAACACCCCAGAAGAAACAAAGGACAACACTAAGGGGAAATGTTAACATTGAACCTATCATGTTAAGAGGTGTAGGTGGTTTGACTTTTATGAAAGAACTACAACATGAAGTTCCTGTTGTCACATGAAATTGCACCCTGCTTGGAAGAGTTTCCAAGCATTCCAATGACATAATGAGAATGATCTCTAGGTGTGGGACCCTGCTCAAAGAGATCAGATCTCCGAAGAAGGCCGACTTCCTTGCCTGATTATCACCTAAAACTACTAGATTTTGGGGGGAAAAGGGAGAAGGAATGCTTTGAAATAAGGATGAAACAGCTAAACTTAAAAGGAAAACATAAAAGGGTGATGCACCAGATAGATTAAAAGAGACTTTCACAGGACTGAAAATATATGCACAACACATATGGATATAGCAAGGATGTATACACAGATTTAAGTGATCCTAGCAGAGGCAAGAAGCAATATGATTGAGAGGAAGGAAGACATTCACAAACAACCATATGCAGATTCACACAAAACTAGCAAATCAATAAAAGAGGTATGATAAGTTGCATATATTCAGTAGGGAGGCAGGGTTACAGTGTATGAAAAGCTCTATTTGGAAATAGAAGAGATTGTATGCTAAAAAGTTCCGACCTTATTTACAACATAAGAATGCACATATATAGCATTCCAAAATAATGCCCTAAGTCGGTTACAACATTGGCACAAAAGATCTGGAACTAGGGCAGATAGAAGATATTTCTAGTCTTTAATGCAAGCTACTGCATCATCAATCCGTAGTGATGAAAATATCTGAAACAGGGCGGTGCCAAGATATTTTTGATCATCAATGTGAGCTGCTTCATCTTTGTGCAGTAATGAATGCAAGAAATATCTCCAACTACTCAAACGGTTGCTGAAATGTCCCTTTGGCCAAATATGCAAATTTGGGTCATGAAAATGAATGGCGACAAAAAACCCTTGAAAACCTGCTACATGAAAGAGGGGACAAAAATATGCATCTTTGCCTCTTCTAGCATGTTGAAATTTGCCAGGATGGAGGAAATATAGGCGGTCAAAGTTTTGGCCAACCACCTGTATATATTGCTTTGCATCTGTGTATATATCGACCTCTGAAAACTACATCTGTATGTGCAAAGTGCCCTGTATCAGGCTGCATCGGGCTGTCTAAATGACCTTTAGTTGAGCCACCGATGTATAAAGTCATGCCGAAATCTCCTTTGTATATGCTCTTCTTATGAGGGATATAATGGTGACGTCACCATCATGGACGGTGGTGATATTACGAATATTGGGGTGATATTCAGAGGAAGGGTGATATTTGGAAGATAGGGTAATTTTTGAAGATAGGGTGATATTACGAATATCAGAATGATATTTGGAGGAAGGGTGATATTACGAATATCGGGGTGATATTCAGAGGAAGGGTGATATTATGAATATCGGGGTGATATTCAGAGGAAGGGTGATATTTGGAAGATAGGGTGATATTCAGAGGAAGGGTGATATTTGGAAGATAGGGTGATTTTCAAAGATAGGGTGATATTACGAATATCGGGGTGATATTCAGAGGAAGGGTGATATTTGGAAGATAGGCTGATATTCAGAGGAAGGGTGATATTTGGAAGATAGGGTGATTTTTGAAGATAGGGTGAGATTTGGAATATCAGGGTGATATTACGAATATCACCCAATGTTCAAAAATCACCTGATACTTGGAAAATCACTTGATATTAGAAATATCACCCGATGTTAGAAATATCACACCCCTCTTTGGAAAATCAGGTTGGAATATGACCCTACATAACTTCCTCATTTTAGTGAATTTCAGGGTGATATAAAAAGAAAACTTGCCTATTTTTTCAAGCTCTTTCACATGGTAAGCTTCCTCAGGCAGCTTCAGGCCTTGAGATTTGGGTTCAGACTTCAAGATCACAAACATAGCTTACATTGGGGATATGCACACTGACTGATGCTGCTTGAACTATTTGACTCCTATTAGAGGAAAAATAGGTCAACAATTTGGTGACTTCTATGGGATGTTTGCCTGCTAAACTATTAGATTAGTGGCCTTAAGCATCCATTGGGCATGGAGTCAAGTCTAAAACATGCTGAGAAAATGGAGCCTGCCTCCAAAATACAAAAGGGGAAGGGCCTGCATTCTCCTAATGACAATGTAGACTATGCAAAAGCACTTAGGAAAAGGGGAAAACTGAAGCGGAAATGAAACCTACTCTAATCCTAAACTAACCAATCAGACATGACCTTAAACAAAGCCATTAACTGGTTCTTGAAAGTAAAGGCCCCTCCTTGACAATTTACAATATTTTTTATGCATGTGGGTAGTTAAAAAGAGGTAAGGGGAAAATGTACATATGACAAATTGACAAAACACCCCCCACAAAATGGAGATAAACTCACCTATCCACCTAGATTGATTATTAATGTTGCTAACTTCTAGTGAATAAATGGGCTGATCCCACTCATTTTGATGCTCTACTTTATGCTTAAAGGCAAGCATGACAAGTGGTGACTTCTCTTGATGTGTCTCTAACTGGGCTAGATGCTTGATAGGGCATCCCCTTGAAGTGAGATGCAAATCAACATGTCTGATCTCATGTCTCTGCTCTAATTTCTTCTATTCTTGCTGGTCTGAAAACCCCAGCTCCTCATTTGGTATGATGGTGACCTCCATTTTACCCTCATGTTGCTCTTGTGTATGGAACAGCTGAGTTGGAACTTCACTGTTTTCTTCTTCTTGCTTCAAGGAACCCAAGAAGACTGATATAATGTCATGATGGTTGCATTTTTTCTCTTCTTGCTAACCTAAAACTTCTAGCCCCTGTGATTCTACTACAAATATGGCTACCTCCACCTTATGAACAAGATGTTCATGATTTTCTAACTTAGGCTTAGAAAATGAGCCATGCACATGCTCAGAAGAGAAGACCTCCCCATCAAGAAGCTAATATGCCTACCCTTCCTCACATGCCAGCAACTCACAATCACGCTCACTCCTACCAAGTCACTCTAGGTCCGTTGGCAGCTTGTTTTTATCATTATTTTCAATGTGGCTAGGGAATTCACCAAACAAGGCAGCATCATCTGCTTTCTAAGTAAATTCAGCAATAGCATCCACCATAGCGCACTCATCCCAGAAAAAAGCTTCTTCCAAAACTTCAAGGGTTGGAAACTCACTGCCATGTTGGGTCTCCATGCATAACAAGCTATCATTATTTTCATTGTCCTCTTGTTGCTGCATATCCACAACCAACTGCTCATACTCTTCTTCTCCTACATAATTAGGTAGTTCATGTAGTAAGGCAACATCATCCACCTCTGCAGTGATCTTAACAAACTCTTCCCCTATGCCTCCACCATTTGACTGCTACCCCTCTAGATTTTGATTAAGTTGCCTTTACAGCTGAAGGTTTTCTCCATGCACTCTTTGTACTTCAACCTTGCTTTCTTGTTCAGATGCATGAGAAAAGGCTTGCTTGAAGCTTGGTATGTTGAACCTGGAAACCTCCTCTACAAAGAGTGGGTCTGGAAAAGAGATAGCTAATTGAGTTTCTAAACTTTGAAAAGGAGCCAACAAAAGTCTCTTTTCCTCTTCTTCTGCCAGTTGGATGCTAGAGCATGTTTCTGTTTGCATATTTGGTGGAGGGTCATCACAGGATGAAAAAGATGGCCCTTTCCAACTTGGAACCTTCAAGGCAGAAGGCTTCCTAAAACTTGGAATCATGATAGGTTTGGATTCTACAACCTTTTCCTCTTCCTGATTTTGAATTGGTATGAGACAATTGGCCTTTACAAGGCTTGGCATTTTGTAACCAGGATGCTTGATCCAAGAAGGTTGCCATGGTAGAAAAATTTTAGGCTCTTTCATAGATTCACTTTGGTCTGAAGGATGGACTTGTTTGAAGGTAGGAACAGACTCTTGTGAAGGTTGAGGGCCTCTAAAACTTGGGATTTTAAATTTTGGGGCTTCTTCAGTAGCAGGCTGAGCAGGTGTTGTCCTTATAGCAAGGTTTTCTTGAAAAACCTATTCTTGTGCCTGTCGCTGCTGGTCACGTTTTAGCGTTTCCATAAATTCATTAGCCTCCCTATTTAGGTTTAGAGACAGTTTCTTGAGACCATACATACTTATGATATTGAGATCATAAAACCGTTGAGGCCGACTGTACCCTGCTGCTCCTTTGGCTTTATCTAAATTTTTATCAAGCTTTAGAAAACTGCTCATGAGCTCATTGAAAGCGTCAATATCCTCAGGGGCAACATTAGGGGTAGGGGGAAGGTAAGCATCATGAGGATACTGATATGGGGGCCAATAGCCTGTATTTTGATTAGGGGTAGGGGAATAGCCATGATTCCCATAAAATTCTGACATTTTATAGCATCCTAATGTAGAGAGGGAGTCGCCAGGTGATTGAAACGCTTCTGGAAGCTGGATAGACCATGAAAATCACCAAAATCCTGACCTTTGATAAAATTGTAGGTACCTAGGTTGCTGAAACTAGCTAATTCATTCAGTAGAGTCACCATGGTGTTGTTTGTATTTCCTCTAAAGGCTAGTAATACTAGGAGAAACACCAAATCTCTCAGTATCTTGATGAGAAGTTCATCGAACTTGTCCCACCGAGCATGCCAGAAACTGTTGTCACATGAAATTGCACCCTGCTTGGAAGAGTTTCCAAGCATTCTAATGACACAATGGGAATGATCTCCAGGTGTGGGACCCTGCTCAAAGAGATCAAACCTCTGGAGAAGGCCGGCTTCCTTGCCTAATTATCACCTAAAACTACTAGACTTTGGGGGGAAAAGGGAGAAGGAATGCTTTGAAATAAGGATGAAACAACTAAACTTAAAAGGAAAACATAAAAGGGTGATACACCAGACAGATTAAAAGAGACTTTCACATGACTGAAAATATATGCATAGCACATATGGATATAGCAAGGGTGTATACACATATTTAAATGATCCTAGCAGATGCAAGAAGCAATATGATTGAGAGGAAGGAAGACATTCACAAACAACCATATGCAGATTCACACAGAACTAGCAAATCAATAAAAGAGGTATGATAAGTTGCATATATTCAGTAGGGAGGTAGGGTTATAGTGTATGAAAAGCTCTATTTGGAAACAGAAGAGCTTGTATGCTAAAAAGTTCTGACCTTATTTACAACATAAGAATGCATATATATAGCATTCCAAAATAATGCCCTAAGTCGGTTACAACATTGGCGCAAAAGATCTAGAACTAGGGCAAATAGAAGATATTTCCAGTCTTCAATGCAAGCTAATACATCATCAATCCGTAGCAATGAAAATATCTGAAATAGGGTGGTGCCAAGATATTTTTGATCATCAATGCGAGCTGCTTCATCTTTGTGCAGTAATGAATGCAAGAAATATCTCCAACTACTTAAACGGTTGCTGAAACGTCCCTTTGGCCAAAAATGCAAATCTGGATCATGAAAATGAATGGCGACAAAAAACCCCTGAAAACCCTACCAAATGAAAGAGGGGACAAAAATATGCATATTTACCTCTTGCAGCATGTTGAAATTCCCCAGGATGGAGGAGATACAGGCGGTCAAAGTTTTGGTCAACCACCTGTATATATCGCTTTGCATTTGTGTATATATCGACCTCTAAAAACTACATCTGTATGTGCAAAGCACCCTGTATCAGGCTGCATCAGGCTGTCTGAATGACCTTCAGTCGAGCCACCGATGTATAAAGTCATGCCGAAATCTCCTTTGTATATGTTATGCTTATGAGGGATATGATGGTGACGTCACCATCATGGATGGTGGTGATATTATGAATATCGGGGTGATATTCAGAGGAAGGGTGATATTTGGAAGATAGGGTGATATTACGAATATCGGGGTGATATTCAGAGGAAGGGTGATATTACGAATATCAGGGTGATATTCAGAGGAAGGGTGATATTTGGAAGATAGGGTGATATTCAGAGGAAGGGTGATATTTGGAAGATAGGGTGATTTTTGAAGATAGGGTGATATTACGAATATCGGGGTGATATTTGGAGGAAGGGTGATATTTGGAAGATAGGCTGATATTCAGAGGAAGGGTGATATTTGGAAGATAGGGTGAGTTTCGAAGATAGGGTGATATTTGGAATTTCAGGGTGATATTACGAATATCACCCGATGTTCAAAAATCACCTAATACTTGGAAAATCACCCGATACTAGAAATATCACCCGATGTTAGAAATATCACCCCCCTCTTTGGAAAATCAGGTTGGAATATGACCCTACATAACTTCCTCATTTTAGTGAATTTCAGGCTGATGTAAAAAGAAAACTTGCCTATTTTTTCAAGCTCTTTCACATGGTAAGCTTCCTTAGGCAGCTTCAGGCCTTGATATTTGGGTTCAGACTTCAAGATCACAAACATAGCTGACATTGGGGATATTCACACTGACTAATGCTACTTGAACTATTTGACTCCTGTTAGAGGAAAAATAGGTCAACAGTTCCAATTCCAGACATTATTCAATTTAAAACTGAAAAGATGGAAGAGCAGATAGAAGGAAGATAGAAGGCTAGCAAAGAGCCACCCCTTCCATTGGATGACACAATGTACTTATCAGATGATGAGGTAGTCACTGATGTTGCTACACAAAAGATGGAGGCTCTAGTAGCCAATATAAAGATGACTCTTTATGGGACCCCCATGGCCCAAAAAGTGACTCACCAAGAGGAGGTTGAAATAGATGAAATGGAATAGGATAATCCTGAAGAGGCAGCCCAACAAATAGGGTTGACTAATCTGGTAGAGTAGGTTACTAGTCATGTAGTAATAGACTTGGATTATGAGGGGGATTTAAGCTAAAAAAAAGATAATGATCCACCCTTGAAATTAGAAAAGGTAGAAATTCATGTGCATAAGTGTTGTGTGGTTACACAACACGCCCCATTTTGACTTGGCAAAACAGGGACCCAACTTTTGTTCTGGTTTGTGTTGTCTGCTTTCTGGCGGTTTGGTAAAAATAGGTCAGGTGCATCATCATCATGAAGGTCAGGATGAGGTTGGTCATCATCATGAGGTTAGTTTGTCAAAGTTCATATTTTGTTCCTATGACTTCATGGTTAGAAAGAGTTTGAAATTCCATGCAGGTTTGCCTTTTACATCACTTGAAAATTCGTCCATATGAGGGAGTTGTGCACAGTCAAAGTTTTGGTCAAACCTGATAATTGCTGTATGATGAACATCATCATCATGATATTTGAAAAGCCCCCCGATAATATCCTGAGGTTGAAATATCCGGACGTCAAGTTTGAGTCGTAGTAATCTTTTCCCGTCGAGCGATCTTTTGTATCGCAAAAGGTCATCATCATGATCTTTGTCTATCACCTGATAAAAATCATGCAGTCCTGAAACATCCGGACGTCAATCTTAAGTGATAGTGTGTTTTCCCGTCAAGCAACCTTGAGCACATCGCGAGCATCATGATATTCTAACATCACCCGATGTGAGAATATCATGCTGATATTATAATATCACCTTGCTTAAGAAACCCACCATCTGCATAATTTGCACGCGCACGTCAAAGTCCTGGTGAACATCATCATCATGATATTTCAAGGCAGGATCGCATTTCGTAATATCCTCCTGATCTCCTTTTGCGTGATCATGATGATCACCTTATCTTTCGAAGCGGAGGGTGATATTTCATATCTGCCTTGTTGACAAGATCATCATGATCTTGTTCGTCTACCCGACAGTTCGTAATATCATCCTGCCGACAAGTATAACCTTTTGCAAATATGATAATATCAGGATGACGTCACCATCACCTTTCTCCTTCGGCAGGATATTTTCCAAGGCATGATCCGGTTCGCGAATATGACAATGACGTCATGTTATAAGATTAACAAAGGCCCCGGATATCCTGATGACGTCATCAGGACCTTCAGCGGGATCATATTTTAGATTACCCAGTGCGGATATGATGATGATGATCATCATCATCCTGATCTTTCGAGAGGATCACCTTCTCCGCAAAGGGGTCATTTTACTTTCATCACCTGATCATCTTCATAAGGTGACCCGATATTCCATTTATCTCCTGATCTTAACGAAACATGACGGTGACGTCATCTTTTGCATTTTAACGAAGCCTGATCATGACGATGACATCATCATCATATTCCTTTCCTCAGCAGCAGGATCATTTTCCAAGTCCTCCTGTTTGTCTTCATCATGATGATGATGATGATGTCTTTCTTTCCCAATATGCAGAAGTGAAACATCCTGATGTACTTTTCATCAGAGCATTCGGAAAGGAGGGGCATTATATTTTGTGGTATCCTGCAGCTAGGTAGAAGGCATATAGTTGGGCATCATCATGATTTTTGGCGTTGGTATAACTATTGCCGTCGACCAAGTCTAAATTTGTCACCCTGATCATATGTAGTCACACCGATGCGAACATGATGATGATGACCCGAAACATGCAAGGCCGGATTCGAAGGATGGTTGAAGGGCGATTATTTCCTTGTATATTTTGAAATCATCATCATCATATTTTGAACCTGATATAAAAGAAAATGGGCAAAAAGCATGAAGCGATGGAAATTTGGAGCCCGATTGCTTGTAGCTGCGCATTTTTGGGGGTTGTTTAATAAAACGTTTTACTTCCTGTTGTTTATCCACATGATGATGAACTTAATGTTTGTCTGTTTACTTGCAGGAAGTCATGATGCTGCTGCTGAAGCTGAGCATTGAAGTCATGATGCTGTTAGAGCTGCTGCTGAAGCTGAGCATTACAAAGTTGCGCATGGAGGCAACATTAGCCAGAAATAAGGAAGATGTCAAATATGCTGTTCGCCAGCTGGAGACCGAATCAAGTTGAAGATGCTGGAATATTATGTGCCAGCTGTACATTTGCTAACTGGCGAAGCATGTGCTTTTCATTTGGACCGCTAATTGCTATGAGAGGATCCTGATCCTTGGATCATTGTAACCGTTTTCTGGCATTTGATCTATATAAGAGCCAGAGCTTGTCATTAGGAAAGGGGATATACATTAGAATACACAGACGCATCTGGCGCAAAAAGTCAATTACTGTAGGATCAATTAGGAGATCAGATTACTGAGACTAATGAGGATAGAATTGTTGAAATGTCAAGGTTCTTTCTTCAGATCACTGTAAATGTACCTGTTCTTGAGCATACTGAATGGATATGAAGTTTCAGATTACATCCTGATTGTAAATTTTACGTAATCTTCTTGTTGATTTCTGGATATGTACTGGTGAATGCTGTGTTCAACTGGAAGCGCTTTCATTTCATTACATGTTGTTGTCAACTTTTCCTTTGAAGATTTGCACTAGATCATGCGGATTTGTGGAATGTCCTGGTGAAGTATGATTTCTAGTTTTCCTTCTTTTCATTGCATGTATGGGAGCTTGTATGTAGATCAGTGATCTAAGTCCAGTAGTTTTGGGAATCTCATTCTTTAACCCTTTTTCCTTCTTTCAATTTCATAAATTCATCACCATAACTGCAAATCATGATAAATAACAAGCAGAAACAGTGAAATATGCTGAAATCTCGTAGGTAACTGAAGATCATTAGCATATTTGAGTTAAATGCATGTAGTATTGAAAATATCATGCAAAGAATCATAAATAATGATAGAAGTCATGCAAATATCAGCCTGTAGGCACATTATTTGACTAAATTCACAGTGCAGAGGTAGGATTGTTGGAGATTTATGCAGAGCAAACATCCAGAGCAGGATATTTGAAGATAATGATGATGAACTGTGCAGAAACACGTAAGGCCCCTGAATGGAAAACAGCAACACACATCAACCACTGAGTAACGTCAGTAGATTAAGACCTAATCAACGGAGACTTGGGATCATGAATTCTCTGAATTCATCGTATCTTTCAAGATGAGTAAAGGTTGTTGTGTAACTTTTATTCTATGTTTGCGAATGACTAACATCATGACCAACAATAAGGAGGCTGATGAGAAGGTACCTAATTAGACTAGAGAACAAGGCAATACACCTCCAAAGCAAGAGCATATAGAAACTCAACTACAAAAGGAAAGTGGCCAAGGAATACATGATAAGAGAAATAATCACGATGAAGATATGTAGGGTAATAAGAAAAACCCCGATAGTGTGGAGGACCAAAATGTTTCATCACTGCATGCAGAAGGAAGTAATCAAGGCAATAATCTAAAATTAGTAAAGAAATCAGATGAAAAAGAATTGAACATTGGAGAAATGAGCACATCTAAGGATGAGGAACAAAATCTGACACATGATGAAGGTCCAAAGGAGATAGAAAAGGTGACCAAGGATGGTCAGGGTGATCCCCTAGATCAAAATACACAATCTTCTCAAAGCGACCAAGTGCCACATGATGCAAAAGGTCATAATGTTCAAGAAACCCTAGAGAAAAAATTACAATAGGAGGTACATGATCAGAATGTATATACTGCATAAGAACCTCCACCTCAAAAAGAAATCCCTCAATAGGAGGTACCTCAATCAAATCACCCTCATAAGAATGTACATGAGGAAGAACCAAGGAAAGGGAATTTACCACCATGGGTAGGGCATAATACTGAGTCTCATGATACTTAAAATGAGTAAAGTAATCAGCAAGGGCCTATGGGTGATGTTCTATATTGGTTGTAACAGGAAATAAATTTGCAACAAGTGGATGAGGTCCCTAATTTTGATGTTTCCACATTGTTCACTACAAGTATGTTGAAACCTAAAAGAAAGGCAAGGCCTACATCTTCCATAAAAAGAGACCCTACCACTGGTAGGAGGGCTGCACAAGTAGCATTGCCATTGGCAGATGAAGAAGGGGAAAATAAGTCTCGAGGAATTCCAGATCACTAATATTGATTTAGGATTCGCCACAGAGGAACAAGAAGGTCAAGAGGCCAAAGACAACATTGATTCTTTATTAAAGAGAATAAAGAAGGAGAAGGAGAAGAATAAACAACATAAAGAGCATATTACTTAGTTACATACATTCATTAAAGGGTTAATTAACCTTGATCATGTACCAATTGACCCAGCTATCCCACTAACCATTATTTCTCAAGATGAATTAACTAGGTTAGACCTCATGAAGCACAAAGTTCAATTGGTGGATAATTGATTTATCTCTTTTGTAGTAGATGCAGAGGAGGTGGTTAGACTCTCCTTATCAAATTGGAATTTGCTGGGTGCTCTTAAGAGCAAAGTGGACAAATGACAGAATGAGGTAGGGAGGAGATCCTTCAAACTTGAGAAACACCTAGATGCCCTAGATGAGATGAAAAGGATAGATATGAAACCAATCATGGACAACAAAGTACTAGACAATAACACTGCACAATTGATGGATATCTGGCATGAGGACACTAGATTTGAGTGTGATGTATTGAAAAGATGCAGCAGTAAACTCAAGGACATAAGTGTCAAGTTGCATAGGCTCATGGAAGAAGTAGACACCTTGGAAGCCCTAGAAGACAAAGGAGAAGGTAAAGTAAACAATCAAGATGTTGATTATGCTGCTCAAGCCTTCCACGACAATTTCAAGCAGGCAGCAGAAGATCCCCTTCATCATTTAACTGAGGAAGTAATAAATAAAGCCATGCAGATGAAGGCCAAAGTAGAGGAATATAATGAAAAGATGAATAGTAGAAAGAATAAATGGAATCGGCTTCAGGCACAATTTCATTCCCATAGGCATGTTGCAACTAGGGCCAGAATCCAAGATGGAGGGGAAGTTAAAAGAGTAGTGGAACTATATGAGTCCATTAGGGCAATGGTCAAGGTACACATAAAGAAAGATTATCATGTGACTACTAGTGACAGTGGTAATGAAGATGAAAGTGAGGGAGATGATGATGAAGAGGAAGAAATTGAAGAAGATGGTGAAGAAGAGAATGAAGAGTAAATAGAGATGCATGATGACTAGTCATATGCATAATCAGCATGAAAGATGCTCGAGTCCAATAGATGGTTGCCAGTTGGCAACCTGTGCACTTGTTTACAAGTGTTGACTTAGTCAATTAGATGATATTGACCGTTGATCTAAATAGACAAATCTTGACCATTGGTCACTTGTAACTACCTCCTCTCCTTATTCTGTAAAATGAGTTGGAATGCATTTGGTTCATTATTAGAAAATTAATTGAAGTTGGATTACTTAAGCATTCAGGACTAATTTCAAGGCTTTTGTGAATATACATGCCTTTTGAGTACTTAATGAAAGAGAAGCTATTTTGATTACAACAATAGTAAATCTTGAGTAATCAATGGATGGAATCTGGATATATGCATTGATTAGTTGTATCCCTTGGAGTGCTTGTCAGTCTGCATGTGTTGTTTTCATTCCTTGTTCCTTTGAACTTAGCATCAACCATATCTAGCTATGGAACAACCTGTGAAATTATGGTTTGATTCCTTCTCTTCATGAATGTATCTCTAGAATGTATGTGACTCAATAGCTAAAGGTTTCTCAAATTTAGAAATATTCTTTACATTTTCTTGAATTTCATTACAAATCCGTAATTGTAAATAATATACAATCTAAAGCAAACAAACATGAAATATTCCTATAATTCATAAATAATTAAATACACAGACCATATTTTGAGTGAATACATGTCAAAATGATAAATATCATGCAAATACATGTTAACAGTAGTGATAAACATGTAAATATCTACTTATAGGCACCTCATTTGCTTAAATACATGGTGCTGAAGTATAAAACAAGTTCATGATAGTAATTGCTCAGAAGAATTGATCAAACTTACAAATATAATCATTACTTATGGAGCACAGTGGAAATAACCTTGTTTGTGACGTAAATGTATGGTAAATAGGTATAGAATCAAACAAATAGACAACAATTCATCATACAGACAATGTAAGGCCCTTTGGAATGGAAAATAGCATGTCACATCAATCTCTAAGTAACATCAGAAGATCATGACCTGATCAACAGAGATTTGGAGTCATCAGTTTGTTCAAAATTGATCATACTTTTCAAGGTAATAAAGGTTTGTTGTGCAAATTTTTATGAGTGTTGTTATGACTAACAATCATCATCAACACATAGTTAACTAATTTCTAACTCAACTCACAAATTTCTTTTACTTCCTTGCATGGATTTGGGGAAAATATTAGCTTATTTTAACAAATATTAAGGTAAATAAAAGATTATTTAACCTTCATATGTGCTATAATAACTAACAACTTATACATTTATTGTAACAAATATCAAGGTAACATCATTTCTTATTTACCTTAATATATGTTAACATACACTCCTAATTTTCATGAAGTCATGCAAGGAATAAAAGAAATATGTTACATGCTTAAAACTACATGATATGTTCATCACAAAATCACATGTTTGTCCTCCACTATCTCCTGTAGTATCATCACTATGTTTAACTTAAAACTATTTTGTCCTTCCTGAGAAATAAAATTTGCAAACACGAAGCAAAATATACCCTTATGGCTCCCATGGTAAATCACATGCCTTTGTCATCATGCATCTTCATATCCATCCTCTTTTTTTGACTTCCAAGTCAAACTTGCACTTTTGAAAATAAAAGATATTGAATTCATTATATGAAGACCCTTATGAAGTTCCCATCGGCCATCATATGCACCTACTAATTATGTTTTAAAAGGTCAAAACATGAAACGACACCTTATGACCCCATGACCCTTTGGTCTTCACTAGGCTACTATGATTTGAAGGTTGTGGCCCATGAGCCTCAAATTAATTTACATCTCTTTTGATGATTTCAACACAAAAATTAAAAAAGGGCTCATTAGGGCTCAGGCAATGTGGCAAGAAGAAAACTAATTTTGAAACCCTAAAGCAAATCATATCATTTTTCACTTCTCATTCACAAGCTCTGCTACACTGCCATCATGGTCGAGGGCTCCTCTGTATATCTATTTTGATGGTTTTCTAGAGACTCTCAGGTTGTGGATTCAATCTATCTGCTACCCCTCTTACTTCTATAAGTAGTGTTTCTCATTTTACTGGGTTTCTCATGCAAAAATGGCGAAACATTACTTCTATAGCTTGTTGTTTTAGCCTCCTTTTGATGGATTATGTTGTAGATGATTATTTGGAACTTCACTATGTTTTAGATGCAAAAAAATGATGAAAATAACCTTTTCTTGCTGCTATTTTTCTATATATTACTTCATTGCTCTGCATTCTCATGATCCAAATATTCACTGACCACTAAATCCCATGGTGAAATGGAAACTTTTGTTCATAAACTGCACATCTTTGTAGAAGTCACTGAAAACTGAAACCCATGATCCTTTAATTAGAGAGATTCCCTATAGATAGTTCATAATAAAGTTACCCATATTAGTGACCATCTTGCACGAGTTCACCCTGTGACCCTATGGCCACCTTGATGTCTTATCAGTGAAATATTTGTGCAAAAAATGTGACTATCTCCTTATATATATATATATAAATATATATGCTTCTGTCCAACTGGAAGCGTAATCTTATTTGCATAAAAGATTTTTTGCCTTTGAAGACCTAGTTTTCTAATTGTAAACCTCATGCTAACCTTAGTTTATGATTGTTGTGGACTGTACCACAATTTATTTTGAGGGCTTGGCTACTTTTTCTTATTTGACTAATGTATTTTCTTGGTCATGATCTAGCCCTCATGGATGTATGATTGCTTCTCCTTTCCTTGTATTTTATTTAAATCATTGGCAGATTTTGTATCAAGAGGTAGACCTCTGATTATAGTTTTGTAATGGCTTAAAAATTCTATTTCCTCATTTTTAACTGCAACATTGCATCAAGCTCACTGTCATCAGTCATCTTTGCATTTTGTGACTGCTTGGTGCTATTAAAGGTGGTTGTCCTCTTTTTATTATTGTCTTTGTAGACCTGCTCCATGCTTCTTGTTGGCAGAGGGTCTTTAGATTGTCTTAACTATGCTGGGCACCTTGACAGTCTGTCACCTGACTGATCTTTTGTTGACAAACATTACACCATTTAGAGGCATGATATTCACTAAGTTACCTAGTTGTGGTTGATCATTTTTTGTATGACTGTTATTCCATTACTTTTATAGTCCTCTTGACTATTAGGCATGACAAAAGATTTTATGACTTTTCTATGATGATTGTTAACTAGCACATGAGGATATCTTCATGGTAACTTCAAGGTTTTACAATGCTCTTTTCCATGTTTCTCCAATATTGATTGTCACTTCAAATTCTAATTTTTGTGAAGACTTTTAGAAAATCATAACAACCTTGTCATAATATATGCTTTGTTCTTCTTTAGTCTAGTGTTGTAACCATAACTTGGGCATGATTCGATTTGTATCTGTAGTTTCAGGAAACATAACTTTAGATGCCAACCTCTATATTGCTCATTTGTTTGATTGCTATAGAGTTCACTGCCCTCACTAATTGTCTATCACCACTGGCATAGAATCATCACTCTAACCTTCTAACTATCCACCTTTTGATTGTGACATTGAATGCTATTCACACCCAAGGCTTCCCCTTGCATTTATTTGATCCTCTATAAACATTCATGTTGTCCTTGAATAGTATTAATGATTGTCTTCTTGTCCATGGCATAGTGAACAATGATGGAATGAATGTCTTAAGCACTAGGTCTACCTTTTGAAACCCTCTATGAATGACTCTTCTCATTGATAGTCCCTTCTAGATGACAGTCCCACTTTGATATGTTGACTACCTTGAGGATTTGGTTTCTCCCTCATGTATTTTTATGCACCATTTAGCATTTTTCTGTAGATTGTCATGCTTCTAAATGAACTCATTGCTCATTATTGTACTGCTTCCTTTGATATTGGTTGCCTTTTTCCTGTGGATGTATCTCTGTGAAGAGCATAATCTCAACAAAAAAATGATATTCTCACAGGAAAAGATAGCCCATGTCAAAAGGAAGGTGTCAATGGGGTTCCTGACAAGGGCTAATATGACACTGATTAATTATGACACATCTCTATTTAATGGGACAACATGCTAGGCTCAACCCTTGTGGGAGCCACATTTTCTCCACATGCTATAATTTTCATATGTTATCAAATCGACTTGTTCATGCACATTCAACAAACATGTTAGATATAAAATAAAAGGCTACAACCTCTCTTTGATTTGTATGACATGATGCTTCTCTTTTTTTAATCTATCCTTTGATTTGAGATATGCATCTCTTGCTCAGTTATTCATTCTGCTTTTGTGGATCAGTTATATACTAGCAAGTGTTTTCTCGATTAGATATGAGTGGAATTAAGGATACAACTCCTTGCTCTAACACCATCTTTTCTTCACCCCTTGCAGGTTCTTCTCCTGGAGTTGCATATGGACAACTCGAGATGCTAATGTGACCTCCAACAACAAGATTCGTCATTCACCAGGAAATGACGGGTCCCATTCTTAATTTCATGCATTTCCTTTTCTTGTATTCCACTTGCTACTTTATATCTTATCAAATATAGTTATTGCTAGAGCTTGTGTGAGACTATATAAACATCTCTTTTTTTAATACATCAACTATTTCATATCATGTAATGATTTATGTGCAATTTCTTTTATGAATCACTTACATAACATGAAATAACTATAAACTATTTGAAACATATGTTTATAATCACGAAGAATTGACAAGTTTATAAGTACCTCTTTTCTGAACTACATTAATTTGCACTGAATGAACTACAATAACATATTTGAAACATAATATGCAAAGATTAGTTTAACTTTAATCACCTATTATCCCTTGAATGTCTGCTACCTTTTTGCTTCATCTTCACTTACCTGGATGGTGTAACAACCCAATTTGAGTTGTTACATGATCTTGATAAGTGATCATGTAATACTTTTTCATAACAAGAATGTTTAAAAAGAATAAAATCAATGAATATTAATGTTTTAAGGAGAAAAACCATTCTCACAATTTATGCTTGCAATCAAATTTTAAAATCCAAAAAAAAAACTAGGCAAAGATAAAGCAAATGGATTTACAAAAGCAAGGAGGATTATTAAGGATTACATAGTAGCTTATCAATCACATAAGCAAAGTCTAACTATGGCTCAAAGATAATTCAATGGAGAATAAATTGCAACAGTGGCAGTGAGGTAAAATACTCTTAAGCCTTACTACAAAGTGATCTACAAAGATAATACAAAAACATTGACAATGAATGTGTGCTTAATATTTTAAGCGGGCATCATTTTTTTATATTCAAGGTCTAGAAGATCAAGATAGCTCATACAGTAATTGAATAATTCTTTTACTCATTCAATTTGAAGCCAAATTGTTTTGGCTTGATGTTGAGCAAGAACAATCCATAATAGGTGTATATGTAAGAGGAATCTACTCAACATTCAAAGCAGGCAAATGTTGTAAACCTATATGGACTGTTTAATGTCAAATGGTTGCTTCTAGAAGATCAAAATAGCTATGGTAAAGGAATTAATAGCTTGTTCAAAATTCAAAAATGAATGTTTCAAATGGTATGAGGATCATACAAGGAATCCAAACATGGATAAGCTTTAAAGATGAACATAAATATAGCACACCTATTTATTGAATTTGAGTATAATGAACATGAATCAAATGAAACTCTTGTAGAAGAAATAAATGAAGTAGAAGATATTGATCCAACACAAAAACTTTGGAAGATAATAAATATCAAAGTAAACATTACGATTCCCAAGCTACATAGCCTTACAAGAAATATTTGCTTCTATGATCCCCATTGTTACTCTTTTAAAGGTTAGTACCTATCTAGAAAGAGACTCTCCAAATCATCATCTTATTGGATTTAGCACAATGCAAAGTGAACAAGAGCATCTAATTGTGTTTACAAAGCATTAGGGGAATGCAGAAGTACCACCTCATCAGCAAATAGGAGAATAGCAAATACAAGTGAATGTTTGGTATTTTGGGATGACCAACTCATTGGTGCAGTAGCACAATTTATTAAAAAATATATATCAATAAACTAAAAAAGAAAATCATAGACACCAATTAATAAATGAATATTACAAAAAGGATATTAGAGCTCAAATTATAAATCAATTCTTGATACAGTACTATCATATGATGACATCATAATGTCAATAAAGCATTAGAAGAAAACGTGATCACTTGAAACTAAAAGCAACCTGCATACTTGAAGCAAAATTGGAAAACAAATTGTTAAATACTTTGCAGATTATACTTGCCATCTTCCAGTCCAACATATAATACAATGCTCAAGTCAGAGTACCAATGGTTCTTAGCACTCACTTTCACAATTGATATGTGTTTCAATAGATTTAGCTAGGGGAAGTTTAATGGAACATTTCAACAATAAAGCACATACAAGTATAATTGAACACAATTATGATATGAATATATTGGTAGATTATTGATATAAGAAATTGAAATATAGCGAGCCCATAAACATAAGAATACAATAAACTCAATGTAACAGTAATAAAGAAACTCAAAATCTTTCTACAAAAACATAACCACATAACATACCCAGATTTATTTAAAAAAAAAAAAAACATACCCAAATTTATTTGCACATATGAAATACCTCTTGTATTGTGATAAGAATGCACTCCAAAGAGATTTCTCCACTCCATAGCCATAACTCCTCCCAACTTGCATTTCTTCATCTTTTAAAACTACGCACATAACCTTTCCTCTTCCCCAAGAAAGTGAAAAATAACTCTTCCTCAACTCCCGTCACCCATTTCCTAATATTAGCTCCACTAAATAAAAATCCATCCCATTTATTATATAAAGTATATAAATACAAAATAACAATCTCAATACTTATTTTGATAAAAAAAATAACTAATTAATTATTTCCAATAAAATATCATTATAATTAAATAATTTTCAGATATACCTTACACAATATGAATGCGATGCGGTGATACAAAAATGCATTGGTGAATTTTAGGTGTCTACATTTTGCCCCTCTTTGAGATGATGGTTTATAATGTCATTTGAAAGAAAAATAAAAAAATATGCTAACGACATGCCCTGGAGAAGCAGTGGAGTGATACGTCCTGATTAGGTGCCAAAATGGAGAGGTGATGCCCGCTTGAGAGATTATTCAAAAAAATAAAAAAAATTATCAAGTAAAATCTAAAAAATGAAGAAAAAGGGTCATTAAGGGTGATCTGGGAGTGAAAATAGGTTGATGAAGGAAAAACAGGCTAAAATAGGGGGAAAACAAAGAAAAGAAGAAGAAATGAGGACTAGGGTTGAAAATTAGGGCTAGGGGGCCTATAAATAGGGGTTTGGGGGTCCACAATCCTCATTTTCACTCCTCGTATGAAATTCAAGAGTAGAGCAAAGAATTGAAATGGTGAGAAGATGGTAGTGATTCTTGTGCACAGGCATCAAGTAGAGCACATGTGAACATACTTGCGGCCAGCCAAGTCAGGTACAATGGTATGTACCCTATCCCTAGGTCTTCGAGGTAGATATAGGCATAATAAATTCTATGTTTAGGAAGCAGAACAAAAGTGTGCTTTAGCAGTTCGGCACTATCATTGTGAGATCTTTGCTATTGTAGCTTAATTTGGTGCTTTTACTTTAGTGATGTGCAATTGTAGGCTTAATAGGTGCTTTTGTTTTAATGATACACAATTGTAGGTAGAATATGCACAATTATGCTATTGTTGCACAATTGTGCCATGAAATGGTGTAATTGTTGAAATGGTATGCAATTGTCAGCTAGATTGTCGCTATTACAAAATTTATGCTCTATTGTAGGAAAAAATGGTGCAAATGTATAATTGATGTTGATTGTAGGATAGAGCTACACAATTTCTTAGGATGGTGCAATTGTAGGCTAGAGTGGTGCTTTTGTTGGAATTTAATGACTAACAACATTTGTGGCATGTGTGCAGATTGTACTAGACCCTATCATGTCTTGGGAGTGTCGATCACCTACAATGGTGTTGCTACCAAACTTGCCAGAGATGGAGTTGGAGTTCCTAGGAGCCATAAGATTGTGGCACATCACTTTCACACCTAAGATTCAGAAAAATTGAGTGATGATGATGGCACTGGTGAAGCGCTGGCATAGTGATAGGAGTGTGTTCATCCTACCTACCGACGAGATTAATATCACATTGGAGGACATGTGGAGGATATTGTGTATTCCCATTCATGGGGAGCGTGTGATCTATGACATGGTAGCTGGAGAGGAGGCTTTAGAGATAGTGTTCATTATAGATGACCTATAGCTGGATGATGGAGAGTTTGACCTATAGTGAGGGATGTAGATATTCGATGAATTACCTCTAGTTGTAGCAGGAGTAGTGGGGAACATTCTTGTTCTAGAAAAGAGATTGCAAGGGTTTTCTACTATATGAGGGAGGGTATTAGAGTGGATGCTAACAGATACGGTGGTATATGATTGGCTACCATGTGTATTGGCTCAGCTGTATCATGGTGTGCATATAATTGTGTATAGATCTAGTCATAGCTTGGGATGTGGGGTGACATTATTACACATTTGGGCCTGGGAGCATATTGTCATCCTATGACCAATAGGACAGAGGACTAGACGGTCAGGGTCACCATATGTTTACATGTATCATGGGATTGTGTGATAGCATCAGTTAGGGGACATGACGTATTGGCGATAGATTTTGGATGAGCTAGCTATGGTGATTTGGGGACCATGGAAACAAAGTAAGAAATGGGGTGGTGATGACTTATGATTAGCATACATCAGATAGCCTCAATATATCATGGGGCAGACACCTCATATTATCAAGAGGTACATGTCAAATTAGGTTCTTTGATAGTTTAGGATATGGCAAACTATGCATGTGCACAAGGCAGTGTTTGCTGAGATGGTGTATGAGGAGGATTTGGGTCTAGTAGTGGATCCTTATATGACCATTATGGAGTTTGATGGGTACTACCAATCCCATGGGTCAAAGTTACAAATGTTGAGGATGTCAAGACTACACTAGATTATGACACATGGTGGGTGGCCAATAGGTTGGTACAACTGAACATTCCAGAAGTTATAAGTGGAAGGAGGAGGTGAGGAGAGGTTGGAGAGGTAGGAGGGTAGCAAGGAGATAATGATGAGGAGAGTAGGGGTCTATAGTGTAGGAGGGGGGAGGTTGGATAGCCCTCAGGAGTACAAGCCAGTGGAGGTGGAGGGGATGAGAAACTAATAGAGGTGGTTGTTGCACATGCTCTAGGAGGAGTTGGAGGAGGTGAGGGTATATTGGTGGCATAGGTACATTAGGTTCATGTACCAACATAGCCATGGGTACAACCACAAGTACAAGTGCAAGATGTAAACAATGAGGAGAAGAGTGAGGATGAAGAGGAGGAGCATGATAAGGAGGAGGAGGAGCATGATGACGAGGAGAGGGATGTACATGTAGGAGATATCAGAGGAGATGTGACGGAGTTAAAGGTGTAATTGGCCAGTATGACATCAGAGCAAGATACTCTTATTATTGAGAGGGTACCTGGCTTGTGTTGAGGTGCAATGTGTTGATGGATGTTTTAGCATGCAACAACATAGGTAAGATACATGATATCTCACCTCTCTTGAAAGGAATCCTATCCTAAAGATTTAGAATAGGACTGCCCCAAGGTTTATACTGTCAAGTCTTGACTTGTAGGATAGTTTAGTGGTTATGTACTTAACTATTCCAACCAAGTGGATTTACATGCAATATAGATAAACTTTAATGCATTAGGGTTTGATTGCACATGACCTTGATTAGTTTTATGATTTGACAATACATAGACAAACTGATATATACTCATATTTCTACAAACATGGCATTACCACCTGCAACCAACAATCTACTAACTTGGATTCACTAAATATGAATTCTATGAAAGCACTATGTAAGTTTATGAAACCTAATCTAACTAGATATGATAAAGAAAATGTAAAAGAAAAGGGAGAGAGAAGGGGTAGAGAGATCCTATAGATAGCTACATGAATGATCAACAAACAGATAGACATATTCCTAGCAATAAATGAATCTCTGCTTAGCTAGGAAGCCCACAATGCTACAGAGACTGTGCAATCTTCTGAGGAAACATAAGGGTTTTCAAACTGTGAAGGGTTCATCCAAAACCCAATTTGTAGTGTAGTTCAATGAACTCACACAATCGAACTTAGCTCATATATATATATATATATATATATATATATATATATATATATATATATATATATATATATATATATATATATATATATACATATATGCCTAGACTAACCATACACAGTGACTTACAATAAATAAGCCATCAATGGTATGGACAGGAAATCCATCAAATATCTAAATAATTAACCACAAATGCAACTAAATAATTAATCAGAAAGGTGAAGAAGAACCATGAAAACCATATCCAACCAATAAAATGAACTCATATGGCTGCATCAAATGAAATTTTGTTTGTATTGATTCAGAAAAATGGCAGAGTTTCATCAATTCTTTCTCTTCAATTCTTTCTTACCCTTTTACAATAAGAGGGGTTGCCTTTATATAGATAGGCAAGCATAGTGAGTTTATCAATGGATGGTGAGGATTAAACCAACACTAATGGTCCATATTTGACATCATTTAATTTTGGTTGGTGGGTAGTTACAATCCTAGAATTACACTTGTCCTTTAGGAAAAAGATGAAATTACAACTTTATATCCCATGAGAATAGGACAAAATAGAAAATTTTTGAGTTGTCTAATGAGACAAATCACTTTTCCAATGAGTTAACTGGTCAAAAGGAGTATGTGGCACATTTTTGATGAATATATATCCAACTAGAGGCTTGTTGGATTTAGCATTTGATGACTGGATGGCTAGAATAGTTGTGAATAGGTCCTAAACATTGAATAGTCTCTAGAGGAATAGCCATGATGTAGGTCCGATTTCCTATGTCTTCCATCTCCTAGGTCTTATCTCCATCATCTTTGACATCATATTAGACTTCTTCCATAGTTTCAATAGTGATTTGGTTGATAAAATGAAGATTCATGTATGAGACAACAAGGTATCTTTGGGTTTTCATCCTTCATGGTGGCCCCAGCTAGTTCCTTCATGCTTCATCCTCTTAGACCTGCAATCCACAACACTACCAAGCATCAATTTCAACATAAACAAATCATCTTCAATAAAGATAAATTAAAATATATCCCTTTGTAGTTGTGGATCAATCAGGGATAGCTCAATATCAATTTTGTTGCCATGGAGAACTTCACAAATTTGGTGTCTTCCCATGATTTTCTTATTTCATTCATCATTTTCAACTACCCATTTCGCATTTATGGTGACCTGGGATGTTTTTGAGCCCATTTGGATCTGGTAGGAAACTATTATTTCACGTTTTTACACCCTTTTTGACAAAAAAGTGAGATTTTTGGGGGTCATTGGATATTAATGTGTAGTGCCAAAACTTGTCAATTTTCACATCAATCATGATGGACAAATCCTTAAGAAGAATGGAATGATGTAAAACACCTAGTATGAAATGAATATTTTGAATGAAAAATTCATTTTAGCTCAAAAGCGGGTTCTTTGGACCTAACAGGACAAAGCAGAGGTTTTGAAATTCACAGGATAAGCAAGTTTTTAGGCCCTCATAGGATTGGGGTCTAGCAGTGGATCCTTATGTGGCCATTGTGGAGCTTGATGGGTAGTACCAATCCCATGGGTCAAAGTTACAGATGTTGAGGATGCTGAGACTACACTAGACTACGACACATGGTGGGTGGCCAATAGGTCAGTACAACTGACCATTCCAAAAGTTATAGGTGGAAGGAGGAGACAAGGAGGGATTGGAGAGGTAGGAGGGCAACAAGGAGATAGTGATGAGGAGAGTAGGGTTCGATAATGTAGGAGGAGAGAGGTTGTACATCCCTCAAGAGTACAAACCAGTGGAGGTAGAGGGGATGAGGGACTAGTAGAGGTGGTTGTTGCATAGGCTCTAGGAGGAGATGGAGGAGGTGAGGTTATATTGGTGGCATAGGTACATCAGGTTCATGTACCAGCATAGCCATGGGTACAATCATAGGTACAATTGTAGTATGTAAATAGTGAGGAGGAAAGAGAGGATGAGGAGGAGGAGGAGGAGCATGATAAGGAGGAGGAGCATGATGAGGAGGAGAGGGATGTACATGTAGGGGATATCGGATGAGATGGGGTGGAGGAGTTACAGGTGTGATTGGCCACTGTGACATCAAAGTGAGATGCTCTTATTATTGAGAGGTTACATGGATTGCATTGAGGTGCAATGGATACAGGGTCTATTAGCATAGAGGACTGTAGAGAGGGATGCAACATTGGTACAAAGGTAGCAGGTAGTGAGGCTCCAACAAGAGCGGAATTTTTCTAGAGGATTTATGGGTGGATGAGGGATGGTAAAGGTGTTTAATCGGTGCACTCAGCTAGCTAGAAAGGCTGAGTACTATAGGGATTTGTATGAGAGTACAATTCCAATAGGGCAGAGATAGCTGAGATTTAGTATACTGAGTCGATCTACAGAAGGATCGAGGTCAGGGAGATTAGGGCCTTCGGTTATGGGGCCACTATTAAGGAAAGGATCACCACCACCAAATCAGTAGGGGCACCAGCAGTAGGGACATAGCCCCCACCCACAGGGGCACAACCTTCACCATCTGCATAGCCTATACCATCTAGAGAAGGGAGTTCTTCATAGACACCTTGTATATGATTATGATGTATATATAATTATGTAGAGATGATGACAATGGAGATATGGTGTATATTATGATGCCTACGAGATTTGTATTTATTGTATATTATGGCTTATGTAGGCAGTGTACATACTTTTATTTTGTAGCAGAACACACATTTTTTTGATATATATGAGATGAGATGGACTATTGGCGATATATGTGATATGTATAATTTTTATGTTTATGATGTGTATGATTATATGATGTACTAGATGAAGTTCATGGATATATGATATTGTGGATGGTGTTTATTATGGTTGTATAATGTATGCATGATGTATTTGTGATATGATAGATATATATGATGTTAATGATTGTGATGTGATTTATTTGTGATGAAATGAATATATATGATAAGTTGAATATAAAGGATTTATAATATGATGGTATGGTTAATGGATTTGTGATATTATGATGATATTTGGTAGTTATGATGATGAGGGGATTTGATCATGATTTTATGGATAGCTAATTTTTGTTTGTGGATGCAGGAGAAGGATGAAAGAATGGATTAGATGGAGTAGATGTAGGATGAATTAGAAACTTGAGATAAACAATGGATATGTCATGGATAGAGATGATTGTTTTGGTTATGCTAAACAATGTAAAGAGCAATTCTTATTTTAATATAGCAAAATAGATATTATGCACCAAGGTATAAGGAACTAGGGCGACGTTGTATCCTTTTCATGGATTTGACTTTGTAAACAAAAGGGTGTCCTTATGCATGCCTAGAATAATAGAATCTATTGGATATATGTTTAGAATAAGAACTTATAAAAGCTCCTAGTACACAAAAGGTATTAAATAACCTTATATGCAAAGGACAACTAGTATGCAAAAAGTTATTCCAACACACACAATATAAATATTAGCTAGAGTAATAAGAACATCCAACAAACATAACACATGAAAAATCAATGACTATGCCCTACTCAATGCTAGTCTTAACACACCAAGATATAAAAAGATCAAGGTGGTCTTGAATAAGCAATAGAAGGAGACAAAAATATAAATCAAAAGACAACACCAACTAACAAAACAAACCATTCAGCTATCATAACCTCTTGCTAAGAGTGTGATTGATATGGGATTGTGCAAGATATAGGAAAGATGTATGCTATTTTTAGGCATGAGTTTGGTGATATCTCTAGATGTTTAGGCAATAGGTACTTAGGTGTCATAATGTCTCAAAAGATAGTCTTCTCAATGATTTCGGTTAGAGCTATTTGTTTTGATGTGTGGTTTGCTTTGCTTGAGTATCAAGTCTAATGGATGTGCATTTATTATGGGTGAAAAATGGATGAAAACTTGACTTGCATATGATTTATTGCTTGGATTTTGGATGTTATATTTTGTTTGTATTTTTTTGAATATTTGACGTTTTTGTGTTTTGGTATGTTTTGAATTTTTTTGTGTTTTTGACAAATATGGTGGGTATGTTTATTGTGAAATGTGTGAGTCTCAATTATAGTGAATCCTCTTTAGGACAACTAGGTATATACCAAGAATGCCCCCAGTTAGGTACAAGATAATTTATTATGGAATGGATAGGATATACATATGACTATGGATGGGATAGCATAGGTAATAACAATATTTAAAAATTATCAATCCATGATAGTAGGATAGGCAGATGGATAGGAAAGATAATATATGAGGGATGAGAGCTTTTATTAGGAATGGAATGGATAAGAACCTAATAGATGGTGGATAGTAGTCTCTACACATGGCACCTATTTGCCAAGTTTTCACCATGGTAGTTGCCCAAGGCACCACCGAAGTGGTTTTCACAATTAAACAAACTATTTCTCTTTACTTTTTTCATTTTTTTCATTTTTTTTAATTTTTTTATTTTTGATGTTTTTTTTTAATTTTTTAGCTAGGATATCCAAGGGTCAAGTATAGAACGTCTTAAGGTGAATGATTTTGATTAGTTCATTGAGAGGTTGGTGCTCTAGTGTTGCAAGTTGATAGGGACCTAATTCATAGGTATTTTTGCTGACAAAAGGTCCTTGCCAATTGGCTTCAAACTTACCTTTCTTCTCATGTTCCTGTAGATTTTGATAATTCTCTTTAAGGACAAGGTCACCAATTTCAAAATAGTGGATCTTGATCTTCTTGTTGTAACTTCATCAAAGGTAGTTCTGATATGCTTGAAGGTGATTTAGGGCTTGAAGAGATTTCTCATCCAAAGTTCCAATTCATGTAACCATGATGTGCAATACTCCTCTTCATCAATGAGGTTCTACAATGAAATTCATAGGGAAGGGAGATTGACCTCGATTGGCAAGATGTCTTCAGAACCAAAGACAAGGGAATACAAAGTGGCTCTGGTAGGTGTGTAGGTATTGGTATGGTAAGCCTATAAGGTTGGGTTTAATTGCAGATGCCAGTCATGACCAGCTTCATTAATAGTATTTTTCAAGATTTTTAGGATAGTTTTATTAGACACCTCAACTTGGCCATTACCTTGTTGGTAATATGGGGTAGAAAAGTAGTGTTGGATGTGGAATTTATTACAAAGTGACCAAACTTCTTGATTCTTAAAAATTCTACCATTATCAATGATAATGGTGAGGGGGATTCCATACCGTCAAATGATGTAATGCAAGATGAACATGGCTATTTGTGTACTAATAATATAAGTGAGTGGAATTGCTTCTACCCACTTGGTGAAGTATTCAATAATGATTATTATGATTTTATGGTTGTTCAAGGATGGAGGGGTTATTTTTCCAATGAGATCGAGCCCCCACTACGAAAAGGGCCAAGGAGTTGTTATCAGTTGCAATTCTTGAGACAATGCATGAATGAGATCACCATGTTGTTGACATTGTAGACATTTCCTTGCAAACTAATGTGCATCCTATTCCATGTTGGGCCAATAGTATCCTATTCTTAACAACTTCTTTGCAAGAGCAGGGCCACTAGAATGTGATCCATAGATTCCCTCATGTACCTTATTTAAGGCAGTTTGGGCTTCTTCTATGTTGAGGCACCTAAGAAGAGTACCCTCGACACTCCTTTGATAGAGTGTATCAGCAAGGATAGTAAAGTGGGATGATCAGCAAATGAAGGTTCTACGTTGGTTATAGAACAAGTTCAGTGGAAGGCATTGATCATAGAGGTAAGCATATATGTCTTGATACCAAGGGGAGGTAGGACCAACCAGTTTGCAAACAAACTCAAAATCTGAGACATTATATGCAGGGATAAAGAGATGTTCCACCAAAAACTCACATTGTTGGCTGTTGCTTGGCATGTCAATGAGAGAGTCAATGGTTTCCATTGCATTTGTATCTTTGTTACTTAGTCAAGGCACTTGTTCAAAATGAATCTTAGAAAAGTATTTCATGAATTCATTGACCATTTTCTTGTAGGGATTAGCTCATCATTCTTACTTTGATATTCATCACTAGCTTGTTTGATGACCAATTGTGAATCTCTATAAATGTGCAATGTGTCAATATTCCACTAGACAGCCATTCTTAATCCTGTAATCAGATCTTTATACTCATCTATGTTATTAGTGCATGGGAATATGATCCTATATGACTTAGGGATGCAATCACCTTAAGGTGTGATGAAGAGAATTCCTTCTCTAGAACCATGAGAAGTGAATGATTCATCAAAGTATAATTTACATTGTGTTGATGGGGTAATTGAACATATGGATTCATCAGGGAACTTTGTAACAAGTGGATGATCTATTTGAATTGGAGCATCAACAAGTTGATTTGCCATAACATGTCCCTTGATGGCCTTATGATCTACATGCTCTATATCAAATTCACTAAGGATCATTACCCACTTTTTCATTTGTTCATTGAGTGTAGCTTTTGATAACAAATATTTAAGTGGGTCTACCTTGGAAATGAGTTTGGCTTGATGATTGATCATATAGTGCCTAATCTTCTAGGAACTAAAGATAACTACAACACATGCTTTTTCCATAGATGTATAATTAAGCTCATAACCTACCAAGGTTCTGCTAATATAATAGATAGATTTTTCTTTTCCTAATTCATTGTGTTGTGCTAGAAGAGCCCCTAATCCTATTGACAATGCTAAAATTTACAAAAGTAGGGGGTTCCCTAAAATTTGAGGCATAAGAACTAGAGTGGAAACAAGATATTCTTTTAATTTATTGAAAGCTACTTGACATGAAATGTCCCAATTTAATGTGACATTTTTCTAAAGGAGATGTGTGAAGGGATGACATTTATCAACCAACTAAGTAATAAAATTATTGATTGCCTAGTGTTTCCCTTGTAAACTATGGAGCTACTTCAAAGTCTTAGGAGGAGGTATTTTAACTATAGCTTTCACCTTTGTTGGATCAACTTCAATACCTCTTCTTGACACTATATATCTCAATAGTTTTCCTAAAGTGACATCAAACACACACTTTTTTGGATTTAAGCGGACTTGGTACTTCTTGAGTCTATCAAAGATCTAAGCTAGAACTTGAAGGTGTGTTTCCCTAGTTGTAGATTTTCCCAAGAGATCATCTACATAGTCTTCCATGATCTTGTGGAGAAAATCGTGAAAAATCATTGTCATTGTGTGCTAGTAGGTTGCTACTACATTCTTGAGGCCAAATGACATAACTACCCAATAGTAGGTACCCCATGGACAAATAAAGGTTGTTTTGTGTTGATATTTTGGTGCAATACAAATATGATTATAGCCAAAAAAAATTGTCCATAAGTGAGAGCATCTTATGTCCTACAATGAGATCTATACAAGAATGTCAATATTTGGCAAAGAAAAATCATCTTTCGAACATGCTTTGTTTAGCTCTCTAAAGTCTATGCAGACACAAATGCCCCTAGTGACCTTGGAGACAAGGACTAAATTGGATACCCATTCGGGATAGTCAATAGGCTAAATGAATCCCACTGCTAACAATCTTTGAAGCTTTGCTTTCACTAATAATATAATCTGGGGATGCATCTTTCAATGTTTCTACTTTACAGACTTTTTATCAAGATAAATAGTCAAGTGATGCACCACAAGGGATGGATATAGACCAAGCATGTCAGCATATGACTATGCAAAGTTGTGAGCTCATTTCAGAAAGAAATTTGTAAAATTATTATTTTCTTATAAACGACAGAGAAACAACTAAAATGTAATCTTTGGGGCATCTACTGTACCCAGATTAAGCTCCTAAGATTCTTCAACTAACACTAGAGATCTTTCATGATGGTAAACATATTCAAAAAGGTCAAATCCCCCATCCTTCGGCACCTCATAGAGGTTTTCACTGTTGGATGCATCCTTTATTTTTACTTTTTATGATCTGATAGCACCACAGAGTGGTTTTCACTAGGGTACCTTCTTTTTAATACATTACTTTTGCAACTGGGGGATTTGACATGTGCATCAAAGTAGACTACAGTGTTAAGTTCTATGAGTAATCTATCTCTATGATCCCCCAAAGGGGTGTTTTCTTATAGTCCCATGAGTTTTGTAAATGCTTCATCATTTTGAACAGTGTCCAAGATGGGGGACCTTTTTGTTCCTAATTGATTAATTGGGGGTAGATGAGTGGTAGGTCTATGGATGTAAATGAAATGGAGGATAGGGTTAAATCAATGGAGTCTTCAAAGAGTTGGGTGATGTGTTCAAAAGAGTCTTTGTGGGTATCTTCCTTGGTGGCCTCCATAGCAGGAAAAGCTTTGGCTGCCTCATCGAGAATAAATTTTACATTGGAGGACAGATGCTCAACTAATCCATACCCATGTCCTTGAGATCTAGGCCTTCTTGTCATGGTTATGGATTTTATAGTACCTTGTTCATGTAACCCAAGTCCACCTTGTCCTTTGTAGCCCATATTGTTTACAATGTGAAGTCCTTTAGCGTATTTCTCTACAAGTAATAGGGCTTGTTCCACTTCATCTTTATACAACCATTTGGTTACATCTTCTTCAATTGATTCTTTGTCTAAGACTCCTCAACACTTAAACATGGTTCGTTTATATTTGATTACCATAAATGATACTAAGCTTGAGGGTTGAGTTTTTCCACGTGACTTTAGAGAAAGAGGAAGTTTGCCTATGTAGAAGGATTCTTGTAGGGTATACTCCCCACACCCCTTGTCATTGATTTGGACCTTGATCATAGGAATGGGAGTTTTGGAGGTAGATGGTAATGAAAGTGAAGTTGGGTATACGTAAGATGATGATGAGGATGTAATATCATTGTTTGGACAGAGGTTGAGGTTCTTTCCTTCCAACATCTTACAATATTGGAAAGGATGAGGGTTGGTGAAAATGGTTGCTTCAGAACTGTTATGGGGAAACTTTATGTATTAATGATATGTTGATGGGATAGCCTACATGGAATGTATCCTTGGGCATCCCAAGAGGATGTTGTAGGGAAGATCAAGGTCCTAAACTTGATAGGTAGTTTCCATTATTATAGGACCAACTTGAATTATCAATTTGATGATACCCTCAGACTCACATTCAGTATCATCATAAGCTTTGATAGTAATGTTTTTTGGAAGTCAATAACTTTTTTAGAATAACCCATCTGTCTTATTAATTTAAAGGCACAAAGATTGAGACTTGATCCACCATCTACGAGGAGTTTCTTTATTTTATGCTTATGAATGAATACCTCTAAGTGAAGGGCATGATTATGTGAAGGATTATCTGAAGGGAGATCTTTTTCAGTGAATACGAGATGGTGTGGTGAGGATAGGTGTCCTACCATGGCCTAAAATTGACCAGTATTGATATTACTCAAGACATAAGACTCTTGGCATGCTTTATCAAGGATTTGTTTATGCATGGGAGTATAGAGGAGCTCAAGGATGGGTATTTGTGTAGGAGTTTTATTTAAATGGTTGAGGATATTATATTTGGATGATGGATGTATATTAGATGGGGCTCCTTGAAGTGTTACTCAACCTCAATGGGTGGTCACACCACAATCAGATGTTTTTGGTGCAATGGTAATGGTTGCAACTCGATAATGGCATTCTTCAATACAACCTATGACAGAGTCATAGGAAGTAGAGGCATTGACCTTATTTGTGTGATTAGAGCCATTATTCTTATTGATGGACTTACCTTCACCATGGTCTGGAAATGATTCTTGATAGATACCCAAGTCTACATTGAATGTATTTTGAGGGGGTTAGTCTATCAAAATCTCACCTTGGTCTATAAGGTCTTGGATGTAGTTTTTGAGTCTCATACAATTTGATGTTTTATGACCTTTCACCCTATGGTATTAATAATATTCATTCTCATTAAACCAAGTAGGTTTAACTTGACTATCATCATATTGTCTTGTAGCAGGTAATTTTTGTTAAGAAATGTGGCTCAACCTTGCAACTTCAAAAGGTTACCATTCTTCCCATTTTTGGTCTTTTTGAATACCCTTTACCTTGAAGAATGATCTAGAACTTTCAAAGTTTCCAAAAGGGCTAAAAATGGTAGGACTTACTATTTTTAGTAACTTTATATTTGACCTCAAATAGGCCTAAAATTTTCTTAGAAGGTGCAGAACAACTAAGTAAATATCTCAAGTGAGTTTCAACTCAGGATCGTACCTGGATCGCAAGATATTAAAGTTTATGTTTTTTGAAAATTGTTAAAAAAGTTACAAATTCAATTTTGAGGCACTTAGAGGTCCCTAAATGCTTTGAAAATTATCGTAACCAACAAAGTAGGTTAGGGTGATAGATCTTCTCTTCACAAGCTTTTGACGCATCAAACCATTCATCAATCGGATATTCAGATCAAAAGTTATGACCTCCGAAATTTGGACCTCTTATTTTTTAGAAATGTAAAAATGTGTTGGACACATAAAAGAGCTATAAAGGGGAGAGTTACACATGTTGGTGTGTGTTTTGGCACATCACAAGGCATCTTTGATTGGAGATAATTTGGGCACCACTTTTGGGTGGTTTTGGCTCATGGTTTTGTAATTACCGATAATGGTTTACTATATTGTATCTTCTATATATCAGGAGCTAGAGATGGAGGTTTTGTGTAAGAATCTTATAGATGTCAAGTTACCTCCTGGATATCTAGTTGGATATACTCTTGTAAAAGCTTGCTCTGCAAGTATATTGTAATCTTCTTGATTCCTGAATAATATATTGGGTGGCTTTGGAGTGTAGGGTTTTTTACTTAAAAGGGTTTTTCCCATGTATATCTTGTGTTGTGAGTTTTGTGTTTGCATTGGAAGTTGTTATTATCTTTCTATTAATGTGCATCTTAATCAGTAACTATAAAAGTAAAAATTTGCATAAAACATTCCTTAGTAGATCAATGTAGGAAGCATTTCTGCATACATTGCTTCCTTTCACTTGGTATCAGGGCTTGATCACATTTGGTTCTAGTTGTTCGGTAGAGGGTTTTTTAAGCTGATCTTTGTTTGAGTGGGAGGAGGATTTGGAAATCTTTGTTGCCGGTAAGAGATGGTGAGCACATCTAGGACATTTGAGATAGAGAATTTTAATGGCAATATTTTCAAGTTGTGGAAACTCAAAATGGAGGACATGCTTATAGATCAGGATTTATGGGATGCCATATCTGGTACAAAACCATTGACAATGTCTCAACAAGACTAGGATCTCAAAGATAAAAAAACTAAGAGTTTGATAAGACTTAGTTTGGCTAATTCAGTGCTCCTGAATATCCATGAAGAGAAGACTATAAAGTATCTTTGAAAGAAGCTTGAAGATGTTTACCAGGCTAAATCCTTAGTGAACAAGTTATTCATGTGAAAGAAATTTTATTCTCTAAGGATGGAAGATGGAGGATCTATTGCTGATCACCTGACTACATTTAATATGCATGTTGCCTAGTTGACTTCTATTGGTGTGAAGATGGAGGAGGAGGATCAATGTATGACATTACTGTGTTCCTTACCAAATTCATGGGACCACCTTGTTATGGCCATTGAGAGTACCACTACCACCTTCAAGATGGATGAAGTGGTTTCTTCATTGTTGTTTGAAGAGATGCAGAGAAAGTCTTCTAAATTGGCTAAGGAGGCTCTTGCAGTTCATGGTAGATCTAAAGAGAAGGGAAAGAAAAAGGATAAGAAGAATGAAGAAAAAGGAAGATCCAAATCATGTGGGAGATCTAAGTCTCTCGGAAAGTCCAAGGCCTTGTGTTGGAACTGTGGCAAACATAGTCACTTTTGTAAGGAGTGCAAAGAGGAGAAAAAGAAAAAGAAGAATTATGATTTGGATTCTAACAAGTCCTCTTAGGATGAAGGAGAAGCATTTGTCATTTCCTTGGCAATGCATGCATCTAAGGATGTGTGGCTTATTGAATCTGGTGCATCTTTTCACATGACCTCGCATTAGGGTTGGTTTTTGAAGTATGAAAAATACGATGCTGGAAAGGTGTACTTGGGCAATGATTCTCACATGAAGATTGTTGGCTGTGGAAGATTCTTGATTTGATTCCCTACTGGATGAGTGAAGGGAATGAATGGTGTTCTGTATATCCTTGGTTTGACATGGAACCTTCTTTTTGTAAGTAAGTTGAATGATGTGGGTGTGCATGTTGTTTTCTCAAATGGAGGATGTAAGATGACTAGAGGATCTATGGTGTTGGCTAAGGGTGTTCAGATTGACACTCTGTTTCAGCTTGATGCATGCACAATTCAGTGCAATAATGCCTCTATTTTTAAGAAGAGAGCTTCAGAGTCTTCATGCTTGCCAATGGAACCAGTAGCGAAGAGGACTATTGCATCTACTTCTTATGGTCATGCTTTCTGGGTACCTAAGGGTGTTCATTCTATGGAGATGAAACTTCCAGTTTAGAAGATAATGTTATGGCAACAAAGGCTTGGTCACATTGGTGAAAAGGGTTTGAGAACCCTAAAAAATAAAAATTTTGTTGAGGACATGAATGACTACAATCTTGAGTTTGATTTCTGTGAACATTACATTTATGGAAAACAAAACCGTGTTAAATTTTATTCCAATTCTCACAAATATTCTAAGGTGTTGGACTTGATTCATTCTGATGTGTTTGGTCCTATTAATGTTCCTTCAATTACAAATTGTATTTACTTTGTTTCATTCATTGATGACTATAGTAGAAGGACATGGGTGTATTTCCTTAGAAGTAAATCTAAAGTCTTTAATAGATTCAAAGAGTTCAAAGCTCTTGTAGAGAATTGGAAGCATAGAAAGATTAAGTGTTTGAGGATTGACAATGGTGGTGAGTTTTGTTCAACAAATTTTGACAAGTTCTGTAAAGAATAGGGGATTGTAAGGCACAAGACAACTCTATATACCCCTGAACAAAATGGAGTTACAGAGAGGATGAATAGAATTTTGATGGAGAGGGAAAGGAGTATACTAAGTGGATTTGGTCTTGAACAAAAGTTTTGGGCTGAAGTTGTTGCTACCACTTGTTACCTATCTTATAGGTCTCCTACATCAGTGTTCATTGATAAGACACCTATGGAGGTATGGTCTGGTAAAAAGCCTTCATTAAGATACATTCGAGTATTTAGTTGTGAGGCATATATACATGTGCCTAAGGAGAAGAGGTCTAAGTTGGAGAACAAGGATGTGAAGTGTATTTTCATTGGTTATGGCATTTGTGTGAAAGGGTACAAGATTTGGGATCTAGTGATTAAGAGAGTTTTGTATAGCAGAAGTGTGATCTTCAGAGAGCTCAATCCTTCTTCTATTGTCTTACAGCTAGATAAAGAAGAGAAGAAAGATGATGTGGTTCAGCTTCCTTCCACCCCTAAGAGAGTTGAACCAAAAACATCTATTGAACGTGATAATGAGGACAGCTCTAGTAGCTCTAAAAATTTAGAAGACGATGAAGAACCTCAACCTCAAACTTTGAGGAGGTCCACATGGATAAGGCACCAACCTGATAGGTTTGGTTATGCATTGCATGATTCCATTTGTATTTTTGCTTCAATTTCTAACACTGATGAGCCTAGAACTGTGAAAGAGGCTATGGGTATGAAAGACGTAGTTCCTAGAAGGAGGCCATGGAAGAGGAGATGGCTTCTTTGGAAAAGAATAATACAGTTTGGGACTTGGTGCCTTTTCCTGAAGGACAAAAACCTATTGGATACAAATGGGTGTTCAAAAATAAATTCAGTGTAGATGGTAGTGTTAAGAAATATAAGGCTAGATTTGTTGTGAAGGAGTATTCTCAAGTGGAGGGAATTGACTATGGTGAGATTTTCTCTCCCATTGCAAAGCTAACATCTATTTGGTTTCTATTATCTCTTGCAGTAGTGTATGATCTAGAAGTGGAATAGATGGATGTGAAGACAGCATTCCTTCATGGTGACTTGGAGGAGGAAATCTATATGTCATAGCCAGAGCACTACATAGTGAAAGGTAAAGAAAATCTAGTTTACAAGTTGAAAAAGTCTTTGTATGGTTTGAAACAGTCTCCTATGATGTGGTACCAGAAGTTTGATGACTTTGTGTTGAGTATTGGATTTCAAAGATTGAAATTAGATCATTGTGTTTATTACAAGTTTAACAATGATTGCATTCTCATTATTACACTGTATGTTGATGATATGTTACTCATTGGGAATGGTAAAAGTTTGATTTCTGATTTGAAGTCTCAGTTGTCAGCACAGTTTGAGATGAAAAACCTAGGGGCAGCTTGGTACATTCTTGGGATGGAGATTAGAAGAGACAGAAAAAATAGAAAACTTTGGTCAAGTCAGAGTAAGTATGTTAACACTATGTTGGAGAGATTCAACATGGTGGATTGCAAACCTTTGACTGTTCCTCTTACAATGGGGAGAAAGTTACTATTGTAGATTATCCAAAGTCTCCTTTTGAGACAAAGGATATGAGCAGAGTTCCTTCTACTAGTGCGGTTAGTAGTTTGATGTAAGTGATGGTCTGTACAAGACTAGACATTGCCCAAGTAGTGGGAATTAGTCAATTTATGGCTAATCTTGGATGGGTACATTGGGATGCAGTGAACAGAGTGTTCAGATATTTATGGGGTACTTCCAAGTATTCTTTATTCTTACGTCAGAAAATGTCCACTTGGGGTCTTTTCTCTCTTAAGGTTTAGCTCTCGGGTCCTATTTATGCATTTAGAGCTTCTTGCATGTTGATTTGACATCCCGATGACAAAACCCTAAAGTTTCATGGCAATTTTGACTCATGGAATGTACTTAAAAATAATCCTACCTGAAATAGGGGGAGGACTTGAGCACCCGTGCCCTACTCCTACCCTATTTTAGGTCAGGCCCAATTTCAAAGTGTCAGTTTTTAATAGTTATTTAGGTCCTATGTCGCCACAGTAAGTTTTAATTACGAAATTCTTAGCGAGAATGTTTGTAGTTGCATATATAAGCATGTTTAGGCATTCATTTGTAAACTAGATGGATATTGCGTACTTGTGGCTTATGTTTAGGTGATTCAAGATTGTGTTGCAGAGTAGAATTTGTGTTGTTCTTGTGTTTGTATTTGCATATTTTGCATCCATCTCCTCATGGCATGAAGAGCATCTTCCTTCCATGAGATCTTCACTACAAGGTGATATCAATTGTGCTTTCAATCATTTATCATTTGGATTTTACCTCTATCCCTTAGGGATATTCACTTTTTATCTAACAATGGTGTTCAGAAGACTTGAATGTCTCTTCGAGGTTTGATTGAGGCAAGCCTCTAAACACCACAACCCCCAACCCATTTTTCTGTAATTTCAAGTTACAGGTTACAAGAGTAGAAAAAGTGGAGTTGTAGGAGAATAGTGTAGACTGTCAAAATTGTATATCAGAGAAGAAAATAGGGACCTAGACTCAGGTACCCACTCATTAGTCCTCCAGATCCCGCAACTGAAGAATCTCTAAAACAGAAGGAATAGGTTGTTGACAACATTTCTGGATCTTGACAAAAATTATTGCACTAGACTACGGCACCCACTCATTAGTCCCTAACTGTTCCGCTTCCTGAACATCAAAATTTGGTATGCATTTGACTAACATTTGATATTTCTATGTGCAAGCATTTTCCGTGATTTGTCTGTTTACTTCTAAATTTGTATGATTAGGGTTTCAAGCATAATTGGGCATAATTGAACAACTAAATCACACAATTCCAAGTTTCCCTACATTCCAAGTCACTGAAATCCTGATAGTAGACTTCCTACTCGGCTGAAATCCTTGAATGTTTGAGGTGAAAGAAGGATTCATAAAAATTAACCCTAAACATTAATGAATTCTCTTGCATCAAATTTCACCTTAAACATTTTGGTGAACCCATGTTTTTAATGAATTTAGCACCTTGCTAAGTATTGTGATTCAGATTTACATTCATATCATTGTCCATCTTATTGCATTTGGAAAAATTACAAAAAAATTGAAAAATTTGCAAATTTTTTTAAAAATTGGCATTTTTAGCTTGCATTTTCATATAATTTGAATTAGTTGGCATTTAATTTCAATAAATTTTTTTTATTATCATCAGATCTAATTTTAAATACATAAAATTTTCATTCATCATTCATTTAGATTGCATTTTCATTCTTAAATTGATAAAAATTGCTTGAAATTGTGCATTTTTTCATATAACCTAGTTTTGCATTAGCTAGGGTTGTAGTCAAAATCTTGTTTTAGATTTTACTACCCTTTTATAACACTAATGAGGACTAGTTTCTAACTTTAATGTTTTATCATAGTTATTTGCTTGAAAATTTTCATGCCTAGGGTTTGAAAACCTTGATTTTTCACTAGATTTGGCCTTATCGTCTCTCTAGATTTGTACCGTAGGAGTGTTGTAAAGGATTTTTATATACTAATTGGTTGTTATTAGGGTTATTATCTACTTCCCCTCCTAAAATTCTTTCTACAACACCTTTTTATCAGGCCTTTACAGTGGAAATTTGGTGAAAATTTACATATTTTAGCTATATTTTCCCTAGGGTTTGACCTTGAGTTGCACTATAAGTGTATTATGACATATGTTTTGGCATTATGTGGCTGTTATTACTATTATAATTTTATTTCCATCATCATTTTCCTCACAACACCCTTTTTCATACTCTTTTGCTTTCAAATTTGGTGAAAATTTGCATATTTTAGCTATATTTTTCCTAGAGTTTGACCTAGATTTGCACTCCAAGCATGTTGTGAAAGATTTTATGGATTTAGGTGACTGATATTACTACTATAATATTTTTCACCTCCTAAAATTCTTTACAAAACCCCTTTTGTTGGGTCTTTGCATTGAATATTTGTGAAAAATTACATGTTTTAGTGTATTTTCACTAGGTTTTGAATTGTCATCATCCTAGGTTTGCATCAAAAGTGTGTTGTCAAAGATTTTATGGATTTATTTGACTGATATTAGACATATTATTTTCTGCCCCTAATCAATTTTCTTACAACACCTTTTCTTTCACTTATTTGCATTGAAAAAAGTTGAAAAAATCAAGCATTTTAGGTCATTTTTACACATAGTTTCGCACTTGTCTTTTGCATAAAATTTGAAAAGCTTTTAAAATCTAATCTCATATTTATTTGAATACATATACACGTGGCTTCTAATCGTAACAATAACAATAGGTTCTCTCCTAGGCCTTACATAAAAAGAAAGGTCCCCGAACCTAAAATTGTGTTTACACCTCATGATAGAACAATTGGAGAAACTGAAGGACCTCTCTATATCACTATAAAGATAATGGAAAATCTTGTGGATGGAACCCTTATTGATCCTAATTGCAGGACTAATGTTTCCATAGAAGAGTTCCTATTTTCACATCAATTAATGCAAGGTTCTTATGACCCTTCGGATATGATGATTAAGACACATAAGGGAACCTTTGTAAACACCTCTAAGAAGATATCTTTATTGGTCACTGTATTTGAGAAACATGTAGAACAATGGTTTGATGTTGTCCCCGTTTTTGACCTCTTTCGCATAAAATTGGGACATCCATGGTTAAAGGCTATGAAAGTTGTTCCTTCAACAATTCATAACTGTATAAAATTTCCTTTGAATGGACAAGTGATTACTATCCCTCACAATAAGTATAAACCTTTGGTTACAAGATAACATTGTACACTAGATTACTCTTCGGAAAAATCTGAGGTGGAACTAGAGCCACGAACAAACTTTAACTTCTTGAGCTATAGAAATTACAAAGCAAAATTATTACATCAAGTGGTTGGTCCTTCTATGCAAGTAAAAACAAGAGAGGAACAACCTGCATTTGAAGAGAATCCTAGACTGAAAGGAAATGGACCCTATGTTGAGGTTCCTCTCCTACCATCCTTACAAGGATCAAGAGATAGTCGTTGACAACAGAATATGCCACCTAGACAAATGAGATTTGATCCTAGTGCTTCCTCCTCTAAAACACAAAAACCTATGAAAGAGAAAAACCTTATCTTACAAGAGATAAGTGGTAGGACAAATAGAAATAGAAAAGCAAGAGAAAGGAGGAGGAGATGACAAGAATATGCCCAATGACTTGCATCTTAACAAGAAAACATCTCACCAAACATTGAACCAAATCAAGAAGATCTTAAGAATGGACAACTTGAAAACAAGAATAAGAGTTGGGCTATGGTACCTTATGTCCCATTTTCCTCTAACATTTGGGAGTGGGAAGATGACGATGATTTTCTTGATGACAACACTTAGTTCGATGATCCTCATAGGTAAGTATCTCTAACCCTTTATCTCTCGTGATGTGTTTCCCCCGTGATATGTTATGTGTTGTTTAGGCCTCCTGGGATGACCCTTGATTCTCTTGTAAGGTCCAAGGTACCAGGAGACCACCTTTGTTGTGACCTTCTATTTGTATCATCATTCTTCTATATTACTTCTCTATTTTTCATTGTTGTGTGTTGTGTCTTACGGACATAGCATCGTGGTTGGTGACTTGGGGACACCCTCCTACGTGACTATCCCTAAGACACTTGTTTCTCCTCTCTTGAATTATTGTCTCCCTTCCTCTAGTGTTTCTATCTAGCGGGCGGATGACAAAAAACATTTTATACTGATGTGGACCTAGTGTCCCTTTAGTGAGAAATCAAAAATTGGACTTAGTTCCTATATGACGATGGGGTTGTTATATTTTATCTGACGCTTGGCTAGTAGAATCACTTTGTGTGCTCTTGATGGTGTCTTATCGCACTTACAAAACATAACAATACTACTACTCCATGCAATTTCTCTATCTTAAATCTTGCATTCCTTAGTTCTTTATGTGGTTGATTATATGCATTATTTTTTATCATGACTATATGGACATTAACACTTTTCTTGTAGGGATGTGTTTGTGGGAACATTTGGTGATCATAAAGTACATGTCACCTCCAGGGAGCATGGGCTTTGTGAGAGTTTGTGTTCCCTTGTGTGCTTTCTTCCTACCTTAACATGCTTGATATCGATACCTGATATCAACCACCTTAAGGTGGGGGCATATATAAGGTAAGCTATCTTTTGCAAATGTTAGCAATGTGCTTGTTCCAAGGTGCAGTCTTAAAGACTGGTGGCAATGAGTCCCTCCTGCACTCTAAGATTTGTTTGAAATCATTTAAGCCCTCTGTAGAGGTAGGGATATCACATCCCTTTTCTATCTTAAGCTCTCATTACGAGGTAGGGATGGTGTATTTCTCATGGAGAGTGCACATCTTGTCATTTTCAAAAGTCCTCATCACGAGGCAAGGAGCAATTCTATGACTAACTCAACCATTAAGCGTGTCTTCAGTGATTGTCGTGGCGAAGCCCAATCATTGGTGTGTGCCTGTAATGTGCCTAAGATGGTGATGAACCTAGAAATAGGGACACTTCATCTCTTGTTTGTCGTGTTTTCATGTCTTCCAAGTGTGTGTGTATTGTGTGTTTGTTCCCAAGCATAGTCTTAAAGACTAGTGGCGATGAGTCCCTCCTATGCTTTGGGATTTGTATGGTGTGTTTGATTTGTCTAGCATGCTTGATTTGTTTGGCATGTTTGTTTCCCCATATGCAGTCTTAAGTCTTAAAGACTAGTGGTGATGAGTCCCTCCTGCATTATGGGTGGTGTGTTTACTTTCCTTGTACTTGCATCTACATTTCATATATATGAAAAAGAAAAAGAAAAAAGAAAATCATTCATTGTCTTCACTGAATTCACTATATTCACTGTGTTTTCTGTGTCTTCAATGCTATATTCTCCATGTTTTGAGTGACTATAACTATCTTCTCTGTGTTTTGTGTGCCTGTTACCATCTTCTCTATGATTGGCATGTCTTCTTCGTGCTTCACATGTTTTCTATGTTTGTTGACCATACTTTAATGCATGTATTGGCCTTGTGTTTATACATACATTAAAGTGGGGGCTAAATGTTACATCATAAAATATCCCTTGGGAGCTTTTCTCTCTTAAGGTTTAGCTCCTGGGTCTTGTTTATGCATTTAGAGCATCTTGCATGTTAATTTGACATCCCAATGAGAAAACCCTAAAGTTTCATGGCAATTTGGACTTGGGGGATGTACTTAACAATAATCCTGCCTAAAATAGGGGGGGAGGACTTAGATGCCTACCTCCTAGTCCTGCCCTATTTTAGCTTAGACCCAATTTCAAAGTGTTGGTTTGTGACCGTTATTTAGGTCCTATGCTGACACAGTAAGTTTCAATTATGAAATTCTTGGTGGGAATGTTTGAGTTGCATATATAAGCATGTTTAGGCATTCATTTGTAAACTAGATGGATATTGCATACTTGTAGCTTATGTTTAGGTGATTCAAGGCATTCATTGTGTTGTAGAGTAGAATTTGTGTTGTTCTTGTGTTTATGTTTGCAGATTTGGCATCCATCTCCTCATGGCATGAAGAGCATCTTCCTTCCATGAGATCTTCACTACAAGGTGATATCAATTATGCTTTCAATGATTTATCATTTGGATTTTGCCTCTATCCCATAAGGATATGCACTCTTTATCTGACAACAGTGTTTGGAAGACTTGAATGTCTCTCCGGGCCTTGATTGAGGCAAGCCTCTAAACACCACAACCCCCAACACATTTTTTTCATGATTGCAGGTTACAGGTTGCAGAAGTAGAAAAAGTGGAGTTGCAAGAGAGCAATGCAGACTATCATAATTGCATATCAAAGAACAAAATAGGACCTAGACGCGGGCACCTGCTCATTAGTCCTCCAGATCCCACAACTGAAGAATCTCTTAAACAACAGGAATAGGTTGCAGACAAGGTTTCCAGATCCTAACAAAAAGTATAGCACTGGACTAGGGTGCCCACTCATTAGTCCCCAATTTTTCCTCTTCTTGAACTTCAAAATCTGGTATGCATTTGACTGTCATTTGATATCTCTGTGTGCAAACATTTTTCGTGATTTGTCTATTTGCTTCTGAATTTGCATAATTAGGGTTTTAAGCATAATTAGGCATAATTAAACAACTAAATCACACAATTCTAACTTTCCCTACATTCCAAGTGACTAAAAGCCTAATAGTAGACTTCCTACTCGACTGAAGTCCTTGAATGTTTGAGGTGAAAGAAGGATTGATACAAATTAACCCTAAACATTAACAAATCCTCTTCCATCAAATTTCACCTTAAACACGTATGTTATCATGGTTATCCTACTGGACCTTTGCATTCATTTTGTATTCATGGATTTGTGGATTTAGATTGGGCAGGTGACATTGACAGCAGGAGATGCACCAATGCTTACGTGTTCACTATATTTGGTGGTGCTATTAGTTAGATGAGTAAGCAGCAACATGTGGTCACTTTGTCCACTACTAAAGTTGAGTACATGGCAGCAACTCATGCTTGCAAAGAAGTCATTTCGCTTAAGAGATTGTGTTCTGATGTTGGGTTTGATGCAGGGAAGATTACTATTTGTTGTGACAGTCAGAGTGCCATATGTTTGGTGAAGAATCCTACTTTCCACATGATGAATAAGCATATTGATGTCCAACACCATTTTGTTCGTGACATGGTAGAGGATGGGAAGGTAAACTTGGAGAAAGTTGATACTTTGATGAATGTTGCAGATTCCTTGACAAAACCTGTGAGCATGAAAAAGTTTAGATGGTGTTTAGAGTGTATGGGCCCCTTGACCCCTAGCAATTAAATCATGGTGTTAATACTCCCTTTGCTCTTACAAGGTATTCGACAAGTGGGAGAATGTTAAGACAATATCTCAACCTTGCAACTTTGAAAGGTTACTATTCTTCCCAATTTTGGTCTGTTTGAATATGCTTTACCTTGAAGAATGATCTAAAACTTTCAAAGTTTCAAAAAGGGCTAAAAATGGTGGGACTTACTATTTTTAGTAACTTTACATTTGACCTTGGATTGACCTAAAATTTTCCTAGAAGGTGCAGAATAGCTAAGAAAACATCTCAGATGAGTTTCTACTCAAGATCATACCTGGATTGTAAGATATTAAAGTTTTTATTTTTTGAAAACTATTAAAAAAGTTTTGAACTCAATTTTGAGGCACTTAGAGGTCCCTAAACACTCTGAAAATTATCGTATCTAATGAAGCAGGTTTTAGGGTGATAGATCTCTTCATGGGATTTCTAACACATCAAATGATTCTTCAATCAAACACCTAAATCAAAAGTTATGACCTCCTAAAGTTGGACCTCCTGTTTGTGGGAAATGTAAAAATGTGTTGGACACATAAAAGAGTTGTAAAGGGGAGATTTACATGTTTTGGTGTGTGTTTTGGCACATCACAAGGCATCTTTGATTGGAGATAATTTGGATGTCACTTTTGGGTGGTTTTGGCTCATGGTTTTGTAATTACCGGTAATGGTTTACTGTATTGTATCTGTAGAGTAAAATAATCTACATTTTGTTTCAGTTGCAGTGCATCAGCGCGGCTGTGCAGGCTCAAGTTTTACCTCTGCGAATTTTAGTTTTGGCCGCAAAGGTTAGCAAACAAGGGTTTCATTTTGGCCTAAGATTTTTGCCTAAGTCTCAGAGTCACGCGGAGAATGCCACATGTTGTCAGTCAAGACACATTTTAAGAAGTCTCAGACTATCGCAGAAGAGGCTGAGTGTCCTTTTACATTAATGCGGAGCGCAACAAGTGTCGGCATCCATGTTAAGTTTCAAGACCCTTTTAATGTTTCTAAGAAGTCCGGTGGGTCCCTGTTTCTAAGTTTCTCCCTACGTGAAAAGCGCCAAGTGGCAGTTTCCGTCGAGTTTTTGAAAGCCCCTTTTAAAGTTTCTCAGTGAGCACGGAACGTGCCATGTGTCAGCTGCGAAAGGTTTCAATAAGTTTCTCTAAGTTGTGTGGTGTTAGTGTAGGTTTTTATTTCCTAGTTGGGTTATTTATTTTTCCCTATATTCCTAGGTTTTTCTACACTTCTATTAATCTCGCTTAGGTTAATAAAGCATGTCTTATTAGGTGAGTGGTTGCGAGGTGTCACCTTCCTACATATGAGCATCCATTAGCTATCTTGGGAAGATACTTTGCTATCTTTAGTCCGATAGATGGTTGCTCCTCATTGGTCGGTGTTGCCACCTCCTCCCTCTTCCTATTCTATATAAGCATGCTACCTGGCTTGTATTTGACATCTTTTGCTTTTGCATCCTCTTAATGCTATTTTGCTTCTAGCATTTGCATTACTCTCTTGGAGACTAACTCTGTGTTTCTATTTTGATTTCATATCATTTGTATTCATAGTTTAGATATCTATTCTTTGCACTAGTTTTCTGGGTTAATAATCTTTTCAAATTCTAACATGGTATCAGAGCTATTCTATGTGCAAGAAGTAGATTTTAGTTTCCATATTTGAGAGATTTGGGGGGGGGCTAATAAATCTTATTACAGTTTTTCAAAAAACCTAATATGCTCTTCTCTTGCATCTTTGGATGATCTTGAGAATCAGAAAAGTTTGACAGAAACTTTTTTTAATCTCTGGGGTTTGCACATGTGTTTTATGAAATCTGGGTGATTGTAGCATTTTTGGTTATACTGGCAGCATTTCTGGCTGTTCCAACATGTCCAGGAGGCTTAAGAAAGTCAGATTTGGCTTTTGTTTCACTGAAATCAGAGATCATCATACACAGTTGTGGACTGGGGTTTCAAGCTCAAATCTGACAACCAGCTTGCATATTTGGTCTTTTGAATCAATATTGCAGGTTTCAGCATCTGATTCAGCCTTTTCATGTCATTTTTTGGTTGCTGGGGTCATTTTTTGTAGCTAAAGGCGTTTTGTTTACACTAGAGCAACATTGTTTGTGTATTTGCAAGAAAAATGCTTTTGGGGTTTTGTTCGTAGCACAGAAAAACCATCTAGGTATCTTTATGTTTTTGCATGCAGTCTATATATTTTGCAGAAATGTGCTCAGAAAGCTACAGCAGGACCCCTCTCCATTGGTAGCTGCAGTTTTGAAGACAGTTTTCAAATGCTCCATTCTTGCTCATACGGACTCCTTTTCCCACGAAATTTTTTTTGATTTTGGCTATTTTTCCATGCTCTATGCACTAGTGTAGTCATTTTTTGATTTTGATGCCAAGATTTGTTAGAAATTATAGATTCTCAGTCATGACATTACACAGTTCTCATTTTGAGAACTTCAGAGGATCATAACTTTCACATACGACCTCGTATCGAGGCGATTCGTTTTTTGAAAGTGCATGATTTTTTGAGATCGCAGTGGTACTATTTATTTCTCTGAGTATTGTGCCAAAGTTATATTTTTAACATATGCTCTTCATGAGGGTTTTGTAATGCATTGAAATCAAGACCACTTAGTATTTCTTACTAGTGGCAGTTGTAAATGCACTAATATAAAGTGCCAAATCATATTTTCTTGGGGGGGTTCTTTGATTGAGTGAAAAGGGGGGGTTGTCTTGGTTGGGTTCTCTTCTTTTCAGCACTTCTTCTCTGCATTTCTTCATCATGGATCAAACAAATCTGCCCATCCTAACTCCATACAATTACTTTGAGTGGAAATCACGCATGACAATTCACTTAAGAAAAGCTGGATTAAATAGGATAACTATGGGACTTGAAACTAAACCTGCTAAAGATAAAGATAAGCCTAAGTGGTTTAACAAATGTGATGAGGCATATGGAACATTGTGTTTGTCTGTTTCTCTTGATTTGCTCTTTCACATTGAGTCTTTGAATACACCAAATGAAATCTGGACAAAGCTAGAAACACTATTTGGCACACAAGATTCAATGAGGGGTCATATGTTGGAAAATGAACTAATTAGTTTAAGTCTAGGCAATTTCAACACAATCCAGGATTTCTTCACCAAATTGAAATCACTAAGGCTGCAGTTAAAACAATGTGTAATTGAAAAGAAAGATGAACAACTAATTCTTAGTATTCTCTCTAAGCTAAGTTCAGAATATTCTGTGTTTGTTTCTACTTTCTATGCTACTAAGGGTGCACTTGGTACTCAATTCACCATGCCATCTTTAGATGATTTTGCTGTCAATCTCACTCGAGAATAGGACAAGCTAATCTAGATGGGCACTCTTAAGTCCTCTAAGTCACATGCCTTGGCTGCCAACCAAGGCACAAAAGAACAGAAAGGACAAAGTAGTAACAACAATAGTAAGGATAAGAAACAGAAGAATAGTAAGGAGAAGAAGGATCAGATAACGGTTGCTTCAAAAGCAACTAATGAGAGCCAATATTCCAAGGGTGACAAGCTGAAGAAAGAGAGGGTCCAATGTGCCTATTGTAAAAGACCCAGTCATGATGAACATAAATGTCTGAAGAAACAAATTGATCACTTGACACACATTCTTGAGAAGAATAATATCAGTGTTCCTGAGTCTGTCAAACAGAGTTCTAATGAGGGGTCTAATAAGGCAAAAGAAAACAGCAAGGGGAAAGGAAAGGGCAAGGTCCTTGTTGCAGTTGCTTCTTCACCATCCACTTGGGTTCTTGATTCGGGTGCTTCGTGTTGGTTCTTTTTTTGAATCAGCATTAGGGTTTGCCACTTCTAATGCACAGGCAGATTCAGCCAACAAAATATAGGAGGTTGCGTGAGCTGCCTCCCCTTCACTTCTGGTTCTGCCGCACCAAGGGGGGTATCCCTATAACTCAAGATGTAACCTTGACTAGCTCAAAGATAGAAAGATCTAACTTGACAACAACAAGCAGAATACTCTCATGTATGGACCAAGATCTGTATGATAGATCACAAGGCTGGCAACATTCTTGGACATGATGTCTGGTTGGGTATGAGAGCATGCAAGGGGTTCCTAATCCTACTCCTACAACTAACAGGTGGAAGTATGAAATGGTTTAGTTTGAATTTTGGATGCAAAGCTGGACATGGTTGTAACACAAACACAAAGCAAGATTGGTGCCTATCCAGGGCTTGGAGTCGGTAGACATACACCTGTGAATGATCAGCATGAATAGCTAAAACTGGATTTCAGGGGGATACACATGATATCTGCCTTACAGATATCTCGCAATAAAGAGTGTCAAGTTATCTCTACTTATGGCATCCCTACTGCAGTATACCCTTCCCAATGTTCAACCTGAAAACAGTTTAATCTACCCCTTGAGCAGAAGTTAAAAGATCAGACATTCAACATAGGAATTCTATGCTCTAGAATCTAAACATTACCCAAATATCCAGATTCAGAAGAAGAATACATGCAATACTGGAGACAGAATTAACACAACACATGCTAAGATAGCATTACTCATATAAGATTAACCATGAAATCAGTGGATTCATGCCAAATCGTACAACAGGAGATACATAAACTCACAAGTTTAAACTGTACAGAGCAACCAGATCAGCTTGTTTTGAATTACAGAGCCAAAAATCTTCAACTTTCAACAACCACAAATGAGTAACACTTCCTGCTTATAACAGCCAGGTAGTGTACCACAGCAATTAATTACATGGTTGACCAAAAATCCTGCCAGATACACAGTATCAGGAAAATGGCGCTCAAACACTACCAGATTGGCGCCCAAACATGAATGCAGCAGGTAGGGGAGGAGACAGGAAGATATCTCGAGCCCTGCGCCACTATCCGCTGATGTACACCTTCAATCGGGTACCAGATCCGCCCATACCTCTGCAACCTTCGCCATTAATGGCGCACCAACCCGCGGCCTTGGGAAAAACATCTAACAGTCGATTGCAACCATTTCCCGCCGAGATTCATCATCATGATATTTCGAATATGCAGGATATCAATTATCCCACATGCACCCCGCAGCAACCTCTTTAACATTTTATATACTAGGTCATGAGCATATATGATGTCGGTGCTTTTGCTCCTGACGACACTAGTATAAGACTTCATCATCATCATCATCCAGCAGCATGATATCCTGTTGCTTGAAATATCACCCTGACGTCAGCATCATATCGCAATATAACCTGCATGATAATCGCCTTTATCGGCACAACCTGATCCATCAGAGGAACATCCTCCTGCTGAGCCTATACCAAAAGTCTGGCCGATGAACATCCTGATGACGTCATCATCATATCCTACTGACGTCATCATCATATCTGCCTACTGCGCACCTCCTCATATCCGGATGATGTCATCATCATGTTTGCAAATATCGGGGGATCTCCACAAGATGATCAGTGTTAGAAATATGACCGCCCCCGGACCTCGATGACGTCATCATCATATCGACATCAGGATGATATTTGGAAGATAACCAGATATTTGGATATATCATCCTGATGCACAAATATCAGGTTGCACTGTAGCTCCACTATAAGATCGGGGCGATAGATGAATATGATGATGCTTGAAAAGATCACCCCCACTAGATAATGCACGAAGCCAGCAGACGGATATCTCCTTGATATCAGCATCATCATGACGCTGGAACAAACATACACCCGAGTGATATGAAAATATCACCCCCTCCTTCGGAAATATCATGATGCAGATAGCCAGAGAAATAGATATCACCCTGTCATAAGAATGACGTCAGCATCACCAGGATGATAAAACAACGAACATGAAGTGATACAACATCATCAGGATGATATTGACTAAGATCATCCTGACGTTCAAAATATGATGACCCCAGTGAATATCGGGTCACACTTAGAAATCTTCAACAACATCATCAGGATGATCATAACCAAGATCACCCGATGATAAAGATATCACCCCGGCGAAATATCATGAAGGCAGAAAATATGATGACCCCCGCAAGCAGCACGGTGATAACTAGAAATATGATGATGATGATGATGACCCTTAAGAAAGAACAAGTCAGGTCGAACAACTCAAAGAATAACCCCTTCAGAATATCAGGGCAACATCATCATCATGTTTGGGCAAGGTGATAATTGGAAGATCACCGGATACTTGAAAAATCACCCCCGCAAGCAACATAGGGCGCACTGTAGCTCATCAGCAGGATCAGGATGATATCCAGACATCACCCAATATTGAAATATGATGATCCTGATGAGAAACCAGTCGACGGAGAACATGATGATGCAGACCATCATCGAAGACAAGATGATGATGATGACCTCCTCCTCAGGAAAATATGATGCTGCAGCTGAAAAATACTGAGGAGGTCCAACACTTAGAACATTTTTTGGATACTTAGGGAAAGTGCCTGCATGAAAATTGCTCAAAAATTGTCAGTCAATTCAGGCACTAACACTGGCTCTGTCTGGGGGCGTGCAGGTGCAAGACTGCAGCGAGAACCCCAGATCTCTAGGATGCAGACCAGTCCCTTATCCATTGGGCACAGAGTCAAATACTGCACCGACCTGCATCACCAAACACACTTGATGGCCTAAGGCCACCAAGAAAAGAAAAACATGTATCTCCCTTTGTCAAATATCTTGTTTTCATCTGCATGCACTGGGTCAAGCTTGGAGATACTACAAAGATCCACCCACAAACAAATCTTGTCATCTGCATATTCAACCCTCTGATTTGGCTTGTCATCATCACCCTTGTGCAGATAACCCTCAGCATCATGTGACATGTGGGTGCAGAATGTATCAGGCAATGCATACTTATACTTATCATCTATATCATCATCATGCATTGCAACATGATCTCCTAGCTGGACTGAAAATAGGAAACACTCAAAGTCCACCACACAGCTAGGAAGATCAGGGCTCATTGTATTATATGCTGGCACATCAAAAGAAAAGCTTTCAAAATCACAATTGTGCACATCATGTACACAACAATCAGCAGCACCAGGCTGGAAAAGATCAGGCTCTGGCATCTCTCTCAAATCAGGCACATTTTCACAGTCACTTACCTGATGTATGTTGTTTCCTCTTTCATCAGGATGAGAAACAGAATCCAAGCCAAAAATAGTGTCTAGATCTTCACCATACTCAGACAGATCCTCATCACCATATGTGTCATAAATGGGTGACCCAGGTACATCAGTTTCATCATAGTATGCCATTTGTTCATGGGCAGCAGAACATGCATCTTCATCACCAATGGATTCCCTTTGTGGAGGAGTATCAGCCTGTGTGTCATAAGCAAAACAGCCATCAAATGAAAAACAATCATGCTCTGAACTAGCACTTATTTCAATTTCTGACTGCTCTTCATGATCTCCATGTGTTTGAAAGGTAGGCAATGGGTCACACATAGGACTGCTTCTCTGTTTGCTTATATCTTCTCTGTCTTGAGTACAATACTCACAATTGTCTCCACAGGTCCATTCCAAAAATTGCTCATTGCTGTCCACAACCTTGTTATTGTTTTCATGGTCAGCTGCCTCATCATTGCAATGGGAACCCTCATTAGTCCTTTCACTGGCATCTTCAACTGGTGAACAATCCAGTTGAGCAGTATTGTTAGCATTATGTTCAAACACAGCAGTCTCAACCTCTATGCTTTTACTTGCATTTTTATCTGCACATGATGTCGTAATCATTTGGTCATTTGCAGCTTCATAACCATTTCTCACACCAAGGCCTGGGGACAGGGGTTTCAGCAGGTACACATTTCTGATTTTTTCTATCTTTTCTATGAACTTGTATGCCATCTGCATACTTGTCACCTTGAAATCCCTCAGTATTGCACTAAAGCCCTCCTCAAAAGCTTCAAAGAATATGCCAACACAGGCTGAAATATCAGGTCTGAAGACTTCTGGGATCTGTGAAAGGGCTATTGCAAACCTATGACTGAAATCAACACATGGCTCTTCATCTTGTTTTCTGATTCTCATCAATTCTGCAATAAGGTCAGCCGGTTCTTTTGCAAATTCTTCCTTGAAACAGTTAGCAAGCTCATCCCAACAGGCAAAGGATTTCTTTGGAAAGCTCAAATACCAGTCTTTTGCTTTTGCATCAAAGGACCTAACAAAAAACCTCATCCACATATCCTCATCTCTGAATGAATATTTTCCCATAAAACTGTGAAAAGTTTGGATATGTGCATTCCCATCACATACATTGTGACCACTAAATCTAGGCATCTGACAGTATATCCTAGCAGGCATAGTTTCTACTTTATAATCCACCCATGACAAATCCAGTTGGTCATACAAAGGATCAAAAGGGCTGACAGGAGGTTTAGCTTTCTGACTGGCAGACACAACAGGGTTACTGCTTTTTAACTGGGCCTGCTCAGCCTCTAAGAATATCAACCTATTTCTTATCTCTTCTATTCCTTTATCCAACATTTCACCACTGAGTATGGGATAATTCATACTTGGATTCATAAAAATCTTACTCTTAGACATCATTTGCCTGTCTAAGACCTAAGGCTTCCCCTGGCATCTAGCTTATGCAGTAAAACAGCAAATAAAGGGGAAGGAACAAGGTACCTTTTCTCATACAGATGCAGAAATATGTACATCTTTCAACAAATAACATACATTTATCTTTCATGTGCATTTGGATATTTTTTGCAGAGTCGCCACCTCTCCAGAGAGGACAAAATTTTCAATAGCTGAAAGCTACTTTTCCAGGTTCATTCCACCAGCAGAGCATCATTTTTCACATGAAAGACTCCCCAGCGGAGTCGCCAATTTGTTGGTTTTTCTTCTGAATCAGCATTAGGGTTTGCCACTTCTAATGCACAGGCAGATTCAGCCAACAAAATACAGGAGGTTGCGTGAGCTGCCTCCCCTTCACTTCTGGTTCTGCCGCACCAAGGGGGGTATCCCTATAACTCAAGATGTAACCTTGACTAGCTCAAAGATAGAAAGATCTAACTTGACAACAACAAGCAGAATACTCTCATGTATGGACCAAGATCTGTATGATAGATCACAAGGCTGGCAACATTCTTGGACATGATGTCTGGTTGGGTATGAGAGCATGCAGGGGGTTCCTAATCCTACTCCTACAACTAACAGGTGGAAGTATGAAATGGTTTAGTTTGAATTTTGGATGCAAAGATGGACATGGTTGTAACACAAACACAAAGCAAGATTGGTGCCTATCTAGGGCTTGGAGTCGGTAGACATACACCTGTGAATGATCAGCATGAATAGCTAAAACTGGATTTCAGGGGGATACACATGATATCTGCCTTACAGATATCTCCCAATAAAGAGTGTCAAGTTATCTCTACTTATGGCATCCCTACTGCAGTATACCCTTCCCAATGTTCAACCTGAAAATAGTTTAATCTACCCCTTGAGCAGAAGTTAAAAGATCAGACATTCAACATAGGAATTCTATGCTCTAGAATCTAAACATTACCCAAATATCTAGATTCAGAAGAAGAATACATGCAATACTGGAGACAGAATTAACACAACACATGCTAAGATAGCATTACTCATATAAGATTAACCATGAAATCAGTGGATTCATGCCAAATCGTACAACAGGAGATACATAAACTCACAAGTTTAAACTGTACAGAGCAACCAGATCAGCTTGTTTTGAATTACAGAGCCAAAAATCTTCAACTTTCAACAACCACAAATGAGTAACACTTCCTGCTTATAACAGCCAGGTAGTGTACCACAGCAATTAATTACATGGTTGACCAAAAATCCCGCCAGATACACAGTATCAGGAAAATGGCGCTCAAACACTACCAGATTGGCGCCCAAACATGAATGCAACAGGTAGGGGAGGAGACAGGAAGATATCTCGAGCCCTGCGCCACTGTCCGCTGATGTACACCTTCAATCGGGTACCAGATCCGCCCATACCTCTGCAACCTTCGCCATTAATGGCGCACCAACCCGCGGCCTTGGGAAAAACATCTAACAGTCGATCGCAACCATTTCCCGCCAAGATTCATCATCATGATATTTCGAATATGCAGGATATCAATTATCCCACATGCACCCCGCAGCAACCTCTTTAACATTTTATATACTAGGTCATGAGCATATATGATGTCGGTGCTTTTGCTCCTGACGACACTAGTATAAGAATTCATCATCATCATCATCCAACAACATGATATCCTGTTGCTTGAAATATCACCCTGACGTCAGCATCATATCGCAATATAACCTGCATGATAATCGCCTTTATCGGCACAACCTGATCCATCGGAGGAACATCCTCCTGTTGAGCCTATACCAAAAGTCTGGCCGATGAACATCCTGATGACGTCATCATCATATCCTGCTGATGTCATCATCATATCTGCCTACTGCACACCTCCTCATATCCGGATGATGTCATCATCATGTTTGCAAATATCGGGGGATCTCCACAAGATGATCAGTGTTAGAAATATGACCCCCCCGGACCTCGATGACGTCATCATCATATCGACATCAGGATGATATTTGGAAGATAACCAGATATTTGGATATATCATCCTGATGCACAAATATCAGGTTGCACTGTAGCTCCACTATAAGATCGGGGCGATAGATGAATATGATGATGCTTGAAAAGATCACCCCCACTAGATAATGCACGAAGCCGGCAGACGGATATCTCCTTGATATCAGCATCATCATGACGCTGGAACAAACATACACCCGAGTGATATGAAAATATCACCCCCTCCTTCGGAAATATCATGATGTAGATAGCCAGAGAAATAGATATCACCCTGTCATAAGAATGACGTCAGCATCACCAGGATGATAAAACAACGAACATGAAGTGATACAACATCATCAGGATGATATTGACTAAGATCATCCTGACGTTCAAAATATGATGACCCCAGTGAATATCGGGTCACACTTAGAAATCTTCAACAACATCATCAGGATGATCATAACCAAGATCACCCGATGATAAAGATATCACCCCGGCGAAATATCATGAAGGCAGAAAATATGATGACCCCCGCAAGCAGCACGGTGATAACTAGAAATATGATGATGATGACGACCCTTAAGAAAGAACAAGTTAGGTCGAACAACTCAAAGAATAACCCCTTTAGAATATCAGGGCAACATCATCATCATGTTTGGGCAAGGTGATAATTGGAAGATCACCGGATACTTGAAAAATCACCCCCGCAAGCAACATAGGGCGCACTGTAGCTCATCAGCAGGATCAGGATGATATCCAGACATCACCCGATATTGAAATATGATGATCCTGATGAGAAACCAGTCGACGGAGAACATGATGATGCAGACCATCATCGAAGACAAGATGATGATGATGACCTCCTCCTCAGGAAAATATGATGCTGCAGCTGAAAAATGCTGAGGAGGTCCAACACTTAGAACATTTTTTGGATACTTAGGGAAAGTGCCTGCATGAAAATTGCTCAAAAATTGTCAGTCAATTTAGGCACTAACACTTTGCACCACATGGCTTCATCTAAGGAAGAACTTGCATCCTTGGAGCCATGTACTATGCCTTCTATTTTGATGGGTGATAACACTCCTATTGAGGTGTGTGGGAGAGGGTCTGTTGATGTGGGGGATGGCACATTCCATGATGTTCTTTGTGTGCCCTCATTATCAACTAATCTCCTATCAGTATACCAGATTACTCACACAGGTTCAGGCAAGTGGGTTGAGTTCACTCCTGATTCAGTGGAGATTCATGAGTTGCACAGTGGTTCTACAGTTGCAATTGGGAGAGTAGATCATCAGTCATGGCTCTATCTGTTTTCTCACTTTGTTCCTAATCCTCCTTCAACTATTTTGCTCACTTATTCTAATGATGTGAGTAGATTATGGCATGAGCGGTTTGGCCATCTTAACTTCCGCTACTTGCAGCAGCTCAACCAGCAGAGCATGGTCACAGGGTTGCCTTCAGTTCAGTTTTCAGGTGGTGTTTGCCAAGGTTACATTCTTGGTAAGCATCCTAAGGAAAATTTTGACAAAGGTAAGGCATGGAGAGCTTCACAGTTACTGGAGTTAGTTCACAGTGATTTGGCTGGTCCATTTTAGCATCCTTTTTTCAGCAGGGCTAGATATGTCCTCACATTCATTGATGACTTTTCTCGAAATACTTGGGTGTACTTTCTCAAACAAAAGTCAGAGGTATTTGATCATTTTCAAGACTTCAAATCTTTTGTAGAGAAGCAATCCGGGAAAGCCATCAAAGTTTTGCGCACTGACAATGGTGGTGAGTATGTCAACCATCGGTTTGAGAGGTTTTACACTTCAGAGGGGATTGATTTGTAGCACTCAGTTCCATACAATCCTCAGCAGAACGGTGTTGCAAAATGGAAGAATAGGTCCTTGAAGGAAATGGCGAACTGCATGATTCACTCTAGATCTCTTGCACCACAGTATTGGGTAGAGGCCATTAACTGTGCTTGTTATATCCAGAACCATGTTCCTCACCGAGCCTTGAAGGGAGTCACTCCTTTTGAAGCTTGGAGCAGTCGGAAACCATCAGTTAAGCACTTTCGAGTTTTTGGTTCTCCTGCATGGGCCCACATTCCTGCAAAGAAACGCAAGGCCTTGGATCCGCAGAGCAGACCTTGCATATTTGTAGGTTATCCTGATGGTGTGAAGGGTTATCGGTTGCTCCACCCTACTACACATGAGTTGTTCATTGAGAGGAGTGTTCAGTTTGAGGAGGTCTCTTCAAGCTCACTTTATATCACTTCTCCAACTCCTACTTTGATATTGGAGTCACTTGGGATACATGACAGATCTTCTGATGAGTTAGATTCACCTGAGCAGCCTTCTACCTCCACTTTTGATGTAGAGAGTGATTCAGAGGACTCACCTCCTTCCTCTCCTAGTCATCATTTAGAGGTTGATGATTCTCCTCCAGATTCTCCATCTTCCGATCCACTTTGGGCTAGACAGACCTTGCAGTCTGCAGGTGATTGGGTTGGGGATCCATCAGACACCAGGTGAACTCGTTCACAGTTCCAGGATGCTCCACATGTCTTCATTGCTACTGCCTCAGATCCACAGTCTTTTCGTGAGGCTTCTAGTATTCCTAAGTGGGATATAGCTATGCAGGAGGAGTATAGTTCCTTGATGAGGAACCACACTTGGGATCTTGTCCCTCTTCCTAAGGGAAGAAAACTTGTTTGATGTAAGTGGATCTATCAGACAAAATTTGCAGCAGATGGGTCAGTTGACAAGTATAAGGCTCGCTTGGTCACCAAAGGATTCTCCCAGGTTCTTGGGATTGACTACTCTGAGACTTTTGCGCCAGTTGCCTGAATGAATTCCATCCAACTTGTTCTTGCCATTGCTGTAGCTAATCGTTGGGAAGTACACCAGATGGATGTGAAGAGTGCTTTTCTTCATGGTGACCTTCAGGAGGAGATATACATGGAGCAGCCACAGGGGTTCCTTCAGGATTCTTCACTTGTGTGCCGTCTTCGGAAGTCTCTCTATGGCCTCAAACAGGCTCCTCAGGCCTGGTATGCTAAGATGGACTCCTTCCTTCTATCAGTTGGTTTCACTCGGTGCCATTCTGATCCCAATGTCTACATTCTACAGCAAGATGATTCACTTCTATTTTTGGTTATGTATGTTGATGACTTACTGATCATAGGGATTTCTTCATCCACCATTGGGGCTGTCAAAACTACCCTTCATGACAGGTTTTTGATGACTGACTTGGGCTTGTTGCATTACTTTCTCAGGATTGAGATCTACTAGTCTACTTCCGGGATCACCATCAACCAGTCCAAGTATGCTCTGGATTTGCTCTCAAGGTTTCATATGGCTGACTGTAAGCCTGCTCCGACTCCCTTTCTTTATGGAGTCAAACTTGAGGCTCAGTGTTCTTCTCCACTTGTTGATGGCACTTTGTACCGACAGCTTGTTGGGAGTCTCATTTATCTAACTCATACAAGACCTGACATTTCATATGCTATAGGCATGGTCTCTCGATTTATGCAGGAGCCTCATGAGCTACACTGGAAAGCAGCCAAATAGATCCTTCACTACATTCAGGGTTCTCACAGTTTTGGGATTCACTATGCAGCGGGTATTGAGCTTGACTTGGTGGGCTACACAGATTCAGATTGGGTGGGTGATTCTCAGGATCACAAGTCTACTTCAGGTTACAGCTTCTCACTTGGTTCAGGTCCTGTTTGTTGGTCAAGCAAGAAGCAATCTACTATTGCTCTATCTTCTACTGAGGCCGAGTATCGAGGGGCTGTGAATGCCGCTACTAAGGCCATTTGGCTTCAGAATCTTCTCACTGAGTTTGGTATCTAGATCAGATGGCCATCAGTCATATTTTGTGACAACCAGAGTGCCATTCAGATCTCACAGAATCCGGTCCATCATCAGCGGACCAAACACATAGAGATCCACATGCACTACATCCGGGAGCTCATCCATGGCCACGTCATTGACCTTCACTACTATCTGACATCCAAGCAGGTTGCTGATATCTTCACCAAACCCTTCACTGAGAGCAAGTTCCTTCATTTGCAAGCTTTGTTGGGGGTGCGGGATGCTTCATCTTCTGGGGGGGCTTCTTCCTGTCACTCGGAGTCCTAACTCTCTCTATTTTGGGGGGGGTCTCTTCTCTCTCTATTTTGGGGGGGAATTTTATGTACATGGGTACCTCATCAGGCTTGATTTGTCAGGACCCATTTCTACATCCACCTAAGCTTTGCTTATGGGGGGTGTTAGTGTAGGTTTTTATTTCCTAGTTGGGTTATTTATTTTTTCCTATATTCCTAGGTTTTTTCTACACTTCTATTAATCTCGCTTAGGTTAATTAAGCATGTCTTATTAGGTGAGTGGTTGCGAGGTGTCACCTTCCTACATGTGAGCATCCATTAGCTATCTTGGGAAGATACTTTGCTATCTTTAGTCCGATAGATGGTTGCTCCTCATTGGTCGGTGTTGCCACCTCCTCCCTCTTCCTATTCTATATAAGCATGCTACCTGGCTTGTATTTGACATCTTTTGCTTTTGCATCCTCTTAATGCTATTTTGCTTCTAGCATTTGCATTACTCTCTTGGAGACTAACTCTGTGTTGCTATTTTGATTTCGTATCATTTGCATTCATAATTTAGATATCTATTCTTTGCACTAGTTTTTTGGGTTAATAATCTTTTCAGATTCTAACATGTGGAAACCGCTGTGTGTCCCTTGTAATATCAGTAGAATGTGCCATGTGTCATCGTTCGCAAGGTTTGCCCTTTTGGTTTCATGGTTAAGTAAAGGATGGAGGTGGGCCCCAGTGAGTTTCAAGTAAGGTGGAAAGTGCCATGTGTCGCTATCCGTTGCAAATTTCAAAAGACCCTCTTAATGTTTGTAAAGTGAGGCGAAAAGCACCAATTGGCAATGTCCGTAGGAGTTTTAGTAAAAGTTTCTTATGGAGTATCAATAAGGCAGATACCGCCATGTGTCATCTTCTGCGATACTCTCAAAATGTTCCTACAGTTTCAAAGAAGATAACGGAAGCTGCCACGTATCATTTTGTTGCTGCGTAGAATGCACCACCTGTCCCTATTTCTTTGAAGCTACCCGAGCAAGAAGTGCGGTGCGTCCCATCTTTTATAAATGATTAAAGTTTCAAGGCTTCAGACTGTGACAGATGTCATAGGTGGAACTCTCTCGACTACAAAGACACAGTAAAGTATAGAGATAGCGAATAAAGCCATGTATATGTTTCAATTGCAGCGGAAGCTGCCACGTGTCAAGTTCCTATTTTTTCTAGAAAGATGAAGGAGTTTCAAGTAAATAATGTGGACTATGCCATATGTTTCTGGGTTTATAGTCACAAAGAAGAGGAAGCTGCCAAGTGTCCCTACCTAATTCAAAGGGGAGCGCTACATGTATCTGTTTCAGCCAATGGGCTCATGGGGAAGGTAACCGTTTCAGATCTGAAAGATATCTTCTGTCAGACACTTCCAGTTATCTCCAGTTCAGTTAGGCCATTGAGATCCGATTGTTATGGACAATCTAGGGATGTTCTATGCTATAAATATGTAACATTTGTAATGATTCGAGAGAGAAATTCAGATTGGTTGTAAGTTTCCTTTTGAGAGAGTTGTTTCTATCAGAAATTTCAGAGAGAAGTTTTGAAGACTTTTTGTTGTGGCCAATAATATCATTTGCCTTTGTTTCTGTTTTCTTGATTCAGAAATTTTTATGTAACTGTGCATGTATCTGTGCCTTTTATGTGACTGAAAATTAATAAGAAGACTGAGTTTTGTGCCTTTGCTGATATTCTCTGTGTCATTGCAAAATTGTCTAGTTGTGAGCCTTTGATTCTATTGGTTTTATTTGTTACATTGATCATGCATTGTCTACTCTTTAATGTAACTGAATTTTAAAGATAGTTTCCCTGTGTTTGGTAGTAAGAAACAAATCATATTCAAGTGCATCGCCATAGTTAGATTTATTTTCATTATAGTTACAATTCAATTCAATTCCTACCCTTTTCCCCAAAACATATTTGAGATAAAGAAGAGCCAGCTTCTTTAAAATTTGGAGGTTGTTTCAGGTCTCAAGTCCCACATTCCTGAAACTTCCCATGTTGGTGTTGGAATCAGCGTGATTTTAAGCATCAACTGTATCTTCTATATATCAGGAGCTAGAGATGGAGGTTTTGTGTAAGAATCTTATAGATGTCAAGTTACCTCCTGGATATCTAGTTGGATATACTCCTGTAAAAGCTTGCTCTGCAAGTATATTGTAATCTTCTTGATTCCTGAATAATATATTGGATGGCTTTGGAGTGTGGGGTTTTTTACCTAAAAGGGTTTCCCCCACGTATATCTTGCATGTTGAGTTTTGTGTTTGCATTTGGAAGTTGTAATTATCTTTCTGTTAATGTGCATCTTAATCTGTAACTGTAAAAGTAAATATTTGCATAAATCTTTCCTCCATAGATTAGCATAGGAAGTGTTTCTGCATACCTTGTTTCCTTTCAATTTTATGAGGTTGGATTGCACCAATTTATGTAAGGTAGATTCATAGGGTTCATTTAAGGGAGTGAATCTTTGTTGAGATCTAGATGTACCCTTAGGGATGGAAATGTTGTTCTTTGTGGGTTTGAAGGATGATGGTGTAGAAGTTTGTAGACCTTTTGAACATGTTTGAGTTTAGTTACACCATCATTAACAATGTTTTTATTCTTTGCCTAGAAGTGATGTTTGTCGTTAGTTTGGTTATTGTTGTCTTTGTTTTCTTTATAAATCTTAACCAAGCCTTTGGTTATAATGGATTTCTCGATAGTGATACCTTTGTCTATGATTTCCTCAAATGTGTTTGCACATTGAATTTGTAGATGAAAACCCATCTCCTAATTTAAGTTCTAAATAAATATGTTAACGAGTTGTTTTTTAGGGATGGGATGAGAGAATTTACTAGCAAGATTCCTCCATTGTTGAAGGAAGGGAGAAAATATTTACCATTTCTTTTCTTTGTGTTGCAAAGGTCATTCATTGACACCTCATGCTCTATTTTGTATGAAAAATGTGCAATAAAATTATCATGAAGCTCTTGAAATGTCTTGACACCATGAGGAAAATGGGAGAACCATTCCATCACTTGACCTCCTAAACTATGGAGAAAGAGTCACATGAGATATGTATCATTGTAACAAACTTCCATACAAGCTATGAAAAATTATTTAAGATGGTCTCCAGGATCACCCTTCCCTTTGTACTTATCAAATTTAGGCATCTCAAAATTGTGTGAAAAGTGAACCCTAACCAGGGATATATCAAATGGGTAAAGGACATATTTCTTCAAATGAGTATTTCTTCTTTAGATGTCCCAGTTCCATGTCTTACACTGCCTTCCTCAATTCTTGAAATTATTGGGTGAGATAGGGGAGGGGAGGTGTTGGATTGGTGTTCAAAAGTTGTTGATTGATGAGTTGGTGAATGAGGGCATTTTGAGATGACATGGGGTTAGTGTTCAAAGGTTCTTGACCAATACATTGTTGAATGATGGAATTTTATTTGTGTGATGTAATAGGTTGAGATGAGATGGGGCTAGTGTTTAAAGGTTGTTAACCAATGAGTTCTTGAAGAATGGCATTTTCTTGTGATGAAATGGTTTGAGATGAAATGGGGTTAGTGTTTTCAAAAAGATAGGGATTGAGGGGGGGATTAGAGACTTGAGGATTGACAAATGAGCTTGAAGTTGAAATTCGGGAAATTTGGGGATTGATGAGTGGTATTTATGATGACACTTGAGGATTAAGTGGAGGGATGGTGGTTGTGACTTGAGGGACTAGAGTTGACATTTGTGGTTGGTTATGGTTTTGAGATGCATAAGCTGAGGTGTTGGATTTTGACATATTGATGGGAATGGATTGGCTAACACTAGTGTTAGCAAAAGAGGAGGATAGGGAACCAATCATGGGTGGTTGTGATGTTGGTGGAGGTGTGGATTGGTCTTAAGTCTTTAGAAATGAAATGTCATAATCTGTGGGAAGTTGAGCTCCATGGTTGGCTAACATGAGGAAATACTTATCCGGATTCGCTATAAGTACACAATGCATAATTTCCATGGACTACACATCTTGTGTAAAATCTTGGACTCATGGGGAAAGGTCTTGATGTGTTTGGTAGGTTTTTCTTAAGATGGACTCATTTGGAGAATATGGCTAGGAATCTTCTTTATAATGACCACTTGGGATAAAGAGATGAGATGGCATCCCAATTTCTTTCCCTTTTTCCATTGGAGGCATGGGCTTCATAGTAGTGTCAATGTTAGGGTTGGACTCCATAAGCCCTTTTTTCTTGCAACCTTGTGAGTGGTATGCAAAGAAAAGACCTAGGTAATTGTTATGGGATTTGGGGATGGAAAGATGTAATGATTGGAAAAGGTAATGACGTGGTCCTAGACTTGGAGATGTTCAAGTTTGGACATTGGTATTTTGGGGATGGTTAAAGTATGTTGGATTTGGGGATAATTTTGGATGAAGAACCAAAATGGCTGCAAGTAAAAATCTAGATCTTTCGATTAATGACAAGGATGACACCTTTTCACTACTTAGGGTAGACAAATGCATAAGAAACAATGAGGTAGAGATGCTCCTTTTCCTACTCGAGGTAGACAAGATCTCAAGCAAAATAAGGAGTAGGATAAGGACTTCACCAACTCAAGAGTAGTCAAGACTCCTAAGCTAATTAATCCAAGGGGGTACCTCAACACTTACTTGAGGTAGACAAATTCTCAAGCAAGATGCCAAGCTAGGGATGAAAAGATAAAAATATCTAGATTGAAAAAGTTTGATTTTGGATCCAAGGATAGGTTGAATTTAGATTGATAAGATCAAGTGGATGATAAGATCAAAGTCTCAAAGTTTAGGTACCAATCCAAGTCTAAGAAGAATATTGAAAATATGATGAAAGGGGTGGATGGGTGAATGAAGTTTGGAGAAAGATATGATAAGACAAATTAGGGATATGGATGATATGATTGATTTTAGGATGAGGAAGAAGGTGACAAATCCTAGGCCTATTGTAGAAGTTCCACTAAAATTTTGCAAGTTGTTCAAAGGCTGATTTGGATGATAGTTTAACAAAAGTGCCAAGTCATATAGAACAAAAGCACAAATTTAAGGCTTAATTGTGCATATATATCTGACACATGCGCTAGAAAGACAATCAAAGGTGCACATATAGCTGACAAAAGCACAAAAAGATAGTTTTCTAAATTTTTAGATTGTTCAAGATAGAAGCATAGGTTTATCAGAGCAAAGCACCATTTTACTGGATAGAAGCATAGGTTTAGAGCCCAAAATTGCCCAGATATCTGATAGAGGTGTCAAAAAGGTAGTCAAAGGTGCATAGATAGTTGGTAGAAGCACAAGGATATCTGATAGAAGTGTTAAAAGATAGTTTTCTAGATTTGCAAATTCTTAGGACAAAAGTATAGATTTATCAGATATAAGTGCAATTTCAATGGACAAAAGCATAGGTTTATCACACACATGTGCCAAATGACAATCAACAACATAGTGTTATCTGACAAAGGCATAGAGATATTCAACAAAAGTGTAGATTTACTAGACAGAAGCACTAAACTATAGTTTTCTGAATAGTTTGAAAGATTTTTGGTTAGAGATTACAAAAATCAAGAAAACATGATGGATGACACAAATTTCAAGGTGAAAAAGGTTGATTGTCTTATACTAGTTTAGCACATAGAAAACACACCAAGCACATTAGCATAATCCTATAAATTATTCAAGTGGGTGTGTATTCATAGTGTATGCCCACACAATAGAATACTTATCCATATTCCTACCTAACTAGGAATATTTCACCTTGATAAGATAGCTAGATGGATAAAGGCATTGCACCTACTATCCCTTTCTTTAAAGGTCTTGATACCTTGCCCAAAGAATCCTTCTATCTCTACTCATGAAGGTACATTGTGAGTATCTTCAGGCTTGTTGCTGAACCTTGCACCACACTATAAGAAGGCTGAAAGGTCTTAAGCTAGGATGTACAAGTTTCTAGGGGCATCCTCGATATACACTAGGTACATTTGAGGCACATGACCATGAACAAAAGGCCCGTCTACATGTGAGTCTAGGAGGGTCTCTCCTATTCTCATCGCCACACAAGTCTCAGCAAACTGATGGTCTTGGGATCTACTTAAACATGATGATGGCTCCTTATTGAGGTACAACTTTCACTTGCCCCCCTTTTTATACCCTGCCAGTACATGTGGTTGAGGTCATCCATCGGGGTGATGAAATCTCCAAGCATGCCTTCTAAAGGGAAAGATTGATGCTAATTACTTTTGATCCCCATGCTCGCACTAGGCACAAGGGGAGAGAATACACAAGTTAGTACAACCTTGGGATTGACATTAAATACAAAAGGAAAGTTGTGTCTTTTGATCTCCAAGGTCATGTAAGTTGTGGGGAGAGATCATACACCAACATGCTTCCACAAACATAGCAAACAAGTTCATTAACCAACTAAACTAATTTAGTGCCTAATTAGTGGAAAAATAATGTCTTCAACAATTGAACTTGCATGATAATGTATTAGTAGTTTTTAGATTTTTTATCTTTGATAAAATGATGGACAAGCTGTACAAATGTATTAGTTCACAAGACAACACAAAAGTTAGATGAAAAATATGATATTTTTAAAATATTTTGAAAAAAAGAAAACTGAAACAAAAGTGCCAAATAACATAATAGATGCAAGATTAAAAAGGTCAGAAGAGCACAACTATTTAACAAAAGTAAACTTCTATTATACATAAGTGCACTCATATAGAATAGAAGTCAATTGTTAGCATGTAAAAGTGCATAGATATCTATCAAAAGTGAAATTTAATCCCACAAAAGCATCGAATTAATAGATAGAAGTGACCTTATTCCTAATAGAAGTGTCGAATGATAGACACAGTTAGAAAATGACCACCTATAGCAAAGGTCCACAGATATGCACACAAACAATTAGTTTTCTACAAAACAGATGATTAGTCATAACAAAAAATAATGATGACACTCAGAAACTCTATAGCAATCAACACAAAATTAGTAAAAACTATCCTGCAATTAGAATAAGATTAGAAAACAACAATAGATCACTAGGAAACAAAAGTGCGACTTTAAGACAGATGCACCAAAATGAACAATTGCACCAAAATAGTGAACGATTATGTCGAAGTAGTAAACAAATGTGCCAAAACAACAAATGATTATACCAAAACAATGAACGATTTCACCAAAACTATGAATGATTATGTCGAAACAGTGAACAGATGCATCGACTAATCAAACAAAAGCATCACTCTGCAAACAGATGCAAGTTTCTAGAACCTATTTTCTTAAACACAGAATTCTCAAAAACAAATGTTAGATTTAGAGACGTGGGTTCCACTGGCATGCTAGAATGTGGAAACAAAAATGTCACAAATGGAGAACAAACAAAAGGAATATCAATAAACACAATTTCCTTCCTCCAAATGTAAATCAACCTCGCCGATAGAGCGAAAGAGGAAATGCACCCAAAACTCCCTTGGAATTTCTCTCTTTGAATCTATGTGGACTACTCAATTATCTTAGCATAACCTTGATACAAAACAATGGATAATGAGGATAATATTTAGCAACATAAGTTTGCATGAATGAATGAATGTAGATAATTTTGGCTTGGAGAAGGCTTTATTTATAGTTTTCCTGAAATCATGATCAATGGTGGAGGATGAACAGGAAGATCAATGGTTGTGGTTGCTTGAGAGGACTTGGAGGAATGAGAAAGTGACAAGTGTCTTTGTCCTTTCATGAATTATGAGAGTTAACATGATTGATTGACTAGTTGATTAGCTTGATTGATCTATCATCTAAATAGATTGGATAGTCAACTGACTTGATTAATCTATTAATAGAATAGATTGATTAGTCATCTGAATAGATTGAGATAAATGGGTGAGTGCAGGATCATGATGGGCCAAACACTATGCCTAAGTGGCAATGTAAATGTGAAGAACAAGCTTAAGTAACTTCATGTCAAAAATTGAGTTAGCTACACAATTTAGAAATAAGTTAGTAATAAAAGTTGTAATAAATTTAGTGTATTTTATGAGATGCTACCTTTTTTTTTGAAATTTTTAAAAATAGTTTGGTGAAAATTAGATTTTTCAATGAAGCACTACTAAAGTTTTTAGAAAAAACATAAAAAGTAGGTGTTATTCTGGCCAACCTAAGTATGAGAAAAAGATAATATGATTTGGATTTAAGTAAAGGACACATGAGCGGATGTGACATTTTTTTTTTTAATTTTTCAATAACTAAATAGTTATTTATGAACTTTTTACTATGATTTTTTTAAAATATTAAAAATTAATTTTCCAGCCAATCTAACTTTGGTCAAAAATATGTGAAACTCAAAAAATTTAAGTTTTATTGTATACCCAATAAATCCTAGAATGTGATGCATCTTTTGGATTTAAAAAAAGATTAATATGTTGAAATTTATGGATGTTTTTCAATATGTATATCTATCAGAAATCAAACATAACGTATATAGAAAATCAATAATAATTACCTATTAAAATTATTGTGAGGTGTATATTATATTTTTAGAATCTTAATAACTTCCTCTATAAACCCTTTTCATTTTATTAAATTTAGTTACAAAAAAATTTGTCAACTTCAAGAATGAAATTGTGGAAAATTTTAGGATAACACTAAATAGGTGGTTTTGCAAGTTTCTTTGGCAAGTTTTGGGACTCCCACTTGCCTAAATATGATGTATTCCTAAGGAACTTTTGGAGGCAATCCATATTTGAGCTAGAAATATTAACATCCTTTCCATCCAAATCTAAATATTAGTCTAAATGTTAGCACTTTTTCATCTAGCATGTTTTTTCTCCATTGCCATAGTTTGGCCCATCATGATCTTGCACTCACCCAATTTATTGATGGAATTTGAAAGGAAATTATGGTGTGAGGGGATAAATAGGAAATTAAATTATTTAATATTATGTGCAAATGGATAATATAAATAAAATATTAAATTTTATTTATTTTGGAGGAAATAGGATACTAGATTTAATTAAATAAATAGATTAATTTATTTAATTAGAGTGTGGAGGGAATATTAGCTTAATTAAATAATTAGGAATTATTTAATTAATTAGAAAAATAGGATAAAATGATTAAAGAAATAGAATAATTAGCTTAATCAAATAATTAGGAATTGTTTAATTAATGTGGAAGAATAGGGATGGATGAATTTAATTAAAGAGATGAAAGGGTTTAATTAAAAAATTGATAATTATTGCATTCATATTGCTTCCTGACTTAATAACTCAATTTCCCATCTTTCACAGTAATTAAATAATTAATAATTATTTAATTAATGTGAAAGATGGGAAATTGAGTTATTAAGTTAGGAAGCGATATGAATGCAATGTGGTGATACGAAAATGCATTGGTGAATTTTAGGTGTCTACACTAGTAATGACACCCGTGATTCCTACCTTTGAGCTACTTAATTTCTCATGTTCTCCACTCATGAGCTATCAAAACATAACACTCCATGTTCAATCTAGTGTATCTTAAGTCTAAAAATAGTTCACTAAATTAATTGTTTAGTATAAGAATAAAAATAATATTTTGAATATATCCATTTATCGAAGCTTCTTCCAAATTAAGGTTTTATCCTTTTCTTGAAAAAAAGGCAACCATAAATTTTAAACTTGGATCAAATCTTTTATAAATTAGTTTCTCTTGCACCCAAATTTTAAGCTTATTTTCACATTGTTATTTTCATATTTAAACATAAATTTAAAACTTTTATAAATAAGAAATCTCTAACAAAGGTTTATGTTTGGATTATTATAGAGTAAATGTAATTATGAAATAAATCTCTTGTAAGGGACATATAAGAAACTATCATGACATTTAAGTAGGGCTAAGGGTTTGATCCATCTGCTAGAAAACAACATCTCAGATCAGTTTGCTACCATCTGTAACATTCTATTAGAGGATTGATGCTTGTCCATGCCCTTATGCGGCTCAAAGAGGTGGCCAGGCAAGTCAGAGTAGAAACTATCAATGAGACCAAAGCTAAACTGTTGAATGTTGACAATTTTAATCTCACTCCAATGGATAAAAAGACTAAAGGAGAATTTATGATAAAAAACATGGCTGATCAGCAAAATCATTTGGAGGATGCTCCATCCCACCAAGACAAAGCAAACATAAAAGAAAACCATGAAATAAAGAGTAAAGCTCTGGAATTTCAATTACTAGATGATGTTGTTGATTGCATAGCTGATTTTCAAGCATGCACAGTCATTCTCTTCTTTCTATAAGGAGTCCCAATGGAATCTGACTTCTATAAATGGGCCAAAATTATTTGGGAAAATAGGGGATGGGAGATAGAAAGTATTAGAGATCTAGGTAAAGGTTATATATCTTGTATGTTTAAAATGATAGATCATGCTCAAGCAGTTTTACGGTATGGCACGTGGGTTATCTGTGGTCAAGTATGTTACCTCCAGGCTTGGAACTTTGAGTTCCACCCTGAATGCCCTTCTTGATCACATTACCCCATGTGGATTGAATTACCCTATCTTAATTTGGCATTCTGGCCTTTTCTAAAGGATATTATTGCTCAGCTGGGTAGAGTCATTTGGTGCAAACACAACTCATACAAATTTTCTAGCCTAAGAGTTCATCCTAGGGCTTGTGTGGAAATTGATCTAAATAAACCTCTACTAGAGAATGTTAAATTGATTGGCTCGAGTTTTGAAATTGAATAGCCAATAGTCTATCTTAATAAGACAAATGCATGCTTTTACTGTCGCCAGGAAGGGCACCTGATTTGTGAATGCCCCATTAAAACGAATAAGTTTGCTTAACCTGTTTCATCTTCACCATCTCAAACCCCTACTCAAACCCATACTCAACCATATCAAACTCCTAAGACCATTCCAATTCACTCACAATCTTTTTCTTCTTCCAATACCCCTTGATCTTTAATGGTCCCTCCTGTTGTCCCACCATCACCTTATAAAGATTCTATCATGACCGATAGCTGAAGAATGGTCAGGAAAAGAAAGGAACTGTCACGCCCCTCTCCTTCTTTTCCTGAACGTTCTCCAACTTGGTCCCGCTCACCTTCCCCTCCTCATTCTTCCCCCAATCCACCTTTAAGGTCTTCTTCACCCATTGCTGCTCAACCCCATCAAAGATCATGATCTCCTTCCTCTAATGATCATTGCAATGAACAAGATATTAGGTCTCATAATCGCTTTGCAATCTTGCCACTAGAAGAGGAAAATACTATTTCCTAATTCCATGAATTAAAATCTTCTTTCTTGGAATGTGAGAGGGATCTCACTCCCTCATAGGAAGTTTAAAGTTAAAGTAGCTATTGATAAATGCAAACCAGATGTGGTCTTTCTTTGAAAGAAGTTAAATTAAATGGAGTTCATTTGAAGGACGAGCTCTATAATGTGTGGAAAGATGCTACTTTCTTGCGCACCTCCCACCAAGAAGGTAGTGAAGGAGCTATTTTAGGTTTGTCATCATGGTTGGCCAAGTTTATCATTGACAAGGGTGAGGACCCTTCACACTATTGCTATTGGGCCCTCATTTTTATCAATGGTCAGAATATCAGCTTTTGTTCCATCTATGCTTCAAACAATACTAAAGAAAGAATCAAGCTCTGGGAATGGCTTTCTTCTAACCTCACGGTTGTTGACTGGATTTCAAGAGGAGACTTTAACATGGTAGAATGTCACTCTGATCACAGCTAGTTTAATTCTACCAAATTCTGTAATGAAGAATTTGAAAAATGGACTTATTGTCGTAATTCTTTGGGAGTTATGGATGTCTTGCATGATAAATACCTAAATCATATGGATAATTGGTTCACTTTGACCAATTGTAGATCTGATATGGAATTAAAACTCAGCAGGATAGATAGATTTTATATCTCCCATAATCTTCTTGTTTCCCCTCTTACATCTAGTTCATTTCTACAAGTTGACTATACTACCACACTTTCTGACCACTTTCCTATTTTATGTTCCATTTCTATTTCTCCTTCCCATCCATCCCCATATCCATTTTCTTTCAAATTGAACACTTCCCATTTAAAAGACCCTAGTTGTGTGGTAGCCTTGGTGGGTATTTGAAATTCCATTCCTAAACCTGAAGGCAGTGAATCTTGGATTGATTGGCAGTGTAATGCCCTTCCCCAATGTACTACTTTTCTCTGCTTCTTTGGAAAAAAAAAAGCTGGGCAACTACGAAGAAAAGAAAAATATCTTCAGGGAAAGCTAGAACAGGATAGGAAAAAGCTTGCAATCGACCCATCTAATATAACAATTCAAGCCTCTATTGCTTTCACTGAAATGCAGTTACACAGATTAGACATTTATAGAGGGCAAGGAGCTAGAATAAGGGCTAGAATCCAATGGATTAAAGAGGGGAACAAAAGTCAAAATTATTCTTTAACTACTTAAATTATAAACATAAAAAGGAGAAAATTTCTGTTCTGGTTGATGATCAAGGCATTCTTCATTCAGACCCTCTTGAAATTTCTTCAATCTTCAAGATGTTTTATGAAAATATTTTTAAAGAAGATAATTGGGATTATATTCAAGAACCCTAGAAGATATTGTTAAAGGATGCATTCCTAATAAAATTGACCTGGGATATAGTACATACTTAGATCGAACTCTCTCCCTTGAAGATTTGGAGAGGGCTCTCTTCTCCATGTGTCATAATAAAAGTCCAGGGTTTGATGGCTTCCTAGTGGAATTTTTTCAAACAATGTGGTCTTACTTCAAAGATGATCTTTACCTTCTTTATCGAGATGCTCTTAAAAGAGGCTCTTTAGGTCCTATTATAACAAGGGTCTTACTAAGCTTCTTCCGAAAGGGCAAGATGAAAATACCATATCTAGCTAGTGTCCCATTACTTTACGAAACACTTCTTATAAGATTATTGCCAGAGCTTTGGCCATGAGAATCAAACATGTTGTTCAAGGAATTGTTAGACCTGAACAAACTAGTTTTCTTGGAGGCAGGTACATTCTCAATAATCTAATCCTTGCGTGGGAAACATGTGATTGGTCACAACAAACAGGTCAAAATTCTTTGCTAGTTAAACTAAACTTTGATAAGGCTTTTGATAGAATAAGGTGGCGCTTTATCATCAAGATGCTTCAATGGCTTGGCTTCGGGCCCAAAATATGTGGCCATATATAGATGCTTTTCAAAGATGCAAATGTTCAGGTTATAGTCAATAAAACTTTATTAGATTCCTTTCCCTTACAGCGTTCTATTAGATAAGGCTCTCCATTATCACCCTTCCTATATGTTCTCATGACTAATGCTATGGGTTATATGTTACATAAGGCTAACCAACTTGGGCTTATTCGGGGTATCTCCATTCCTCAAAATGGAGTGGTTATTAACTCTCATTTTGTTGATGACAACCTTCTTTTTCTATAGAATTCTAAAACTAAATTGAACAATACTATGGAGATTTTAAACCTTTATTGCTTTGTTTCAGGTTCTAAGCTTGCTCATCATAAAACAAAGTTTTTAATGACCCATATTATTCCTATTCCACACTAGATTCCTAACAATTGAAAAGAGATTAAACATGGTGAAATTACTCGTTATCTGGGTATTCCATTTGGGATAGGACTATCTCTCACTGAAATGTGGACGTGGTATCTTAATAAATTAAAAAACAAACTGTCCAATTGGGGTAATAGATTTATGAGCTTGTCTAGAAAAGTTCAAGTCGCCAATCATATTTTCATAGCATCTCATGTTTATATTTCATCATGTTGGATGCCATAAAAAAAAGGATATCATGACCTTCGAAAGATCATATTGCAATACTTGTGGTCCAATTGGAAAGGAAAGACTAGCTTCAAGTCTAGCTCTTGGTTGCACTATATACAACCCAAATGCAAGGTGGTCTTGGTCTAATAGATCTAGAAACTCAAGGCCCATGCCTAATAGCTAAATAGATTATTAGAGTTGTTCAAGGTGATGAAACTTGGAAAATACTATTAAGAAATAAATTTGTAACAACATATGTTAAAGGAAAATGGTAAAAGGTTCACTAGCTTGACAAAATACTCTTTGCTCAGATTTCCATATTAAAGCTTCTTTTCCAATGTAGTCAATTGGGAAGGCTTGGCAGAGAGTGTATCATCTTCTCTCTTGGAGGGATTCTCTGCAGCATGGATTTATCTTTTCTTCTTCCTGCATTTGGTAGAATAGACATGTTCAGTATCATGGGGAAACTCTAGCTATCACATTTCCTAAACCCACCATATATTTATTTAGAAAAGGCATCAAAGAATTTAGGGATTTATGGGACTTTTCATTGATGCAGTGGCATTCTTGGACTACTATAAAAGACCGATTTGGTCTAAGTAACAAATATCAACATTTTCTAGTCTTTGTGCAATCTTGTGCCTCCTAATCTTGTCATCAAACTTTGTACACCCCTATCTTGCATCTTTTACAAAGATTGGTGCTGGTTATCTACCCATCACTTTTCTTTTTTCCCCCTAAAGCAAGTGTACCTGCATCTCCTTCCTTCTCTCAATCTTTCATCTTGCATTAATATTAAATGGAAATGTAGATTTACTAATAGGTTCTGGACCAAACGCAGTGCTCAAATATGGAAAACTAAAGCTGATGCTAATGATCAAATGCTTGCATGGAAATTGCTACATTATAAGTTGCCTGTCGGAGAAAGAATTAGAATCATATCCATACAGCCTGTCAGATGCCACACTTGTCAAGTTGTTGAGTCTATTAAACACATTTTCTAGGATTGTACTATTGCTAAAAAATTTGGAATGCGGTGTTCACCTATGTTCCAACTATTTTGATCGCTGATTAAACTGGAAAGAAGCTCTTCTTGGTTTTGGTCTTGTGAATAAAATTGTTGTTGATTCTATGAGACATGTTATACTTTCACACATATGGAAAATAAGATGCTTAGCTGTTTTTTCTAAATTCAATACTCACCTGGCGATTGAAATTGCGAAGCTTTACTCTAACATCTATTTGCAAATTACTGCCGTTTATTATCAGTTGAAGAGTTCATTCAATAACAATCCCAGTGTTGCATTCCAATTGGATATCAAAGCTCAACTTAGCAATCTCAAAGTTCAGAGGAAGAAAATCCATTTCCAGATCAGCAATTGCTAATTATCTACTTTTTCAGTTATTTGGGGGTGTGCACTTTATTTTTTCAATCCTGTTTGAAGATCCTCATGTTATTCTTCAGCTCTAGTCAAGAACACACAAAATTTTCAGTCATGGATTTTGTTCTCAAGGGGTTACAGTGTTTGATGTTGTTTAATGGTTGCTGGCCATATGTGATTGTTTGTATGGTTACAACACTGTGTATTGTTCATTTGCTATGTTATATTGTAGTTTGTTGCTGTTAGTCTATGGCTGAATTTTTTTACAGCAGTCTTTGACTTCATTCCTATTTGTACATTGCTTTCATCAATACAAAAAAAAAAATAGGGGTCAATTATCTTAAGCATAAATTTGCACACCAAACAAAAAGAAGTATAATGTGAACTTATGAAATTCACATTTGATTAATGTTGTCACTTCTAGACAACCTTGCTTGCCACACAACATTACATGAGCTATTCTTAAATATAAAATGGTTTGATTGTGAAAAGTAAATTTTTACTATTATTTACTTATTTGTAAATGTGAAAGATAAATAAAATTGTTATTGACTATTAAATTATTTGATATTTAAATAGAATGCATTACACAAACACTAAACCACCTTTTCCTCCTCTCTAATGTCACCTTCTCCACATTCCCATCTTCTTATAAAGAAGAAAAATTATCTTAATTTACTATATCTACAAGATAAAAATATTATATATAAAAATTATTGACAAGAACTTTCATAATAAACAATACGTTTTTATCAATGACATTTTAAATTTTTAAAGATAAAAGAAAAAAACTGACCACTACGTAAGAGGTACCTGAAGTCTCTTCAAAGAATGGACCTTTAGTTAAAAAATTTGCAAGACTCTTTGTTTTTTATCATCCTCACATTATTTTCTTTCATTGGGATGCTCAATCAGATGTGATGGCCACACCACCAACAAAATCTTACGTGGCTATTGATGGTAATATGTATAAAAAATTTGATCTTTTGTCATTTTACTTAATTTTTTCTTATGACTTCATGGAATTTCAGGATTCGTGAGCTCTGAAAATTTTAAACAGCATATGGACTGTTGGCGATGATGTTAATGCAAAGTGCCCACATTTGATTTACTGAAGGAAGCTGTAAATTCTTTCTTACTCATAATCTTGATCGGGGTATGCCCATTCTTGATAGGTTTTGTTAAATTGTCTCTCGTCCTCCCACACGGTCCTCCCGCACTCACTCGTGTTTGACGGAAAACGCTTCTTATGGACATTTTAGTCGTTGAGTCCACCGTTGATTTTTGTTTTAGTTTCTCACTAGTATATTTGAATGGTTCATGTTCATTGTTAACACTTAAAAACTTCATATTTATTTCCAACTAGTTGTAAGAGTGAAATCATATATATATCATTTCTCATTTAGTTTTGTATCTATTTTAGTAGAATGCTTTTTAATATAATTATATGTTGACAAGGTTTGGTTCGTGTCACAATTCTTATCTATCCATATGTATTCCTATTTCCTCCCACTTGCATTGCTTCCACACATTTATCATCCACCCCTCATTTTTACACCTCATTCACACTTACCTCAATACATTCACTCTTTGTCTTGAGATTTATCATTCCGTTGCCCAAGTTCATTTTTACACTTCATTTGGATCGATCCTATGAGACACAAGAATGAATTGTAAATTTTAATTTTAATTCAAATTTCAGCGTTTTTGCACCTTTTCACAAGTTGTTGTGGGTTGACTTAACACACATTTGTGTGACATGTTGCTATGACTTAGAATTTAAAGACATTCAATGTACCATTAATTCATAAGGCAAAATACATAGTCGAATAAGAAAAAATCAATAGAGCACACTTCATTTTTTAAGGGATAAAGAATAATAATCTATATCATTTGCATATAGGCCATCTACATAGTTGTGAATACTACACTTAGAGTCATAAAGTCGACTGCTCTAGGGGTTTGACCTAGGAGAACTTAACCCTAGTGATTCGATAGATTCCCTAAGGTGTTTACAAACACTGTAGTCACTACAAGCACTTTAGATATAACAAAGCAAGGACAAATTGTTTTGCTATTGCAACTTTCTGTCAAATCATTTTTATCAGGTACATTTTAGATCCATGCCTCATATCATATTTGCATGGCTTGAGGTCAAATCCAAGGGGCTTGAGATTAAATTCATCATACCGAGAGAAATAAATTTGTGTATCTTGATGAATGATTCTAGCATGATGTCAACATAAATTCTTCATCATTATTCCTAGAGCTAAGAACACAGTCCCTACTATTTAATTAACACATTGTTTCACCTATTAACCTAACTCTAAGTTTTATCTAGGTTAATTATATGCTCATTGATTACACATTATTTATTAGCCTATATTATTTTTGCAAAGTGATTTATTTCTTTACACTAGTTAATAGGCAAAAATGAAAATAAATAACCTAGCATTTTCAAAAAAACCTCTAGGGTGACTAAATAATCAAGCAAGACAATCAATTAACTTTGACTCTAAATTTTATCTAGGTTAATTGTGTGTTCATTGATTGATGTTATTTATTAGCCTAGATTATTTATGTAAAGTAATTTATTTCTTTACACTAGATAATATGTGAAAGTGAAAAACCAAACACTTTTTTTAAAACTTTAGGGTGAATAAATAATCAAGATAGACAATCAATTAACCCTATTAATGAACAATAAATACATTGAAATGAATGTGTTGTGTCTTGCACACACACCCCATTTTGCAAAATGGAGACCCCCTCTTTTGCTTTGGCTTGGAGTCTCGACCTTTGTTACTTATGATGATGAGAAGGTGGGTTTGTGCTTAGAGTGTAGGATTTGCTTCAAATTTGAGTATTTTGCATGTTTGAAGTCATTGGATGTCTTTCATGATTGATTTGAGGTGTCTTGAGTGGTCTTATGCTTGAAAGATAGCCATTTGTTGCATTTTGTGCTAAAACTAGGTGTTACTGCATTTGGCTAAAAAATCCTATGTCACTGGATATTGCCCTTGAAAATGCTTCTACAGGATGTGTCATGTTGAAATTCCTAGTTTCTAGGTCTTAGATTTGCAAAATCATGTCAAATTTCACAAGTTTTCACTAAGGGGTTCATATACTTTCATTCTGACGCATGGTCCTGAAGCCCTGATTTGGCTAAATCTAAAACTCTGAAAATCCTAAAAAATGGCTAAGTCTGAAATTTGGTGGAACATCAAAAATCTAGAATCTGCATATGAAATCTTATGGATCTGGAACCTATCTCAAACATCCTGACAATATATTTCAAAATATTTAAAGTATATTTCAAAATATCTAAACATATACTTAAATATATTTTGAAATATACTGTCACCTATGAACTGTCAAAATCTGGCACTAAAATTGCCTCCTACTGCCAAAAGTGCTAAAAACAACTTTCACTAACTTGGCGCTAAAAATTGAACTCATTGACTTTGCACTAAAAACAATCACTACTGACTCTCGGCACTAAAAACATCGCTCATAGACTTCTGCGCGAAAATCATTGCCTACCGACCTTAGCGCTAAATTCACCTCTGACTGACTTTTGGTCAGTAGCACCCAAAATCTGCGCAAGTTAGTGGCACCCAAAAGTAGCGCAAAATCCTATCGCGCTGAAAACAAACCTCTTCGACTTTGTGCTAAAACAACCTCCAACTGACTTTTAGGCAATGACTCCCGAAATTTACACAAGTCGGTGACCCATAAAATCCATGCTAAAGGTGTTTAGCGCTAGAATTGCACCTCACTGACTTCAGTGCTAAAATCACTTCTAATTGACTTTTATTCAATAACCTTATTCAGCGCTAAGGTCAGCGACCCCCAGAATCGTGTTTTTTGGTATTTTGGCCTGAAAATTGAGTTTATCAAGGTGCAAATTAAATTTTCTTGATGGATGTAGATTGCACAACTATTTATCACATCATGATGGACATTTTTAGCATGTTTGTGTGGATTTTGAGCATGTTTAATGATAATTAATGCCACAGTACCTGAAAAGTCAGTGACCCCCAAAAATCTCGCTTTTTACAAAAAGGCTAAAAAAACATGAAATAAAAGTTTCCAAATGGATTCAAATGGCCACAAAAACCTCCCAGATCAACATATAGGCCAAATGGGTTCTTGAAAATGGCAAAAAAAT